>OW386540.1:20934310-21598488 GCA_936435175.1 Glyphotaelius pellucidus | reverse complement strand
CATTACTCATAACTTAATCAATTCACATACAACTAAACAATTGAACAACAACGTACCACAATTGAGACACAAAAATATACATACGTGTTTATACACACACGTACACTTATAAAATCATTCCCTACATTGTACCTACTAACCCCGACCGGTAAAAACAAGTTGTCATTGGTACCGATCCTTGTAATAATTTCTAAAATCTTGCGAACTGTTTACCACTCATTTTATCTACCCGTCGAAGGTTTGTTTATGAAATATTAAAAAAAAAATAATAATAATAATCTAAAATGATCACAAAGCAATTGACGTTATTTAATTGTGTATCATTTAATTCAGACATGTATTACGCATTGTTAGTATTTTACAAAAAGAGACCATATTTACTCGTAAATTTATAGGACGCATGTAAAATAGTTGGTGTTATTGATAAAGGTTGGATGACTAAATGACCTACCGAAATTTATCACCTACACATTACAGCAGAGCAACACTAGTTATTTAGCTTAGCGAATTTAGTACAGAAGGAAAAAATGAGTAGATAATAAAAAAATTACGTCAAAAGTTATAGGAACTATATTGAATCAAAACTACGAAACAGACTGGGTTAAGGAACATTACATAATCTTAAATTGTCAATAAATGTTACATTCAGTTTCATGTCCATGTAAACCTAAGCTAAAACCCTTATTGAATCCCCTTTCTGTATCTTCTTGTGTTTATAGCTTAGTTTCATGGTACGCCCCACCTCCTGGGCTCCGAATTTAAGTTTATACGGAGACGTTTATGGTACAAGCAATGTCCCGATGGAAATAGAAAAGATTAGTAAGATGCCTCACTTAATCCCCGGGAATGATCAGGTCACGAACTGTCGAAGGGCTTTGAAGTAAATCGTCTACACAATAAATCAATGTCAGGATCACAGATACAATCTCATCCTGCATCCCTACAAGATGCTTGGCACCTTGAGATGAACCACTACTCGTCGATGTTTAGAAATAATTCTTGGGTTAGGGATAAATGTTTATTATCGATTTCAGGGATATTTTCTGTTGTTCTGGCCGATCCCACTTCGGCTACGATGACTTCTGTGGCAAAGCAGTAAGCTCCATGACTCTAAACCTATAGGTCGTGGATTTGAAGTTCGAGGTCAACACATATATATATATTTTTAATTTGAGTTGAGCCTCCTCGACGTGTAACATTCGAAAATATTATTCGTAAATCATGCCCTCCTTACGCAGATGGCAGCAAGGTTGAAATTTCCGATTAACCCCACCGGCCGCCTGTTTTGATTTACGCAGAAATAACATCGCCAATGTGAAGTTCAGGCACAAATAATATTAAAATGTTAAACGATCGTAATCTAAAGAACTTAATTTTCCAAAGTATATAATAAAACCATATCCGAAAAGGGGTTTGTAAGTAAGAGATTATGCACTTCTATTTTTACAGACCTCACATTTTTATAGGATCAAAGAAAATGCTCGGTTACAGCAAAGGCCAAAATGTGTTCTGCAGGCAATATTTCATTAATTAGCATCTGTTATATTTCTAAGCGATCAAATTTTCAAACCAAAAATACAAATACAATCTCAATTTGGGAGGCGGGTATGGGTACCACCGCTCCGGGGACCATTTATTATGGATAACCAACCCCTCTGCCATAGGTCGAGACCACCATTCAGAAACTTTGTGTAGATTGGCCTTAGTGTAAAATGGCCTTATATGTAAAATGGCCAGATATAACCCAACAATCCTATTCTCCTTACTCACTGCCTTCAGCCTCATAATATATCCAAACTTAAAGATGGCAATGTTTCACTAGTTGGAACTCTTGCGCACACATAAAAATGAAAAGCTGGTGCGGTTCTGTGTTGTTCGCAGAGTATCCTATGTAAATACACCGCTATCACCTTTTATGCATTCTATACATTTCATCGAATCGCCGTTTACTTCGCTGGACACGATGTTCCTCCACGGTCTAGTTGAGGTCACTCAGGGCAATGAGACCGAAGTGCGTAACTACTAGAAAACATTTATGGAATAAGTGACGTAGAAATATGCTCTTCGAAGCGGAGTTATTTTTGCGATGACTAGACAATAATCACAACTCGAAAACGTCAATTGATTTTACCTCTACTTCTCTAGTTTCCTCCACAACAAACAGGAAAGCATGAAATTTCAATTAATTCTACCTAGATCCATGATATTTTATTTTTTTATTTTTTTTTATTAGCAACTATATAAAATAATTGTACATACAAAATAAAATGATGAATTGAATGTTAAATATTGCAATTCTTAGTCCTCCTCACTAGGGGGTCCTGTGCCGAGGCGGACTAAAATTATTTGAATATATTTCATTTGTCTTCTATGTCGTTTTTAGTGTTTCCATTAGGGTTTTTTCATTGATCTCTTTCAGCCATATTTTTATTCTTGATTTGTATACATTAGAATTTTTTATTAGTTTTATGTCTTGGGGAAAGATGTTATGAAGTTTAGTTGCAAAGTATGTGTAGTTTCTTTGTCCGAATGTGGTTTTGTAACTTGGAATGTTTTTTACATCATTTTTATTCGACCTAGTGTTATGCGTTAAAAACGTTATTCTGTTTTAAGAAGAGTACGAATAGATGCCTACTGATGACAAGTTTAATAAAGCCTTATCTCTAATTCTGAAGAGGGTTACGAATATTTATGCCTTTTAAAGTCTCGGGGCTATTTACAGCATTGTTCTATTATCTTGTAAAAACATAATTATTCAGCGGTCTTTCTTCTATCTTCCAGTTTTATGAGAAAGCAGTGCTCCAAGGCCAAAGAGTAATTTGAAAATCAGATTTTTGGATTGTACTCAACAATTGGCGCTTATTTCCAAATTAAAGTAAAAATTTAATTTTTGTTCATATGAAGCAGATACTTTGTGATGTGACATTATAATTCAATTTAATTATATAATAAATAATCATAAGAATTTAATATTTGTTATCGAAGAAAGCAAACACTTTGTGGCTTGACATTTTACAGAATGAAAAAAGTTCTTTTTTTGTTATTTATTTTTGGGGTGTAATGCCGTGTTGCGCTACCTCCTTCTTTAGCCAACGTTTCGGACAGCGTTACAGTGTCCATCATCAGGGCAGATGAGCTTTGTCCATCATCAGGGCAGAAGTTCTTTGTTTAAAACCACTTTATTTAAATTTATATTCGTCGACCGGTTTCGGTCGAACTCAACCTTCTTCAGGACAATAAACATATAAACTTATTTAACTTATTTAATAAACATATAAACTTATTTGTTTATTGTCCTGAAGAAGGTCGAGTTCGACCGAAACCGGTCGACGAATATAAATTTAAATAAAGTGGTTTTAAACAAAGAACTTGTTTCATTCTGTTTAATATTTGTATTGTACCTACAATAAATTGATGATAATATGTATGTGTATCTAAGAATGATCTATTTAATTATACAACGTTCAACCACTATGATTCGGGCATGTGCCTTGTTGGTGGTCGTTAAGTGTAAATATATTTTGGTGAAAAATTTATTGCGATCATTTATAATTCATTCATAATCTTATGAGAGACCCCTACTCTTATACACATGGCCAAGCTTTCATGGGCTGATCCGACATGTGTGAATTATCGTGTTTAGATTAACACGGATATAATTTATCTTATAAAATAATAAAGTGTGGATAGAGAGGATATTAGTCGACGTACTGTTTCTGTTAAGCCGATAAGTTATTAAAAATAGACATTTTTGTGGGAGTTTAACAGTGCTCAGCAACGGTGCTTATAATACTATAATGGGTTGTTGGCGTTTTTGGTTTAACCTTTGATTTAGAAAGTTTTGGCGTATACAATTTTAACGCCATTGAATATTATTAAATAGGTTTTGAATTGTTTAATATTAAAGGTTTGTGTTAGTGAAGTATTGAGTAAACAAAACGAAGTTTCTTAAATTAAATTATTGAGTAAAGATAAAAGTGATTAAAGATAAAGATGTGTTAAGGCAGAGCAGACCGTTAAAACTGTTTTCTTGGTTTACGTCAAGTCGGGTGGGAGATTATTCTACATCTGTCCAATTTTCCTAAACTTGCTCTGTAAGATATAATTTTACACTAATACACTCTATCTTAGGGGAATCTACTCTTGAAACTAATAAGCTTGACGGCTTCTTCTTAATTAGAACAGCAGCAGCGAATTTGTGCATCAAGTAATAAAGATATGATTCCAAACTTTAACGTTAGCTAATTGTGCTAAAAATATGTATCTCCTTTCATTTTGGGGTGACTCACGTCAAAAAATATTTAACCTATTCAGATAAAGTTAATAGTTTGTTTTATGTCAATCGTTTAAGTATAATTTGATAGTAATCAGCGGCACACTAAGGTTGAAAATTACGTTTTTTAAACTCAATTCACAGTACCAAAGGGCTTAGAATTTTCAGAGACAAACGGCTCGAATTTTACTTGAGCCGATATTAAATTAGTCGATGCCTAATCTGATAAAAAGTTTTCATTGAACTAAATAAACGCCATCAACTAATACACTTCAACGAAACACCTTTAGAGTTCAGCTGTGAACATTGAGAAGCGCAGCAAAGTGCTCGCTAATTTATTTAGTGAACTTTAAAGTAGTGAACTTTAGTAGTAGAACACTCAAACTAAAATTGGCCAAATCAACATCGTGCTTAATTTGAGTACTTATGACATAATGAAAACAATATCGACTTTGTTCAAAACGAACACAGGTCTAGCAAAATAATATTCAATGTCAACTAACAACCGTGTTTTCTAACGAGTTGGAAAATTGATAAAAATATTGTACGGAATCGGAAGCCATCATAATCTGTCTTTTACATTACTAGGTCGACTAGGAAGGGGCCTTAACTGAAGCATTCGTTACCGCTTCGTCAAGCAAGACGATTTTAGTTTGAAACAAAGTTTTCCTGTTACCTCCGAGTCCGAGGGTTCATAGAGAGATGCCTTTATTCGGGAGAATCTAATTCTGAAAAAATGCTCCACTCACTCGACGGAGATTGTGCTTAGTAACCAACCAAGCGAAAGCTTGGGGGAACTGAAAATATGTTTTCGAAAAAAAAAACAATTATGTCTAAAACTTTTTCAATAATTTAGTGAAGTGATTCCCAAACTTATTTGTACTTCTGCCCCATTGGTTATTTAGTGCCACACTCCATTTTATATCTTATTGCGAATAATTTGATCAATTCTATATTTCCATAAAGCAGTCCGCAGTTATAATAAATTTCCTCTGTCGAGAATTTGGAACCTGCAATCTCTAGTTAAAAATACCAGTAGTAAATGCCAATTATACCAATACCAATCGTATTAAAACATTATTTACAATTAATAACGTTTGCGATCCACTAAAGAAGATACACTTCAGAAAGATAGTTCCTTATCGCCCTCTTCCTCTTGTTTCCACCGTCTCAATGCTCATAGTGTGGGATACTTCCTACTGGGAAACACTGATTGAGTGTAGCAAACATGTTTTTTTGGACTTTGTGAAAGAAAATAGTATGCAGTGGTAATTTAGTACTCCCTTTGAAGTGTAGTTTATAATAAAGCTTCCATCGAAAGAACTTGATAATAAATTACATGACAAGTCTTCAAACTTTGCCCATTAGGACGTAGACTGCGAACTGGTCGAGTGAAGTGAGCCAATAATGTTTTTGTTAAATTTCTGCGAGTATCAAAAGTTGTTTACCGTGTAATACCGGCCCGATAAATTGCACAAACAACAAAAGGCACTTATAAAATGGCAACAACGAAAATAAGCAATGCGTGTTATTTATCATTATACTTTTTCCCTCCCTTCCTCCCCCCTCCCGCGAACCCCCCTCCCGCGAACCCCTTTCCCGCGAACCCCTCTTCCGAGTTCCCCTCCCCCCTCCAAAGCTCCCCTCCCCTCTCCCAGATTCCCCTCCCCCTCCCGGATTCCATACATTCAGTCCCGGTAGATTCAGTTTTCAAGCTCGCGTGCCACTTATTGCAATTTTTTATACAAATTTCATAATGCCAGAGCTCACCAGTATATACAGAAACCTTTGCGGTCGTGCTCAATGCTCACAACAACTCACCAAAGTTTCCTCGCAAAAGCTCGCTATTGTATATAGAAACCATCGCGGCCATGCACACATCAAATCCCCAAAGTTTCATCGCAATCGATGAACGGTTAGCAATGCATAATTTCATGATATCAGAACTCACTATTGTATATAGTATATAGAAAAATCATTGCGGGCATGCGCACATCAAATGCCCAAAGTTTCATCACAATCGGATGAATGGTTTAGCAACGCATAACATCTCACATACATCTCTCTCTCTCTCTCTCTCAGCATATTTCATAACATATTTTCATTTATTTGTATATATTAGAGCACAGTATCGTACGTAGGTTCCTTTCTTCAAAGTCCAGAAAATAAATGAGATTTTATGTGTAGCTCTAAATTCTGAATATTCAAATTATTCTAGTTTCTTGGGAAGAGCCTATCCCCCATTAATTATTCCTACGTACAAGTTAGAAACAATTTTAATTGAAATCTTCAAAGGTTAATATTATGTATATTTAAGCAAAGCTATCAGTTTGTGGTTTGACATTGAATAAGAAATAAGAATATTAAGAACTTCATTTCAATCGCAGTTCATGATATTTTTTTACATAATGAAACAAGTTCTTTGTTTAAAACACTTTAATATATAACCTACACAATCCGAAGGAAAAATTACACCCTTCATTTTTTCGAGTAAAAAATTGAGCAGTAAACTCCTAGGCCTTTTTTGCGAGATAAAGTTCTATCGGTTTTCTAAATGACACGCTGAACCGGGCGACAGAAAGGGCTCAGTAGCAGGTGTACTGAACTGAACTGGTAAGCTACCTCTGGGCCATTTTAAGAGCGTTGGCGACCAAAGTGGCTCAGTGGAACAGGAAATATGGCGTTATGGGTGTCAAATTAAGCGTATCGACCTGCACAACCCGAATGACAGTATGAAAAATTGAGCAGGAAGCTCCTTGGCCCCTTTATGCCAGAAAAGGCCCGTACCGAATACGGTCAACCGGGCGACCGAAGTGGCAAGAGCAGGTGTACGATATTGAGCGGTCAACTACCTGTGCCCTTTGTAGGCGCACACTCCTCGCTCTATCCACATTCAAACATCGTTTTTTCTTCATATATTTAATTCAACACACTCCTCGCTTTATCTACGTTCACACGTCAAATCGCTTAGGACGGGTTGTTTCAAAAAATTTGATGGATTCATCAAATATTTGAAGTTAATTTTCACGTTCTGCGTAAGTTCTATTCAAGTTCTGTGATGATTTCAGTTTTGTGAATCAGCTGGTCTATAATGATGTAATAATAGAACTTGAATAGAACTTACGCAGAACGTGAAAATTAACTTCAAATATTTGATGAATCCATCAAATTTTTTGAAACAACCCGTCCTTAGTGTTTTAAACGATTAGTTGCCTGCAACGGGCAGAAAGCTAGTATATATTAATGTTCGAAATCCATTTAGTGGGCCTGTACAATTGTTAGTTACATTTCTCCAAAACAGTGGTCTAAATGTGATTACGGATTGAGAAAGAGCACAATACATACCTTAGTTTTACGCGTGGGAAGATATTTTTTTTATATTTTCATAATTCTTAAGTTCAAAAATGTTCCCTATTGATAAACTCTTCCCACCATTTCACCTACTTCCTCCACTGCAGCTCAGTCTATTTTTTTCTGACCCAGTGTAAAAGCATCAGTAACACGTGTATTAGATATTAGTAGTCTGCCCTAACAAAGCTACAGGGCCAACGAAACCTGGTAGGCAATAGGTCTAAAAAATAAAAGTTTTAATCCTGCTAGTGAATGATACGGTTTTATCGAAACCGGTCGCGGAAAAATTAAATTTAAGTAACAAATGTACATTGGAAAATAAAACTTTTCAAAAACAAAATAAAAGTGGTGTTTAAAAAGTTATAATTTTATTGTAAATCAATTTTTTAGTTTGGTTGTAATACAGTTTGTGCGGTCAGCCGAACGTAGAGTTTGAGGCTATTATGATACTATTTTCGATTTTCTCACATTGAGATGTTAAATTGTTGTGATCAGTCGTGTAATTTTATTTCGAAGGTTAGGAGAGGCTGATCTCATCAAATAATACTGTGAGTTTGTCTTTATTATTTAGAGTAAGTATATTATTTATCATTATTTTTAAGTATAGAAATAAATTATGCAAATTCATTGTAGATTTCAAAGAATGCTTTTGTGTGGACTGGATTCAATTATCTCTTAGAGTTAACACAGAATGAATATTCAGTTAAAAATTCTGAAAAAATACACCGATCATTTTCCGGTAGAGGAAGTTGTAGGAAGTGAGGTTGTACCAACAATTCAAATTTCATATATTTCCATTGCAAACAAAATAGGCACCTGCAGAGCCTGAGACTGTAGATCGTAACTCGTACCTATCTTTTTTCATGTTAAAAGCCTCGCTTTACCAACTTTATTTTTCGTGCTAAAAGCTTCGCTCCACAAATGCTAAATTTGGCGTAGTCTACAATCTACTGATTATTTCAGAAGAATCCAAGAATAATTATGGTGAAAGCATAATGAATTACAGAAGAATAGTTTTAAACGAGTTCTAGTACAAATTATGCGGTATTAATTGTTGTAAATATGTTGTTTGCGAACAGTATAGAAATACTAGATTTTGCCAGCGGCTTGGTTCGCATGGTATTAGGGAGAAATTACTGCAAAAAGAATTTTCCCAAAGGAATGAAATGTTTTTCCGGGATGAAAAGTAGTCTCAAATTCTGTTATCATATCATAATAGGCCAGTTTTTGCAAAGAACGTTCATCGAACTTTAACAGAACTTGAATTTCAACTTTTTTAATTCGATGAATTGTTCAAGTTCTGTGAAACAATTGGCTCTCAATGATTGACTGCTGGCAAAGATGGGCGATGTCCGCCTAAAACGTAGGAAATAACTAATATTTGAGTTTTATCGGAAAGGGCAAAAGGAATACTTAGAAACATTGACGCGATTTTATGGGGGACATTATGACCTGTCTCCCTTTTGGATCGTACATGATTTTTACCTTCAGGTACGTAAATGTAAAGTAATTCAATTAAAAAAAAAGTTAAAATTAAAACAATTTTGCCGCAAATTAAAGTTGAGCCTGAACAGACTTGAAATTACAATTGTTAGCGGTGCAAAACCACAACTTTTGATAATTGCCGCAGAACAAAGTATGGTTATTTAACTTAACCCTTACACTATACAATATAAGATAATTTTATTATTATTTCGGTGCCATTCGGTAGTAAAATTACCTCAACCGAGCTTTTCACAGGTACCACTAAACTTTTCTTTTCAAAATGCCACGGTTTGCCATGTAACATTTTAATTCAAAAACGTTAAAATCCAACTCAAAGTCAAAATATGCAATCAAAGAGGAGTGAAGTCATTTGAAAATTTCTGATAGTATTTTATAGTCAGGCGGCTGTTGTGTTGAACACTCCTCAAACCGGTTAAGTTGTTTGATTATCCACTTAATAAGCTTGTTAAAACACAAATTGTATGCTTAATTCAAGCGTTAAGCACTTAATTACTTGGTAATTGAATGAAAATAAGATAAACATAATTATGGATAGCATTGAATCCTTGTTAATATTGTACAAATCAAAAAATTCCAGAAAGAGGGCACGAGTTTACAAACATTTAATGGGTACTAATTTTGATTTCAAATAAGCACGGAATATTCAGGATGGCCGTACAAAACAAAACGGATTTCTACGGGCAAACTCGACTGAAAACCTCTTTACAGGATGAAGTGTAAGTACATTGAACGTTTAAAATGAAATTGATTAACGTTAAATCGAAATCGCTTTCCGTCGAATGCGGACTGATTCGAAGCGTGGCGTTAGGCCTCATGTTGATATCACGGTAACGCGTAACGGCAATACAACGTTCACGTGCTTTAATTCAATTATTCAATTAAACATCTGGCTTTAATAAAAATGCTGAAAATACTACCAATAAAAATAAAGTTTTCGTTTGAAGCTCGGTGACAGCCGGAACATAAACCGTACATATTCATCACCACGCGAATAAAAAAAAATAAGGACTACAAGGATGGTTGGTGGAACAGTTTTATTTTCAAGCGAATCAAGTAATATATATTTTTAAATATTTTTTAAGTACTTGTGTAAGTTATTTAAAAACAGGTTTCTAAGTCTCATCTCCATGATAAAAAGTTTGAAATGCGAAGAACTAAATTTATTAAAACCATATAGGTACAGTAGAATCCGTTTATTATGACTCCGCCTGTATTGACCAACCGCTTAACATAGCGTAATTACACAGCGAAGTTTGGTTTTCATATAAAATTCTTTATAATTCTTTATCTGATGTATGGAAAGAGTTTGAAACGAGGAAAGCCAATGGGGAAACTAATTTTACAATAAAGTATATTAATTCTATTCCAAAAATAGTTACAAATATACCAAAAAACTTAAACATCACCTAAAATTGTTTGGGTACTACCAAAAAGTTCGTGGGATGAGAACAAAACTACATCATCTTAAAACAATCTCTACCAACATTCCTTACAATATTTTATTACTAACAGAAACTTGGCTAAATAAGGATATCAGTTCATCGGAATTAGGCCTCAATCAATACAACATTTATCGTCTTGACTCTAACCGCACCACAAGTATTAATTCAAAAGGAGGCGGTGTAATGGTGTGCATATCCAAAAAATATCATTCAGAAAATTACTAGTTAAGCACAAAAACGTTGAACGTTGAACTTGTATTTGTAAACGTTGAATTTGTAATGCTAAATATTTCAACCAGTAAAATTAGTATCGCTTGTAAGTATATTTCATCAATGTTAGATCTACAAATATACAAGAACCACAACGAGAATGTATAGATACTGAAATATAAATATCCTAAAGCCAAATTTATAATTGCTGGCGATTACAATCTACCGAACATTGACTGGTCCTTCGATATTAACAATGAATTGGTATTAAATTAATTGGTAATGAATTATTAACGAAACAGAAGAACAGTGCGCCAAATCAAAGGAAATGCTGGACATGTCTATCTTCCTAGGACTAACACAGTTAAATAAAGTGCATAACTCTAATAATCGAATGCTTGACCTAGTATTTTCTAGTAACCCAAAGACAATAGTGGAGCAATCGGATGAACTGTTATTACCTCTGTTATTATCAACATCACCCGTCGTTAGACATTATTATTCCAAAGAGTCTAGAAATTTGCAGAACTTAAAAACTTCTACGTACAATTTTAATTCTTTAACTTTATTGAAATATATGATTTAACGATTCCGTAGTGAATGAAAGCACTAAATAATTTTAATTTGTAATCATTATATATTGTGTACTACGTCTTGCTTATTACTTACTGTATTACTTATTACTTCAAGATTCGGTGTTAGTTATTAAAAAAATCTTTATTAGTACTTTATTGAAATATATTAATTAACGACTCCGTAGTGAATGCACTAAATAATTTTAATTTTTAATAATTATATATTGTGTACTACGACATGCTTATTTCTAACTGTATTACTTATTACTTAATTACTTATTACTTTATCATTACTTATTACTTACCGTATTACTTATTTGTGTAAAAGCCCACTAGGGCGTAAATAAATAACAAAGTCGGATATAATGATTTCGCTTATAGTGACATGACGCTTATTGTGACCCATTTTTAATTAATTATGTCCTAATTTCATGGAAAATTATGTCGGTTACTATAACCGACCGACCGACATGATTCCTAACACCTTCGGCAGTGTTCGGGGGGGTCACGTGACGCCCGACGACGTTAATATGCTGTGTTTCTCTCGTCACGAGTCTTAATATGCTCTTTTCTCACGTCACGAGTCTTAATATGCTGTGTTTCTCTCTATTAAAATAAATACATACATATACACCTAACAAAAACAGGAGGTTGTATATTTTCTAGAAAATGCTTTGTATGACGTCCGCTTAGTATGACGTGTTAGTCATTTCCCTTAGATGCCATTATAAACGGATTCCACTGTATATAAAATAAAATAAATATTTTGGTTTCTAATGCAATTAAACGTGAAACATTCAAAACGGAAGGCATATTTTGTTCCTTATTTAATTTTACTTGTAAAAAGCTAGAGAAAAGCTTCCTCGAACGCTGCCTTTTGTGTGTTTCTCGGTACTACGCCTCTCCAGCAAATCGGCAATTGAAATAATTACTATTATTAAGAGACGACTGAAAACTGAAGATAAAGGCGACATTTGTAGAACTTTGGTTAACTGAAAGCACTCGCGTCCTTTAGCTATGACATTAGTAAAAAATGTAGAAATTTATTTCAACAGATAATGTACTAGAAAATGTTTAGTTTTAAAAAATTTTGGACATGTGAATTTTAGAATTAAGTAATAAAAATTAATTAATTACTTTCAAAAGCTTTCGGTATTACAAAAAATTAATAAAGATAATTCTCAAAAGTTTGCAAACGAATTTATTAATTATATTCACCGAATCGCAAAAGCATGTTTTAAAAAAAGTTTTAAATCACAAATTTTCGAAGATTTTTCGTTAAAAAAAATCAATTTCATATTTTTAAAGCTTAACGCTTCATTATCATAATATTTAAACAAACAAATAAAATGAAATATTTTGTCTGCTGATTCCGCCTTAATTTCATAAGGTAAAAGAAATTAAACTTAAATCGTCAGCAGCAGAAATAACGAAAGGAAACAAAAAACAATCTCCAGCTAAATGAAACAAAATCCAATGAACCATTGTAAGACTATTTTCACACCTTAAAGCACGAAAACGTGTGACGAGGTTGTAGAATTCAATGGCCATAAACCGTTTGCCGCAAATAACAAATAATGACATGGGTTTGTATCTACATTTCATTGTAAGGTTTCCTTTGAACTAAAACGGGCATCATTCTTTGAAAACTATCAAACGTCTGTTATTACTGTACTGATTGAATTTATTTGAACATGCAATGACAAAGTAAAGGAACAAAGGTAATTTGAGTCGTCACTTTATAGTTGCAAATTGAAATTACGAAACGTTTAAATAATAACAATAATATTTGGATGATTTATATAGCGCCGTTTTTGTGAAAAATCACCTCAAGGGCGCTAAATACTAGTTTCTTTTCTAATAAATTATTTTCTAAAGCAACAATATCTTTCAAAGTGCATTCCGCAGAAAAACGCATCTATTTTCAAAACGAAGCGTCATTTCCATATTGAGCTATGTAGGATGGAATTGTCGGTTTATCTAAAAAAAGAGAAGACGACGGCAAGCATTTCTTTCATATTATCACAGTAAGGTGTATTTTTAAAAACAGTGTGGGAATTGTGTTGAATTTTTCACTTACGCAATATTTTTTCAGAGAAAATGGAAAGAATAATATATATAAGAATCGAAATAACTTTCGGGTATGCAGAGTACTAACTAGGTTATAGAAAACAAATTTGAATTTAAAACGACTTAGGTAATATTAATAAATAGTAATTTTGACCGCATTCTAAAATAAGAAAACGAATTATTTTAACCATAGGGGTTTGGGCAATAAATGGAGACTGAAGTTTTATGTGGAGTACGAAACGATTGCCATCGAAAATTCCGTATTAAATATTAGATATAAATATAAAAACCCTTCATTGCGAAACTTCACTTCCTTCCTCCCCATCCCAAGACCTTTACAGTCTTTACCTGTAATATCCACACTAAACTGTTCCATACATTCCACGGTATTCCCGCGTTGCGCTAAACAGGGGAAAATGCGGAAACGGTCTCGCATTTTCCGCCTCATGAATTTCAACAAAATTTCCGAATCTGAATGCTCTCCGGGACGCCCAACTTGTGTTGTGCTCTAAGTAGATCCTGGGAAGCCGATTCCATTACGATTTCGACAAAATAATCATTATAACAAGGATGTGCACAAGTGTGTTAAGTTCCTGGTGAAAATTCATCGTAAAAGTTTAGTTTAAGTTTATGTATAAAAAATATTTGACTTAAATCTATGTATAATAAATCAAAGAATTAAATCGACGAAACTAGCTCTCTTGCTATAGACTCTTTCTCTTTTTTTTTCAATACAATAAAGTTCTAAAGGTAAACCAGCGTGTTAATGGTCTAGCTATTAGCAACATCAACTGAGATCACACTGAAAAAACCTAGTTAAAACATCAAGTCACGGCAATTCTTACTATTCAATTCGGCTGACTATGTCAAGATCAATGAACTAAAAAAAAATTACCTAATATGTTTAATACAAAGGGCATAGAAAAAGCTTAAAAGACTATGCTTTCTACAAAATTATTTTTGAAAGCATTGAACTTTATGTTCCATCATGAACCGTATATCTGTCTCCCAAATATCCCCACGGTAACTGCCCAATCAAAATAAATTTTTACCGTAAATTTAAAAAGTATTCTCTGCTTACCTTAAATGTCATTCATTACTCAAGACTCGAAAAAAGAGAACTGAAATAGAACGTTATAATAACTATATAAAGAATGAAGATCAATGTGTAAGATTTTTGGACTTTTGTGATGATTGTTAAAAAGCGATGTTTTTTAGATATTTTGATTAATTGGATCGGCTCCCCCAAAATCACAAGAAAGTGAAAATCACTATGAAGGTCCCTCAAGTCGAAAAATCGAAGGAATCGACACCTTCGTCTTAGGAAGAGAATTGAACGTGATACCGTTACTAATCGCGTGATATTGAAAGAAGGCCGAACGAAATAATAGAAGCAGGCAAGAAAAAACTGGTCAGTGTGAAATGAAAATATACTACCTCCGCATCAATGGGGATAATGGCCGTTGTGTGAACGTAACGTGCGCAGTCGGTTTTCCCATGGCGTTTCAAACCCGCAAAAGCTTTGGTATAATGAAATTTATGCGCGGATTTTTTTAAACGTATCCAGTTCGGAGGAGCAACTTTTGTGTCCTCTTGCGAAATTATTGAGCAAAATATTAATTAGGTACTTGACAATACGCATCGAAAGTAAAAGATATTTTCGTTTTATTTATTTTTATAGTTTAAATGTCAAAATAACGAGTTGAAACCCCGGACCAAGTTCTTAAAATACCACGATTAGCTCAAAGATACACATTATCGGATGTTGGCTATTATTATTATTACAATATCCACAGGAGGCCCTTAGGAAAAAAAATCCCACAGGGTCTATGTCATCTCTGGGGATGCTGTGCGGATGGTTCGTTTATCGAAAGGAAATTCACAAGTCTATAATAAAACTAGCGCATAACACGAAAAAAATGTAAAAACAACAAATAGGATTGAGAATGTCACATACTCGTATGTCGTAATAATTATTTGAGGAACGTTCGTACGGCCCGTTTCGGCCCTTTTTATACAAATCTTAATTTTGGATTTGAGATCAAAATACCTAACCAAACTGAAAAACTATTTTTGTAATCAAAAGGTATACCAAATATCTAGAACGGATTTGAGCTAGTTTATTTATTTTTGGTAAAACCTTGATCTTAGGCCATTAAAGATTTTAATGTTTCATGATTTTAGAGGCAACTAGGGCAATTATTTTTAAGTAAAAGAAAAACATTTAAAAAAATAATTTTACTTTATTTATTTTTAAAATATGATGAGAAACACCATTGCAAAAATGCGTTTTTGGGGTGATTTCAAATTTGTAATTTAAATTTACACCTTTCAAAATGATTTCTTTTGTTAATTTTTATTTTATATTTATTATTTTGTTATTTCAAAACGTGGAATGTATTGCATTGCACTACAGCTTCATAATTTCAGGAATAAACTATTGTTATTATAAATATAGATTTTTTTTCATTTACTAACAAATAAATGCCCAAGTTCCCCCTATAATCGTGAAACATTAAAATCATGAATGGTCTATATCTTATAATTTAAAACAAAAATAAATAAAGTAGCTCATTTCCGTATTAGATAGATATTTGATATAGATTCCTTTGATAACAAAAATAATATTTCAGTTCGGTTGGGTATTTTGATCTCAAATTCAAAATAAGGATTTGTATGAAACGGGGGCCGCAAAAACACTATAAAAAAATCTTTTTTAAAATTTAATTTTCTGAAAGTTGTTAAGAATGCTCTCACCAAAAGAAATTCGTTAAAATTGACAGAGATACAGCGTTTTATGTGAAACCTTTTGAAACAGTTTGTGTGTTGAATTATCCTTCAGCAAAATTTTGAACACGTTTTTCTCGAAACTACGTTTTTCAACCTGGATAACAATATATTTTTTTTAAATTACACCTGATTTGCATGCACCTGGTCTCAAATTGTTCGAAAATTCAAATTCAAAAATTCTCTATCACCACGTAGGGGAATTTTGATATCCAAAAAAATTGCGGATCAGCGAATTTTATTTCGATTTTCATCGTTCATAAAAAAAATCGAAGGTAGCCCTTTATAAAAAAAATCCCCACCTGGAGCCACAGAGCCTGGATTTTCGAACAGTTTAAGACTTGGTGCATGCAAATCGGACGTATATTTTTTTTTTAATATATTGTCAACCAGGTTAAAAAACGTAGTTTCGAGAAAAACGCGTTCAAAGTTTTGCTGAAGGGTAATCCAACATACAAACTGTTTTACATGAAATGTTGTATCTCCGTCAATTTTACAAATTTACAAATATACAATTTTACAAATATACAATTTAAAAATTTAAAAATATTTGGTGAGATAACTTATCTTAACAAACGCATCTTTCAGAAAATTAAAATAAATAAAAAATTACAATTTTTTTTATTGTCCTGGGGCCTTAACTTACATAGTATATATTCCTTGACATAACTACAGTTTTTTAGCTACAGATTTAAGAACCTACACCTAGTTATTTTTCGTACGTAAACGTTAATAAAGACAAATAAGTTGTCTAGCTAGACTAGATGATAAAAATGATGGAGAAGTATGTAAATCAAGGTGATTGAAGGTTTCTTATGTGATGTTCATCGAGCGTGCCCAGGCTTTCGGTCGATGTCAGGACCCATCAGCCGACGAGGGTGTAACCAGGGGGAGGCCATTACCAAACGACTATCTGTAATTTTAGCAAACTGCCAGAGAAAAGGCTCTTTTCTAGGCCGAACATTACCAGACAATTAACACAGCAATAAAGGGAGACGGGCTACCGTGTATAATAAGTATGGGGAAGTCACGAGTCGAGTGATGTGGGTCAATGGGCTAATTTACAATCCAATCCGAATTCGGAGGTAAACCAATGCGGTGATGTTATTTGAAATTTAATATAAAACAACGGATCGTCGATTTCAGAAAGTCCTATAAGGCAAATATATGCGTGATAATATATAAACTATGTAGGAATAAAACCAATGTAGGTACCTTTGTTAGTATTAGACATGTATTTGACGAAAAGCTTTTAGCATTTCACACAATATGTCTAATTTCAAACGTGTCTTGATATTGTTGAAACCAATCGAGTAAATGTGTGGGTCAACCACAATTAATTGGAGCTCATACGAAGCATGAACATTGGATTCTTAGGCACGGACAGGCCACCCACACATACAGCTATATCTACCGACATATTCATACATACCTACAAAGTAAACAGTTCCTAATACTTATTAATACTACTAAGTAATGATTTTGACCTACATACCCCAAATTATTGTTAAATTAAGCCTTCAACAACATAATTAAAAATTAAATGGTAGATTTTAAGGCGCAAACAAGTTCAAACAAATAAAAATTAATAGTTAAGGGCCAAGTTCCCCAAATAGCGCTAAACATCCCTTTGTATTATCGTAGTACAAGCAATACTACAAATAATTTAAATAAAAATTCTATGTGGGTAGTTAGAAAAATGCCTAATGTTACATGTGAATGAAATTTTTTAAACGTAAACTTTTTAATTCTGCATGAAATATATACTGAAACTTTACGTAAAACGTTCGAAAATACCGTCGCTGGAATCATAGTAGCGCCTATTACAAACATTTTTTTTTTAAATCCTTCCTTCGTCTCAAAGTAAACATGCAACAGATTCTTGCAAATGAATAAAAAATACTTTAACATATCCAGATTTTTTTTTGTAATTTACTTAAACTTCCCGAATTTTTCAATTATTTACCGCCATACAAAGTGTATGGTAAAATCACACTCCGTGAGAAGACCCAGATAAACATTTGAATTTTGCGAAAACTGCCAGTCGCGGAGGATACTTCGAGGGGAGAGGACGCTTGTTTTGTTTTTTTCTTCGAGGCTCCAATAATTACGATGAAACTTTCGACTTGTAAAAGAAACATCTGAGGAGATCGGTACAATAGCCAAAGGGTAAGTGGAAATTAAATATTAATTATTATCTAATAAATAATCTAGAATCTTGTTTTACAGTCTCTATTATTATTTACCTTTTTCAGGTACCAATACACAAATGGATAAAAATAAAGGAGTTGGCACCCACAACGTGCTAAGAAAGAGACCGACCCACTGGAGAAAAAGGAGAATAAGGTAGCAAAATATATAATTTCGATGGCAATACACAATTCTATGACAGTTGGTCCGGCGACAGTAATTAATACTCCGACAATTAGTCCGCCGACAATCGATCCCCTTGACAGTTAATCCCTCTGACAGTTGATCCCCTAAATATTATTTCTTCAAGTCAGTATGCAAAGAGGATATACGGCCGTACAACTAAAGTTGATAAACTTATATCTGAAGGCATCTTGAGTGAAAATCCGTGTTCACAGAATTCGTTTGTTATTTTTTGGATAATATTGTGAAGTCACTATAATAAGTATAGGAAGGTATTTATTTTGAACTCACATATTATATTTTCAATATTATCTGCAACATGCACACGAATTACAGCGTGTTATATACAAAGTAAAAAAAAAACTTTTTAATAGTCTTCTAAAAATCACAAAGAAAGCCTTGGCACTTTCCGTAGGATATTTGTATACCAAGATTAGTACGTTTCTTTGATTAGTTGATATCAGTTTGTATCAACTTTTTTATATCTTGGACAGTGTTTTTTTTTTCTTTATGTGTTTCATTCTACTTTTTGTACATAATCTAATATAGTGAATTAAATTCTTTCTTGAGTACGAATAAATTTTCAAAAATAAAATGTCAAACAAATTGTCGTTTCCATAGAACATATTTAAAAAATATTTGTCGATTTTAACAATCTCCCTTTATTCGCACCCATTGTTTTCCGGTAATATTGTAAAAATAACAGTTATTGCAAAAAACCGGTTAGGGTACAAATCATACAATCAAATACATGAACCAGAAATCTTTTCCACATAAAAACACCATTAGATTCTATGTCACATTGCGAAAAAAACTGAGACGTCAAAAAAGGTTCAGGGCGTAAAATATGTCTATATGTGTCCATTCCAATGCTAATATGATTTTTAGTATTTCAAACTACATCCATTATTTACTAAATAAATTTAAAATTAATAAAGCAATTGTATTTTTATTTCACATTTATATCAAAACCGTGTTAACTTACCCGCGTCCACTCAAAACAGCATGTGGATTGCGCAGATGTTCGGGCGCTGCGGAGTCTTTTCACAAGTAGTAAAAATACCCAACTGCAGTATATATATATATGTATATAAGTAAATAAATTATAAAAAAATTTATAATCTAAATATTAATGTTTTTTATCGACCATCAAAAAACGCCCGGAATTCGGGCTTCTAGCCTAGAATACCCCCTTAAATAGGCAAGATAATAAAATAAATAATAATTGAAAATAAAACACGATTATCCAATACACGTCTTTGAACGTCAACAAAGTTAAAACTGAATTCCAACAATTCACGCTGCTTTTTTACCAAAATCGAGTAATAAAAACTGCAATTTGAATTGTTGGGACTTCGGATACAGAATAAAATCCGATCATCTCCATAATTTACGTAATATCACAACTGAACGACTTGGAGTTTCCTTACTTAGAAGCCGGAGGCAGGAAGATCTCGTGAGGACGTTCGTTTATGGTCACAATACGTTATCAAAGACAGCACCAAGTTTAAATTACTTCGATAAAAAGGTTCTTCATGAAAATAATACAGAGTTTCCAAGAGTTATTATTTGTTATTTACACAAGGACTCAAGAAACTTATACCCTTTTTGTTTTTAATTTTTACAATCTATTCGATTTGTCGTTTATAAATTTACAGTTTTCCTTTCCGGGAAAAGGCTAAGGTTTACAATAGTATCTATTAATTTTTAATACGCTCAGAAAGAAAATATATTTTGCAACAAAATTCAATTTCGATCACGACGTGGTCATTAGTCCTTACTAAATAACTACTAAGCATTTGAATGTGAAAGTTTCCGAGGTTAAGCTCATACAAGCTTACATACAGTAAATAATTAATATTTACTGGTAATATTGCGCCATATCACAAAATTGGTGATTATGGAAAAAAAACTGAAAGCCAGAAATAAAAGCAAGAAATTTCAAATACATGTTTTCAAATGAAAACAACTTTCAATTAATGTTCGCTAATAGAAAGCGGGAAAAATGTCGTAAAATTACTATACTATATATGAAAAATATATGTAAAGGAAGTTTGTAAAGCATTCTTTTGTGAAAACTATAATATTTAGAAAAATAACATTAAACTTCTGCAGAATTCATACTTAGGCTAATAAATATCAATAGGTTATACAATTAGCCTGACGAAGGATTGGTTTAGAAACATGTCGCTTATTTTGATTAACAAGTGGTATACACAAAGTTATTTATTTTCATTAAATTAAAATGATGCCACTTAGTGAATTTGCGATTATTGAAGAAGTAATAAACATGTTCATAAAATACCTTCCTTACCTTTCGTTATATCTTACATCAAAATTGATTATTTTTAAATAATGAAAGACGTGTAAGTAATGGGTTCTGGTTTTAATCATAGTAAGTAGGTACCTTTTACCTTTCCATCACATTTCTAAGAAATATTAAAGGCCAAAATATTAACTAAAGCCAAAGATAATCTGTGAATATTATTCGTGGAAATTAATGGTTTCAAACCGAAATATGAGCGTAAACCAGCAAGCTTAAATCTTAGTCTGTTGAAGCAAAATGGTAAAAGTTTAACTTGAAATAGAGTTCGTCCAGGTGGATAGGTATCTTATTAATAATACATAAATTTAATCGTGTATTACATGAATCGCAACTAAAGCTTTCAGAAGGACTAAACCTTTAAAGGTCAAACAAGCATTGTCGAAAGTGAATTTACACAAATTATATAAATACCATCAGGTCACACATCCCCCACGAGTGCACTCAATGCAAGTACGAAGCTATTAAACTAAGCAAAAATTGGATTAAATCAGGTGAGTTAACAAAAGCTTCCATAGACGGCTTTAGAATGAGGGCCTAGCCGGGAAATGCACCAGCAATTAGCTGCCCGCATGCGATGCAGGTGTGGTCTAATTAAGTGGTAATAAATTGGCAGGAGCCGCAACTCGTAGTTATCGCAAGCGTGATGGGGTGCGGACCGTTCTATTCGGGTTCTAAAACACCTCTGCTACCTATACCGTACGCCGAACACCGTACACCATACACCATACACCCTAATCCCTCGAACTTACACAGATCAATTCCACGAATGGGACGGATTTATTACATTGAATTTACCGTGGAATACGCATTGAATGGCAAAGATTTATTTACATAAATAAATTAAATTTATTGAGATATTGAAATACTTTACCACAAACTATATACTAGACAATTCCTTCGTAGGTAAAAATAATCATACCCCACTAACTTTTTATTTATTTATTTATAAATAAACGCCTTTTTTCGGGGCTTTTACATATATAGCATAGAAAAAACATTTTATTGTACATAACTGAACTGCCTCAATAACAATATTTTATATTTATTCAAAGATAAATTGAAGATGTCCACTGACTTGGTATAATTGTTTCCCTCCATTAGTATTCTGGGCAAAGAGGAATACATATGGTAGTTAGTCCCAGAATTTCTGCACTGAAATAAATCCTGACTTCTAGTATTACGAAGTGGAATTCGGAAGCTTATCAATTCAAGTAATACCGGACTATCAACTAAATCATTTAGAATTTTATATAAAAATACCAAGTCAGTGAAAATTCTCCTGTCTGACAATTTAAGCATATTCATATCGTTTAAAATTGTGTTGTAGTTTAACATATTTGCTGGAATACCCATTTTAAAATTTAGAAAAGAAATATAAGAATTTGTTTTGTATTCTTTCAACAGCTTGTACGTGCATATTATAATGAGGATTCCAGACAGGAGAATTGTACTCAAGTTGGCTTCTAACACAAGCAAAATATAACATTTTAATACACTTTATATTGTTAAAGTTTCTAGTTAGCCTAGTTATAAACCCCAACATTTTTAAGCCCTTATTACAGATTTCTGTTATGTGGTTAACAAATGAAAGATTTGATTGAAAAGTGATGCCCAAGTCTTTAATTTGCATTAATGTCTGAAGAGCATTGTTATCAATGTTGTAATTAAATATCACTGGATTTTTTATTCTAGAAAATCTAACAATTTGACATTTTGAGATATTTAAATAAAGTCTATTTTCCATACACCAAATTAACAATTTGTTGATATTATCTTGAAGAATGTTGCAATGATAAATATTTTCAATAATTTTAAAAATTTTGAGGTCATCAGCAAAAAGTAAGATAGATACATCATGAAATATTTTTGTAAGATCATTTATAAACAAGATAAATAAGATTGGGCCAAGGTGTGAACCCTGTGGAACTCAACTTGTTGCATTAATTTTTTCTGACAGGGAGGATTTAATTCTAACTATTTGTTGTCTTCCAGTAAGATAGCTTTTAAACCATATTGCCGCGTATACCAAGCTTTCCTAATTTCCAAATTAAGATTTCATGGGAAACTGTATCAAATAAATGCTTTACTGAAATCAGTATAAACAGTGTCCACTTGTTTTTTTTTTCTTTAAAAGCATTGTTTATAAAATTTTCATAAATAATTAAGTTGGAAAGAGTACTTCTACCTGGCATAAATCCAAACTGGTGAGGTGATATAACAGGTTTTATTTGTGTAAAAAGTTTGTCAAGTATTAGGCTTTCAAAGAGTTTCGGTATGGTGGATTGAATACATATAGGTCTGTAATTACAAACATCACTTTTATCACCCTTTTTGAAAATTGGAGACAAATAACTAATTTTCCACTTATCAGGAAAAATTTAAAATTTTACCAGCGAAGCTCTATGTATTATTCCAAAAAGAAAAAAAAACAGACGCCAACGAAAAATTAATTACATAAATAAAAAAAGAGTAAAAGATAATTATCCAAAGGTTTTAGAATTTCTACGGGTTAGGCTGGGGGCATACATCAGATTTTGCTTTCCGATTGTCTGATCAGACAATCGGATCGGATAAATACCGCACATATCCGATTCGAAAACCGGATAGGTAATACAACCGGAGCCACGCCCTTTTTCAGGCCGGATTGGTCGGCCGGCGCGGAAGGGAGTGGCCTATTTTTATTACCGATCCGGTTTTTGAATCGGATGTGTGCGGGCTTTCATAAGAAATGTATGGGGCGAAGGCCTTCCGGTTGTCTGATCAGACAATCGGATGAGAAATCTGATGTATGCGCCCGGCATTATCGGAATCTATTAGAAACACAAATATATATTTATTTTTCCTTTCTTTCAACCGTTGGTACTTGATTGATTTATCTTGTGTTTTGTGTGGAAGATTGAAGATTGAGCACGAACCTCTAGACTGGAAATCTCAAAAGTCATAAATAACGAATATTGGACATCTTCATAAAATAAAATTCAGAAATAAGTTGACTTATTTACTGGTTTATAGGATCAGTCACCGAAGGCCAGGAAAAAATAACCGCAGTAAACGGCGATTACCATAACCAATATTTTAATAAATTAAATTTCATAAAGCCATTTGCACCACTACATATTTAATAGACATCTGGATTTTGTTTTGAATCAAACTTTATTCAATAATATCTGACATTGCGAAATAGTCATGATAAAGTGAAAAAGCTTTTCCGTGTCTCCTGATTCCCTAATGATCTGTTACATTGAAATTGATTCATGGATTTCGCCTATTTATCCGAATTGGTGAATGTGAGTTCGAAAATCGTCAAATGCAGCGGTTCCCAACTTCGGGTCGCGACCCCATTTTACAGAAGCCAAGTGACCTCGACCCCGGGGGAGGGGGGTGCTCATGTTCTCAGGACAACAGGGTTTCATCTGCCATATCCATAAACATAAAGAATATTCAGTTACAATACGTTCATTATAACTTTTTCATAAATGTCAAAATTTCATTATTTTATTCGGGTTTCAAACTTCGAACTTCAATACCTATCTATCCCAGATTTCAGGCAATTCGGATAATTCTAAGAAAAAAAGTGGCACGCACTCTCACCGATATATTTCAGCTCGTTTGTATAAGCTAGCGCAAATCGTAGGGTAGACTGGGGACAATTGAAACAAGTCATGAATGAAACATCTCAATTTACTCGAAAACCATGAGTGTGACGCAACACTCGAAACTCCGTCAGGTTGTTGGGACGTGTCTACAAAAGCGCACTAGCCGGCGAGTGATACAATTGTGCTTAGGAGATATTATCGAATTTTGCGCTAAAAAGTTAGTATTTACGACATGTTTGTTTTTATTCTAACTCTTTTTACTCTCGCAGCTTGGCGATACTTTTTATTCCATTCTCTTCCTTATCTATTTAAGAATATTTTTATTGCAACGTTTCAATCATAACCATGTTTCAATCGTCCACACTGAGAGTATATTTAAAAGTTATTAAAAAAAAACAGGTCAGAAATACTTGTTATAATTGTGAATCTAACTAATTATTGATGGTGTACCTTGTATCTGCAATTATAGACTGATAATTTTATAAACATGTGTTTGATTGCGTAAGTTTTAAGAATTTATTCTTTCAAATATTATCTTATAGCCCAATCCATGATATGTTCCCATTCAATGTCCGTTCTGTTTCCCTCGCCCACTCTTCATTAATTCCTAACCACGTCCCCACTCCTACCACAACACTTATTAATAATACATTGTACTCGTCCATTGTTTTGTAATTATTGTAAAGTCATTATATGTTTGCCCTGAGGAAGGAACTGTGGTTCCGAAACCGGTCGGCGTTAATAAAATATATAAGTGGTTATAACAAAGTTATATTGTTTCATTTATTTAAGAATTTACCTAATATTTGATTATTCATCGTTAAATCAATGTTGATTTTTATAATATGCCTTAAGAAGTAGGTAGGTACCCCTAGGTTTTAGTGCAATTCTTTACACAAAGGTGTTATTCGTATCATTTAAGTGTTCATTGAATTTTTTTAGGTGATAAGATGTCACAAATATTTATAATTATACTTAGAGTACTAGGTACCTGTCTACCGATTGTTTACCTGTAATAGATACTATTTACTTATTTAATAGATCCGGTGACCGGTCATTTGAAGTTTTTTGTTCTGTCGTTCTTTACAAAAGTGTTTGCTGATATTTTGTAAGTGAAAAGAGGTTACAATAAATTATTATGTTAATTCCAGTATCAAGTACCTATCTACTATTTTTTTCTCTTTTAATAGATATTACTTGTTTAAAATATCTTTATGGCCCCTTAAACGATTACAAAAAAATTTTTTTGTTCTAAAATATTGCGATACTTTATAAAATGATGTCACATCATAAATCACAAAGTCAATTATTTTCTATTTTTTGATTACTGAATTGTTGAATTTTACACAAGGATGCTCCCAGCTCAGAGGTAAATTGTTATGATTGAAACATTTTTATGATTGAAACAGTGTGATGGTGGAAACAAGCACTTTTGTATGGAAGCAAAAAACTTATTTTTAATACCATTCCACTCTACTCCAGAACAATATTGCAGTAAAACTTTGTTGGTTATGCCATATACTCATAGTTACTACAACTAAGAGCACTTAAACACAAATAATAAAAAAAAATATATTTAAAGTTGTTTCATTTCAAGGTATTTATGTTCATAGTTTTTTTTTAAATTATTGTGATATGTTTAATCACCATTCATGACCTCATTGAGTACTGTTACAGTAATGAAATTGTTTAATATTGATTATAATTACTCCATTTATGACAAAGATATTTAGAGCGTTTCAATTATCCCCACATTCTGTTTCAATCGTCCACACTATGGGGATAATTGAAACAGATTTCCCCATCGTCTTTGATTGGTTATTGTAGCTTACCTGTAAGAGTTGTGGCCATCCAATACATTTAATTTGATAACTAGATAGATTATAATTCATCTGGTATAAACATCTTATCCATAAATACAAAAGAAAAATTACTACACACAGTTAAAGTAAAAGTGTTTCAACCATCCCCACCCTACCCTTTGTCGCATATAATCGGAGATTCGCGGATGAATATTCGCGGCGGCATAACTTTTAGTAAATATCAGCTTATAGCCGGATTTTAGTTTAAAAATTATTATGTCGGTGATGATCGAATTTCAAGCCACACGCTGATTATAAATTAATATTGTTACTATAAAAAAACATATTGTTTCTTACCCCACAAATTCAATTAACGGCGTCCCCACAAAACAATTCGCAACACCGTTTGGGGGCGCGACCCATTAGTTGGGAACCTACGATGGTCTGATAGGTGGTAGTTAAATTACGAATGCGTATGACATCACATTCTCAAATGCGTACACATCTTAAATCATTTCTCTTATTGCATAATAAAATTTAAAAGAACGTTGAATATATTCGGATATTTTTGTTCAATATAGTTTAATAGTGATAAAATAGTTCAATAAAGTTTAATAACAGGCGTGTGTAGGCAAAAAAAAAACTCCCGTGCTAAAAAAGCAGCTAACAGCATTGAATATATTGCTGCTGAATCAGGCTTAGCGTGCAGTGGAGGAAATATCCTAGCCAGTGTCTTGAGAAGTTGCAAATAATTTGACTGAACTACTTACAATCACAACTATGTGCAAACTGACTGAGAATACAAATCGTTCCGCAAAAGATGTTCGCCAACTTTGCACGGTATCTTGGAACTTTGTGGACACATAGCTATCGGGGGAATACCTAAGCTAAATAAAGTTCCGTAAATTGGGGTAACTATAATGAATACACTGTTAACGTTAGGTATTCCAACATGCAGTATTTATTTAAATGAACAGTGTTTACAAACTGCGAAGTTATGAATAATATAAAGGCCAGAAGCGTTGCAGTTGTAATAATTTAAGCCAGTGAGGCGGTAAAGAACAAACTGTGGCGCGCGGGACAGCGCACATTTTTGCTAAATTTACGGTTTCAGTGAACTGAACATGCATCTATGATGAATAGGTACACACCATTGGTGTTGCAAAATGAAATATGACACAAGAAAAGCTAGGAATTTCACATTTAAGCTTTGCCAAAGGTAGTAAGTACTACATCTATTGTGATGTATTAATAAATAATTAGTGACCGACCGAAGGTTCGGGTTCGGTTTCGGCAACTTTCGTCAAAAAAATCTAGTTCCGGCATCAGTTTCGATTTCGGCAGAAAATCTGCCGAACCTTCGGCCGCACCGAAACTCTGCGTTTGTGAATTAAACGCGCGTCGTTCGGCCGACTTCGAGTGAGTTCGTGACTCGTGTGTCACCCGCCATCGTCGTCAGTCTTACCTAGCGGATCCATTATTGTAACGTAATGCCGACATACATTGTTATTGAAACAGTAGTCCACATCCTATCCTGAGAAAAGCGATCTTGAAGTATCTTTCTGCTCCGCCCACCAGTGTTCCAAGCGAGCAGCTTTTTAGTGCCGCTGGACAAATATACACCAGATCGTCAACCTGCTTGGTGAAAATGTAGAAAAACTGCTTTTGTAGCGTACAATATTAGAGTTTTTAATTAATAGTACTAAAGTAATCTTATAATAATATTTAATAATAATAATTAAATATAATTAATTAATATCGTACAAACTTATTATACTAACTTTTGTTAAGACTGATTAATTTATCATAACGGTATTAGCCTTTCTTTTCTTTCTTTGTTGAGACTGATATTAATTATTAATTAGGTAATCATAAATTACTAACTGCAATTAAAAGATCTCAACAAATGTTTCAAAATCTCAAAAATTTCAA
Organism: Glyphotaelius pellucidus; assembly: GCA_936435175.1. NCBI lineage: Eukaryota > Metazoa > Arthropoda > Insecta > Trichoptera > Limnephilidae > Glyphotaelius > Glyphotaelius pellucidus. The sequence continues at coordinate 21,570,245 of OW386540.1, read as the reverse complement.
TGATCTCAAAAATTTCGTCTAAGAATGTTGTGATTGTAAACACAATTAAAATTAAAATGCTCAATTAATGAGGCCCTTCCTTCATAATGTAAGTGTTGATAATTGACAAATTTTTGTTCCACGAAGTAGTTAACATGTTTGTTAATTTTTATAATTTTTGTTTGTTTTATAGCAGTAATATAAAAATAAAAAAAAATTATAATTTTTTCACATTCTTCAATTATTGATTTTTATTTAATTTAATATTTAATAAGAATGTTGTCCTTATAAACGCAATTAAAATTAACATACTCAAATAATGAGGTCCTCCCTTTATAATGTGTTGATTATTGACAAATTTTTGCTCACATGTTTTGTTAATTTTTAAAGAAGTAGTTTAACATTTCTAAAAAAGTTTCTATTTCGGCCGAAACTGAGACAGATACCGAAGATTCGGTTTCAGTTTCGATTTCAGTAGAAAGTCTTGTTTCGGTCGGACGCTATTAATAATCTTCTATTTTTATTGTTATTATTCGCTTAGAGAAGGCTTATGGTAAAGGTAATTCTGATCAACATAATATTAAACGGGGACATGATTATGATTTCAACGAATCAGAATTAATAGAAATAATTTAAAGCGTAAATATCGTTTAATATGTGATATCTTATATCTTCCACAACAAACGTAAAACAAGACGGGTGTTATGAAACATAATACTCACCTACTAATATATCTACACAAAAGCATTAAGGAAATCATGATTTTTTTACGTAGAAATTAACAGGTCCCTGCCTGGTTCTTCCAACATGGCGCGGCGTTGGATATAAATTATTCTCAACAACGTCCATTTCATTCCGTGACATGATCGTGTTTGGCCGAACTTAATAAAACGCCGTACCTACATACGATTATGTAGGTCTGTATCTACACGTGACGGATTACCGTCAAACAAAGTTGGTATAGAAATACGCATGGTTTATTGTTTCGACATTTTTAAGGTTTCGACTTTTTGACAAATGGCCAATTGTGGTCACAAACTTCATACGAATCGCAAATATAAAAACGAAAAATATTATTGGACTAAACCATATTTTAGAAAAAACTCCAAATACTTTTACTAATAAAGGCTTTTTAAATTTTACACAACTGGTAAACAAGCCTTTACGTTGCATCAAAGGTTGTTTATCTGTTGTGTAAAATTTAAAACAAGTTTATTGGTAAGGCCCAAAGTCTTTTAATTTTCTAGTGAGAGTTCCTCCTGGGATATGGATTTCCCGCTATTATTACCATTGTTTGGGAGTTTACAGAGGAAAATACCTACATTTTTTTAACTTGTTCATACAAGTTAAAAAATTGCTCGTATTTGTGATTTTGTTTGCTTGATTAAGTTTCCCAAGGCAATTTGTTCTCTGTGAATCTTCAAAAAGATTATATTTATTAATGTGCGAAAAATAATTTATATCTACATTTAATTTACCTGCAGTAATTTTTTTCCGAGGGTACAATCCTTTTCCGCGAGTAAATTTCATTTCAATCGAAAACTTTTAGCACAAATTGCCTCTATTAAATTAATGTACCTACATGCATCGATAGTTTCGTTTCTAAAATTATGGATTCTTTTGCCAGCCAATTATTTATTAATTATTTTTCGAAACCGGCTAGTTTGAGACCGCTGGAAAAAATATGATATTGAGAGTTTTAAAGGTTCGCTCACCATCCAAACTAATATCTAATAAATATACTGATGTATTGCTTAATTAATTTTAATTTTGAAATCTTTAATTTACGGTAGAATTCCAATTTTAATATAGGACTTTTTCATGGATTAATAATATCTACATAATTTTCTTCCACTTTCGATTTTAGATTTTATTGCCCGTTATAAGGTGAAACCTATTTGTTCGATTGTCGGAACCGGTCCGGTTACAAATAAAAAAAAAGTGTGAGAAAGTTAAAAAGATGTTTTAATCCATAAAAAAGATCGTTTTTTATGCACAACTTTAGTTTTACAAATATAGGTATAGATATAGTATTTGAAGAGGAAACGCACACACCATTGAATAAATGGCGTGGATTGAGTCAATTTTACAATAAAATGAACGGTTAATAAAAAATTAAAAGCTGGTTCACATTGAGCTATCAAATATAAAAGATCATAGCACGCCAAATAACGCTCTCCATACAATCTCTTCAGAACGTTCACACCTAAGCGTTTTTAAGCGCAGATCAATCATAGACAATACACATCTCAGACGTAACCGCTCCAGAGGCGATATGTCAGAATATAACTCTCCCCTTCTCCCACTAAAACAGGAGAGGGGGTCGTTGTAATTACGGAGCTGCCTAGACCCGTGGATGACAGATGTCAAGTTGACAGATTTCAGTACAAAAAATATGCATTCCGTTGCCGCTCCCTAATTCGACTGACCCCCTCTCCTACCACAGGAAGAAATATTTGTGAATACGTGTGAAAGGACAAAAGATAAGTGCTCGCGAATCAACAGATATCTGCTCGCAGATTTATATCTCAATGTGAACCAGCTTTAAAACAATATACTTGTCGAACCGATATTTTTATTAGTACCTTATAAGAGGGTAAAAGATATTCTATAACCGAGCTTTCTTTAACGTTGTGTGGTGTTTCTGAGATGGTTTTCGGTACTCGGAAAGTGCATATTCTGCGTATGCATGTAGGGAGAATAATTAATAGAGCATTCTCATATTTTTATCGCACGATGACACACAGTCCGACCCACTGGGTAAATCCCACACATGACGGAAACTGAGATCGCTGCAATAATGAATAAATTATTAAACGAACTAATAAATTATTAGCCTGTGTAATCTCTGAAATCAATCAACCCTGAATATTGTATGATACACCGGACGCAGAGCTCATGGCGTGGTTAATCAAAAAGGTAAAGCATGCGAATAAAATAGCTGTAAAGTGTAAAGGATGCAGCAGCCTTTGACATTGTGTAAACTACGCTAAGCACACTCCTACGCCAAGGTAAATCAAAATAATTGAAGAAAATATAAGGAAATAATCAGAAGCAGTATCAATTAGTATCAGTGAATAGTAAACGCTATCTAAAATATAGATTATTTTGTATACCTATCTACGTAATAGTATAATGAAAAGTGAGAGAAAGTTTTTTCAGAATTCAAGAATAGTAGGTACACGAATCGATCATTTTGATGCCTGTTCAAATAAGATGAAAACTGTCGGGAAACATCCGGTACTGTCAATGATCCATTGGCACATGAAACCCATCCCTGGTTAGTTGAAATGCGAGCATTCGCGACATCGCTCCTAAATCATAATACCAGGGGCGGCGGAAATAATCACTTCTCTACTAACGTGAGGGACTAATAACGCTAGCTTGTATACTGGTATGCATCATTTAACCACGCGAACAAAGCAAGGATTTAAAACCACCATAACGTGCTGTATTCCATCAGTCTCAGAATCTATTGTGAATTCATATGTTCCCTTTTATCTAAGGTCGTTCATTAAAGTAATGCAGGGAATTTGGTACGTTAACGATTCTACGTAATTAGTTTGTTCATTCAATCGTATAACTGTTTTGTTGATTAAACACAATATTCAGGTCACGCATTAATCATGCGCAGAACAAAATACAAACTTGGTACTTAAAAGCATATTTGGTTGGGTATAATTTGCCATAATGTCTTTAATGATAAATAATAATATTTTGATGATTGGCAAGGCGCCGTTTTTGGGCAAAATCATTGTAGACATTTGCTGTAGATATCATTACAAAAACATGACTACCTGTCAAATAATCCTTTGTGTAATTAACCGAGAACTATTATGTAGGCGAAATGATTTTAAACATTTAACTTCTAATAAAGTTTTTCTCTCTTTAAACTTTTTTGCTGAAGCGATGTTTTTCAAATCTGAGACTCGAATTTGCTTATTATTCTCTGTCTAATTCTCAGTGTAAGTCTGTAGAGATATAGTTGAAACTTGAGATTTGACGGATTGTATGGGAAGCTTATATCTGCACTTTGCACAACTTATCATCATCACATTATCGTAACAACAGATTGAGGAAAGAAATATCGACAACGTTAAAATAAAAGTGAGTATTTGAATAAAATACCTTAAGGAGGGCCGGTGGTCTAGAATGTAAATAAATTTTTTTTTTTTCAATATTTCAAAAGTATCCTTTAAGAATATACTGTAATTTTTTTGTAATGGTATTGACGGTATTTAAAGTTCTACAGCCCATTTAGCAGGTCAGCGCAGAAGCAGGTAAAAGGGCCGGGCGAAACTTCAAACTCATTTATTTCAAAACTACCTTTTTCTGCACGGTGAGGCAAAAAAAAAACTACTCGGCCGATTCGTCTCAAATTTATCTATGTTATTCCGTTCACCAGTACCTATCGCAAGAACTAAAAAAAGTACGTTGAATACTTCTTATTTTTTACATACAAAATATAATTTATTTATTTATTAATAAACGCCCTTTTTCGGGGCTTTGACATTTATAGCATAGTTAGAAAGAAAAAAATATAATGAAAAAAAAAACAGTCTGTTTTCTGTGTTTAAATTTCAACAACGCGCCATTTTGTCAATTTTTTAAATTTATTTTTTATTTTAGTTCCTGCGATAACTACACTCATATTGATCAGTTTTTTTTTTGTTTTTGTTTACGGATAACTGAAAGAGCCAAAACTGGACCCACCACCAAGGTCCGTATTTATCAGGAGGGCAACTTCAGCGCAGTTCCTTTTAGAATTTTTTTTTTAATAACAATGTTTTTGTATACTATTAAAGTCATTTAATATATCTATAAAGTTTGAATAGCATTGTTCACTGTTTTAATTTTATTTTAAATCCTAAAAACTCATCGAATTTACGGGGGCTAGACCACCGGCTCCCCTTAAACAAATGAAAGTACGCATATAAATTATTAATTCTTTTTCGGTACTCCACAACACCTAGACTACTTCAGTCAGGCTGTTTTTTCCTTATAGATGTGTGACTGAAGGTTGTCTAAATCGAAACAAAACCTTACGTCTATAAACACTTACGAGTACTATCATGATAATTAGAGCGTGATCACACACAGCTATAAAAGTTGTAGTTTGGCCTATTTCAGCATATCGCTCGCCATACAATCCCAATGGAACCACTCTAATGTCTACGACATAAAAGTGTGTTCACACACAGCTATAAAAGATGTAGTTTGGCCTATTTCAGCACATCACTCGCCATGTGGCGTTATTTTAATGCGTTTTTTTTCATTTTCAATTTGTATACCTCTAAAAAAACACCCATTAGTATCATTGTGCAGCTCTTCGTCAGTTTTGTCAGAACGAAACGAGGCAGAACTCACCACGAGGAGAGGTGGCTGCGCGACGCACTAGTTCCATACACACATCATACCCAACCAACCAACAAAGTAAGGTTTGTTATTTACATTATATTTTGCAACTCTTTGAAAAAATTGCCTAGATAGGATTCAGTGGTTACTTCTACTACTTTACTTGTTTTAAATGTGTTCACGTTTATAGTTCGACTTTTGGAATCAAAAGAAATCAGACATAGCCGATCTTGATAACAGCGTCGATCTGATGTAGCCATATCGGCAGATCAAAAGTTATATCCAGCTTCACGCCCACATATGTAGTTGAGACCTCGTTTTCTGCACTATAACTTTCGAAAAATAAATCTTTACTTTTTTCGACCCTCTCTAAAAGATAGATGTTATAAATTCGTAATAACAACGCAAAACATGTGTGACTTTGAAATGCGCTTACAAAAAGTACTATGTTTCATCATAAATTATCCTGAAAAAATATATTAGCGTAACTAGTTTTAAGTACGGACTTTCTAGGCTATAAAAAAAACTTTAAAACATGTTCCCTCCTTTTTAAAGAGGGGCACGTCGATTTATTATAGCACGACAGGGGAAGTTTTTAGACAAACAAGTCTTCAAATGAACCATTGCTAAGTTTACCCATTCAAAAATATAAGGAGAAAAACGATAAAGATGAGGTATTTCTTGTGTTATGTCATATAAATTAAACAAAACCGATTATTTAATATGAAGTATAATTCAAAAGAGAGAGTTAAAGGGAAAATTATCACTTTTATGAACTACACAGTACTATTTTTCGCTGTTAATTCTTTTCATACAGATAAGAGGGTAGCCAGAAAGAGTGAATCAGTTTGCGTTTCGCAAATTTCTTCTATAAATATTTAATATAGCCTGTCGTGCTTGTATCAGATTATTATTTAAGAAAAGAAAACTTTCCAAGAAATGTTAAATTTCTTCAGCCCTTCAGAATCTTGGCAGGTTCATAGAGGTTTTTGAAAAGGTTTTTTTACCCAAAAAAAATTGACGTAGATAATATTGAATTCTTACGCTTTGAATTTACAATAAATAAAAAAGAGGAAAATACGTGTTGTGCTATTCAAACTCTTCCTTAGAGGTTTTCTAAAAGGACTAAAGGGATTTATCAAAGACGAAATAATGTACAGTCATACATTAATATTGAATAAATCCTACCTCGCCATTTAAAACGTAAATATCTAAGCTTTCTTAATGCGTCGTTATGAATCTTAATATATATAATTCTTCTGTCCGTGTGTATGTCACTGAACTCCTCCTAAACGGCTGGACCGATTTTGATGAAATTTTTTGTGTGGGTTCAAGGGGATTCGAGAATGGTTTAGATTCACAATTTGGTCCACTGGAAAATGTTCTTTCAATTATTTTTTTTTTATTTCTAAGGAGTTGTTGATTTTGGAATGTTTTACATTGGATCCGGCAGACTGCGCTACCATCGCAGTATCGAATATTCAATATTATTATATTTTAATTTTAGTTTGTCCCGACAGTTGTGTACAGGACAACGTCTGTCGGGTCCACTATAAATAAATAAAATAAATTGTGGAACATTCCAGAACACTCTCGAATGTTGTCCTGAGCGAAGCCGGGTAACCCAGCTAGTATATATACATGTATTTTTTAATTTTTAATTATTATAAGGACGAACAAAAGATTAGTGCATTAAATATGAATTTGAATACAAACGCTCTGAAGATGGTGGATGGTAAAAGCTGGGTTCTAGACAGGGGTTTCTTTAAGTAAATCTCATACCTGGAACAAAATAAATAAATTAAATTTAAAACATGAAATAACATCAAAAGTAAACTAACGCCATAAAGATTACAATGAAATGTAGGCATAAGTATGAATGATAATAATTTAGTAATACAATATTTTTGTTGGCAACATTAAAAATGCTGTTTGCTTACTGAAACTTACACGAGTTCTTAAAAAACATTCATTATATTTTGGCATTCCCAGAATCAAATAAACATGGCTTGTGGTAATAATAATGTTAGATAAATAATTAATTCCACGTATGGTTTTGAATAAAGAAATGAGGATTTTAGGAGGGAATAAAAAAAACAGCCAAACAATAAACTGGAACAAATGCATGAAAAGTAAGCAAGGTTGTGAATTCCCCTGAAATATTCCTTAGTTGTCACTTGTGCCAAACTCATTTCTTTCATATATTGTGATTGACGTAAACTCGTCAAGCGAATTGTTACCTATTGATTGACGTGAATTAGTGAAAAAGTTGTTTATTCTCTTAGTGCTTTTAAAAGTGTTGAAAGACTTCTTTCAAAAAACAAGAAAAGTGGATTGGATAGTTTTTTTGTAATAAACGATTACCAATAAACACAAAACCTGAATACAATTATCGCAGAATCGATCGATAACTGACTGACTGACGATAACTGACTGAAAAAAATATCAATCAAAAATGATCAATCACCGATCAGTGGCTGAGTTGGCATCACGTTTGGGTCCCACCAAGGCGTCCCGTGTTCGATTCCTCGGCTGGCTAGTCCTCCATCACGACACAAGCAACATTTTCCGCTTATTGTGGTGGTAGGATGAGATTTTCAAATATTGTCAGGTTATCTATGATTTACCCGGAATTAAAAAAAAAAATCTGTTTTCTTTTTCTGTATTTCATTGTTGTGTGTACATAAATAAATAAATAAGTAATAAAAAATAATAATAAATAATAAAAACGTTTTTACACATTTGACCAGCTAGTAATATATATTTTTTAATAAAATCGAAATTTTTCTTTTGAATTTTTTGAAAAAATTACTGTAATGGGTCTTTTACATTGGGTCGTCTGTCACCTTCGGCGAGCGACTGGTCGCTTACCGCAGGCGACAGACGAAGTGCTATTTACACCGATTACCTAGTCAACTGCCGACAGTGTTTACAAGCTGGTCGACTTCGATGTCGTCAAACGACTAGCTGGGGTAGTTTTCTGCCTTCGCCGGGCAAGCGAAAGTTATTCGTCGACCAAATGTAAGAGCGCCCTCAGATTTCGTTCAGTTGTGGATACTTTGGACACGGGGCCACTCTCGCACTACTATCGCCGCCAATCATAATACCTACATAATTTTCTTCAATATTAGGACATTATCCAAAATCTAGTTTGAGGATTACTTATTCTTGGGGTGACACCACGTTCATTCTTGAGGTAACACCACCGGGTGCCACCCATGTAGCTACGCCACTGACTCTATAATATATTTGCGGCATGATCCAGGGTGTAAGACACTCTCAGTATCGCCCTGGTGTAATTCGGAATTGAAACGTTGCTTGAAATTACTAAGCCGAATCTCCATCCCCTTCCCCTGTCCACTACCTTCAGCCATTCAACATACCCCAATTGGGGATACTGCAAGTCTCACTGATTTCAGACGGCTGGGAATAGTTGGGACTCTTTACGGTCATCATATAAAAATAAAGATTATCAATCAGATTATAAGGTAAAGGTATCAGGCATGATCCGAGGCACTTGACATAAAAAAAGAATAGAAGATCAATCATTACAAAGAACACCAAGAAAGAAAGAAATGTGTTTAGAAAAGTGCTTCCGTTATTATAATGTTTTTCAATGTCTAACTTATTTTCTTGAAATCTCTGAGGTGATATTAATTCCATTATTAAATGTAGGAACAGTCTAGTCGGTATAAAGATATTTGATTAAAAATGGATTCTCCTCGTTTCGGATTAATCAATATGGGGTATATAGGTACTACATAATGACGTAAATATATATAACATTGTGTTGTAACATTGACTTTTTGCCGGAGAGATTTGAAAATTGCTAATCCATCATAGGGTCTCATTGAAAGTTTTGAGTATTAAACCAACTGGAAAGCCGAGGCTTTTATACGAAATTCGCTATGTAGATTTTTGCTTGGAAATTTTGTTTTTATTGAGCAAACACAAAAACTCGAAAAAACCTATTATTATCGATCAAACGGGCGAAAGCATTATTCTGTGTCAACGCAATTTTGAAGCTAATTTCTGTACTACGTAATACAAAACAATGGAAAATTCGACGGAAATTCTAAAGCAATTTATAATAATTGCGAGTCCAAGCAAAATTAGATTTTTAATAACACTTATTGGACACATTTTAAAAGTGTGCATTAAATATAAGGAAAGACAAAATTAAATAAATAATAAGTGCCTACCTATATGTAGACATTTTACCAAAACTATCGGAGACGGTGTTTTATGACAAAGCAAATGAGAGGCAATGTTAACAACAGTTTTTTGTTATTTAATAAAATCTACATTTTTAACCCCCGACGCAAGGAGCGGTGTTATAAGTTTGACGTGTCTGTGTGTCTGTCTGTCTGTCTGTCTGTCTGTGGCATCGTAGCTCCTAAACGAATGGACCGATTGTGATGCAGTTTTTTTTGTTTGAAAGCTGACGTAATAGAGATGGTTCTTAGCTATAATTCATGAAAATCTGTTCAGGCGTTTCAAGGTTATCAGCCTTTTTTGTGTCGGGGGTCTCTTAAAATTTTGTAAATTTTACTTATTACTAAAATACTTATTACTTGAATAAAATAAATAAATGTTAAAATCTCAAATTATATTATTGAAGCTTTATTTGTAGAAAAGCGGGTGAAAACTAAAGCGAACCAACCTACGTAGGTACATTAATATATAATTTAAAAACATATATACATATAGGTGGTGGTACCTTTCGTTTTTCGTTAGAAGCCTTTCGCAAGTTTTTTTTATTACCACACTGCTAAAGGGTAGATCGCATGGTAATGCAACGATGCCAAATATTCCTCGGTCCGAATGCGTTGGTACCTCGGAGGGTACATTGATAGTTGGTACCAAAGAAGTTAGAATCACCGGAGTTTCCAACCTTTTTACTTGATTCGGAATAAATACTTTGAAGAAAATGCTTAGATACTAATGAAATTGAAAAAATCCATTTCGAATTTCATTAAATAAATTTCAATTTCAATATTACACAAAATTTATATTAATTTCCAAAATATTGCAAAGGTACTGAATACTCAACTTTTAAACACCAATTCTTATCGAAATAACAAGATGAAAATTTAAAAAAAATCTGGGTAGTCGTCATAAAATTAAATTTCTACGATTTTCCAAATTTCCACACTTTGATAATACTTCGAAGGACGAAACAGCTGTGACGCGCAAACGTTAGAAGAATAATTCAATATTTAGGAACAACTTTTAATGGTTTGGTCAATTAGACATTCCGATTTCCCAAAATCGATGACTTCAATTCAAACATATTTTGCAAATCTACATTTTTCAAGATTGAAGTTAATAAATTTGCATTTATAAAATTTATAATTGAATCCAATCAAGTCTTATTCAGAATTTTTGTGAATTGTCAAACATCCTTTGCAGAAAGATTGAAGTTATAAAAAATATTTTTTAAAGAGGATTTAAGTTTCATAAATTGAAAATGTGATAATATTTAAATTCAGCGGGTAATTAATATATGCACGAATTATTATTTAATATGAAGATTTACAACTGATAAACAATCATTAATGTAGGGTAAATGGTTGTTATCAGTTGCGTAAATTTTAAAACACAATTATTAGTGCTCTCACCAACTCTGCAGTTAGAGCGCGTTCACACACAGCTATAAAAGGTGTAGCTTGGCCTATTTCAGCATATCAATCGCCATACATTCCCACTGGGAATGTATGGCGATTGGTATTGGCGAGCGGTATGCTGAAATAGGCAAAGCTACATCTTTTATAGCTGTGTGTGAACACGCTCTTAATGTTTAAATTCCACCAACCGAAATGGTGAACCTTTCTTGAATTGTAATATTTTAATTATAAGCAATAGATGAACACAATATCTCTGCGTCAGTGGGATGTTTTTTTAAATTTGTTGTTTATTAAGCAAAACGAGTTTGTTAGGGTGTAAGTATTTAATATAAGTGTCTTACATATGTACTCTAAATAAAACGATGCAGTTTTATTTTATAAATCCGTCACTGAAAAATCTAAAATATTTTTATTCCAGTCTTAAACAAGGCTAGGGATTGAAACGCCGTACATTAAGGTAAGGTCAAAAGGTTGCCATGTTAGAAACTGTATACTAAAAGAAAGAAAAAACCTACTTCGAGCCACTTTCCCGAAGCCTATGTAATACTCTTTCCGTTTTTCGTGGACTGTTCAGAAAATCACTTAGCTTAGATCAATTACGTTTTCCCACTTGTCGGACCGTGATGAAATGAATGTGTCCGTACGCGAAAAAGCTCCGAATTGGGTTTGATGTAATATTTACATGGCACATGTTACAAGTCTCTGAAATAACACGTACCTTTTTATTTTAGTGGTAGTTACTTTTTATAATTAATTTAATACGGCACGAGAGTTGAAATTGGCAGGAGTCAATGGCGTGACGGCTTTATTTAAAGAAAGTTGTGATGCTGAAAGAAGCGGGGAGAAGTACTTAACAATTTGGATCTGGTCACTCAACAAAATAGTTCAATTCCTAAACAAGAAAAAAATTGGTGCCAAATGGCAACCTCTTACGAAGGCGATAGAGATCTTTCATTGTGGAACGAGGGATAAAAACATTATTTTATGTTTATATTATTTATGTAAAAGAACAATATAAATTTAAATAAATTGACCTCAAAATTGATTGAGCTTACCGCTTCGCCCCGAAGATCGTCAAACATAACTTACTGAAATTTTTTTTTTTTTCAAAATAACAAGTAGGTACCAGGTAGGTGCCATGAGCTAAAAATAATAATACGAGTGAACTTCTTCAAATTGATGTACGTATTGTGCACGTGCACGCCTGCGGAATGTGCGTACAACAGAGCTAAATATGTATAAAAGCTTTTTCTGGTTCGCATCTAGTGGGAAAACACGTGTATTTTGATACAGAAACGATTTTCAGAAGAATGAAATAAGTGCCACGGCAATTGCCACTCCATTAGCCACGTGTTCACGTGCTTTCTTTGGCAAGGTAATGCCACTCTTTAATGTATACCGCGGAACACAGACTAGGATTCGTCCGCGACCTTTGGCCACAGGGTGGTTTATTTTCACAGTCAATTGCTCATCCGCCCCTCCGGGCTTCCGATTACATGACACGTTCCACACTCGTATGAATATAAATTTGAGCACCCTGTACGAGCTTATGACTCGCCGCCGTGACTCGTGTCGATCACGACGATCCAAAATAGACGTTCACGCGAAATAAAATATAAGAGAAAAAGCTGCCTGGAAGGATGTACCAACATTTACATTTTTCGTAAAATTTATACAGAGAAGATGGTGCCACAACATAAAGCCACAATGACTTATTCGTGAAGGTACAATTCTTTTGTTTCTGAGGTGTTTTTGCTTGAAAAATGAGGCGCCAAGTTTCGGCAGAAAAATAACGTGCTGTTTTGTTTTTCGAACAATATGTATCCTAAGGATGACGAAACGTACGCCGTGGCTTTTAACGTAATATCCAATACATCAATATTATTATTTGAGTATGTGATTATTTGAATCAGTAGTATGACATCATTACTTTAAAATACATGTACGTATTTTTAAGTTGCCATTATGTGTTATTTAAGTTAATTATGAACTTTTATTATCATTATTTTAACTGCATTACGTTCTGTTAGGCATGTTTATCACGCGTAAAGCAGTTTTGCTTTCCAAAAACATTGATGAAAAAATGTAAAATGTTAAATGATGGTGAAATCGCAGAGAGATGAATGAAAAATAAATGGGTAATAGAAAAAATAAATCTACCTAAGCCTAGAAGCTAAAAGATTAATAAAGCACCCATTAAGAAAATTACCTCTATTATTTATAACAGAGAATTAATAAACAAGTATTCCTAAACAAATTATCGCTGTATTCTTCTACTTTCAAACAATTTCCCCGCTACAGATACAACCTAGTACATACCCTAACGAAGTTATTCTATGGCTTACTTCTCCCAATGGACTACCATATTCAGAAATTGAAAAGAACACTACCTCTTGTGGTTATGCGCCAGAACTTCATACAATTTAAGAAAGCGCGTATAATAGGTTTATTTCTTATAATGTCGCCTAAACGATGCGGCCCCCAAAAGGGTTGAGACGTGAATAAGAATATTCAAACAGGTAGATTAATTGGATTCATACATAATTTCCTCGCGTCGCATCGGGCGGGGAAAACGCCAGACTAAAGCGGGGGTTTTCTTCAGATCAGTACGTCAGACGCTTGGGGATTATTTTATCGTTTTATTATTTCTCTTCCGCATGCAAGCGCCGCTCCAGGGGGAAAACAGAATTGAAAACGTATTTATGTTGTTCAGAAAGGTTCTACTTACGGACACAAGGCCGGCAAACTGATTCAAGGAATTCTGAAAATAAAATCATGAACGAAACATGAAATTTTAAAATATGTGAACCACAAAAAGTATAATAAATCAGAATAGTTTAATGTTTGCCTTGCCAGTTGGCGGAAGGTTCGGTTTTCAAATTCTGCCCCCAGAATTCGCCTCTTTCTAATATTTAAAACAATTTAATAATAAATTTAAAAGGGTTTTTATTCCATCTATCCCTACGAAACATGGCGTGGCTTGGTTGAATAGATTAATCACCTCCGGCAGCATTGTTCGTGTTATGAATCAGATGAAATTTTAATGGTAGTCTTCTGCCATTACAAAAGCCTATAGGATTGAGAGAATTATCTAATAGGGTTCCTCGTTAGGCGTTTATCCAGTAAGAAGAAACAATTTTACTGTGGAATGTGTATGATATCTTCGTATTTTCGGGAGAGAACACTAATTGGAAGCTATGCTAAAAGCTACACCAAAAAAACAAATTTAGTTAAATTAGCTGGGACGGATGAAACATTCTCAGCTTTTAACTGTATAGGGAAATTGAACAAAAATACAAACTAACTAATCATCACGCCATTTTCTGCAGAGGAAAGCAGATAGGATGGACCGCCAAACAACTCTGTCTTGTCACACACTCCTTGCTTCATTCGCACTCATACATCGTCCTATACATATGTAACAAAACTAAAAAAAGAACATATAATAATATATTGTACTAATTAAATTGATTAGTTTTAACTTTACTAAAAAGTATGAGCAGCATAATGAGAAATTGGAACATTTTTATTATAGTACCAACAAACAAATAAATATGGATTAAGTTTCAAAAAATATTCTTAAGTATGGACGGAAAACGTAGGAATACAATCTACGTAAGATAATTAAATCACTGCGAAATAATGTTAAAATAATGTCTATGAATGATGTTAAATATATGTTGAAAAAAACTAATCTGAAAAAAGGCACTATTAATGTGAATGGTAATTGTAAAGTGAACGATGATTGAATGAAGGATCGAAATGTATGAATGAGTACCTAACGATAGAAATTGTGTAAATATTTAGATATATTAGAATAAAAGCATAAACATGTAAATAATAATTTATATGCACTTGCTGACAAACCAAATGTTTGACTTAGCAGGACCTTATTTAAAAAAATGTTCTTATAATATAAGAAATACACTTCTAACATGCAACTATCATTATAATAATATGCATTCGAATTTGTAATGCATCATATTTTGAAAAGATCGAAAATTTCGGCGCAATAAAAAAGTAGTGCATTATTTTGGAGAAATCTGAATATGACGAATTAACTTTTTCTTACTACTCTCCCTTAAAACTACGCGTTAAAACAACGAATAACTTTAATAACCACAATACTAGATTGGAGTGTTTCATTTTCTTAACCACAAAGCTTGATTTCTCAAGATGGTGATCAGCGAGACCAGTGATCATTCACACGCGAAATGAAATCATGTAAAAATTACAATATTACAATTTCCACCCAGCGTAGGACCCAAACGACGACGAGGTAAATTTAACACAAGGTGGCTTAAGTATTCAGGCAGATACTGTGTTAGAAAGATAAATTAACACTAATCAATTCTAAATGAGAAATTAAATACCGGTCAATCAAACTACCCCTAACGCCCCCCCCCCGTGTAAAGGTCTTTGAAAGGCTTATCGGCTGGATGCTAGGAATATTTCGTGCCTGTTAAATAAACGGGTAGAGGGTGGAGGCCCTTTCATCCTTTCACGGGACACCTCAGAGGGGCAGAAGCCCGAGGAGATCCAGAGAGACCTTCGTTTTATTCTTTAAAGGAAAGGTGGGTGATTTATGGGCAGCTTAGTGATCCTATAAAACTTGATAAGACCCTAATAAAAGGTATAATCACCATTCAATGCATGAAAATTCTATGGGTTTATCTAATAAACGTGTGTGTAACAGAAAAGTAATGAGGGTTATATTAGCATTCTCCTCGACGTCTAAATTGAAACTGGTAAAGGAATCTCAGAAGTAGATACGTATGTCTACAATATTCATAAAGACACGTGTTTTCACATTATACCACATATAAAAACGCACATAACTATGCATGATATTACAACAGTATAACCCAAGACGCAATTTTAAATTTTTTAAGATTCACGGAATACCCCAATACATACAACTAATATAATGCGCGCAATAAAACTAATAAACAATAGGCGCATTATCACTATACATTTTGGAGCATGCCAAAATACGAATACAAAATCGTGCGTTCTAGGTTCATAGGAGAAATTAAGTATAGCTGCAATAAAAATAAAAAAAAAACAGAAGGTTCATTCTTTCCCGAAGTTCAACGTGAGCAAAAGTCACGGTTCACCGCAGGAATTCTTATATTTCTTATCTCCTAACTTGCAATTTTTTGTTAAAATCGTTTATCAGAACATGGCCAATGTATGGAGTTGCAAATTACACAAGGAAGTTAAATTGACATAGTTTATTATAAACCCAATGTGTATTCACATTTTAACATGTTTTTTTTTTTTATTTTTTTTTTTAATCTTTATTTTTTCCCATTATTATAAACATTTCAAAATACACATATAAGAAACAAATAAATCAAAAGTTAGGAATAATTAAATCTACGTAAAGTAAAAAGTAGGTGATGGGAACCCACAAAGGCACTGCCTGTGCGTGGGTAATATAAACAAAAATGCATAAATCAGTAAGTACAATTAACAATAGTTATAAGTTATAAAAAAGTTATATGAGTTAGAATTAAAATGAAAAGTGATGTATTAAGGTTAACATAGAATTTATAGCAAAAGCGTTTTAAAATCTGCACCATAAAGCCATAATTTTAATTCTTTTATGTAGAGTGATATTTTATCTGTCGTTTGAATGTGTTTTGGTAGAAGATTAAATGTCCGAGGACCAATAAAGCTGCTATGTGTTTGCATTAATTTGGTATTGATTTGAGGGGTGTAAAAGATATTATTAGTCCTTTTGCTAATTCTATTTTCATTTTTTTTTAAACAATTTTTGTTTTTAAATACATATTTCATTGTCTGCAATATAAATAATTTACGGATGTTGAATATTTTAGTATCTTTGAAAAGTAACTCAGTCGAGAATGTTTTAGTTCTATTGTACATAACTTTAATAATGCGCTTTTGAGTGTTTTGTAAAGGCTTAATAAAAGCATCAAGCGCACCACCCCATCCTATAATGCCGTACATTATTGAAGATTGCACCAGTGAAAAATATATCATTCTCAATTTGTCAAGATTAAGTACTTCCTTAAGTCTATAAAATGTATATGTAAGGTATCTTAATTTCGAGATGATTTTAACAATTTGTGTTTTCCAAGTTAGATGTGTATCAATAGATACTCCTAAATATTTGATACTTTCTACTTTAACAAGTTCATTGCACAGTGTACATGTATCTTGATTGCAACTTGTATTGTGGATTCTAATTTTAAAGTTATCATGAGGTTACTTAATTGGATTGAACTGTAAACTTGAGAATTACTAAAAGATAATATTATTTCTTGGCCCATCTCTCCGTCTTTTCTCTCTGCTGAACTCCAGTTTTTCGTTTATTCTCCAAAACCTATTTTATCATACATCCTCTTCGAAAAAAAAACAATTTCCCTTTTGAGATCCTGAAAATTGTATTTTACGCGGCCTTATACCAATTTTGAAGCCCTCGACGCAATCATCGTAGCACACACATTTTATGAATATTATGAGTTCTCACGGCGATTTATTAAAAATTAACGAGACGTGACAGTTCTGACCCCCAGGCGAAACTACTTGAGAAATTTAATTAAAGGCTTCTGACTGAAAAATGAGAACAAAATGAAGAGGAAAATTTTAATAAAATATCTGTACGTAGCTGCCTACATGAAAATTAGATTTTCCCAGGTGAACTTTGTGCTACTTTTGAAAAAAAAAAAAATGGGCCTATATTTTTTCAAGCACTAGAAAATATGCACGGCTCGGTAAAAATACACGGCAATATAAAAAATGTTTTATTTTCATCAAGAGCCGCGTTGGGAATAAATATAGCGTAATTTATTTTTAATAATAACATAGAACATTTATTGGATTAAAGTTAATTTGAGTAGTTTAATTGGTTGTAAAACCAGTCATATAAATAATATCTATATTATTTTTACAAAACACACTATCGGGTTTTCGAATGTCAATTTTTTTGATCCGGAATGTTTGAATAGTAAGCACCAACTCCGTTTTAAAATCCTCGATAACTACAAAGCACGTATTACAGGTAATATATGTTCCGATAATGATAATTTCAGAAAATGATAGTCTCGGATTATATTAATTCGTACCCTCTTTGCATATCTGTAAGTGTTGCTCGGGAAATAACTTTCCAGTGGGTTAGCAGTCTCTTTGCGCGTGCGGAATTCGAAATGAAAATTTACAAATAAATTTATGATGCATATAAAGTGCCCGAGGCACGCGCCTCAAATACGGTTAAGAAAGCCCATTCAGATAATTGTTCGGGGACTGCAGCCGGTCTAGCAAGGAACGAAGGAACGTATGAAGTATGAATGGGGTCTCGGAATAAGAGCGGTTGCAAACACCAAAACAACCTCATATCAAATACACATTGTGAGGACTGAACGACAACCACCTTCCACTTAAAGAATAACGAGATCGTTGTATAAAGGAGGCGCACGGTGGTACCCTTAGGGGAAACCAGCTAAACAAAAAGATTTCAACGATGTTTTTATTTACGTACAAAATTATACTCACAACCATAGTCCATAGTTATGTTCTCATCGATAAAAAAATTAAAGCAATACGAGCCAAACGTGGCAACAAGACCTTTAGAAGTGCCAGTCGCCCGCCCTGCAGTAAAGTCTCTCGTCTCTTTCGGGTGTGTTGTTCGATCGTTAGAGGTGTTATTTGAAATCGGAGAGAAATTACACCAAGATGGAAATTGAAGTTCAATGTATGTTATTTTAAATTTATTCAAGTAATTAATAATTTGCCCATTTCATATTACTTTAATTATTAATTAAAAAAATCGTGAAACCATTATCAATATTTTCAATTATTTGTCAAAGTTTGATAAAACTTTCAAAATCTTGTACCGATTTGTACCTCTAAACTAAACAATTTTCATATAAAACCTTTCTTTATCTTTACTTTCTTATAGAATTCGTCTGCTATTACGTGCTCTTTTGACTTTTACAGAGCCCATAGCCATGACCTGTCGTTTGGATATTTTGGAGCTGTTTAGAAGAGAAAGGCATTTCAAAGTCGAATTATGCTGCAACACGGCAAATTTTGGTTAAGAAAAACAATTTCAAATGTCTTGAGCAAAATTTACTAAAGAAGAATATTAATTTCTTTTAATATTTCATAGAAAATGGCTCAAAGTCGAAGAAAAACTCTAAAATTCGAGAAAAAAAATTGCTGTACAGTTTTTTTTTCTTCCGGTAGTGATGTGTGATGAGGGACTGCGTGGTTGGCCAGAAAAAGAATTTAGTTTATCCTCGTCAAAAAGTAAAACAAGAGAAATTGATATTAAATGAATTCTCGAAGTCCACAAGAATTCTCCCATACTATTCAAATCAGCTTGATGTCACATTGAAAGGTAAAAGCCGTAATACCCGAAATAACCACAATATCAGAAAACATCCCAATACCTTGCCTAGAGATGTCTTAAAATTATTGCCGATTCCAGAAGTACCGGCGAAGAAACTGCAAAAGTCTGTTGACAGTGCCACATAGGAATATTATCATTTAACACTAATGACGATGGTAACTCGGCCAGCAGTTCATAAACAAATGTCACTGACTATTTACTTAAAATAAGCTGATCGTTATGACTTATTTGAATCATTGTGCTATACGCAATCTATATTTATTTTATTTTACTTTGAAAATTAGTAACAGTGGTTGAAATAAATGTATATTTTATAAGTATGCTTTTTTGTCATATTGTGGCCCTTTTGCATTATATGCCGTGAAAAAATATTTTTGTCTAGCTGGTGTGGAATTCGGGACCACTGTGAGGTGGTTTGATTCCGACTTCCAGCTTTAATAAATTGGACATCTTCAGATCTACCACTTTTCTCGGAAGTTATTTAAATACTTCAATAAACGCAAATTCACATTGTGGCGTCATTTAAAAAAAATGAAAACATATCACTTTGTGTACACCACTCGTATAATTAAAATTATAAACATGATTCGAAATTAAAGGTTTTTTAATAATGATTCTGAATTTGCCAACAACATTTTGGAAACAAATCATTATTTTTATATAAATAAAAAGTTAAACATTTTACATACATAAAAAATGGTTTTACAATTAGGTAGCTTAAAATTTTAGAACTTAGAAAAAACGTTAAAAGCTAGTTAAATATTATTATTAACCAAACATTTTTTTTTCAATAGCCATATCTTAAATTTATTTTCACCTATATTTATACCAATTTATTTTTGTTATTTAATAACTTAGTTACTCTTTGATCATTTTGTGTTAATTTACAAAAGATTTGAATAATATATATTAATCCATACTTAATACTTAATATACTTAATATACTTAATACTTAATACTTATACTTAATACTTAATACTTTACTTAATATAATTAATTAATTAATTAATCCATACTAATATTATAAATGCGAAACTGCTCGAGTTTGTTTATGACCTTTTCACGCATAACACAATATAAAGACTTTAATAATTCTTTCACCGATTTAAAGCTAAATTATATGCGCAGACTACAGGTTGTATATGATGGTAAGCTCTGGCGTAATGAAATTATAAATATTAATATATTATATTTGTTATACGTTTTCTGTCGCTAACAAAAGCGAGTTTTTGCTAACGTCAGAAAAAAATCTTTTCCATGGAAACAATGTTGATATATTTTTGGGCTCTATGCTGGTAGGTACTCAGTCTACTGGTCAGCTACTACTACAGAAAATTCAAATATTAGAATTCGATTTTTTTTTGGAGAAGCTTGGAATAAATGTCAGATGAGAGTTTCTATATTAAAAATATAATTCGTAACGATTATAAAGACTGAATGATAAATCGAGTATTTTTTTATTATATTAACGAACTTCCAAATATTTAAATAAAAATAAACATCCGAAATGTTTGTAAGCGCATAAATTCCGAATGAATGAACAAAATTGGATAAGTTATTCTTTTTTTCTTTGAGCTATAGCATTATGAAATTTAGATGGTAGGCGAGATGTTTGAAAACTGAATGTAAGGGAAAGAATATATGGAATGCGGGAGGGGATGGGGGTGGGGTGGGGGGGAGATAATTGATAAGTGCAAGCGCTACAGTAATTTCCCGTAATACCATGCGAGCGAAGCCGCGGGGAAAAGCTAGTAATATTATAAATGCGAAACTGCTCGAGTTCGTTTATGACCTTTTCACGCATTAACCAATAAAAAGACTTTAAAAATTCATTCACCAATACAAAGCTAAAATATTTGCGAAGACTACAGTCTGTATATGATGGCAAGCTCTGGCGTTATGAAATTAAAAATATTAATAAATTATATTTGTTTAACGTTTTCTGTCGCTAACAAAAGCGAGTTTCTGCTTACGTCAGAAAAAATCGTTTCCATGGAAACGATGTTGATATATTTGTGGGCTCTAAGCTGGTAGGTACTCAGCCCCCTGGTCAGCTACTGCACCAGAAAATTCATATATTAGAATATGTTTTTTTTTTTGGACAAGCTTCTGTTCTGGAATAAATGTCAGATATGAGTTCCTACATTAAAAATATAACGATTATTAAGACTAAATAATAAATAGTGTAATTTTTTATTATATTAACAAACTTCCAAATATTTAATTTTTTTTCTTTGAGCAATAGCTTTATGAAATTTAGGTGGCAGGCGAGATGTTTGAAAACTGAATGTAAGGGAATGAATGTATGGAATGCGGGTGGGGGTGGGGGTGGGGAGGAGGGGGGATAATTGATAAGTGCAAGCGCTACAGTAATTTCCCGTAATACCATGCGAGCGAAGCCGCGGGGAAAAGCTAGTAAGTAATAAATGCAATTTTTACCTAATCTAAAATAATTTTTGATTTCATGTAATTGTTTTTTCATACCTTTAACTAATTCACCGCTCTTTATAATGCTTTTTTCTCTAAAGGTAATAATTTGTCTACAGGGAGCACACATTAATTGCGTCAGCTGTTTTTTTTTTCAATAAAGACTCCTCCCCCCCCCCTCCCTCATTGATGAGATTAAGTGAGATTTGGTGGGACCCCCCCCCCCCCCCTCTCGCGTGAGATTTACGCTACAAAATGACACTTGTTCGGCACTTCTTGTATCACTTCGGTGAATTCCGGGCGTAGTCCAATATTGTCTCAACCATTTTTTTCTTTTAAAAACTCTGAACGTTTAGCTTTTACATTTTTCTTACTCGAAATAAATGTTTTTCATAATAGCTATTAGATTTTTCAAAGGGCAAAATCGGACATTTCAAAAAGAAGTGAAATAATTTAATTGTTTTTTTTTAATTTTTATAATAACATATATTCCTTATCAGTTGACGTGAGATTTTTATTGACCTCCCCTCAGTTTAGATGAGATTTGATGAGATTTTACTGGACCCTTCTCTCCCCATTTTGAGCTCACGTAATTAATGTATGCCCCCATACTTGTTTGTCTTTTGTTATTTTTCATTTTATCCTGACGAAGAACCAATTGGTTTCGAAGCAAGTTGATAATTTTGATTAAATAAATGATGTGTACGAAGTGATTGTTTTTATTTATGATTTATTAGTATCTACTACCACGAAATTATTTAGTATCTACTACTGGCTACCACGAAATTTCAAAGTATGTTTTTCATTATAAGACCAACAACAATTTTTGGTTTTATAAAAATGTTGTACAATAACAAATTAAGAAATTCTTTCTCCACTATTGTAATCCGATATTTGCTTCTAGTATCATGTTATTTATATTATGCAATATAAATACTCGTATGTATATTTTGCAAAGTTTGATAAACTAAACTTTGTGGCCTCCGTGGTGCAGGGATAAGGCTTCCAGCAATCCGGAGGCCGCGGGTTCAAATCCCAACATGCGAAAGTAAATTTAACGACACAATTAATTATTTTAAAAATAATGCACAGGAACTCTCAACGCGAAATTTTCCACGGCGGAAGATACTCTCAGTATCGCCCTGGAGAAAGAGAGCCACTCAGAATTAAAACGACACTTGAAATGGCTTTTGTTGTGTTTGGTGATAAGATTTTAATAGCCAAATGATTTCCAACCTTCCTCTTCCCCACCAATTGGGGACGCCATAGACTCATAGGCTCCAGACGTTTGAGAGCAGTTGGGACTCTTGGGCGGTACTCAATACGAGTAGTAAGGTGCTAGCACAATATATCGAATAATTTGCGTAAAATTTTTGTTTCGTAAAGTTTTGTGAAAAATCACCCCACGAGCGCTGATATGTAGTTAATAACTGCCCCGAAAAGCTTGTTTATCCAAGTAAATGTATATTAATTAGAAGGTTCAGAAGTAAAGGGCAAAGCGTATGTGGGGTGAAATAACAATAAATTGCACTACAGAAATAGAATAATTATTATTACAATGGAGTTTGGAAGAACGGCTATCTTTCGCATGAATTATAACCAAGCTTCAACGGACGTTACCTATGTACGGGCCTACCTCGGGGATTTCAGGAGTCCCTTCGTACATGTAGGTTTTGAAACAACGATCGATATATTGCCGTATCGTATGAGCAGCGGAACAAAAATTTGATTCCAAATTTTTAATTAATTGCGGGGCTAGATTATTTTAGTAAAATCAAGGAAATTTGTTCTCAAACTTTCTCTGTAATTTTAATTGCCCTATGCCCAACACCGCCAGACTTCACTATACTGTAATACTAATCCGCTTGTAAATTAACACGAATCATCACAGCCGAGCAACAAGTTATACTTAATCCTATCAACTTAAGACCGGTAACTGGGAAGTTCCACGTCTTAGTGACACCTTGAGCAGGAACAAGGCAGCGATGAAATAATGTGTAGTTAGGCGCTAAGAACGGTCTACATTATGCCGCGTATTTTAAAACATCAGCACGAGCGTCGTTAGCGGTTTCTGCGTATTTTCCCATAATTCATTCGTGGTCCGGCTCACAGGTGTCTATACGCAGCCTTAGACACAGTCGAAATTGTCTTGAACTAACTTTTTAAGACGGCAGTAATTATTTCAA
The DNA here is from genome assembly GCA_936435175.1 of Glyphotaelius pellucidus. Lineage (NCBI taxonomy): Eukaryota > Metazoa > Arthropoda > Insecta > Trichoptera > Limnephilidae > Glyphotaelius > Glyphotaelius pellucidus. The sequence goes on along the minus strand of OW386540.1, from coordinate 21,546,291 downwards.
AGTGACAAGTTGCAAATTTACTGATAAAAAAAACAATTGTACGCAAAGATAATATTAAGATTTATATGTATTACCTTTTTCAAAGGAAACCCGTTGAAGATTTCAACCCAATTGGACATTATTTTATGCTATTTTCTTTGAGGAAATGCACTAAAATCAATTAGAAATTTGAAGTCTTTTATGTATTAAATTAATCAAAAGCTTTAACACTTAACAAATTAAGGCATTGGAGATTTCTCCAATGAATAAATGAAAACAGTCATCACTATGTTAGATTCTGTGCACTTCTTTAATCTTATAAAAGAGAGAACCAGCGAAACAAATGGAATGTAAAGTCCCAGTTCCCAGGCCCCAGGTGGGATTATCAAAATGGTGAACATATCTCCAGTCAGAGATGCCAACTAATTGATTAAGCTGAATCACTCCTGTGATGGCACTTTGGTACTACGGTACCTACCCAGGACTTGGGGGACTGAGGCTTTCAGGCCGGAGTTGACAGTAAATAATTGAGGTAGACCCGGAGACGGGCGAGGGCACCAAATATCGTATTGTTACTGTTTTGTACAAAGAGTTGGTGAGGGATTTGATAGGAACAGACGTACGTAGAGATTCAGTGCGTAGAGATTCAGTGCCTTTTTAAATGCTTGCGTAAATTTTTAAATTAATAAATAACCACACACGTAAGTACTGACAATAATGTAATAAAATTTGTCTTAATTCGGCCGCATTATTGCGTTGTGTAGTAAACAAATTCGAATGAATGTTGGTACAGAACCATTTTAACGTAGGTGCTGTGTTGCCATAATTATATTAAATTAGATCAACACTTTATTTTAAATACCTACATACGGTGTCCGAAAACTAGTGGTACAAGCGGAAAACTGTTGAATCTACATCGTTTTTCCTTTTTTTGGCAACTAAAGGGTTAAAAAAAACGTTTGTAACACCAATTTCCGGATAACATATGTTTATTGAACTATAAATACCGTAAAATTATGTTTGATGAAAACTTATTGTCCTAAATGCTGAAAAGACGCATTTCCTCCCTTATAGCATAGCAGGAAATATCTCAAATATAAATGTAAACATAAAAATTCACGAAAGAAATTGCCTTCTTAGAATCACACCCCGTGACTCAAAATGTATACACAGTAGTAAAGAAAAAATAAAATATCTTGGAATAATTATCGACAATAACATCAAATGGAAAAGTCAAATAAACTCCACAGTAGACAGAATAAGAAAACCCATATTTATATATTTTTAATTTTATTTTAGCAATTTGCACATTTAAGTTTACAAATTTCTAATTAATTAATTAATTGAACCTAGAAATAATGTATCATTAAAAATACTGAAAGATATTTATTTTGCACTTGCGCATTCTGTACTGCAATATGGAATCGTGGCTTGGGGGGGTGCATATAAATCATCCCTACTTCCACTTGCGACAATTCAAAAAAATATTAATAAAAATCATCTTAAAAAGCCTCATTACTACCCAACATTAAATGTTTTCCAAGATTTCCCGGTTCCCCCTCTCACAAAAATTTATGACAAAATTGCACTTCCTCAATTACATAAAGATTTCTTTGATAAAAATAATATTCCACAATTAAATATTGGCAAAAGAATTATCTCTGTTGGAGGACCAACCGTACCGCTTGTACGAACTACAATAAATAGCACAGCTTCACTATATATTTAAGGGTATAAAATTATTCAATAAATTACCCCTAGATTCAGGATAAAAGACCTCCCTCAACCAGTCTCTCTCGATCCTGTCCACCACGCAGCAGGTGGGCAGACGCATCGGCCGCCATGACCTGGACAAACCTCACCCCATGAACCCGGGCACCCCTGCTAAGTCAGCAAACCTAGCGAACCACTTGGGTTGGCCTATGGCAGAAGTGGTTACCCAATAAATGGTTTCCGGGGCGGCGGTACCCATACCCGCTTCCCAAATTAAAATAATTTATATTAATAAGTGTTTAAAATAATATTACAATAATACAATGAAGTCACGACTCAGCACATGAGTGTAGGTGATTGTTGCTATCTCTAACAAGTACCTCCGCCTCGATGATTCCACGAAGGTATTCGCTCATCGTCCCGCCCTTAATTAGAATATCCATGGGTAATCTGTGTACCTTCACTGGTAAATTCTGTCAGCCAACCAACATTATTACTATAATAGGAGTAAGGAGTAGTTGATACATTCAGCTTTAACGTCGTACTTACGTCTACTCTTATTTCAAAACCACACTGGCTCACGCGTCAGAATTAGCATACCGGCATGCATTTCATTATTAAATCCAATTTTAGCATTAAATATTATCCTACACTGGATCTTGTACAAACTGTTTTAAAACATATTTATATTATAATATTGTCAGAGTATCTTGCGGTATTACAGCACTATGAAAATTGCCCCCACAGAGTGCAGATTCCCCGCTTCGTGAATTGTAGATCAGCAACTCTGTTCATTAGGGATAATTATCACCGTCTGCTAAGATATAACCTTTTGAATATCTCAGTAACTGTTAAAAGTTACGATCGTTTATTTAGTGGCTATTCGCGAAAACTTTACTGGATCCGGAAGCAATAAAGAATCTGGGAAACGGAAGAAAGCACTCTTGGAATGCTGTATTAAGTTAATCGTGGCAATAAAGATACGCATATTTAAGAAAGCGGTAGGAAGACATAAGATTCAGCGTGAAATGAATTCAGAAAGAAATTGTGCAGATATAAGGGGAAGAAAATAACCAGTTATTGATTGAAAAAGAAAACAAATAAATCACCAAACCTAAACAGTTATTATCAAAACAATAAAAGGGAAGAAGGTAAAGAGAGACAGGCTCTGCGAAGTATAGCGGCTTTACCCTGGGCCAATTTTCTGCCAATAAAGAAGATAAATTATGAACAAGAAAGCACGCACAGGTGACAGGATGCAAATTAAGAACCATAAATCGTTCCAACGGTAGTAAGATGGAAGATATTATTTGATAGGAAATGAAAGTTGACGATGAATGCAATAAAGGTAATACCCATATTGCCTGAATATAAGTGGCTGACAGGGCCGAGACTGGGCCTGCGCGCGCACAATGCTGATTTATCTGAGATGGGAGGAAACGATATCGGCGATGGCGAGTACGAGTACGAGTACTACTGACCGTGATTTGGGTCGAGCTGAAATCTATCTTAGGATTAATATGGACTACAATTGGATAAAAACCTACAGGTTGTGTCAGCCGGTCCGGTCGATCCGAATTCCTACAGAATAAAAGGATAACTGAGTTTATCTCCGTTTCATCTTTTTATGAGGGTTTCCTAAAATGGGTTTATTTTATTGCTGTTTAGGAGAACTTCGGCATTAACATTTCCAGGACTTGGTCAACTGGAAGCAAGTTCCGTACTAACAAAAATCTTATTATTTTCCTACGTAGGTACTCGGCTTCTAACGATGGCATTCGCCTTGCGAACGCAAGCCACAAAGCAAATGGAATAAATAGAGATGAACAAAATTAAAATATATAAACTTACAATATTATTAAAACATAACAAAACATATAATTTATAGGATAGGAGATGTGATTGTGTGAACCTTGTTATCTGACGGCGTATTCAATATGAGTATTTCAATACGTACCTATTGATGTTACATATTTTATTAAAATAAAAATTTCAATATTTGACTTTTAGTGACAGATATTATTGATTAAACAGTTACATGTAGGGGTAGAGGTATATCGATGAATAGGTAGAAAACAAAACTCGAATTGTTATATTGACATTAACATACAGAAAAATATCTTGGATCTCTTGGATATTTTGTATCTCTCTCTTGGATATTTGAGAGATAGATAAATTGCAGCAGTTTGGGGCCAGTACCTGCTTTTTAGCGATTTGATTCTAGTGTTCTAGCCACGCGTTTGCCTGAGAATTTTTACAGCCGGCCGTTATGTTACAGGCAGGAGATTAGTGTCGTGAAGTTTTCGTCAGTTGGTTCCTGGGAGTTCGTGTTTGAGCAGCTGGACTTCAAGCCGTCGAAGGTCATGGTCATAATTACGCGTGAGCGAATAATTTTATTAATCATCATGAGATAATTCCTAACTTTGTTTAGTTTAGTATTAGCGTTTCAATAATCCTTTTCTAAATATGTATAAATATTATACAGGCGCCCTTCAGGATTTATTGTAATGCAACTTGTTGGGCATACCACATGTTTCCGAGATTCGAGTTTAAACATTAATTGATTCATCATAGGTGATCAACCACCCCTGTAGATTCATTAAATAATTTACATGCTCTACCTTTTGTAAAATTGAGTCTTAATAAATTTGCATCTAGTTACTTGGAAATTCCGTTCTTCCTTCATTGAACTACCCACATTCCGAAAGGAATCAAATATTGTATTTTAATTATGAGAACATATGTATTACTTTGGATGGCGGACAAGTAAAACGATGAAACGGTAGGTATTACTGTTTACAATTTGCCGCCCAACGCGGTATATGTTAAATTACCGTTACAAAATGAGCATCAAATACAACATTACCTAATCGATTATCCATGAAAATATGGAGGGAACTTGTGTGACTGGCACGGATGAAGCACTGCTGAGATATTTCAGTGTAGAATCTGGAGGGCGAACCGCCTTTAAAAGGCAACATAAAAATAAGAAGCACGACAATTGGGAGAAAATAATCAAAACCGCGAATTGAAAAGATGTATATTTAAGTACGTATGAAATGCGCACCATAAATTTCTAAGGACAGTGTGGTTAAAATATTTTGACAATTTTAATAATTTTAACAATTTTCACGGAAGCGAAGATGCGAATTTCCTGTTACGGAACGCAGTGGAATAAATCATTAAAAGTTAGCGATTTCCCTTTGAGCCAGCACGAAGTGTTACAACTCACAAATTACCCACAATGAAAACTGACCGAGGAGCCGGCTGCACATTTGACTTTGAAGCCGTTGACAGTGGAATGGATCCGGGTTCGGGCACTCTACGTATGCCGTTAAAGATGGGGGTTAGTTGGTTGGTTCAGCGAGACGGTGGTGGGGAGGTGGGGAGGGGGGCAGCGATGGCGAGAGGGTGAGATTATCCGTCAACGAGCCGTGTAATGATTCACAGGTGGCGTCGCCATAACAGACGAACAGAGACATCCATAAAGTGGACGTATCGTGTAAAATGCGGCTATTAAAAATATATTGAAACGTTGATCACCAGCACCTGAAGTAATCTAGTGCATTCGGCCATTAAACTCTTATTATTCCTATTATGCTTAACACCTGGTCTGGAATCAAATTTATTTAAGCAAGAAAATGTCTTACTTTGTGTCGTACGAGAAATATTTTCAAATATTTACATAGTATTGCGGTGAAAATCGGCGTATTTGTGAAAGCAGCTGTCTAAAATGGTTTTTCGTGATATTGTTTCAAAACGGAAATTTTCTCGCACTGCGAAAGGTTACTACTCGTTTATCTATAAAAAAGCTCTTTATCTACTACAGAAGTATACATAAAATACTTATACTCACTGCTAGAAAAAAATAGGGAAATTCGAGCTGCTTCTTAAATGGAAAATTAAAAAGTAGGTAAGGTATATTAGTGCTCATTTTTTACATATGAAAAATCTTTTTGTTTTCTTTTAAATTTAAAAGTATCAGCCTGAAGTGTTAGATTAAACAATAATCTTAAATAACTCAATTAACAGTCGACTTGGTAAGAGCCCAAGCCTGAACCATTAGCCAGATTATACTGTTGACTTATGAATGTAATCTCTCGATGAAATGCGGGCGTTGCGCGGTGGTGCATCGCACGGGCCGGGCACACACAACTGGTGTAACATGGCACACACAATATGATGCACCACGTGTACCGGCACCCAGTACTCGGTACCCGGTACCGTGTACCCTGAGGTGTAAGCCTGTAGCAGCATCTTGTCAAGACAGACTGACAGTATCATTGTCCTGTATGTCACAGCAGACAGCGAGACTGTCACAACACTACAACTACTAATGAACACATGGTGACAATTAAGATTACAGTATGCGTAATAGCTTATTGATGCTTTGACACTTAATCATAATCTACTTAGAGGATAATGATTATTAGAGAAAGGTAATATATTATTAACGCCAAATAGGTAGTTTTAATTGCGCTAGGAAGTGTTTAATAATGTGTGCAATAAATCCAAGTGTACGACGATTGAGAGATAAAAAAAAAATTCACTTTATTTTTTTCAGGGCCTTGAAAGAAGGGAAAAAAGGGTGAACATTTGGTCTTGACGAGACCCAATTCCGACAACCCAGATTCTCCCATCTGTCATCTACCTTATATATTTTCTCTATTCCTAACGCTTCTTACAATGATTCACCGTTATTTGGGGGCACAGAATCTACACTGACTATAGAGCCACTGAGAGTCAGTAGCCTTTTATTGTGACTACATATAAATAAAATAAAATTTTGTTCACGGGTTCCGAGACGCCATCAAAATGACCTCTAGTATATTATGATCGTCGTGACATTATCTTACAAAGCTTTAGCTTTTTTACAAGGTAGAATCGCGTGGGCGGTTTGAGGAAAACATATTTCGGCTTAAGGGATGACACCCTGTTTACAAAACAAAGAAAAGGCTCCCGGGAAGCTGCGAACAAGCGCATGGCCTGAAGGGCTGTGGCGACTGTATTTAGATCGGCCCTTCCTAGCACAACCCACCTCCGTCAGCAGGCTAAACCCTTATCACACGTTTTAGCGTAACGGCTTCATCAGCAAACTTGGTCTATTCAGAATTTTGCAAATAAGGCAGGAGCGAAGTAAGATACATGTCCAGATTGGTACATAATTTCTAAATGGGTTGTGGGTGTTCATGAAAATGAATACACCTAAACGAACCGAAGGCTAAATTACACATCTAAACTGATGCTTTGACACTTGCCCACCTTGAGTTCTGCGTAAAAGCTTGTGAATAAGGAACTCCTGTTCATTTAAAAAAAATAAATGACCTTCTAACTTAAATACCGATAAATTTTTATTTAATAATTTTAAGGTAGTTTTAATAGTTGAAATTATTTCGGGCAAGACCACGCTGTATGTTTTAATTAGGTAGATACCTAATATTTTATTTATTTTTTCTTTTAGATCTTTTAATGTACCTACTCTATTATATTATTATATGTATTATAGTTATTAATGAAATATGGCAGACTGGGATTGCAAACCCCTCCCAGCCCCCAGTAAAATCTTAAATAAAAAAATAAATAAAAAAAATTATAATTGCGCCTAAAAGTTTACTATACGCTAATTGTAATAATAAAAGTTTACCACACAAATAATTGTAATATACTCCAAAATACGATTTGGGAGGCGGGAATGGGTACCGCCACCCCGGGAACCATTATTGGATAACCAACACCTCTGCCAAAAGTCACCCCAAGTGGGGTGAGGTTTGTTCCAGGTCTTGGAGGCGGATGACTAGGACACACTGAACCCCAGATTCCTACCCACCCTTTAAACCCTTTTCCTTCCCAGAACTCTCCTCTCCTTCCTTTCCTTAAAAATAAACCCTCCACACAGCATCCCAAAAGATGAAATACGCCTTGCGGGAAATTATTTTCCCCAAGGCCTCCTGTGTGGAGCTCATGTAAAAAAAAAGTCATCGACCGTAAAATTTTACAATTTTGTGAATTTTTTTAATAATTACTCGCTGGTATCCGGCATGCGTTGCAATGCCATATTCAAAAACCGATAAGTAAAATTTACAAAATTTTAAGAAACCCCCACACAAAAAAGGCTGATAACCTTAAAACGCCTTAACAGATTTTCATTAATTGTAGCTAAGAACCATCTCTATAACGTCAGTTTTCAAACAAAAAAAACTGCATCACAATCGATCCATTCGTTTAGGAGCTACAATGCCACAGACACACAGACACGTCAAACTTATAACACCGCTCCTTGCGTCGGGGGTTAAAGAAATACATTGTTTCTCCCTGCATGTCCTATCCCGTGCGTCCTCGTTTCCCTCCCGCGTCCCTTTCCCCTCCTGGATTACCTTTCCACCTTCCCCACCTTCTCCTTCCCTCGTCATCCCTCCCACCTTCTTCGTTACCCTCCCCCTCCTGCCTTCCCTCTCTGCCGCTTAAATATGTATATGAAATACACACATTTTCATTTAAACAAATTTCATTACGCCGGAGCTTACCATTATATTTATATAGAAACTCTCCTCTGCTAAAATTCAATATTCTGTAAAAAAATTGAGTAAATCCATCGATTACTTTCCGATATTTGCGGACACAAACATACAGAACCTAAATTTTATATACATATAGATTATAGATAGGTTTTCATGAAACTAAAAAAAAGTCAAGTGACAATAACCTTCATGAAAAATCAGTGTAATTAAATGTTTTTAAATTTCATGTAAAGTGGTTTTTCTACAGTTTACAAGAAAAAACCATGGGTAAGCGACAAAGCAATTGAAAAATAAAACTCTGTTTTTTTAAATCAGAATTGAAATATTTTTAATTGCGTGACCTTTGTTATATTAAAATCTGTAAGTCTTTCAACTGCTTTCAAAAACAGTAATTCAAATTTAACCCCTCGGGTATTTTGAGGTTTTGGATTTATTTAGAAATATTTGCGGGTGAAATTAATTTTCAAATATATCGCTGTTGTCTTTTAATGTTTAGATACCAAAATGAATTACTGTTTTTGAAAGCAGATGATAGATTCCTACAGATTTTAAATATTGCAAACGGACGGTTCCCGAAAATTCAACACATTGGCAAATCAACATAGCATTGAAAAGTGATAAGAGTCATTATAAACAATGAAATAAACATTATTATTATTATTATTATGAAAAGCGATGAAAAAACAAACCTATAAACCTAACCTAAAGTTACCTTTATATCACTTTTCAAAAGTGTGTTATATGTTCATCAAGGCTTAAATCGTATAATAAAGAATAACACAAGTTATCCAAATATTTGCCTAATCGAGGCCTATATTTCCATGCAAACTGTGTTTTCGAAATTCAAAAGGGATCGAAAAGGAGAACATAAGTGAGATGGAATGCTGGGCGGTTGGGCTAAATGGAACATTTGTTTACATTCAAATTTAAATGGAAGGCACTTCTGGTGTTATATTTTATTCTATGGCATAGTTATTATTTCCTGACGAAGCTTGAGATAAGCGAAACCCGGTTTGCTGTCATTTATTAATTTCATATTCATTTTTAAATAACGATTCATTAATTCCACGCATAAATATACTTAGGCTTAGGCCGAACGCTTGTTCCGCGCTCTCGCTTGCACGCTCGGCTCAGGCGGAACGTGAAAATGAGTCATGCTTTTTCATGAGTGTAGCCGGCGTTCATCGATTTATAAGACGTTATCACTTAAATGTCAAAAAATGGATTGTCTGTAAAGTCGGTTTAGGGACGATAATTTTACGTGAAAACGTCATATAACAACGATGGAGTGGAAGAGAGATAGATGCGTCACAAGCCGAACGCTTAGGCCGAACGCTTGTTCCGCGCTCTTTGCTTGCATGCTCGGCTCAGGCGGAACGTGACAATGAGTCATGCTTTTTCGTGAGCGCAGCCGACGTTCATCGATTTATAAGACGCTGTCACGTCAAAAAAATGGCTAATAGATCAAGACTTTTTATATTGATTTTGTTTGTAATCTTTTTGATTTATTTAACGCCCAAAGGGCTATTACGTGATTTGTAGTATAATTTTAATTTAACAGATACTTTGAAGCTTAAGAAATAATAAAAATACAATTATATTAGAAAAAAGTCATACAAGCACAGAAACAAAAACAGAAAAATACAGCTATTTTATAGGTTCACAAGATGTGTTTAGTAATAGTGTTGAATTTAGTAATAGTGTAAAATGTTTTAGATGATCCACAAAACTCGCCTAGTTGATATTGAATATGTCAACATCACCCAAGTACTGATTTCCCATGGTGTGAAGTCGTTGTATCGGAGACTGGGCAATGTAGTTACGCTTATGAGTACGCTGCTGTAGAATATTGTATTTTGTCGTATTGTTACTGTGGGTGTTCGTAAGTTAATAAGTTGCAGGAGTTCACAAAAGACGAGTTAAGTATTTTGAAAAAAAAAAGTTAAATAGTTTATTTTACGTCTGTCTTCTAATGTATGTATTTTTAGAGTACTTAATAAGAAATCGTATATTAAATCTTCTACTAGGATATTTAATTTAAAATTTATAAAACGCAATTTTTTTTTGTGAATAATATGACTAATAATAATGAGTGAATAATCTTGTGTATAATATGACTGAGTAATTTGCCTGTGTGCTGTCTGTCTATTTATGTATTTAATGCCTTTATATTGTAGTTACTTAAACGTTATTCTTCTGTATCTATTTTCTATATTGTGGTTTCTTGTAATATTTGTGCTTTTGTTCTATTAATATTGTTAAATTGATCCGCTGACAAACTGCTTTGGGAGTTTAGCGGGTGCTTAAAATGAAAAACAAAAAAAAATTAAGAATATATATAAATATTCTTATATAAATATATCATACCCATCCCTTTTTTAAACTACAAATTTATTAAAAAACAGATTGGAAGATTTAATATTTAATTGCCCTTTATCGCCAATAACCGGAAAGATGAAGTAAACCAATCAATCAATCCTAAAAGCCTACTTTAAATAACATCATAATAGAGTGGTTTGGAAATTACTTGATAATAAACGGCTGCATTCATGATGGACTACAGATAAATACACACTTTTAAATGGAAGGTAGATTACACCTACGTACCGTTGTTTAATGGTTTAATGCTTAATGTGCCAATTTGAACTCAATTACTGAAACATTGCTCGTGTTTGAATTGATCGTGTACCTTCCACTGAATTGAAAATCTATAATTGAAGTAGGTATATGGGATTCATCGAACGCAAGCCATAATAAATAATTCATTTTAATGTTCCATGGAAACGTATGAAAGTTTGACGAAAATGGTAGTCGAATTACAAAATTAATAAACGGAAGCAAAAGCAATTGAACATTAGGTAATAAAAATCATAATTGGTTAATTTATACATTGCCGTGTTTGTGATAAACAGGGTGACCAAAGAAAACAGATTTTATAATTAACTGTTAATTCCAGGTTTTTACCTATTTACTGATTTTTCTAAATATATTTTTTGCCAGAAAAATTAATTTTATCAGGCGTGCGTATGAAGTTCCACAGGTCACATGTTTAGACACGTAAAATTATAGAGGCACTTGAAGATTATTAGAGGAAAAGAAATTAAATAAGACTCAAAAGTCTTTGATGTACGGAGCAATTAAGATATTTGGAGAATTACCAAAGGAAATAAAATTAGAAGAAATAAAAATTAGAAAATAGAATAAACTATAAACAAATTTAAACATAAATTGCGAAAATATGTGATGATTCATTCTAAAATTTTTTTTTAAATAATATGTGGTAGGGTGTGTAACACGTCGTAGTTGTCGAGGGATTTGGCAAAAATGAGTTAAGTATGCAGAAGTGTTTTAAAACTTCAAAGTTGCCGTGGTCAATAGATAAAACACTCCATTTAATATGAGTATTTTGGAAATTGCCAATAGATCTTACACACATAGGAGGAAACAGTCAATGACTACAAACCGCATAAATTACATCACAAAATATCTATGTCCAAAGTTTCACCATTGTATCTTTAAAAACAAAATAAGTTGTAACGAAAAAATGTGACTTCTTTGTCACCAAAAATCTTTGAGGGACGTTTTATCAGCTTTGTGGTTTTGTGGCTGACTCCCTTGAAATCTACGGCGACGATATAAGGATTGTTTTGGACAAAAATAACTATAACTATATTTAAAAAAAAAAAAGTTAGATAACCACAAAGAACCTCATACAAATTTGACCATTTAAAAGAAAAAAAATTTTTTTTTGCGAATATGGTTACCGCCAGAGCCAAACATAATTTCAGACCAAATATCGAAATGAAATGAATAATAGGATCGAACCGAAACGGCTAAATGATAATTTATCGCCGGTACAGGCAGTTTTTGGTCGGCGGTATGGATATAAAACAAAAATCTGGCGCAATCCTCTCCCGCTAATGGTTGATGGGCCGGTGGCAGATGGAAACTAAATCGGTTCGGTGTGTGTTCGGAAGCATCTGGCCGTCTGTGGTGTGTTGGATGCTGCGTTACTTCCGGACATTTTATAGTTCGGCGATTACGTGTGTGGCATGTTTTATAACAAACTTTTTAATCGATTGAACTGGAAAAAGCTGCGCGGTAAAAAAGAGGATAACAATAATATTTTGACACATCCTGTGCATTATAAAATAACACGCTGGGCGAAAGTTTGGGGAAAACTTTTATAAAGTTCTTACCTACAATATATGAATAAGTGAAAGGGGTTGTTGTTTTAGGTATGGTGCTGTTGAAGACACAAGGTACTTACCGTGAAATGGGGTTTATTAGCTTTCCTAGGCGTGTCTTTGCCTGCGCGTATATTTTTATAACACGCCCATAAATGTATGTGTTAATTAATTAATTACCTTTAACTAGTAGAATACCTATTAATCCAGTACATAGAACACTATATCTGCGAAATGCCTCCTTGTTTGAGCATTTTTTTTTTATTAAGGAGAAAATACAGATACATATGTTAAGACAAGAATATACAAAACAACAACTCACAAAGAGAACTCACCTGTATCCAAACTATTTCTCACGAATTGACTTTAACAACAGATAAAGACATTTACAAATATTTTTACGAATAAATAGGGAATATTTTTACGTACAAATAGGTTATCCATCCATTTATATATTAGGCATGACCAATTACCACTCCCTAGAGACACGTAGAGGTATTGCTTTGCTTAAATATTTTTTTCAATTAATAAACGGTCACTTATCTAATAATGAGATACTGGCCCAATTAAAATTTTTTGTACCAGAGTCTCACTCTCGAGGACGTCATCACAACCTCCTATATAGTAGAGCAAGCCGCACTAATTTATTTATGAACTTACCTCTGGGAAGAGCTACGTGCTTTTTGAATGCGGTGGATAAAAAAATAGATTTATTTTTGTGTCCTATAGCGCATTTGTAAGATTTTTGGCATTGCATATACACTGCATAAATGGTACAATTATAACGTCTTAGGCTATAATGCCTGTAATTGTTATAAATAAATGTAAGACTTATATATAAATAAATAAATAAATATATATAAGAATATTATTTTACAAATAGAGAGATGAGAGAAATACGCAATATCGTTACAAAAGTTTACAAATTATTTTGGAAAAATTTAGATGGTAAGACAAAAAAAAAAAAAAATACATTTACAGATTAAAAATAATTAAAAGAAAAGAACTTAAAATTATAAACGAAGTATGTCTAAGTTATTGTACTTTGTAGGAAAATAGCCTTCAATTTTCTACTAAAAGTACTGTATGTATCAAAAAATAAGTCATAATAAAAAAAAAAAATAATAATAATTGAAGTTTTGATTTTGATTAAACGATTCACACATTCTTGTTATTGGATCCCTGACACCAGCATTTGAACGCGTCCGGCTAACGTGGAATAAGTCGTTAAACCTTGTTACTCTGGGTGGTATTTTTAATTTTATTAGTTTCAGTAGGTCAGGAGAGTCAATAACGTTGTTGCAGATTTTATACAGATTCATGAGGTCGAGGTATGTGGTTCGTCGGTTAGATAAAGTGGAGACGTTAAAATTTGAGTGCATATTTATGTACCCCCGTTTAGGTGCGCTCATTCTGTAATTGAGGCAATGCAGAAATTTCTTTTGAATACTTTCAATATTGTCTTTATAGATACCATAAGTCTTCCGTCTGCGGGCGCCTTTATTAAGCTGATAAGCTTATCAAAGGAAAATTATCTCATAAGTCAGTTTTCAAATACTTATCCTACAAGAATAGCTTAATTTTTTCGTGGTGATTCTGCGACGATTGATCCCCAGACAGTTGCCCCCCCCCCTGGCATACTTAAATACAATTTGCAGTCAGTTTAGGGAAAATACCGTATACCTACTTACACAAAATATAACTTAAATGTACCCGAAGGGGTGTGCTGAGAGGATGTGCCGCCGAATACCAAACTAATTGTCTATAATACTGAACAAACTAGCAAATAAGTACAAAAAATCGACACAGAAATTAATTCGTTTGATATTCATACCAACCTATTATTAAAGGTATTTTTGAAGTTCATTTTAGGTTTAATTAAAATTGGTAAATAATGCACAAAAATTAAAATTTCATAAATATTATAATTTCGGGGGGCCCAAACTCTAAAGTCTCATGTTGAAGTTTATGCCTTAGTTCCTTATACTATGTTTTGTTATGTAAAAGCCGAAAGGTGTTAATTAAAAAAATAAATAATATAATATTGGCATTATTATCGTAAAATCTTGAAGAGACTAAGCATAATAAAATTGTTTTCTTTTAAAAATATTTTTAAATTGTTTTTTTTTTAATCTTATCAATAGAATACCTGGAATGGTAAAAATCATTTTCCCGGAAATTCATATCGACCCAATTCAGATAACAATGCCTCTAAATTAATTATTAAATGAAAATCTTTATAATCATAACTAAATTTAAAGTTGCGCCGAATAAAAACCGAAAAATAAAAACTTCTGGTAAAAAAAAAAACAATTAAATTCGAATGACATGCCCGCCATTGTCACTCCCGATTGATGAATAATTAACATGCAGCATATTGAAAGCGTAATAATCCGTGTTTTATCACTCGGGAAAATACGCGTTGTATTTTTGGTTGAAAAAGCCTCCTTGGTGAGATTCTCTTTCACAGGGCTGGCAATAATTGGAAAATAAGTTGAAACATTGGAAAACGTTCTCCCATTCGGCCTGTAGTTTACGGCGAACGGAATAATAAAATCGGATTTAGCAGCATTCCTGGCTAGAATAATAATAGTTGATGGCGTTTCGTTTGCAATAAAAATGGATATATTCAGGAATATTCAATGCATAAGATTGGTAAATACTCGTGTTTTCAACATCGCCATCGGTGTAAAATATCACGTATTCAATTTCCGCAGCTTTCAACAATTGCTGAAACACTTTAATCTACGAATAATTATTATAGTTTTAACCTAGACAATGCGTTTATGACAGCGAACGAATTAACGTCTAAAATGAAAGTTAAAATCCACTGTTCATACCTATTAATAGTTTAATATATCTAATATTATATTAATAATGGTGCCCCAAGGCACTTCGCCTACAATTATCGAAGAAATGTTATAATAGTTTAATGCGTGGGTAAAAGGTTCTACCATGTGAAAATATATAGCTACCTACAGAATATGTAATTTATTTGTGAAAACAATTGAAATTCAGAGATACCTACGAACGCCGAGGCAAAGGGTTAGCCGAGGTAAAGCGTAATGTAATTGTAGGTAGAATTCTTTGCATAATATTCAACCGCATATTCAACAAGGCATAGCGACCGGAAAAGGTGTTTGCCAAATAAATATCACTGCAAAATAGGTCTTACATTATTGTGTTTACAGCTATAGTATTTCGTAGTTCAATAAAACTTTGCAAATATTATGCTAAAATTAACGCGAATGGAACCAATTTAGAACAAATGAAAACATTCCAAAGTATCGGTCAAGAAAATAGATAACCCTCAGTGGAAAAATAATAAGCAATTTCAAGTTTTCGGCTTGAATTGTCAATTAAAATCAGAATGATAATATTAGAAATTCTAGTTAGCATTAAACAATGATAGATTCCATTCACCGAGTATTATAGAACAATAGAGGTAGGCACTTCGAGCATACATTGAATTTAATCTGCATACCAAATGCCTAAATGAAGGATAAAAAGAAACGTTACACAAAGCGTAAAATAGTCTCATTAGCAAGCTGAGTGCAGAATCACATTTAAAAAATGTTGGAAATTATTCTCTGTTAACACGGATATAAAAAAGAAAATAAAAAATAACACGAAACTTGCGAGAATTAAAAAAATTATAAATTCGACCAAAAGTGGTATGCGGTGGTTCTAATGGGGGAATGTTTGAATGTTGGAAAACGAGGGTTTAAGCGAAGGTGAACTTTGTATTTTCTACCGGAGAAGTATAATGATCGAAAACAAAGCTAGGATCTCCGCAGTAAAAGGAGATTAGCAAGCCATGACCCTTCTCTTAGTCAAAATTACCAAATGTTAAGATTGGAAACAAAGCTTATCTTGCTCTAAATCCCGAATATTTATACGATAACAAAAAAATATACGCTCACTTCAGAGCGAAATTATATAATGCAAACAAACGGAAAGGGAAGGCAAAAAGAGCATTTGCATTGAAATAAATTAAGATTTTATTTGAAATTATCATAGAATATTGTACCGACAAAGATTATTTTTTTTACAATGAAATCTTTACCCCTTTCTTCGAATCTTTGCCGCTTTGTAATGGCTCAGCGAGATTTTCAGGCTAATTTTCCGGATTGAAAAAGTAGATATCTCTGGATAATTTTATTTCATTGAGGTTATTTTCGTTTTTATCCGTCTTTCGTTAGATTTAATCATAATATTTAATAATATATATTAATTTTTCACGCCTTGAAGGCTTACATTATAGCTAGATGTACGGAAGTATAATAATAAGTGTATATATAGTACATAACATAAGAAAGATATAATCAGGAACAATACAAGTAGGTATGTGGTTTCATTATCATGTTAAGTTTGACAAGGGAGTTCAATAAATGTAAGTATGGTAAGAGTAAAAAGGAAGTACTTAAGGAACTATGAAAATAATTACAGAGGAATGAGTAATAAGCATTTTGATTTTCTATAAACATAAGTTGAAAAGCAAGTTTGTAATTAGCAATCCTTTATGACGTCCGATTGGATGTTTTACAGAACAAAGCTAAATTAATACAGCGATAAAGGCGCACATGAAAAAAGTATGAATGAAATAAGTAGGAACACTACAATCGTAGAAAGTTGTACGAATGAGTTCGTACAAGGTTTACAATATAATAGCATAATAACGAGAGTAAAAAAAAATAAGTAGGTAATATATGAGTAATTAAAGTAAGTTTGTTATTATTATAATAAAAATAGACAATAACAGTTTGTTATAAATCACGAAAACTTTATTCCGTCCAATTGGGTGTTTTAAACAGAACATGGGTAAGTTAATATAACGCGGATAAAAGGTGCATGTGAAAAATAAATAGATCAATAGATCAATAGTGAAAAATAAATAAACAGATGTTACAAATATTCTAATAGGGGCCATAAAAATGAGAACTCTTTAGTGGCTATAAACATGAGAATTCAAAACACCGGCAATTACAAATGATGAGTTAATAAAATAGAAGCGATGAGCTTTATGCCGAATATGCTAGAGTACTTAGGTGAAGTTATCTCGTGCTGGAAAACAATGTAAAAACATAATCCTTTTAAAAAATGTTATCCTTTTAGCATGACTTGTTCAAAAAGAAAATACGATGCTTCCTTCAAACAAGAATAATATTTAAAAATATGCGTGTACATGATGTATAATTCATAAAAGCCAGCTGTGAGAATACTGTCGATTTCCACATTATATTCCCGCAGCAGCCCGGTCCGGAGTGACGAGTGCAGAGAGAGAGCACGAGTTGACTCCGCACTCCACAGTCCACAATCCACAATCCACACGGCACGCACATCACATAATCCAAGGATGAAACTGTGAGCGGATTTTAAAACAAGTCCGAATGTAGCGCTCCATTATTCTCACCCGGACTAGGCCGGATTCGGCACAGCTTAGCGGTATCAACGGATCGGAGAAATGGAGCATTAAGAATCGGAGACCACGAATTGACAACTGATTGAAAAATGTTGAAAACATCCCTCGAATATCAATTTGTACTGCTTACGAGAACAGTTTAATTGATTGAATTCGTGTGTAAAAATAACTAAAATGGCAGAGGTTTATTTAAAGCTAAAAGATTAAAAATGTTATTAATTAAAAAAAAGGATAAATGTATAATTTACAGCAACGCTATATCGAAAATAAGTTATAATATTATACTGATAATACCAACCAAATTGGCAACGGCCAATCTTTCCATTTCTTTAAAAAATCTCTATTATATTCGAATTACCTGTTTAGGGGATGGCTTTTTTAGATACTTGGAATATTTTATCAGACTGCTTCAGTCCACTCTTCTACACTAGTGCTCATATATCTTTATTCAAACGCCATTCCGGGAGCCTCTTCGCGGCACGAGTTTGCCGAAAAACATTTAACGAGCCCCACTTTCGGGGGGATGGATGACATCTGAGGTTGGGGGAAATGGAAAATGAAAGAATACCAGAGTGTCAAGGCGCCCGCGCCATCTCTATTAGAAAACCGCCCGCAACCCGCAACTTCGAAAGCGAAGCCTGGCGCCTGAACGTTTCAACAACTCGCGAAACGAAAAATTAAACTGAAGCACCCGCCAAGAGAGATGGGGAAATGTTTTTGTTTGCGGCTGACGGAAGATACTCGGAAGTGAAACTGTTTTCCATTAAAATGGATGATTTGTTGATACTGTCCGGTTTATGTAATCACTTCTTAAAATTGAGGAACACAATTTTTTTTCACAATTTGAAAACGGCAAAGAAAGCAAAAATATCGGTGAAAAGTGATATAAAGTTATGAAAAGTGAAAAAAAGTTAAAAAACTAGGTAAAACAGGTTACGTTAGGTTAGATTATGGGCTGTGTTTTCATCGAAGTGACGATCTTTGGTAAAAGATATTAACTTGACACAATGTTAATACATAGTTTTCCGAAATAAAATAAGCGGTAAACTCTTGGTGAAATATAATGTCCTTCTTTGACAAAATTTTCAATTTTACAAAAAATCTGAGATTTATGACCTTGTTTTTTTTCCACACATCTGAGATGGAGGGTGTGCTATCTATGTGGAGGGTCTCTCTGAGGAGAGGAAACAATGAACATTGGTCTTGAAGAGACCCATGTTGTAGGAAGGAGGAAACACAGAAGTCAGCAAATCGTTCCTTAGCCGAGCTGTTGAACTCGAGAAAGAGTCGAAGAAGCGACCCATTCTCGTGTGACAAATGTAAACCATTTTACACGCGTTGGGCACGCGTTTGTGGAACCAAATAAACATGTGTAACTGGTCGGTATTTTATTTGTAACCTTATATACGTGTAAGTAACGCATGTAACGATAATAAAATTTATGAACTCCTTGAAGGAATAACCAGACAAAACCGGAAATATATTATTTTTAAATCAAATTTAGACGTATTGATTCTTTTTTGTTATTTAATTCCAGCGTTACAGTGTAACTGTAACGCTGGACACTGTAACGCTGTCCAAAACCGAACACGGCGTAACACCCCAAAAATAAATAACAAAAATACTTTTGGCCGTGAAAACCTAAAATCATACCGTATTGACTCTTTTCCACAAAAAATCATAAATTTATTTCGAAAGACTGTTCTTTTATCTAGTAAAGCTATTTTTAAATTTCGAGAAAATATGTTTATTTTTAGTACCGTAGGTCGTTGGCAGATTTGTTAAATTTTCAAACAAAATTTTGTATTATACAATATACATTTCAAATCATATAATCATGCAGAAATATAAATCAATAAATTATTTACTTCTATTCTTGGGAAAGCTACTTTCAGATTTTTATTTTAGTTCAAATAAAATCTTTAAAAAAAAGATCCGCGCCCTTGTTTTGTGACGGAAATACTTCGGTTAGTCTATTTATTTGCGGTCTTACAAACTAATATATTTATAAAAATAGCATTCTTATTTTGCTTAGGCATTATTGAAAAATTATAAATACTTCAAATAAATACTTCAAATGATCAAAAAATAATTTTCAAAAGTACATAATTTTTATTGCTTTATCATCACGAGTTGGAGCAGTTTTGAATGTGGGTATTTATCAAAGCAAATTTGGAATGAAATAAAATCGATATTGAGGTATTATGTTAAAATGGCATGGAGAATAATTAATCCTTCTCTTCGGAACCGCCCTGTACCGTTGCAAGGGTAAGATTGCAAGATCATCGTTCGACGAAATTTAAGTTCTCGGCCGCTGGTTAATGGCCCTTAAGTTTTAATTATTCAGAGTATTTTAAATTCACCCACATATATATTATACTAGCTTTTCCCCGCGGATTCGCTCGCATGGTATTACGGGAAATTACTGTAGCGGTTGAACTTATCAATTATCCCCCTTACTCCCCACCCCACCCCCTCCCGCATTCCATACATTCATTCCCTTACATTCAGTTTTCAAACATCTAGCCTGCCACCTAAATTTCACAAAGAAAAAAAGAATTATCCAATTTTGTTCATTCGTTCGGAATTTATGCGCTTACAAACATTTCGGATGTTTATTTTTAATTAAATATTTGGAAGTTTGTTAATATAATACAAAATTACACTATTTATTATTCAGCCTTTACGAATTATATTTTTAATGTAGGAACTCTTAACTGACATTTATTCCAGCTTGTCCAATAAAAACAAAACATATTCTAATATTTTAATTTTCTGGGGCAGTAGCTGACCAGGGGGCTGAATACCTACCAGCTTAGAGCCCACAAATATATCAACATCGTTTCCATGGGAATGATTTTTTTCTGACATCTGCAATTAACTCGCTTTTGTTAGCGACAGAAAACGTACAACAAATATAATATATTAATATTTATAATTTCATAACGCCAGAGCTTACCATCATATACAACATATAGTCTGCGCATATAATTTAGCTTTCTATTGGTGCATGAATTTGTAAAGTCTTTTTATTGGTTAATGCCTGAAAAGGTCATAAACAAACTCGAGCAGTTTCGCATTTATAATATTAAAGTATGGATTGTGATACCCTGTACTGTACTGTACTGTACTGTACTGTACTGCACTGTACGTGTACGTTCGAATGTGGGTTACATCCGGTCACATTATTTACGATGGCTACGTACACGTTCATACACATGTACACACAGCTGCCTTATACTTACGGCATTAATACGTAAAATTTATAAACGCAGAAAATACACTGGGGGTTTATGTCGGGTCAGTGGAAATACCTCCTTGGCTAAGGCTTGGATTCCATTTCTATCCCTTGGGATTGGGGGATTCATCGTGAATACGACATAGAAAGTTATTAAGAAATTTTTGGGAAATTTATTTAGATTACGCCCTTAGGTCCCGAGGCACATTTATTATATAACAAATTTTCAAACATTCCATAATACAATATAATCTCTTTTTCAATAATGTCTTCTATATTTTTATGTCTTTTAACGTTGAAATTTTTTGTTAAAAATAGTGGTACATAAGTGTAAACAAAGTTCATACAATCTCTTTCCGTAACACTAAAGTAGTAGGTTCCATGTCAACTGAGAATAAAGTCAACTCAACACCTCCTTGAAAAGTCGTTAAAAGCTATGAAATTTTTTTTTTAAATTAGCCGATAACCCTAACTAACCTAACGTAACCAATTTTTTATACATATTTTTTATCATTCTAAATGACTTATCTGAGATGGTTCTGAGTTGGTTTCATTCCGAGTTGTCCGGTCACCAAAGTTTTAAAAAACAAATAAATACCATCACATATGATGGTATCATAATACATTTGTAATAAAATGTATCATAATACATTTTATTGTTATTATTTATTTCTTTAACTGTTATTTATCTCTCTTTCTCTCTGTTTATCTCTTTTTTAACTATTATTTATCTCTCTTTTAACTGCTTAATTAATTTTCAATCATAAAAAAATTGTATTATGGGGCCATCGATAAATTACATCACACGAATTTCATGATTTCCGTCCCCTAAAGGTTTCCCTGTCACAAAATATAGTTTTTTTTATTTTCCATAACTAGCGCTAGGTTAACGGCCAACATGAAAAATGATTTTTTACGGTGACGCCACTGATGTCATTTAACCAGTGGGTGCCGCCTTCTGTGATGGAAAAAATGAATTAACAAATCTTTGACCGAAGAAAATTATAACCTGTTATCTCGAATTAACATTCACGAAGTATTATTAAATAATTCCTGTTTCTCAATTGATTGTGTTTTGTAGTAAGTATTTCCCACTGCTACCTAATGCACACCGTGGGGTTTCGACAACATCTATATATACATATAAATCAAAATATGTTTGCTTCTGGGTATGTAAATATATGCATATAATAATTAATACTTAATAAGTAATAAGTGATAAATGGTAAGTGATAAGTGGTAATAATAATAATTGTTGGATGATTTTTATAGCGCTATTTTCGTGAGAAAATCTCCTCAAGGGCTCACCTGATAAGTTATAAGTGCTAAGTGATGAGTTATGTGGTAAGTGATAAGTGATAAATGATAAGTGATAAGTTAAAAGTGGTAAGTGATAAGTGATAAATTATAAGTGATAAGTGAAAGTGATAAGCGATAAGTGGTAAGTGAAAGTGAAAGTGATAAATGGTAAGTGAAAAGTAATAAATGATGAGTAATAAGTGATAAGTGTTAAATAATAAGTGATAAGTGCACGCGCTACAGTAATTTCCTATTAATATTATGCGAGCGAAGCCGCGGGTAGAAGCTAGGATATTACTTATATTATCATAAAATTTAAATCTTCTGACCACCAAGTTTTTATAAATTGCGAAGCTTAAATAATAAATTTATTAAAAAACTACACACAACCTACCTTAGATTTTAGAAGAATGCAATTTAGTGACTAAAAGTACTGAGCAAGTACTTGCATTGGAGCCTTTTAAACATTTAAAAATTTTAATTTACTCACATTACACAAAACGCGTACCACAACCACAAACAAACAATAACTGCCATTGCTGAATTACGATTACATTTTAAACGTATACGATACACCAGGTAAATGAACAGTTAATCATTGAACAAATCCGTATCATGGGTAGATTGGATACGGAAGCAACAACGTACACAATGTGTGTACTACTCGTAGAACAACGTGACTACAACTCTTGTGGTCTGCCGCGTTTTATATTCTCCGAATGCAGTTCGAATCCGTACAGCGCTCAAAAGGTAAACTTTTTGAACGAAGGTGGAAAGTTTCGCAATTAACTTTGGGATTGTTCGCTCCATCGCCCCAGGTCTGTGAGGGTTGTTCTGGACACATTACCGATACTTTACTCCGCCGCCGATTGGCTGGTAATATGCGACTGGGAAATACTCACTGCCAACTTCACACTTCACACCTTGCGTCCTCCTTACGATAGTATTGTTCGACAACTTTGTATCGAGTGCTGAGAGGATGAGACGAGTCTCAGGAACTGATGCAACATTGTGCTAAGTGCATTTGAGACGCTCAGGACTGACGCTTATACATTTTTAATTTCGGAACTCAAAATTCAACGAATTCATTATCGTTAACTTTCATACAAATGTAGCAAAAAGCCAGAGAAATTCAGTGTAAAGATTATCTATATTATGCTTTATTGGTTGACCATAGCCAAGTCATGTTTTAAGTCAACCGTTTTGCATTTGGCCTGTCTGTAAATTTGTTTAGTTTTTTCCGTTCATATTTCAAGATGGTTGCCTTTTAATGTCTCAGAATAGATTATTTTTCTAATAATATTTGGATGATTTGTATGGCGCCGTTTTTTGTGAAATTGTGAAATTGTCGTATTTATTTGTACTTGCATTTTTTCAATATTGTGGTACCTGCTTGAAGAAAATTTGAAAAAATAATTGTCATTGAGATATTGATGTTTCTTTAGACAAATTGCATGATTCCTTATTTGAAATAAAAATATCTTACACAAAATTTGTGCTTAATAATCGAGTAAAGATAGAAGGAATTTAAGTACCTAGGTACTTATAAATCTTATGATTGCAGGAGAAATCGTGGTATGGATTTATTAAATAAGAAGAAATTAGAATCTTTAAAAACTAAAATATGTTTAAGCTTAAAATTTGGAGGCGACTTATGAAAATATATTATAGAATGGATAGAACGTTCAGCAACTACTTAAAACATTTTAACCAGAGATTCCTGAGCATATTTGGAGTAAAAATGTTAATATCATTTTGCTGTCCGATGATTTAAAAAAAATATAAACAAAAAATTATCTGCACTATCCTAACATCAAAATCTTTACTTAAATTAATTAATATGTGACGTTCATATCTCCGAGGTAAAATTTGAACAGCTTTTTCGGTGCGGAATTTCTAGGTCAATGCAACCACTGCCCGCTACGTATTTCTATCATGATCTAAGGATTCAACTTTGAAGTGTCAAAAAATAAGACAAGGCGCCATATAGACCGTCCATTTTCTTAAGTGAGTATGTAGCACACAAGAGTCTAAACTGCTACCAAACGTCTGGGGTCAGTGAGACCGTAGCTCCCCGATTAGTAAATGCTGTGAAGCTGAAAGTAGCGGGGCGGGGAATAAGATGAGGAAGAGGAAAGTGGAGGAGCACTTGACTATTCAGATTTGGTCACCAAAGAAAGCAACGTTTAGATTTCAAACAACAACTCTTCCATTCTTAATGATGATATTTCACCAATACTGAAAGTATCTACCACTTTGGAACCTGCAGCATATAAATATACTATATTATATTATTCTAAATGAATAGATTGTGAAATAATACAAATTGATCAAATAAAGTTTACTTGCGCATGCCAGGATTCGATTCTGCCACCTCCGGAAACGTAGCCAAGGATCGTAAGCACTCAACCACGGAGGTCATCAAATTAATATTCAATAAAGAAAATAAATTTAACTTGGACGGAGCCGGGAAGTAACTTACTGGTTGTATATAGAATTCAAAAGCATTATTTCAAAATAATTGACAACGATAACATAGGTTTCCTCTTAGATTGAGAAGCTAGGAATACCACTCAAAGTCTCTCCTCTCGTTAATCCTCAGAACTTCCCAGTCCGTTAGAATCCCGTTTTATATTTCTTAGGTATCGATTGGTTCAGTTACTTCAGTATCTTATTCGATTCTCTCCCAACACCGTTGCATTTGTGTTAAGATAATGATAGTAACAAGCAGTGGCGTCTGGTTAGTTAGAAACCACTGAGAAAAGAATCTTCAGTGATGTTCCATTCCAATTAATGTCGGAACAGACAGAAGAACAGTTTAGAACAGAAGAACAGCTTAGAACAGAAAAATGACACTGTTTAGAGTTTACTTTTCCACTTTTTTTATGTTGCGTGCTGTCTTGCAACCACTAATTGTTATAATTGTAAGTCAAATAAGTAACCATTTCGCATTTTATTTTACGTTTATAACTTACTAGCTTTTCCCCGCGGTTTCGCTCGCATGGTATTACGGGAAATTACTGTAGCGCTTACACTTATCAATTATCTCCCCCCCCCACCCCACCCCCATCCCCTCCCGCATTCCATATATTCATTCCCTTACATTCAGTTTTGAAACATCTCGCCTACCACCTAAATTTCATAATGCTATAGCTCAAAGAAAAAAAGAATTACTTATCCAATTTTGTTCATTCGTTCGGAATTTATGCGCTTACAAACATTTCGGATGTTTGTTTTTATTTAAATATTTGGAAGTTCGTTAATATAATAAAAAAATACTCTATCATTCAGTCTTTATAATCGTTACGAATTATATTTTTAATATAGGAACTCTCATCTGACATTTATTCCAAGCTTGTCCAAAAAAAAAATACGAATTCCAATATTTGAATTTTCTGCAGTAGTAGCTGACCAGTAGACTGAGTACCTACCAGCATAGAGCTCAAAAATATATCAACATTGTTTCCATGGAAAAGATTTTTTTCTGACGTTAGCAAAAACTCGCTTTTGTTAGCGACAGAAAACGTATAACAAATATAATATATTAATATTTATAATTTCATAACGCCAGAGCTTACCATCATATACAACCTGTAGTCTGCGCATATAATTTAGCTTTATATTGGTGAAAGAATTATTAAAGTCTTTATATTATATTCATGCGTGAAAAGGTCATAAACAAACTCGAGCAGTTTCGCATTTATAATATTAGTATGGATATGGATGTAATTATTATACGGCGACATTTTGGAGGTTTTATTGAAATTACAGTAGTAGCTCTTTAAGCTCGCTAAGAGAGATATTTACAGTCAATCAAATTGCTTTCAATAAGTCGACAGCTTTAATAAAAGCATTACTAAAAATTACTGTACCGGCCGTCTTTTCGGTTTGTAGTTCGAATAGAACATTGAAAGTTTTTTCCTCCTTTCTTCTCATTCGATCTGATCTTCAAACAATCTTTATTTTGCAAGAAACAAAAGGTAAATGTTTGGTAGTTAAATAAAGAGGCCTTTAGCTTGATTAGGTAATTTTGCAGCGTAGAATAAAGAACACAAGAAATGCCTTGCGGACTTGTTTCGTGATCCAAATATTTGGCTATTCGGGCCCTACATTTTCAATACAAAACTGTGTTTACAAAATTCATATGGAATGGAGATCGCGTGCTAAATGGGCTAAAAGGAACATTTGTTTCTATTCAAATTTGTATGGATGGCTCTTCTAGTTTTTTTTACTCCGTATTTTGCAGTCTGTGGCTAGGGCGGCTAGGGTGGCTAGGGTAAATTTCGAGAACACATAAATTCTATGGATTTAAAAAAATAATTCGTTCGTTCATATATGTACATTCTCTGGTCGCCTGGAAAGTAAATCGTATAAGCTGCGAGTCGTTTGTTTACAGAAATAATTAAGCATATTAATTAAGCATTAGAAAAATTATTAAATAATTAAGCATATACTAAAAAAAACATAAGCAGGAAATGGGTCCCAGGTTGGTCGAAGGTCCCAGGGCTAATATGAGTTTGACTGGTTTTGAAAAAATGTCTTATGTTTGATTGTTCGCAAAACCAGTATTTTTCGACCAAAGCGGTACACGAATGATTAGAAATATACAGGGACAGCACGTACTTGAAAGATTTGAACCATATTCAAGCGATTCCTGGGCATAGGATGTCATTTTGCTGTCCGATGATATATTTTTCTTTATAAAATAATATAGTATTATATAAATTAAGTTTCAATTCTTCCCTTATATACTTACCTATTGCATAATGTCATTCTATTTCTGTCATAATTAGTGTAACTCGCTCATCAAGCACAAGAACTAGCTTCTTCTTTGGTGAGACTGCAATTTTAAAGAATTTCTGAACCAATATGTAATTTATATTAACCCACTGTAAACTTATATATCTATATTAAATAAAAAAAATAAATAAAAAAAAATAAATGATTTTTTTTTCAATCGTAAATCGCCGCTGACCATGTGGTAAGCGCGCTGTTTCGCGTGTTACCGTACTATTAGAACGAGATGGAGTGTTTATCACGTGACCCGCTAGGCTAAACCCGACTACTAGTTGCTATTGAAAATATTTTTATTGTTTTTAATTGAAAAAAATATATATTATCGGAAACCAAAATGACATCTACATTTATTAACGCCAAAATGCTTCGGAATCACTGCATCCTCTATTAAATTTAAAAGAAATTGAATATTCGTTTGATCGAATTAAATGTGCTTTTTATTAAAACACAGAAAACATAAATCGGTAACCACCAATTTGCCATTCAAATAGCTCTGTTAGATGATTGGATTTTATAATTTTTTTAATATCGTTTGAATATTAATAAAGCGATTTTGCTGATAAAGCCCAATAAGCGATAAAAACACTTTTTGTCCCTCCCAGATTATAACCATGTTACAGGTTGAAATTAAGTTACCAGGCCTGATTTACGTTAGATCGCTTCGTCAGTATAGATGGCCTGAAAACGACATTGTTTTAGTTCAAAACGAAGTTAACACAGAGCGAAATGTTTAATGGGTTCGCGTTTCGTGTAGCACATTCCCTCGTTACAAATGGATTAACAGATGGCATTTCTAAACGCGAGTGATGTTATTGCAGCCCTGAAGACGATTGAAAGATAATTTTAAAATAATACTAGTTGAAACCAACGTCTGACAGAAAACTCACTATACACACATGAAATTTGCTAATTAAAACAACTGTACTTACAATATTTTCATCCTTCGTGCTCATTATTATCGTTATAAGTATACTAAAAAAATATAAAATTATTTAACAATACTAATATTCGCGTAATTAAAAAAAGGTGTAGGAAAATGTCTCCCACAAACAACCAATACCTAAACATATTAATCTTGTTATAATTTTTAAAGTTGGAATATTAACGAAAACGAAGGGCCAGTTATTTCACGAATTTTGACAATTCATCAAATTTCGAAGTTTATTTTCAAGTTCTGTGAAAGTTCTAATCAAGTTCTCCTATTATATTAATATGGACCAGTTGCTTGACAGGGCTGAAATAATAATAGAACTTTAAAATTAACTTGGAATTATGATGTATTGTTTAAATTCTGTGAAACAACCGTCCCAAGTACTACAATGTTATTTATTTAAAAATGGTGCCAGGAAGTACTTTTGCAAATATTAAAGAATATAACAAACTACAAAAATATTAAAAATAGGTACCTACCAAAAATAAATTTAAAAGACCAGAAAAAACTAAATTCATTGTATAATATTACGGATTGAATCGGATTTCTGGAGCTATGCTTTGTGTAGGTAATATTGAAGAAAAAACGTTTAAAATAAAACATTATCAAAGCGCAGCGATAATAACGAGCCCATTAATAATCATATTAGGCGATATTATCAAACAATTTACAAAAATCACCGATTGTAAAAATGGTTTTTAAAATATGTTTTTCAATCATATAATAACCTTAATCACTTGGCAAGAAAAATCCCGAAGTACCTGAAAATGACTTTCGTTTATATAAACCTAAATAACTCGCATAAATTTTATTTAAAAAATGTGAAAAAGCTTAAGTTTGGAAAATCCCATTTCCAGTCACATGTATAGAAAAATTGATTGATTGACCTACAAAAATAAATTGTTTGATGCATGTTTAGTGCTTAGTTAGACCTCTCCAAATTGCAAACATGAATCGAATGACTTTCGCTTCGTGCGGGCTTTTGAAAAGTTCAAATAATGCAGCAAATTACGGCAAACGGGGCTTCTTGCAAATAAACAAGGTTTCATTAATGTTTCACGTGAACGGATTGGATTGACAGTTGTTATTTGTGCGCTTTCTGTGTCAAGAATGAAAAATGGAACGAGTGAGAAAAACACAAATCAAACACGACTTTGTCAACTCAATTCTCAACGTTAATTCGTAAAAAAAAAAAACACGTATGTGATTCACACGCCATAAAACTTTTACAGCCTATTTTACGGTCTGCTTTTTCAAGCTCTTCCTACAATATTATTTACAAAATAGTGTAAAATATGTATCTAGTCAAGGATCCAATTTTACTTCCCGAATATGAAACGAGGAAACAACCACGTGTCGAAAAGATAAAGAGTTCAGATAAAACTATGAGATACCCCTTTTTTTCTTTATTGATGTATTTTCACGTAAAGAGGAGAATAAAACGCAGCCTTAGGGAACCGTAAATGTAAGAGAGGGAATCACGAGACATGATCAATGATCATATCCGGTGCTCAAGAACTATGTGCTTGCAAGTAAGTATTAACAGAACGTTTCCAATATCCACGAATTTCTCACATACAGGAAAAACAACATTTTGTGATAAACACAAACATTGTCCCTGTGCGTGCGTAGAAGTGAGGTTACAATCGTTTTTCAAAAATTCCTTCGAAGCCTTCCCGTCTTATATAAAACTAGCAATTTTTGGAAATGTTCATGTTTTAGACGGTTATTAAGAAGTTACCTACGCGTCTGCCTAAGCCTGTAATCATTATTCAATTTAAACACGTCATTAAGCAATACCGTGAAACTGGAACCGATTTTTTTCTATTTATTATGTATTGATGTAAATAAGTAACGGTGGGCAAGAAGGTTCACATAATAATAATAATTTATGAAAACAAGGTAGGGCTGTGGGCGAGCAAGATCACCCTCAGCTGTCAAGACAAATTAAATAAACTGATCGATGGAATACGCTAACGGTGCAACCCATAAGTAATATGTACCCCAAGCACGTCCGAAGGCAGGACATGTCTCCCGAACTGGATCGCCAAATACATTGGAGGAAATTGATCCAACGTGGGAAAATTATACATTCGGTAAGGAATGTGCTGGAGAGTCGAGGAAAACCGTTGGATAAAAATCTAATCAGATATATTATTGAGGTTTTATTTATCAGGGTGTTTAGAGGGTAACTTTATCTAGAAATTACAGATAAATAAACTTTCATACAAATTAGTTAATGGCTTAATGGATGAATCTGACTTAATAAAGCTAATAAAGCTCCGAGTACCAAATCGCGTCACGAGACTGTTAACGTTATTATTCGTAATTATTATTAATAATTCGGCGAAAACAAACAATCGCATTTACTCCCCGTACAATTCAGTTGATTTGATATTTTCATTTATTCAATATTACATTAGAGATCTCTATTATATTAGAGATTTTTACGGTTAGGCACCTATACTTATTTTATCTTTTCTTTTAATTTGCTTTATTATATTGATTCATTTTGCCGCTCTTTTTTTATAATATACAAAGTATTGTAATTCACACTTGCAAAATGTAAAAGAGCGTAAAAAAATTATATAATAATATCAAGACTGTGTCGGGAGAACTGTCTACTTGCAAAATATAAAACAATTATAAGGTAACCAAGTGTCATTATACGGTCAGAAATAAATATGTTAGGTTGAAAAAACTTATCATTGCAAGGCAAGAGTTTTCAGGAAAAGATAAGACACATAATTGTAAATAATTTTCATCTATCCTCAAGTCAGATGACCTACCTATCTGGCCAAAATTATCAGGGAAATGAAAACAAACCCAATCTTCATCTTAATGATACCCAAAGGAAATATGAAAAACGAGCTACATCATTTCAGTCCAAACCCTAATTTGAAATAAACGGTTAAAGTACGAAGGAGATGAAAACTTTTAACAATTTAGGATGATTCCTCCAAGGTATTTCTGCTAGGGTCTACAAGGTAAAGAGAATCAATAATTTCAAATCCCTAGAACTGGAAATTAATGATGAGTTGTCATAGATTGTCAGATGCCAGTTACATTTACTTCTTGGTTCAATTTTGACTTGGTTTGATTTGATAAATTTACTCGTACAAAAATAGTGTAATGAAATACGGCTATATTAGCCACTCGTAATCGGGGGCTTAGGATCACAGCGGCCTAACTACAAAAAATGGTGTTTTGAGTTAAGCTTGGTTTCATGTCATAATCATATTTATTAGTGAACTCTATCTTGTACATCCAGCCGTTTAAGAAATAAAGATGGGCAAATCAAGAAATTTAAATATAAATTAAAAGTACGCGGGCATATTGCCTGTTGTGCCTTTGTGACATTAAACAAAAATCTTATTATTAGCACCAAACAAGAGCTAACATGACCCAACATTTGTTATTCAGGGAATGACAAAACGTTAATTTCTGATAATCAGAAAGTTTCAGTAGATACCGAAAAAACGATTCAAACATGATCGATTTTTCATATATTTTGATGAAGCTATGAATTTGAAGAACTTTTACTTTTTTTTTATTTTTTAAAAAGGAAGACAAACATTCCTGGTTTACGAATAATCTAACAATATTTTAAAGATTCCTAATACTATCACAGTATCCGGAAAGTATTTATTGCCTGTGTCGTGGTGGAGGACTTCGCCAGTCGAGGAATTGAACTTACGACTCCAGTTTCTTTTAGAAAAACATTACACACAACAAACAATTCAGTTTTCCCGTTCTACAGCTAAAATTGTAACTGAAGTTCACGTTTTAAAATGGGGGTGCAGCAGTATTATTATAAATTATGCAACGAAAAAATTTCCCGAAATATAATTTTCACTTAGTTTGTAAATGTCGAAACCTCACGAAAAACCTTATGGTTGTTGAACATTACTGGCTAAAAATCAACTATGAATACTGGACACAGGTATTATAAAATGAACACAGGTGTGCAAATTTCTAGAAAAGGTAAATAGAACGAAACAGAATCGTGAAACGAGGATTTATTTAATATTTTCTTACTCTTATGAGGTACAGCGTTTTTGGCTGTTAGGTTTCCAGAGTAATCTAATTAAATTAAGCTTGTGAAAAATAATATGAAAATCTCTACAAGAACCTAGTATGGATGTATCTGCTAAAAATATAACAAGTCAAAACCACCACCTTTTCGTGAAAGCGGTTGTAAAATACCGGAGATGAGCAGGAAACACTCTCCTAGCAATAGAAACACCTTTTGTTCCAAACGTCGCGCATCGCTCTTCCGCCGTCTATCCGAAGCGTGCTGTTTCTGTGCGATCATTTTATTTTAAGAATCATTTGAGACAGTATGACTTATTTCCGCAAAAAGCTATTATCAATATTAATAACTCCACAAGCTGTATATAAAAAAAAATTCTTTATTCAATGCTTTGATGGTTATAAATTGTGGATTTTTCGATCAACACACTAGGCACATGCCCGTGTTGGTGGTCGATATGTTTTTAAGATGTAGAACTGTAGATTAAGAAACATTTGTACCAGTCTGAAGATGGGTTTAAAAAGCTGAAACCGGTTACGGTCACAAATAAATTAAGTGGAAATAAGTTTTATACGTGCTTTATGTAATGGAATTCCACCACGAATTGTCAGTATCAAAAATAGAAAGATTATATCAGTTGTCTAAACAACAAAATTCTGCTTGTTCATATGAAGCAGATACTTTGTGATGTGACATTATAATTTAAAATAAAACAATAACTTTGTAAACACCACTTTTTATTTTTTATGTACTTAATGCCGACCGGGTTTCGCTACCACCGTAGCTTCTTTAAGTACATAAAAAATAAAAAGTGGTGTTTACAAAGTTATTGTTTTATTTTAAAAAACAAAATTCTGATTGACCTTGAAACGCGATGTTAAAACGTGGAAATCGAAAGCAAATAAACCGATAAAGACTTTTATCTAGAAAATTTAGAACTAAATAGGTACGTACCGTTGAATAAAGTGCAGAGAAATCTGAGATAACAATAAAATTTGAAAATAATTTGACTGAAATTATAAAGATAGGGCACAAAAATAAATTACACCCAATTTTAATAAAATAATGAAATTTAATGTAGGTACCTAGATGGATGATGAAATAATGGAAGTTAGGCGCTTGGGATATTAGTTCAATTATTATTCCACAAAGCCTAAATACAAGCGGGTATAATTCTAATTAATGGTTTCACTCCGCAACGATCCTCGGAATTAGCGAACATAATATTAATGAAATTAAAAGCATTAGGATATGGAATGTTCCTTGATCAATACTTGCAAAAGAAATACAAAAGATTTACAGACTTACCGGTATTGAAGGATTCTCTTACAGTTTAAATGAAGTATATCAGGCTTTCAACAAATTGCTAATAAAATTATCCCTAAATCCAGATATATTTCACGATCATGATTAGAACATTTTCAATTATTGGAAAGGTTAAATTAAAGGTGAATCACTAAAAGTTTCCACTATACCGAACGAGCAGTTAACAAATGATAATTTTTTATTAGAACAGCTCTATTTTTATAACTTTTGAAGGGAATACCCTTCGTCAGAGGCGTAGCCAAAATTTTTTAAATTGACTGTTCCATGTGTAACTATTATTTTGGTTCTCTAACGCAAAATCAATCTTAAGTTCAAACCTTCCTTGTGTTATAAACACATTGTAAAAATTCGATATGCGAAATCCTATTACGTGGATTCCATTATCGATTTTCGAGAGCAGTCATAAATTTGTAGCAGAATTTGTAACATGATTTTTTTTTGGAAGAAAATCGATTCATGTGATATAAAAACCGTCGTATAAAAATACGTTTGAAATACCTATATGGGGGGGCGGCAAAATTTGAAATACCTATATAGGGGGGCGGCAAAATTTTCCTCCACCCCGGGCGGCTGACACCCACGCTACGCCACTGCCCTTCGTAATACCCACATGTAATATATCATTGAAGAAGAATATAACACTGTTAATCTAAACGAAAATATGAAAGAAAACAAAACACAGAAAAATAAAAAGATAACGGTTGCAACTGGGACCTGAACCCAGAACTTCGCGTCTTACCGGGACAAACGCCTTACCAATTCGGCTGCTGAGACCTCTTATTTAAATTTCCGTCAATCATTTTTAGTTTAGATTATTAGCATCATCTTCTTCTTCAGTGAAATATGTATTGTAAATAATAATTAAATCTAGAGAAAACATTTTCTATATTTTCACCTTGAAACAATGAAAGATATTTTTAGATTCGCTCTAATTTGATCGTCATTTACGTTAGAATCGAATCGTCGCGCGTCGCGTCGCTTGAAATGGATACTATGAATAGTGACCAAATCTGAATATTCGGGTTTTCTCAGACTTCTTCTATCCCTACTCTCCCCTCACTTATTACCCACAAGATTATTTAATGTTATATTATTCCACTGGATCCACAGGATTTGGGGCTGCTGTGTAATCATCACAAAAATAACGCACAGAAATGAGATTTACTCAAATAAATCTTTTTTTGTAATGAGTTGGTATAAAGCATAAACTACCCTTTTGGCGACAAAATGTGACAGTTTTCTATCTACTGTGCATGAACTAAAGAGCCTTTCAAAATACAGAGCGCTTTAATTAGGGGTAACTAAAAAAGTACTTTGTCACTTTGGTCTTATTGTCTAGCCCGAGAAGTTAATTCCCGCAAAAACAGTAGGTTTCCTGCCAACAAACCTTCACGCCATTTTTTCGGATTTATTTTACATTTTTGATCACCACAAAAATGGATAAATACGCAATAAAAGCATGCAATGGATTTAACGTTTTTTGGTGTTTAGTGAGAATCGTTATTCTCACACTTATCTTGTATTATTTCGTCCTTATCGACTCAAATATTGAAAAGAAGACATGTTTATGCTTTGTTTCATTGTGCGATCGTAAAAAAAGGGAGGATTGTTTATCTTTTTACGGTCTATTTTCACTGACTTCAATCATAAAAAGTTTATCTTTCGAATTATGTGTGGCGCTTACGACAATAGTAACGTTTATGATTGTGTAATTCAATTCTCCAAACAAAGGGTAATTTCTTCTTAGGGCCTATCAAACACATATAAAAGAAAACGCGGAGGCGATAATAAATTGTCTCATTTGTCATTTTCATAGCTAGTGGTCGTCGTATATCCAGGGGTGAAGGAAACGATATTAACTACGGTGGGGAAGCAATTATGTTCCACATTACCTACAACCCCAGGTGAGAGGGGTTCCCGCAGGGTCAGGGAAGGGGTAAGGGTAGAAAGAATCAACTATTACGAGTAGACTTTAAGGCTGCTTATATACATGCGAGCCGAACCAGAGAACCGAATCACAAATTATGAGAAAGGACGAAGCAACGTTTGCTTCGTTCCTTTCCCATAATTTGTGACTCAGCTCGCGCTTGTGTTCGCAAAAGTAGACCCAGCATTATAAGCTTAGCACTATTATTATTAGCCACGAGACACGAAGTCTGAACTTTGCGCGTTGAAATCACATTATGTGAAGTGAATATGGTTTATTTTATATAGTGTTTCTGTAACCGTTCCGCAAGTTTTATTTTCATTAAAAATTACGGAATGCTGATCTTTTTTTAATAACAATTACGTGTCTGATGTATAACTATCAATCGTGGGTAAGAAAAGATAATGTTTGCATCAAAAAGTAAGTACAATCAAAGAATTACTAATAAAATGCATTTACAATGACCGTCGTAAAGAAGGCTTTCTCCAATATTTGGAGAAAAGCCAAATACATATTTTCTAGAATAAGAATAGAGAAAAATAGTAAAAAGTAAAGTGGAAGTATTCTTGAAATACTTGACAATCAAAGAAACAAAAAGACATATTTCATTTCAGCATTTACATAAAATCTCTTCGAAAGCGTCCTCTCGACTAATATATTGAAGAAAATGGTCACTAGTGGGACCGCTTGGTCGGAAATAACTTTTTACGAGTCCGCTTAAGGTTTTCTGGAGATAGCCGAAGGTTCTCATTCCACTGGAGATAGCACGAGGAGGTGAACAAAGAAGTTAAAGAGAACTGTTACGCCACGTTGAATCCAGTCAAATAAACCCACTAATATTTTTTAAGAATTTTAAATATCTAAAGATTCTAAAAGATAATGCGATAAAAACGAGTAAGACCGCAGAAAAAAAAATATTTACAAAATACCTGAGAATATTTTATTGGTGTAAAATTACAATAGACAAAAGAATAGTTTCAATAGACAAAAATTATAATTCCAAGTAGGTACGTACAAATAATGTAATGAACTTCGGAAACCACAATTGTAAGAATTTGCTTTAGGTTTTAAATGTGCATAAGACCTGTGCCATACACAGCTATAATAAAAGATGTGGCTTGGCGTATTTTGGAATATCGCTCGCCATATATTCCAATTGGGAATGTATGGCGAAATACGCCAAGCCACATCTTTTATAGCTGTGTGTGGCATCGCTTTAAAGAAAAAGCTTATAACAACCTACATAAGGTAACATACACAATATTTATAATAGAAGTACTACTTCAAAAACCTCTAAGGCGCCTAATTGTGAAGTACTATCTCAAAATTGCCATACAAAGATTGTTAGAAAAAGCATTTAAAAAATTTACAACTTAAGTTACTTAAGGTTCCTCTATGTAAGGATGTTTCTTGTAGGCGTATTTAAATGATATTCGGTGATGATCCTACGTAGAATTTGTCTAACAATAATATTTTACGTAAAATATTGTTATGTAAAATATTATTGTTACGTAAAATATTATTGTTAGATAATATTATTGTTAGACAATATTATTATTGTTAGACAATATTATTGTTAGACAATATTATTGTTAGACAATATTATTGTTAGACAATATTATTGTTGTTAGACAATATTATTGTTAGACAATATTATTGTTAGACAATAATATTATTGTCTAACAATAATATTTTTAAGGTAAGATAATTTAATAAAATCAATTTAAAAACTTTATTCCACTTTCATTCCGACCGGATCGGTTTCAGATATTGAGCGCATTATATTGATATTATTACCGCGACGAACCACGATTACGGTACCGTGACGGCAAAAGAAAAGCATAAAACGCACGTTATTTATTCTAATAAAGCTGCAGCTCTTTCTTACACATTAAATAATGGTGAGACACACAATACACGTGTCTGTTTCCACAAAAGTACTACATTTTTTTTCTTTAAAGGAAACAGATAAATCTTATTACGGTTCAGCTACGGCGACGGGAATCGCGTTGCATTTGTCATTATCATGTCATACAGTCATTATCATTTCATAATAATGAATGTACGTATCCTTTGGGGGAGGAAGGGGGGGGGTGTAGACATAAGTTCACCGTTTGTCTCATTTTCGACTGTTGTTATTTAGTGTGTAAGAAAGAGCTGCAACATTATATGTTTAAGAACTAAATAAAACCATCAGCGCAATGACGTTTGACGTTTTTGAATTTTTGGAATTCACTCACACTTCAATATTATCCTTGTAACTACATTCCATACTTTCAAATTTATTGTCAAAGCTAGTAGTATTGTAGGGGTCTACAGAGATGTTACGGTGCGGTGTGTGAGAGAGATGCAAGAAAATGATTACTTTTTTCCTTTGGAAGAAACAGGCCTACGTACATTGTGTCTCATATTTTGAAAGAGCTGCAGCATTATTGCGATAACTGATAAGGAATGTATATGCCTTTTTTGTGCCGTCACGGTACCGTAATCGTAGATCGTCGCGGTAATAATAAAAGCGCTCAGTCACGTCTATCTTCAGGCTGGTTCATTTTTTCTAAAAACTATGGTAAGCATACTTCTTTATTTGTTAATTAGTAGCACTAAAATCTATTTGTTAAAATTAAGGTTTGTTTACCATTACACACATTATATTATTTTAATTGTGTTCTCCCCTTAATAATAATAATATTTGAATGATTTCGTGAAAAACCACACCAAGGATTCCCAAACATTCCGCCGCCGCCCCGGGAAACTTTATTGGATAACCAACACCTCTGCCATAGGTCACCCCAAGGGTTCGCTACGTTTGGTGATTTAGCAGGGGTGCCCGGGGTCATAGGGTGAGGTTATTTATTATGGTCTAGGTCTTGGAGGCGGATGACCAGGACTCACTGAACCCCAAATTCCTACCCACCCCTTAAACTCTTTTCCTTCCCAGAACTCTCCTCCCCTTCCTTTCCTTTAAAAAAACCCTCCACACAGCATCCCCAATGACATAGGCCCTGAGGGAAATTAGTATCCTCGGGGCCTCCTGTGTGGAGCTCATGTAAAAAAAAAAGACCGCTGCCTGCATAATAGTCCGCACTGTTTCTTACCGTTATGTATCCAGGGATTGTGGAAATTATTACGATTATATGATGCAGGAATTTATTTGATAAATTAATGACATTGAGGTAGGTTATACAAGATAATTTGTTTTCGTATTAGGAAAATGCGCAATTATAATATCGGATCCAATCGCTGTGCTAAATCAAAACAATAAAACGATTTTTCACAAAGGCAGCTCTAATCCATCAATGAAAATATTTTTCAGCGGCAATTTCGGGGTATAACTGAGGAGAAAATAAATCAATCTACCATCCTGAAAACACGACTATTAGAGAATAGTATACATTAATGAGCGAGCTATCACAGAGACTATTTGTTAAATGGAAGGCTCTGCCGGGAGAGATTAATAATAGATTAGGTACCCTTATGAATTGAGATTTTTTTCTTCTTATTTTTAAAGGGCGCTTAGCCGGAACGATTTATTGAAATTTAATAAGTGAGGGATCATTAAGCATAGCGAAAGGAAAATAACAAATTTACTCAAATAACTAAGCTGACACGAGGGATGTTTGATATATGAGTTTGCTTATTTGAACCCAGACGCCCCCGGGAAACTTCCAAGAAAATTTCAAGACTCATGTATCATGGGAGATGCACACGAATACCAGGCAGGAGCAGAGACACGAGGTAAGGTGCACTGGGACCTGGGAGGGTGAGAGCGATGAGGCGGTGGGGGGTGGGGCGGTGGGGCGGTGAGGCAGTAGGCCGAGTAATCCGAGAGCGCGGGTCTCTGAGAGCAATGTTATCAAACCGCTGCAGCCTCTCACACCACACCCCACACTCTGCAAGCAAGCCCGTGAACTCAAACTGGGGAAGTGCTCGGAAAAACGAACAAAACTCCCTCCCGCGAGCAAACATTAAATAAGCAGCTGCTTTAAGCACAAACAATGTAATAAATCAAATACACAATGCTATGTTTCGGCTTTATTTGATAAAAGAATAGGGATAATGCATTGCATACTTTGTTTAATGAAATCTCTAAATACTCGCAAGCAATAATAATAATAAATCGTTATATATTTATTAAACAAGGCACTGCTCTCACTTCTAACTGTAATCCCCACTGCAAGGTATATAAATGAATGAAAAAAGTAAAATTTCCTTTTACCAAAGTTTTAACGGAGAGAATATAATTTTTTGAAGTCTCTGAGAAATTGTGGGATTTGAAGATCTAAGTAGCCTACTTAAGTGTTGGAGCTTTCGACTGCTGGGGATTATCAAATCATCATCCATTACATAAGTTAAATGAAACTTAGTGGATACTTATTTACCTCCGATTGTAAGGAAAGTAATTTTAAGTACACTTGCCTTGTTTATCGGACATGAAAAACCTTTTTATAAAACTGTATTATTCACATTTAGATTAAAGTTTTTGCTTTAAATATTAAATGGGAGTACGCAGACGTAGACGAAATTCTCGGATATTAAATATTAAAAAATAAATTTTAGTTGTACGAACGTAGTATTTCAAATATATCTGATACATGTCATAACGACTCAATCCATGGTAGAAAAATATGTTCGATTGTGTCATTTTGCAAAACTCTTGTTTCATCCACGTGCAAGCCACCATATTATCTCTTTTGTTATTTCAACTCAAGTATTAATACATAGTTATCATCCAATAAATCGTTCGCCTTATCTTCCTCGCTATTCGCTTCCTCGGTTCCTTCATGAGAAAATGAAAAAAATGCCACAGAGTAAATGAATATGTAACCAATAATAAATGTTGTGTGTTATTTTTATCACATATCCTAACTCGTTCCTACGCTTCCGAGCCATATTTTCCAAGAGCCATATTTTTTTAAATAAAAAAAAATTGATTTAATGATGACACCCCAAAGTAAATATGCCTATTTTGAAGAAATAAAAAAAAATTGATTTAAAAAAGTAACGTAGAAAAGTATGTTGAAAAATATATATTTTTAAATCGACGGGACATAATAAATAAAGTCGCACATCGATATTTACATATTACGAGTATATATATAACCGAAATAAATCAAGAATATTATTTTTATTCAATTACATGCAAGGAAAAAGGGTAAATCAATATCACTTGGAACCAAAAATTCGTTAATTAAAAATTCCAACTATAAATCACCCTGCACATAAAAAAATTGTGCAAGTCAAAATACAATTAATTATTGTTAAGTGATGTTTCAATTGAACGCACTTTATAATGTTTAGCCAACACTTTATAATATATCTTATTTTCTGACTTTAGAAAGAATCTCTCAGAGTTAATTTCAGGTGTTTTTATGGCGCAATTAATTACGTGAAAAAATATCAAATTAAAATTCTTAACAGTGATTTACAACGATTTTAGCAATTCATGGTAAGAATCGGAATTACAGCGCGTAACGAAAAACTTGTACGAAGGAGGGTGTCGTCTTGGATCGTTAAGATTTTACGACCTTTATGACCCATAAGTATTTTTAATAAATGAGTAAGAATATCACGAATGATTTAACAAGTGATGTGCTTTTTAAACGACACTCAATTTGGAAAAAAAACTGGTATGATGGAGTATTTCCGATTAATTAAAAGCTTATAAATTTAACCCGCGTGGTGTTATAAGGTGGAAAGAGGGCTTCGAGATTGCTTAGTAGTGCCAACTGGTGATCTCACTAAGAATAAAAACAACATAAATAAGACTGTTTTGACTGTTGCCACAGATTACCAGCCGCGTTTTCTAAAGCATTGCACTAAATCATTGTAAAAGTGACACACCGGCGGAATTTGGGAGGCGGGTTCGGGTAGCGCCGCCCCGGGGACCATTTATTGTATAACCAACATCTCTGCCACAAATCACCCGAAGTGGTTCGCTACGTTTGGTGACTTAGAGGTGCCCGGGTTCGTGAGGTTTGTACGGGTCTTGGCGGCGAATGCATCTACTACACGGTGGGCCGGATCGAGAGAGGCTGGCATCGCAGTTGGAGGATTAATGCGTCCGTCACTCCTGGACGCACAGACCTTTTCCTTCCTAGAACTTCATCTCCGTCCTTTTCATAAAAGACCCTCCACACAGCATCCCCTAAGATGACGTAGGCCCTGAGGGTCATTATTTTCCTCAAGGTCTCTTGTATGGAGCTAAAGTAAAAAAAATAAAAGTGACACACCTAGCGTTAAGACGAAACACGGTCGCCGAAAAATTTGAACAATAGGTATTTTACCAAACTGTTTCTGTCACTGTTGTTCTTACTCCCCCGAAAACTGAGCGAAAGAGACAATTGTACCTCAGGTTGATAATACCTAAACAAAATCGAGTTTCCGTATTTCCCATCTTTCTCCTCCGATTATCATTATTTTTTGACTAACTTTATTAGAAGAAAATTCTCTATGTCTGTATTTACTTTTAAAAAAATACATAGTCTAGTTTGAACGTCTATTGATGGCGTCGGAGGGGTTTTACTCATATAAGAAGTAACTTATAAAAAAAAAATCAAAACGTACCGATACTAGTGGTCGATATCTATGTTAAATTAATAAATATTTGCAGTAGTGTCAAAATCGAGAGAGGAAATTGGGGAATACGTTTCTATGGACAAAACGCCGCTCGGTTTCCGCTTACAAACGCCAGCGCTAATTGGCTTGGCCTGTTTCAGCATACCGCTCGCAATATATTCCAAATAGGAATGTATGGCGAGCGATGTGCTGAAATCATCGACCAAGTATAAGATAGACGCGCCCTGTGAAATTCAAAATGACCCCAGAAACCAAATAAAATTGGCTCACGGCCCATTTATAAAAAAGTGCGTGCATTTTTTTGCACCGTTTAAATCGCATAGTCCTTTGTGTTGTACCTTTTATTGGTCTATAATGAAACTAATTTGTGACCCAGTCGTCCGGACCGATTTAATTTTTTCAAACACAAAAATATCCCACTTCCGAATATTATACAAGGTACACGCCGCGGACTTTAATTTTGAAAATGTATTTAGCTATTTGAATACAAAA
Source organism: Glyphotaelius pellucidus (assembly GCA_936435175.1). Lineage (NCBI taxonomy): Eukaryota > Metazoa > Arthropoda > Insecta > Trichoptera > Limnephilidae > Glyphotaelius > Glyphotaelius pellucidus. The sequence continues at coordinate 21,503,853 of OW386540.1, read as the reverse complement.
GAAAATATATGGCTTGCCGATAGCTTTTGGACACCGCATTCATTAACGTGAAAAAAGTAAGGTTTTTAAATAGTGTCAGGCAAAGTTTCTGACGTCATTTCACTTCGCCCGGTCCGTTCACTAATACATTGAAGAGGCTCAAAACATAACGGCTTCTCGTTTCTTGTGTGTTGGTCTTTACACACTTTAAAATGCCTAAATGTATAATTAATAGTTGCTACAATTCGTTGGACATCAAAAGTAACAATAGCGTATTACCTTTCCATCGGTAAGTTATTACAAATCTTATTAATTTTGATATAATTATCAAGTCGACGCGACGCACGCATTCATCGCGTGATAAATTGTCGATGTGTTAGTTCACAATATTGAAACACGCGTTGGTACGCGTCACAAACTGTACAAGTGTGCGTAATGTCCGGCTGACTGCTAAACAGGGTTGTATTATGTCGATATTGCCCAGTTGGAATCGTTTCGGAATGTGTGGTTTTAGATAAAAAAAAATAAAATTTATTTGTAAAATAATTTACCTACAAATATAACCACGCACAGATAGATTTCCACTTAAATGAAAAACCTTTTATTATGTGCTTACTATATAGCACTTACTTTACCGTATATACTTTATCTTATATATTTTATAATAACATGCTTTTTATTTTCTTTCATGTATACCTATGCTTTCTTTTCTTTACACTTTTAGTGTTCTTTACTTTACACTTTTAGTATTCCTGTGTTCTATGTTCTCTGAACTCCCATGTTCTTCCTATGTTCTACACTTTTAGTACTACATTATTTTTTTTCTATATTCTACTTTATTTTTCTTTACTTTTTCATATTACTCCATAGCCATTTACATTATTGTATATTCTTTTGTATTCAATAATATTCTTGCTTATTATATTATTTTATATTTTTTTTTATATTCTCGCACATTTTTTATATTGCATATATGTTAAAGTACTGTATAGAAAATCGACCACCACAACACAGGCATGTGCCTAGCATGGTGGTCGAAAAATCATCAAATTCATGTAACAAACATTTAAATTAATAAAGAAAACTTTAAAAAAAAAAGATAATTTTTTGAAATCAATAATTATGAATGAAAATATTAAAATTACGTATAAGTACGATAATCAAAATCAGAATAATAATCTTTAAATCTTCTACACGTTTTAACGATTTTCATAGTTTGCGAAAATCCCCATTGTGATTTCTTTACACGTGATAGGAATAAATAGAGGGTATGGGGTACAATAGGTAAGGGGTACACAAGATAGAAAGAGGGTACAACAAATTTGTAGTAAGAGTTAAGGGGTATGCAGGTAAAAGGTTGACAACCGCTGCTTTAACCCATCTCCTTCCCCTCCCCACTACAATCAGCCTCACATCCCCAATTGGGGATGCCATAGTCTAACTGGTTCCAGGTGGTTGGGAGAAACCCATAACCGCCGCCCCGCTGACCATTTATTGGATAACTAACACCCCTGCAATGGGTCTTTCCAAGTGGTTAACTACGTTCGGTGACTTAGCAGAGGTGCCTGCGTTCAAGGGGTGATGTTTGTCGAGGTCTTGGCGGCGAATGTGTTTGTTCACCTACTTCGTGGCGGGACGGATCGTGGTTGGGGGAGTGGGAGAAAGTGGTTGGCGGAGACGTAACTTAGACCTCTCCAGCCGGGCCCTGTCGACCCATCGGCACCGCGGTTGGAGGAATAAATTCATAAGTCCAATACTCCAGGACAATCTGGACGTTGATTCCCAGATTCCTACCCGCCCTCATACCTTTTTTCCTTCCCGGAGCTTCCTCTCCTTTCTTTCCATCAAGGCCCTTCACACAGCATCTTTCCAATTTTTTTCCTCAGGGCCTATTAATTTAATGTACCTACTATCTGTATTTAGGTTAGTGTACAATAAAGCTGTCCTGAAGAATTAAAAATAATAGTTGATACAATAATAAATAAATAACTCCATTTAATTATAATGTCAAGCCACAAACTTTTTTTGATGATTATCTACTAACTATTTTATAAAAATATTTTTTACTAAAAAAAAAAACCTTTGTCCAATAATAAAAACGTACACGTTTCCTGTTTTGGTTCTACAGGTACATTGAACATCTGAACACATTCAGAATGTAAAAACTAAAAATGAAAGCTTAAATGTTTCTTGTTATTTATTTATCCTTTACCTGATTCAGCCCTTTGCTTTGGTTTCGTGACGTATTTGTTGACGTTTGTATACAAACTAAAACAACACTTCTTGTCACACAATGAACGCTCTCAGGTTCTTTCTTCAAGCGACTTTACGAACTTGTACGGCTAGTTTATACCAAGTAGGATTGTTAAATTCATCTTCATAACATGTGACGTATGATATTTGAGGCATCTTATTGGTTGATAAATGAATAAACTACAGAATGGGATTTGAGAACGAACTTTGTGATCTGTTTTATACTGTAGGGAACTTGCAAATATTATCGAGGCTTTCTAAGCGAGGCGATGGAATACGAAGAAGAGTTGTATTGTGAAATTAATGTTACATGGGGTCATTTTTCAAAGGCGAGTTAGTAAGGTATGGCCTATCTAGCCATTATTGATCGAAGGCTGAAATAGATCAAGCCAAACAACGCCGGCGGTTTTAAAACCAGGTGTGTCACTAGATTAGTTGATAAATATAATATGTACCATTAGCGCAGACCCGGATAACTATAATTATAGTAGGATTTGTAAAGCTGAAAGTATATAAAAATATTTGCCACAGGATCCATGCTTTTCAAAAACAAATATTGTCAATTTTCTTATAATACAATTATATATATTTTTTAATTACCTTTCTAAAGCATACCTTTAGTAAATCTAGTTAGCTGGTACCATAGTTAACTAGTAAATAACGCATTTTTGAAAACTGAAAAAGTGTGGACCCTTGAAAAATCATATAAATCTGACTTTACTTGTCAAGACTAACCAGAAATTTAAACTAAAGAAAAATTCACATTTCAAATATGGAACAGAAAATTTATTTAATTTTCTTGTAAAAAAAATACAACATTATAGATAGGTAAAGGTAATTGTATAATGACCAACCTATCTTTAATAGAGTCTACTTAAAATGACACTTAAATTCAAAGCAAATTTGAGATTTCACACAAGATTTCAATTTGGGAGGCGGGTATGGGTACCGCCGCCCCTCTGTAGCCGGACTCCTTCGACCAATAGGTCAATAATAATAATAATAAGGCACCGCAGCGGGAGGGGTGGATTCATACGTCCGTCACTCCTGGACACATTGACCCAGATTCCTGACTACCATACCTTTTTCCTTCCCAGAACTTCCTTTCTCTAAAACAGACCCTCCACACAGCATCCCTAAAGATGATGTAGGCCCTGAGTTAAATTGTAAAAAAAGGTCTAACGCGTCGGCAACCGAAATTAGTAGTATTTGAATCTAATACAATCAAAAATATCCCCTTAATTGTCCGAATTTTCTTCCCAACATTTATTTACTCAAGATTTTAACCAAATTATTCCAGTGAAGTCATGAAAAAAGTACCTACTAACTGTGTTTGAACATTGAAATGTTTGAAATGAAATCCGCAGTAACTCTATCGAGGTCGCGCTAATTTGTATGTACAAGATTCTAAAAATATCAAAAGAGTTCTCTCGGTCTGTTTCTGAACACAGAGATCCCAGGGAGTCGTAGTACTCTTCATACCATAAGGCGTAGTACTCTTCATACCATACTGCGCTAGCGAATTTATAGCCGAGGACCACTCCAACTAACAAGTTCCGAACCGCTACGGCCTCCCCGCCTACGGTCTCTACTCTCTACTCTACAGTCTCTACTCGGCACATGATCATGATGGATGCACGATCATCGACTACTCCGATAACTGTCAAGTATCTGTAAGACGCTCGCTTTTAGCTAGAGACTTGACAAACGACGAGAGGCGGTGGAAAACAAGTGATTATAGCCAGCAATTTGATTATTACAGAAAATAAATCGAGTATAATAAATATTCTGTAAATCAAAATTTTAAATTTCTGTTCCGAAAACTTATTTTTTTTCTTTTTTTTTTAAAGAAAGGCAAACATTCCTGGGTTACGAATAACCCAACAATGTTTGAAAATCTCCTATTACCACCACAGAAAGCCGAAAATGTTGCTTATGTTGCGATGGAGGACTTAGCCAGCCGAGGAATAGAACAAGAGACGCCCGGGTGGGACCCGAACGCGATACCCACCCAACCACTGACCGGTCATTGGTTGGGTGGGCATCGGGCACCATTTGTACGCGTGATAGTTTTTGCCACTCAAAATTATGATTACTGCTTTATAAATTACTAGTGGTCGCCCAATGGTCGAAATTCGACCATAAAAAGTTTTTTGCTTCCGTATTAATATTGGTAGGTAAATTGTACGTAGCAGTCAAAAACTGTATTTGATTTATTATATTTTTTAAAGAAATTTTTTATTCAAATAATTTAAAAATTGATACTGAGCAACCTTGTAACATTTCATTCTTACAATTAGGTAAGTAGATGTGTATTTTTGTATCTATATCATAAAGATGTGCTTGTGTGTGTGTGTGTGTGTGTGTGTGTGTGTGTGTTTGTGTGTGTGTGTGTGAGTTTTTAATTTTCTAACCTTGGAAATGGAAAAAGAGTAAAATATACATATATAAAACTATCTTAAATATAATTCTGCATAAAGTCCGACGTTGCTCAGACTTTATGCAGAGTGTGAAATCAGAAGCAAACAGTAATTTTCCTCTTATTTTGAACGCCAAGTAGGCAAAATTTTACCAAGAGGCATCAAAATTCTGCTGCAAGGGGTGGGAAAAGATTTTGAGGTCGGTTTTCGAAAACAGTTGTAAAGGTCAAGTGTGAAAAATTTCAACAATCTCAGAATAAAAATGTAGATTTACGTAAAAACAAACGGCCGCCCGTCACAAACACTCCTCTTTATATAAATAGATTATGAACAATGTAGGGACATTGACGCTAAGTATTGAGATATTACGATAAATACTTTGCAATGACCTCCTTGACAGAACACAGCTCTTGGCGTGTGTAAAATATATAATTTATTTGTTTAAAACATTAAAAAAAACAATGGCGTTTGCAAACTGTTTCTTGAAAAGATTAAAGCTACATATGACTAATGGTCAGATCTAAATATGTGTGATGTGATGTGTGATATATGTGATATATATCACACATGTGATATATGTGATCTAAACAATTCCCAAACTAAATCATTCCCTCTCCAAAACCACTTTATTTTGCCTCACAACAATTCACAATTTGGAGTATATACTACTTCCCCTGATTCCAGGCTACCGTGATATCACACAAAATAAAATAAAACATCTCTTATTTATTTAGGTATGCGGAACATGTGAATCTTTTAGAATATTAGCAAGCAATTTATAAATTGGTACAATTCAAACAGTTTTTTTGAAGAATTCCTCGTTGATAGAGAAAACAAACAGAATTTTAAACACTGTTCAATAAAAAAAATAATATTGTTGCTGCGTTTTCCAAACAACACAAAAATTTACTGAAAATTCAATTGTACTGATGCATTGTAGCGTAGATTTGTAAAAGGAATGAATTAATCAAGCAAATAGTTTTTTTCAGTTGTACCTCGTGTACAAATAAAGTTTTCAAGAACTACCAACCTAAATAAAGGCGTGTTTTATTTCAACCAAAGCTTTGTGGATGAGGAATCGCAGACCGGCATGTTTCCAGTGGAGCAAGAAGGGACCTTCAAAGCAAGGCTGATTGCCGAAAGTAGACGATGTCTCACAGAAGGTACTTTTAATGGAAATAGCTTTGATGTGGCAGCCCAAGATTCGTAGGTAGGGCTGCTGGCAAGAGCGGGCCAACATATTGAATAACCTAACAGCCGCGAGGGGAACGTGTTTGATAACATATTTCGCCACTGATAACATATTGATAGCTTATGGATACTGCTAAAGTACGAGTACATTAACCGGGCATTAGATTCACGGCCATTGAACTATTATGCACATAAGTGAAGCTACCCAGAAACGCTTAGTTTGGTATAATTTCTATCGTTGCAACTGTTAGTACCTACTTGGTAGAATTCCGTTGTAACGGGTAAAAAGAAAACAATTTAAAAATGTATTCCACTTATCGTCATTTATTTTTGGGTTATTATACCGTGCAGCGCTCCCTCCTTCTTAAGTCAACGTTTTGGACAGCATTACAGTGCCCATCATCAGGGCAGAGTGTAATCGATGAATTAGGTGGTGTGTGTATGTAGACACGATATCATGTCGCCAGCTCCAACTCTCTGAGAGCTTTTTTTATTTTTCTTTATTCATTGTTTTGATGGTTACGTATTAGTTGATTTTTCGACAACCATGCTAGGCACATGCTCATGTTATGGTGGTCGATTGGTATTAGTATATTATTTAAAATGTTTTTTAGCCGTCAATTACCGGATACCAAGCACTGTTGAGCTTAGCCCCGTCGTCTTTATTAATATAAATCGGATTTTTGTGAATTTCAATTGCCTCCGTAATTAGACTTACTCTGTCAGTTTTGGGTCTCCAAGGACTTCAGGAACAAATCCGAAGTTATGGCCAGTTTCAAATAAATGCTAGGCAATTGATGCTTTATCGGGATGGTCGAGGTTACATGCTTTAAAATGTTCTGATATCCTTTTGGATACGGTTCGTTCTGTCTGGACTAAATGGTCACATCCGGATTTCATAACCTTCATCTGTTTCAAGAGAAAACTTGGTTTTTGCAGGCCTAAGTAGGTCTTATATTTTAGTCGTAGTTTTGAAGACAGTCTTGATGCTTTCTTTTCTCAGTATCCTGGAAATATATGTTATATTGTGAACATACGAAGAACAAGAAAGCGCAGTCTTTTGACTTGTGTTCAAAGTTTGGGATAGAACTAAGATTTACCTTTTCTGTCTTGCGGGGTAACCGCTCCAACGCTCAGCTTTATAAATTCCGATCCGATTTTTGGTTCTTCCCATATTCTAGTTGCTTGGGTCACCAACGTATGGATAAGTCCTCTTCTGGGCTGGGTAGTGAAGCGATTCAGTGTTTAGATAACGATTCGTATGAGTTGGTTTTCTATACACGGTGTGCCCTAGACCCTCTTCTTTTCGCATCACCTCCACATCCAGAAAAGGTAGGATTTTATTTTGATTTTCCAGCTCCATTGTTAACATAATTTTGTTGTGGGAGTGAATTAAGACGGTCCAGGAATTTGATCAGTTTCTCTGTTCCATAAGGCCAAATGGCGAAGTCATCATCGACGTAGTACCACCATACTTTAGTAACAGCCGAAACTGTGTCGAGTGCCGCTTCTTCAAACTTCTCCACAAAAAAGTTGACTAGTACTGTTAGTTATTTTACTTGTTGACCCGTCCAGTTTCAAACAATCAGATTCATCTTCACTTTTCAGGTTTTATTGTTATTAGAGCGATATTGATTAGAATAAGGGCACATTTGTTCTAAGAGCAGTGAACATAAGTAATTAAATGTCAAGTTGTCAAATGTTGGTATTTAATCATATGTGAGGTGAGAAGAAACAAGTCATCTAGAAGTTAGGTATCTGAAGCATACCTTAAATGACAGCGGCTAAGTCCAACGAGAGGGTAAATAACGTTGATATAGTTGAAATTGTTAATTACGGGCGGATCCGCTCCTTAGAATCACGACTTCCTATATAGGGTTAATAATAATGCCCTCCAGTTACAGCCGGGTACGGTGGGTAGTGGGTATGAACGTTGTACATACTACGACTGGTACGAGTACTTAGTACTAAGAAACTGAACTAGAGCTCTTATGAATCCGACTATCTTCTGCGTATTACGTTACCGAAAGTGGAGATGGTACCTAATAATATTACATCGGATGATCGGATCCATTACGCAATTGAATTAGAACAATGTTAAGCTACCAGATACATCTCCAGTTCATTGTTTTGTAGGATTGATAGGAGTAAACATACTGCAGCCCAAACATTGCGATGATGCGAATTAATTATCATTGCAGAGCTTTCAAGAGTTCCAGTACAATAACAAGAGGGTAAGTCCTGGCCTGTAGGAGAGCTAGTACTAGCCATTGAGAGCAGATACCGATACAGCTATAACGCACGACTAATGATACTCTGTAGACAAAGTATCAATTACAGTTGAGTGGAGGCTTTGTAAAAGCCATCAAACCGGTTACACGAGTACATTTGAACGTTTGTAAAGATCATTGATAACTGAGATAAACGTCATTATAATAATTTAAACTAACTACGCGACCCGATTGAGCATTAAGATTAACTGTAATTTCAAAATAGTCATTACGAAATACAAATTACGTTTCCGACGGAATGCAACGCTTGTTTGTGTGAAAGCGCGCAACAGAACATTTTCCCGGAAATCCTTCATCGCATTTTGACGTGAGAATAATATTCTTAGTTACTTATGAGTTTGCAAATTAATTTTTCAAAGATAAAACTCTTGGTAGACTTGGCAGGCTCTGTGATGTCGGGGGTACATTTTTACAGTAGTTTAATTAATTTATTTCCTCGGCGTGAAAAATTAAACAGCCCTCGGCAATGCTCCCCGCGAGAAGGCTGAGTTAAATTCTAATAACTAGGTCATTAGCTTTATTGCTCTAATTTCCTTGCCATTTTAGAATAAGCTTAATGTAATGAACTTTATGATAGGTTAAATAATTTTCGAATAACGGTAACAGTAGAGGAGTTTTTGATAGTAGTGTTTATTTATTTATTTATTTAAGGAACATTAACAGTCTTAGTAATACAATAAACATAAGAGGATGATAAAAAAAACAGACCAATTATTAATGTTCACAGATAGGTATTTAGAAACAAGACTGAACTGAACTGAATATAAACTAGAATATTTAAAAAAATAATAAGAGTACAAATGTGAATTCAACAAATGGTAAACTAATACACAACATTAAAATAAGTGTGATTATAACTGAAATAGACTGCAAAATAGGGATTTGGGTTGGGAACGGTAAGGGGAGGAGAGGGATAAGGGAAAGTTGCCAAGTAATATAAAAATATTAGATACAATTAATTCATGTGTTATTCGCACCTAAAATGTTATACAGTGAAGTTCTGTAGCGACAGTAACTAGCAGTAAATACGTCAGCACGTGTGTCTATATTAGCAAATTTGTTGTTATGGTAGTTACATGTCCTTTGTATAAATTCATTTTGATTGGAATTGGTGTTGCATCTATCAATATAGAAAAGTGTTAAATTATTTAATATTTCTAACCCGAAGAAATACCATTTATACTCTCAAATTATTTCCAGATCCTTTTACTAAACCTGTAGTCGTAATTTCAAACGAGAAATGTACACAATGAATTGTCTGTAAGCTTTCCCAAACGAAATTATTCCGGTAAATCCGAGAGTAGAGTAAACTAGAAAAGAGGGCTGCATTATTAAATAATAATTAAACAAGTTAAGAGTCCAGCCATCGTACTTGGTTAGAATGCGGTAAATTTTTGGACTGAGTAGTTTAACTAACATAACCATAAAATGGTATACCTACTAAGTTAATATTAAAAAGAACTAGTTGAAGATAATATTGTTGATTCTAAAAATATCTGAAATATGAGATTAACAAATATGACGGTTTGACAGAAGGTGGCAATAGCGAAATTGGTTAACGCGCACGTCCCGGTTAGACGAGAGGTCTGGGTTCGAGTCCCAGTTGCGACCATTGTCTTTTTCTATTTTTCTGTGTCTTGTTCTCTTTCATATTTTCATTTAGATTATAAGTGTTATCTTCTTCTTCAATGATATAATATTAAAAACACTATTCATGTGTAGATACTAAGCTGTTGATTTTTTCTTTATTTTACTTGGGTTTATCTTATGACAGCCATTAATAAATCAATAATTATCTTTTTTTTTCAATAATTATCATTTCGGAGAACATTTAAAAAAAATATTTAAGTAGGTAACAGATTATACAATAAAAAAGCGTTTTCTTATTCTTTTACCCAAGGAGGAAAGATCTTTCCTACGTGATGTTACCACATATAGTACAATATAATATATCGTAAAATCAAAATTGAAGAATGAATAATAATGTTATGTGCCGACATTGTAGATATGGTTTAACGGTATCTTCGGTAAATTTAAGAGTCGTCAGATTCGCTGAACATATCGACCGATATATGCCACCCTAGATCGGTAATACGCACGAGGTCGAGACTAAGTTTCTCGTGACCTATCGATCTTTCAATAACTTCCCCTCGAACTTGAGGCGTCACACGTCGCGGCGCGTTGCGCGTCTTGAGCGAATGAGAAGTTTTTCAAACATCAGATATTTCAAAAGTTGTGCCGGTAGTGACTATTTCAAACGAACGGCTTTCAATTCAATAACTAAACTTTGAAAAGTTGAGCCCTTTTATTAAAATTTTACTGAAATTCTGTACCAGCAAAATAAATTTTAATTACATGTTCGCAAAAGCAGTTACACTTTGGCTCTCCATAATTAGTTTTATTTCCACTGTAGACTGGATAGAACCTTTCCATCCTAAGGAAGAGGGTAATGATATGGACCTGCCATTGGAGCCTCATCGCAATCTGTCTTTCTGAAACATACATCGTTTTTGAGAAATAGGGAGCCGTTACAAAGGATCTATAAAAATTATTACTTAAATAACCTAGCGTAACATTTACTCTGACGAAGGATTTTTTTTTTCGCTGACCTAAAGAGTGGAAATAAATATTGACTTTTTAAACAAAGAATTTGTCATGAAATGACTCATAAATCAAAGCTGGCTTTGTAAAGGGTTACAGAAATAAAACATGACAGCATGTTTCTATCTCGATTTTGTGTTCAACCATCAATAATTTATTGATAACGATTGTAACTTCACACACAAATAACGGTATCCACATGAAAAGAGTAATCGATTGGATATACTAATTGGCTAAATGTCACCAAAACCAACAACACATTTCGAGAGTTCATAATTATCATTTTAGGAACTTTGTTACAGGAATATCAAAAATTCAAAGTAAATGGCGGAGTTAATTTTTAATCAAAATTGCTGCCGACTTGAAAGTTAAAAGGAGCGGCAATTTAAAGGAAACCATAATTCAAGCCCAGGGAAATATGAATTTTATTCCAATTATGTAGACAGAATATCCCGTACTTCTAAATATTTTACTAGGAAAATGGACAATATATTTTTAAGGTTAATTAAGCGACGATTCCGAGAATAAACTTAGCGTACATAAGCTGAAAGTTATTTATATATAAATTTACCTTTCCTTTTTCTACAATTTGAAATTATGGCCTAGAACACCCTTGATGGGTGAAAGCCAGAAATAATTGAAAAAAAAAAATCTGTGGGTAATAATCATAAATTAGTGGTTGAGTTGGCATCGCGTTTGGGTCCCACCCAGGCATCACGTGATCGATTTCTGGGCTGGCTAAGACCTCCATCACGACACAAGCAACATTTTCCGCTTAATTTGGTAGTAGGAGGAGATTTTCAAATATTGTCAGGTTATTCGTAACGCGGGAATGTTTGTCTTCCCTTTAAAAACAAAATTTAAATTTAACATGTTTTGTTATCTATCGTCCTTTGTTACAAGCAGAGATAGTGATCACTGGGATCTCCGGTGCTGGGAATTTAATCTACATATTAAAATAAAATTGAATAATCAATACTATGAAGTTACTGAAAGAATTATACATATACTGGGGGCGGTAAAAAGTAATGCCTCTTATTTTTTTGTACTTAAATAAAGTTAGGTAAAAATTTTGAATTTGGTGCAATTCCTCAAACCTTCTTCTACAATCTGCTGCAGAAGTAACTATTTTGCGTCAATAGGTAGCAGCACTGCAGTCGCTTGCAAAATGGCCGAAATTGATGTTCGTATTAGACAGCGTTCTGTGATTGATTCTTCACTGTAGAAGGTGAAACGCCCATTCGCATTCATGAAAGACTGAAAAATGTGTACCATGATGCAACAGTGGACGTCAGCACTGCTAGACGATGGATTCGTCACTGTAACGAAGTTGAACGACAAACACCGCTGGTTGACGAAAAGCTAATTGACGAAAAAGCGACTGCACGCAACACTGAGCGAGTTGATGACTTCATTCGTGTTAATAATAATAATATTTGGATGATTTATATAGCGCCGTTTTTGTGAAAAATCACCTCAAGGGCGCTGTACAAACTTACAGACCCCAGATAACTTCATATGTCGTATTCTTTCCCTCAGTAAAGGCAGTGTGATGACGATTATTTGACAACTGATTATTCAATAAAAGTTTGTGCAAGGTCAAAGTCAACCGGCCAGAGTAAAGAAACAAGAAAAACAATAGACTCACAACATTTGCAGCGCTTAGTTTCTGGACAAAATTGTGACCGTAGACGAAATATGGATTCATTTTTTTGATCCTAAATCAAAGAGGCAGTCAATGGAATTGCATCACACAAACTCACCAAGGGCAAAAAAAATCAAAACTGTGTGATCGGCCGGGAAAGGTATTGGTGATGGGTATATATAGGCGACGGTGTTCTGGATGTGACTTTGCTTTTTACAACACTGTGATACATACTCTTGTTAAAAGACGGGCCAAAGCTGTGGAAATGGACGGAGATGTATTGAAAAGTAACAAATTAATCGTCAATAGCAATTTCAACTCATGCAATTGCATTTTTTAAATCTCAACAGTTAAAGGAGAAAAAAAGGAGGCATTACTTTTTGACTGCCCTGGTATATCTAATATGTAGTGTTTTTTAGCGCGGTTGTGTGTTTCCGTTTCAATCTTTATTTAGTGTTAATATGTTTTAAATTTCAGATCTCTCTATGTTTTGTAACTATTTATTTAGTTCATTTAAATGGTCGAAGTAAATAAATTACTACTAGTTTTTGTGTTGACTGACCAGTTTGATGATCTCATAAAAACAAGTGTACATCTGTATTGAAAATGGATAAAAGTAATCAAATGTAGGTGTAAAAAGAAAAGTATAACACGATATGCATATTTTTGGAAACATCATAGGAAACATCATAGGTTTTTTTCTAATTATGAACAGGTAAAACAATATTAAATTAAATCAAGAGTAAAACATAACATACGTTGGTGCAAAACAACGCTTAGTCTTCATACATCGAAATTAGTTTAAGTAGGTTTGTAGTTGGTACCTACTTCAATTAGGTAAAGGAGTTTAACTGAGAAAGTCTTACTCGAAGGCACAACTTTCAATAACAAAACCAATTTTGGTCTAATAATAGACTTACCATCCCAAACATGTTACTAGTATCGAGGAGGTACGAATAGATAGTTTTCCTATAAATACGCACTTCTAAAATCTATTAATTTAAAATACAATTTCTAGGCAGAATCAGAATTAATTAATAAACAAAAAAATGTCAGATGATATACAAATCAATTATATCAACACACTTTAATTACTGTTAAAGTATTCTTTTTCTCTGTAATGAAGAGATAACGAAAACAATGCATATACTGCAAAATAAAGCAATGCAAATAATACTCCAGCGCAACATATACACACGGAGTGGGGTGCGCAGAGTTTTGGATCAGAGTAAGCAGAAAGGAACACAGTGAATTAATTGCGAAAAATTTACCACAAACAACCACTCCCTTCGTGCAAGTTTTCACTAAGAATGGCTATACTGCTGGTTGTAGCCGATTTGGTTGGGATTTCATAAGCCAAATCATTCATTTATGCCTATTTCTGGATACATTAAATTTCTGCATTTTTTTCAGCTAAAAAAACATAATATTATCATTATTTCGTTCGTAAAGTTTACTAAATAGGTACCGACAGATGGCACTGGTCGCTATATTTGCTGTCCGTCGCAATTGGTTATGGAAAGCTCTGCGTATACTCTAACGAGTAATCTCTATAATATATTTTGTGTAGCATAAAAAACATTGAAGAAAACATGCGCGAAATTTGGAATACTTAGTTTCTGCTTTTGACACGTTATAGTGTGCGGTGGGAACGGTTGCGCGAGGCGCTGCGATTCGTGCGTATTATAGAAAGTATAATATTGATTTCTTGCAACAAATTATACATTCTTTATTTTTATGCGAGTAAGGCAGGACAGGCAATGCTTAGCGTATGTGCCTACGTTGAATGCACGCCTCTGCACCGGATAAGAGACTATATATTTGAATGTATTTATTTTTGTACATAGAATTATCACAGTGTTATCCCCAATGTTTCACGCCTAATGGTAAGTCTAATCTCGAATAGTAATGTAGTATAAATAAAATCAGCGAACAAAATAAAACTAATACATCTTTACAGTGTACTTAAGATTTCATCAACGAAGTCAAAGTTGATTTAATCACTTGGTAGATCTGGAGTAGATCGCCTTCGATAGACGTATTTCGATTATATTTTGAGAGGAAAACTTTAACACGATAGAACTCATGTTGTTAAAAGTTGAGGAAACATTTAAATACATCTAATGAAGGGTCCCGTCGTTTTCGCCTCCAGTTCGTTTAGCGCAAAGCTGAGATGATTGATACAAACTAATTAATCGAATAGTTCAACCGACAGATAACTCTCGGAATAGATAATTAAAGGATAAACTCCCAACAGGAATAATTAAAAAGTAAGTCAATTTATAGTTTAGCGGGCCTGTTCGTTGAGCCGGCAAGGGGAGGGGGAGGGGGGGGGGGGGAATATAGCAGTCAGCTGCAACCATCCACCGGGGATTTAAAAGTAAATTAGATATCTAGCCTCGAGATAAGACGAGAAGTGTATCTACGATTTGCTTTCCTCCAACAGGGGTGCCTAGGGGAAAAAGTTTAAAATTAGCAATTAGCAAATATTACAAAGAACTTTCGTCATTCAGTTTGTTGACTGATTTAACTTTGGTAGTTTACACTTACACAGCGAAAAGGATACTTACATTAGTCTCGATGTGGACTTTGTTTTCGAAGCGGACGAAAATGGTACTGTTTCTTCAATTATTTTGACAAAACTTATATCATTAACAAAGATATTATAACTAACATATTATGGAAGAAAACAATACATTTTTAATTTGGTATCGTAGAAGGGCAAGGTAGCGCTGCATCTGCACCAGACGCAGTCATAAAACCACAAAAAAATTTTATAAAAATAATCCTTAGGCTGCCTCTAATTAGCGACTCGTAAGTCGATCTATATTATAAGAGAATGTTTAACGTCAATAAAATATTCACTAAAACAATTCTTACATTTATAAAAGGGTACATAAACAAATATAAAAAATAAAAAAAATATTTTCTCCAAATTCCAGTAACTCATACTTCTTTTGGTCAACGTAACTTAAGATATTTGCGACCAGAATTTTCAACATTCTTCCACATACGATTTTACAAATTTTCAACATTTTTCCAGTGTTAAAAATGTGATTCACAAAAAGAAATCAAACATAATGTAAAAAATTGGATAAAAAAATAATGCTAGTGTTTTTACAAAAACGGGGCATTCAACAAAATTCGAAGTTATTCATATAACTAAACCATCCGCGAACCTATTTTGTACTGAACCTAACCTATACTATTAATGCGGGTACTATTCATATGTTAATTCATTATGTTAATGGCACTTGTTGTGCAGTGTATGTGACAATAAATAAATATATTCATAGATATTATAAAATGACTTACTGCCTTAACACAGGCTATCGTGTATTATTACCTAGAGTTATAATATACATATTTTTCTATTGTTCATTTTATATGTCAATGATATTTTCAAACTACCACTTAACGCAGACATAATATCATATGCCGACGACACAGCTATCATAGTGAATGGGATCGACTGGAATATAGTAAACGAACAAGCAAATAATAGCATGAACACCTTAAAACATTGGTTTGATACAAATCTCCTTTCATTGAACACTAACAAAACATACTACATACACTTCTCAATTAACAAAATAAAAACACTCCCCAACACTAAAATAATTATCCACAATAACAAATGCAACAAAATCACATGTATCCAAGGCTGTTCAACGTTGAAATCAGTATCAGAAATTAAATATCTCGGAGTGATAATAGAACAACATATGAAGTGGAAGAGCCATATCTGTGAATTGGTTAAGCGTATCAGAAAGTGTATATATATATTCATAAGATTAAGAAATATTTTAAAACCCAACAATCTAAAAAGAGTATACTATGCACTAATCCAGTCATTAATTCAATATGGAATCATTGGATGGGGGGTTCATACAACAATATTCTTACCCCGATCAAAGTGATCCAGAAGCTAATCATTAAAGTAATCCTAAAGAAACCCTCCACATATCCAACAGAAACACTTTTCGCAGATTTCACGGTGCCTCGAGTAGAGAATATCTTCAAGAAAAATGCAATTATCCAAATTTACAAAGATAATATCGTCAAAAAATTTGAAACCCACCAATCAAAAAGATATCAAGACAACATCAAAATACCAAAATTTAATACCAAACTAATGCAAAACAATTACATTTATTTAGGAATAAAGTATTTCAACAATCTTCCGATTGAAATAAAAAAAATCAAAGACATCAATAAACTGAAACTCAAACTGAAGCAACACTTCATCAGGAATAATTAATTAAATAATTACCTGTTTTTCTCTTTCTTTCTAATTATTGTCAATCTATATTTATTTCTATATAATTTAGATTTTTCGAATTTCTCTAAAGTGCACAATATTTTAGTATGTAACCATATCCCATTGTATGTACATCTTCACATATAGATGTTCCAGAAGTTTCAATTGTTCCCATTACATAATGTTATATAACCTATTGCATAATGTTATTCTATTTCTGTCATAATTAGTGTAACTCGCTCATCAAGCACAAGAACTAGCTTCTTCTTTGGTGAGACTGCAATTTTAAAGAATTTCTGAACCAATATGTAATTTATATTAACCCACTGTAAACTTATATATCTATATTAAATAAAAAAAAAATATATATATCCAATTTATAATCCACGAAGCATTATATTTTATATGTTTTTTATTGCTAATTTATTGTAGTAAAGATATTATAATATAATATTATTATGATTATTAAATTCATACAAAGTGGTTGTTCATTTCTAATACGAATTATTTTATTTATTTAGTTTCAGTGTATTTGTTATCATTCTTATAAGTTTTATTTATTCTCCTTCAATTTTTTTTTTTTCTTTTTTCATTATCTTTTAATGTAATGACACGACTCCCCAATTTAAACACGAGAAATGTTTTTCTCTATTACATTGAACAGTTTCATTAACAAAAAAAAACTTTATTGTAATTAGTTTTTAAGAACCACATTTTTTTTCTGTAAATCTGTATGTATTTCAAATAATAAAAAAAATTATAATACGAAAATAACACGAAACACATTAATCAAATAAAAGTTATCTCTCTTAAGTTAAATGAAAATCCGTTAATTTAATTCTGTGTTGAAACGAAAATCAGAAGAGAATATCTGGCACGTCCTTTTATTTAATAAAAGCGATACAATTACGATAAATTCAATGAAAGCTCGTTGTTTCATACCAAGGAAAGCATTATTTGTTTAGTATGCAAATTATAAAGCGATTACTTTCATCGCCGGGAAACGGAACATCGAGGAGACGCACTTCACAACATGACCATTATTAAGTCAGTGTTTTTTAAAGTAGAGAATACGATAGAGAGAGGTTGGTATTCATTGAAAAGAAGAAAAAACCCGCAGGACTTGAAAATAAATTTTCCATTGAATTAGGAATAAATAATAAACGCAAGAATAATTAAATCTTCTGAATTATCATATTTTACAAAGCAGCATTCAAAAGAAAGTAGAAAAGTGTATTATAGGAATCTTTTTAGAGATCGTGACAGGATACAAAAATACTACGCAAGGCTTCCTCCAAATCTGAACTGGTCCTAAGTGAGTTATTTTTATGATTTCTTTTTCATAAAATTTATAAAATATCACAAAGTAATTTTTTGGTTAAAGATTTTTTCTGTTGAAGAAACATCATCTGGGGAATTAAGCAGAATTTTCCGACTGTGAATTATATTTATTTGACGAACAAATTTTCTATTAACAATATAAATTTCACAGAAAAAAACAGTGAAGAATGTGAAAGGGGAGCACATATTATGCATGAATATCATGAAATGTAAGAAAAAAAATTAAATAAAGAAGACAATTTCAAGTCAAAGCCTCAACAAGGTTTCAATAAAGATCTTTTCTCCAATAAGGTCTCATCGAAAAAAAAATATTCGCGTAACGACTGACAAAAGTAATCTTGACTTACACCAAAAAAATCGGTGCTTTGACGTGAATTGACAAGTTTCGACATTCTGGACAAAAGAAAATGGTATCCATAATTAATATTGTTGATTGAGGAACAGCAATATCATTATTTCGGAATCCACGGGAAGGGATGATGATGAACTACTGGATGATTTTAGTTATTTATAATTATATACGCCCATAAGGCTTTTACGTATTTGTAATATAATAATATAGTGCAACAGTAATCTTGGAGTAAATTTAACAAATATAAAAGTCGAACCTGAGAGCGATTTCGGAGGTATGCTCTTATAGCCTTCTTGTAACTACATTCCGCGCAGTTGAACGTATCTACTATATCTGCGAAAGTATTGCCAATGCATGCAATATACCTACAAACGACTCAGTCCTGATATTATTTTAAAAATTAAAAAGAATTTTGGATCGAGTAGCTTTAGTCATAACAAAGATGGAGAGTCAATAATATTGTTGATAATTTTGAATACTTGGCACCAAGGCAGTTCATTTACAGCAACCATTAAATTAAATAATCAGTATCAAGCTTAAAAATGTAAACAGTCAAAGTCAATGATGTTATATATTATATATAGACGCGTGGTAGAAATCTCAAAGGTGGTAAGCCAAGGACCAGACAATTGTATTTTGATTTTGTAGTTTTAGTACTCAACTGCTAATCGCGTAAGGTTTTGTCCTACCAGTAAGTAAATTGTATCTATCAAAATAGCGTCAAAATGCCCTCGTGGGTGATGAGAAAATGTTTGCATTCCACGGCAATTCTAGTAAACGCCAAGGAATAACATTTGATTCGTAAATACACGTAAATTATTTATTATTGAGGCGGAATGTGGAGGCAAAACGAAACTTCCAGAGCCGCTAATTATTAAAGGCAAAACAATTAAACTATCGTTATTTGACCGGTCTAATTTGTTTTATGGGGCCAACAGACTTAGCTATAAAAGATAGAAGATCATTTGATTTTGATTAACGTTTTTGCCTCCGCATTCCGCCTCTTATTTATTATTGTAAAAAATACAATTATTTCGATTGTTTCCGGAAGATTTTTAGCGCCGTTGGAGAAAGTGAGATACCAAACAATTAAGTATATGAAGGAGATCCTATGACAGTAGGTCGTCACGTATAGAATTTCAAATTCGTCATAGTGTCTCGAGTAAGCATAACTTGTCATCTCAGACACACCTGATGAAATGAAAATGCCGCCGTCTTACATCTATATCATTCATACACACACACATTCTTTGAAAAGCTTTCTATATAACTAACTAACTAACCATCACGCCGTTTCCCCGCACATGAATAACTTATGAATTAATAATTTACTAAAAACAAAAGAGTGTTTCTTACTTGCCCCATTGTATCTTGAGTTTGTGATATAATGGCGAGTCTAGATGTAATTTATAACGTCGTTGGTCAAAGTGGGGTTTAAAGCCAAAAGCTTATGTGAGAAAACACTTTAGTAATAATTTATAAAACCTTAATAAAAAAATTAAAAAGAACCGAGGCCAAATGGGCTCCTTGCGGTAAGCGGTATGCCAGACGTCACATCAATATTAGCAGCATTCACCATCCTTTCTAGCAGCTGTATCAGCCGATTCAGAAGTTATTTATTTTAACGGTTTGTTTTCTACACTCATGTAATATTGAAAGAATGATAACAACAGACTTCCAATACCTAGAGCACGAAGAATTGATTAATTTATTTTTTCAAGGGCTTTAGAGACTTCGGTGTAGAGTACCTACATGTGTTCTCTTCTAAGGCTGTGTAACAGAAAAAAAAATTGTTGTAGATTTCGACGATCTAAATCCACGATGTTACTCAATCAGAACGTTTTTAAAAATAGGAGTTATTTTCTTTGTAATGATGGACTCGAATATTTTTGGAATAAAATCGATATCTGTCGGTCTGTAATCACCAACATTTTACTTCTCACACCAGACTTGAAAAATATATCATACAAATTGGCTTAGATAATACATAAACTTACATACTTTTAGCAAGATTTTTGGAATGCCATCAGGTACCTACTGTATTTTTCTTGCTAGAAAGATCATTTAAGAATTGTTAAACCTCTGGGTTAACCTCTGTAGGTAAGACTTGGCAATCATTCAAGTCAATATATGAAAAAAAATTGAGTATTTATTCATTGCTAAATTAATGTAGTTTAGTTTTTACCGAATTATTTAATAAAATCAGCTGTATAAAAAATCGGACCCAAGTCATTGAGGCCCGGCTGCGTATTTCCTTTTCCGTGTTCAATACGAGGCAAGCATGCCTCGAAACCAACACGGATTTGTAACGCTATTTACCTCCCAAGCCCGTGTTCAATAGAAGGCAAGCGGCATCCAATCGTGCACGGGTTTGTAACGCCAATTCTCTTCCAAATCCGTGTTCAGTACGAGGCACACGTCCTCGGCGATGCATGGAACATACCTACGAAGTTCGCACGCTTACTTCACACCGTTTCGTCAGTCACATTTTTTCTTCATTGTGCAGTGTGCAGCGTTTGACGTTATAATATAAAAGACTGCGTTTTATTGCCGATTCATCATATTGTGAGTATACACATACACTTACTTTTTTATGTTATACTTTTTTTTAATTACATTATATCCAATCATTGTAGTATTGTAGGATAGTAGTACTATAATATTATATAGAATCATCGTATTAGTATTTCGCTAAGTTGCACTAAATGTTATTATGTATTTACTTCTTCTTACAACTACATTTTTTTCATTAAAAGCCCACTTGAGCGTTAATAAAAAATAAATAATGAAAAATTTTAAGATTAAATATTTTTCATATTTAAAATTGTTTTTTTTTTTATTAGTGAGGCTGTTTGCGTTTTATTGTCCATCCATCATATTGTGCGTACACGCACACACTTCCTTTTTTATGTTATAATTTCTTTTACTTACTATTTCAGGACAAAAGTATCGATTATATTATGTATTATATGTATAGTATGTATTATATTATATCGAATAATCGTATTATTATTTTGCTAATTTGCACAAAATTTTGTTGTGTACATATGTGGTGTTTTCTTCTAATTACAAAATTTTCATGTTAAAGCACACTAGGCACACTAGCACACTAAGCGTTAATAAATAATAAATAATGAAAAATAAAATATTTAAAAAATAGATATAAAATACTTAATGCGTTTTATTGCCCATCCATCCACAGAAAAAAATGCCTCGAAACATACACGGGTCTGTAGTGCTCAATCAATGCGTATAGTACTTATAAAGCCTTGCACGTTTGGAGGATGCATGCCTCGTACTGAACACGGATTTTGAAGAGAATTGGCGTTACAAACCCGTGCACGATTGGATGCCGCTTGCCTTCTATTGAACACGGGTTTGGGAGGTAAATAGCGTTACAAATCCGTGTTGGTTTCGAGGCATGCTTGCCTCATATTGAACACGGAAAAGGAAATACGCGGCCCGGCTTCCAGCATTTCTACCAATTTATTGAATATTTTCCATAAATACTGTAAGTTTAAAGCTCTTAAAAAATATAAGTTATTTTTTAAGACAATTCCCCATGCCGAAACGGCAATTATATGAAATTCCCTCGATTGAAAAAAATCGCAAAGCATGCTCCGTAAATTATTATAAACGTGTTTTTTCAGTTATTTTACAAGTTATATTATGTATGAAAAAGTTCATAGTGTTTCTTTTAATGCTATTTTTGACAATCCCCACGAGATTTTTGCTCTATTTTAAACGAGTGGTGTTTTTTTCGATATTTGTTTTTGGGGTGTTATGCCGTGTTGCCCTACCTCCTTCTTTAGTCAACGTTTCGGATAGCGTTACAGTGTCCATCATCAGGGCAGATGTGAAATTGTGCATCATCAGGGCACAATTTCACATCTGCCCTGATGATGGACACTGTAACGCTGTCCGAAACGTTGACTAAAGAAGGAGGTAGGGCATCACGGCATAACACCCCAAAAACAAATAACGAAAATACTTTTTGCGAAAATCTAAAAACTTATCGAGTCGTGTTTTATTTAACATTTTAAATACATATTATCGTTTTTAATATTAGCGCGCTCTCTCTAACATTCGTATTTACATATCTCTCCATCTTCTTCTTTTAGAGTGGGTACACCGCGCCTTAATATAATTATTAGATACTAGCTTTTACCCGCGGCTTCGCTCGCATGGTATTAGGGGGAAATTATTGTAGGATTGCACTTATCAATTATCGCCGCCCCTCTCTCTCCCCTTCACCCCCTCCCCCTCCCGCATTCCATACATTCATTCCCGGTATATTCAGTTTTCAAACAGCTCGCATGCCACCTAAATTTCATAATGCCAGAGCTCACCAGTAAAAATAAATTCGAGTGCAGTTAACACGCGGTAGAAGCGAAACTTTACCAAAACAATCTCAAACTATGAAGAACCAAGGAGTCTTTAAAAGTGAGGTCATAATCAAAGCGCAGTGAGACTGAGCAGGCCAATGAGCGCAGACCTCACGTCCTTTCCGTTTTATATCTAAACCAATAGGAGCCTTGATAGGAGTATAATGCTTTGCAGGTTCTGTACGTGTCATGTCCGTTTCATCCGAATTCCGAATCGCTAACGGGGCTAAGGAAGTTTCACTTCAAAAAGATAGATATTAACTACGACGCGACGCCTGAAATAAATATATCAACATCGTTTTCACGGCAACGATTTGTTTTCTGACGTTAGCAATAACTTGCTTTTGTTAGCGACAGAAAAACGTATAATAAATATAATATATCAATATTTATAATTTCGTAAATCCAGAAATTACCACTATATACAGCTTGTATTACTCGCATATAATGTAGCTTTCTATTGGTGAAAGAATTTTAAAAATCGATTTATTGGCTTATGCGTGAAAGCATAACAAACAAACAAATGCAGTTTCCCATTTATAATATTAGTATAGATATTTTCCATCATGTTTCCGTGAACTCTTATAACGCCAATCTTGCACTTAAAAAATATATGAATACTTAATTAATGTAAAATCTATATCCATCTCCAATCATGAATATAATAATAGTTCATGGCACAGTTTAATTAATGTTAATAGCTTAGCTGCGAGTTAGGTTGTTTACTATGTAAACACTACTGCAGAAGTACTTTTAAGTAAGAACAGCGCTCCTGAGATTATTATCTAAGAAAATGTATATAATTTATAGGTTAAGCAATTAGAGCAAAGCGCACTTGGGGTGAAATATGACCAAGTTGCAAATAAGTGTAATTTTGTTATAAATACGAGTTTGAATTGGGAACTTGGAAGCATTTTGTTCGGCAATTACTTTATTAGACGAAAGTTAAGCAAATTTATAATTTTGTACTTTAATTTAAATCGAGCCTCGAATACAAATTCTTTGAATATAAATACAGAATTATGAGGTTTAATAAACCAGTTCACTTGTGCTGGGACCTTACTCCGAAATTACAATTACAATGTTTATTAAACGAGTTCTGTTCCTCTTCCTCTTTGACCTTAGACTACCAGAATAATAAATATTGTTTTAAATATTTTCTAAACACACTAGATGAACGACACTAGAAGTAAGAGGGTTAACCGTTTTTTTTATAAAACTCCAATAATTTTATTAATACTCCAATTTACTAGGGATAACTTGGTGAAGCTAATAAACCTCATTGTAATAATAATAAAAAAAAATTAAATACCCACAAAATCAAATAAAATTATTCGCGCCAAACACTTCAATTATCTCAACCAAACTTATGTTGACAAACTTTCGTCAAACAAATGGTTGAGTATTGGAGAATTGAGCGCAGAAATATAAGGATTTATGCTTGCCAGAGTCATTAATACTAAAAATTATAGGAAGCATATAATAAAAGATACAAATCAAATTGATGATTTATGTAGAAAATGTTTGGCTCTTCCGGAAACTAAAGAACATATTATATAGGCATTTTATGTATTAGCGCCGTTGTTTCATAATGCTGAATTGATCTCGATGAGTTTGTTCTGTTTCATATAGCAAGGCCAGAATTCAAACTTATTGGTTGGATTCGCATATTGGGTGCTAACATTGGCTGGTAAGTGCCCGCGGACAGCCGTCGTCATGGAGCCAAAAAGTGTTGTTTTGACAGTCTTCCGATCGTAACGCTATTGTCAACATCGTAACATCTTTATCGTGACAAATCGAAACTCGTAAGGTGATGATACCGCCGTATTTCCCTTAACGCTACAAAACTGACCATCGTGACTACCTGTGGTTCATCCAGACGCAGAATAGCTAAATACCGACCACGAGGGACCTCAACCCGGGCAAGATCGCCAACTTATCGTGAGTACCCTTGTGATCCTACCTTTGTTATTTGCTTCAGAAACATACTGTATCGAGATCCACAGGTATAGCATAAAGTGGACATCCAGCTCCATTTTAACCCATGTAAGGTGGCGCTAACCACGCGCTAACCTTACAGCCGTCCAAGTATATATTTAGGCACAATTAGGTTTTAAAAGTAATTCACCAAAGTTTGGGAATTAAACATAACTTGATTGGCTGCCGTAATGTAGTACCGTATTATGAATACGAACCAAATTCGTTTTTAGAAAATGAATTTTATAAAATATATTATGATAAAACTATACTAACAGACAGAACAATTAGTCATAATAGACCCGATCAGTAGGATTTATCGGTCCTGTTAGGAGTTCTATCGAGCCGAACCCTCTGATATGAAAATATCTGGAGTCGGTGAATTATTTTCCCATTTGGTCTCTGGTAGGTTGACATGTTATTCTTGTATTGTTTTGTATTTATTACTAGCTTTTCCCCGCGGCTTCGCTCGCATGGTATTACGGGAAATTACTGTAGCGCTTGCACTTATCAATTATCTCCCCCCCACCCCATCCCCATCCCCTCCCGCTTTCCATATATTCGTTCCCTTACATTCAGTTTTCAAACATCTCGCCTACAACATTTCGGATGTTTATTTTTATTTCAATTTAATAAAAAATATTTTAATATAATAAAAATATACTCTATTTATCATTCAGTCTTTATAATCGTTACGAATTATCCATACTAATATTATAAATGCGAAACTGCTCGAGTTCGTTTATGACCTTTTCACGCATAACACAATATAAAGACTTCAATAATTCTTTCACCAATATAAAGCTAAGTTATATGCGCAGACTACAGGTTGTGTATGATGGTAAGCTCTGGCGTTATGAAATTATAAATATTAATATATTATATTTGTTATACGTTTTCTGTCGCTAACAAAAGCGAGTTTTTGCTAACGTCAGAAAAAAATCTTTTCTATGGAAACAATGTTGATATATTTTTGGGCTCTATGCTGGTATATACTCAGTCTACTGGTCAGCTACTACTGCAGAAAATTCAAATATCAGAATTCGTTTTTTTTTTGGACAAGCTTCTGTTTTGCAATAAATGTCAGATAAGAGTTCCTACATTAAAAATATAATTCGTAACGATTATAAAGACTGAATAATAAATATTGTAATTTTTTAATTATATTAACAAACTTCCAAATATTTAATTAAAAATAAACATCCGAAATGTTTGTAAGCGCATAAATTCCGAACGAATTAACAAAATTGGATAATTCTTTTTTTCTTTGAGCTATAGCTTTATGAAATTTAGGTGGCAGGCGAGATGTTTGAAAACTGAATGTAAGGGAATGAATGTATGGAATGCGGGAGGGGGTGGGGGTGAGAAGAAGGGGGGATAATTGATAAGTTCAAGCGCTACAGTAATTTCCCGTAACACCATGCGAGCGAAGCCGCGGGGAAAAGCTAGTATTTTTAATATAGGAACTCCATTTGACATTTATTCCAAGCTTGTCCAAAAAAAAAACGAATTCTAATATTTGAATTTTCTGCAGTAGTAGCTGACCAATAGACTGAGTACCTACCAGCGTAGAGCCCAAAAATATATCAACATTGTTTCCATGGAAAAGATTTTTTTCTGACGTTAGCAAAAACTCGCTTTTGTTAGCGACAGAAAACGTATAACAAATATAATATATTAATATTTATAATTTCATAACGCCAGAGCTTACCATCACATACAACCTGTAGTCTGCGCATATAATTTAGCTTTATATTGGTGAAAGCATTATTGAAGTCTTTATATTGTGTTATGCGTGAAAAGGTCATAAAAAAACTCGAGCAGTTTCGCATTTATAATATTAGTATGGATATTTTTATAGCGTGGATTGACTAGATCAGTGTTCCGCAAAGTGTGTGCCGCGGCACAGTGGTATACCGTGGTCGTTAGCTGGTGTGCCTCACCGCAATGCTACATTGTAACAAAATAACATTGCGACGCTGTACCAGCTTAGGCATTCCGACTATCGGATCGGTAATAAAAGAGGCCAGTTGGACATATTCGCTCAGTTAAATGAGCTCAACCAAGAAGCAATACTTTAACGTCATCGGATAAGATTTGAAATGTACCCAAATGTCAAGGCTGCCGTTTCAATAAAAAAAAGTGCAGGCTTTGATAGTGAAACACTCGAAGCACAGGCTAGTGAAACACAGCAGAAAATAATGAACTCTTATTTTCCTAAGTGTAACCTGCAATCTATGGACTGGGTTCGAAATCCATTCTCAGATAGCATTTTCCTTGGAAACTTACCGATAAACGAGCAGGAAGAATTCCGAAGACAAAAATTGACAAAAATTGAAGACATTAAAAGTAAAATTTTCCGAAACAAAACTAGCACATTTTTGGCTACGCATAAAAAATGAGTATCCACTGCTTTCAAAGCGTGCTATTGCAATTATCTTACCATTTGCCACGAGCTAATTATGCTGGGGTTTTCAACTCGCACTACGATATAAAAAAAGAGAACACCTAAGAACGATCGACGAAGAGATGAGAGAAGCATTATCAACGATTGCTCCAAATTTTGATCGCCTGTGCTCAGTTAAGCAGGTTCACATTTCTCATTTAACATATTTTCATATTATATTGATTTTCATAATAAATATTCAATACACATTGTTTTTTTTCTTTGGTGTACCTCTAAAAAATTTTGTTTTGGTAGGCGTACCTTGATCACAAAAAGTTTGCCGACCACTGGACTATATGATAATTTGTGGAAAAGTGTGTGGAAGGGTTAAGTTTTACCTGTGGGGAAGGTTTAACCCGGACATAATGTCAAAAGAACAAAATTAACATTTGGATGATTTATATAGCGCCGTTTTTTGTGAAAAATCACCTCAAGGGCGCTGTAAAAATTTACAATATATTTCTAAAATCTAGAAAATATTAACGATATAATAATAACTCATTATTATATGAACAGGCCTTCCATTGATATGCTTGGTGTAACTCTAAGTGACCAGCTCAGGTACGGGGGCTCCATCGAGGCCAGAGTTAAGTTAGCCTCTCAGAAACTGAGCGTACTGTACAGGGCCCGCAGATACTTTAATAGTACACAACTGCTAACCCTGTACAAATCGCAAGTGCGCCCCACGGTTGAATTTGGCAGCCACCTCTGGTCTGGAGTCCCAAAATACCTGAAAAAAACCCTCGACTCTGTGCAGAAACGGGCGGTCCGTTTGATAGATTCTCCTAACTTAACAAATGGACTGCAATCTTTAGAGCACAGGCGTCAGGTGGGAATGCTGTCCTTGTTCTACCGGTATTACAATGGAAGATGCTCCGAGGAACTAGCGTCACTGATCCCCCCGGCACCGGTGCATAGTCGGGAAACACGCCAAACACGCGCTCAACATTTGTACACGGTTGACATTAGTCACATGAGAACGGGTCGTTTCTACGACTCGTTCTTGAGTTCAACAGCCCGGCTGTGGAACGATTTGCCGGCTTCTGTGTTTCCTCCCTCCTACAATATGGGTCTCTTCAAGACCCATGTTCACTCCTTCCTCTCCTCAACAGCACCCTCCACACAGCATCTCCAAAGATGACATAGGCCCTGAGGGAAATTATTTCCCTCAGGGCCTCCTGTGTGGAGTTAATATAAAAAAAAAAAAAAAAAAAAAAAAAAATATATTTTAAAAAATATGTAAAAGAGTTGTATCCGAAGAAACTTGGTTTAAACTTTAAACCGAAACCAGTCGATAAATAATTTAATAAAGATTCTTCGTTATATACTGTTTGTTGTATTCAAAAATATAATGCCTAACCACAAATTAATTGCTTCTTACGAAAAAAAAACCTTTGTTAAACTGAGAAACGACTTTCGTCGGCTACATATTATGGTATTGTGCTGGATGACGATGGATTGAAATTATTTGTTTTTAACTGAGCAGTCAGATAAATTTACCACTTAGTCAGATAAATTTTAACAAATGTACTTTTTTATTTGTTGTAGGGAGGTACTGTACTTTTAACGGGAAAAATCCTGGACCGAATTAATCTTTATAAGCCGAAATAAAAAGGAAGATAATAAGAGAGATCTAACTGGATGACACTTTACTCTCAATGTTATATTTTACATCCTTCAATTATATATTTTACGAGATATTCAAACCATATTTTATTTTATGCGGAGTTCAGAGAAGAGCCAATTGGGTGCTGTTAGCTTTTTATGAGAAAGTAAATAGGAAAAGGGAAGGATAGGGAGTAAGATGAAGTTGAAAAACACGGATAAGCTGGCAAATATACTGCTTACATACGGATGTTATATTGGAGCAAAGATTATTCAGATGCATCTTAATTGTTTTTAGACTTAACTAATTTTCCAGGACGAACTGTTTTCAACAAAAAACAAACGCAACACAAATAGAAAAAATCGCGGACAAAAAAGACAAAACCCTAAAATTAATAATGTTACTAATATGGGTTGTGAAAACTAGATGACCACAATAGATATAATTCATGTTGAAGAAATTTCAACCGTACCATATAATTTACATTTCTAATAGTACTAGCTTTTTTACCCGCAGCTTCGCTCGCATGGTATTAGGGGGAAATTACTTATATACAGTCCTCGCATATAAAGTAGCTTTCTATTGGTGAGAGAATTTTTAAAATCTTTTTATTCGTTAATGCGTGAAAGCGTAACAAACAAACTCGAGCATTTTCGCATTTAAAATATTATTAGCTTTTCCCCGCGGCTTCGCTCGCATGGTATTAGGGGAAATTACTGTAGCACTTGCACTTATCAATTATCCCCCCACTCCCTCCCGCATTCCATACATTCATTCCCGGTACATTCAGTTTTCAATCAGCTCGCGTGCCACCTAAATTTCATAATACTTTCTAAGAAAAAGAGAATTATCCAATTTGGTGCAGTCGCTCGGAATTTATGCGCTTACAAACATTTCGGAGATTTATTTTCATTTAAATATGTGGAAGTCTGTAAATATAATAAAAAATAACACTATTTATTATACAGTCTTTATAATCGTTACGAATTATATTTTTAATGTAGGAACTCTCATCCGACATTTATTCCAAAAGATAAGGTTGTCCAAAAAAAACAAAACATATTCTAATATTTGAACCACGAGTCCACGAAACCAGTTCGAGGGCCCCTATTTCTTTATAGCGCCAATGTGGACCCCCGTCGGGTCTCCCGTGGACCCCCAGGGATCCACCTGGACCACTTTGGGAATCAATGGTCTATACAAACATATTTTTTTAAAGCCATAATATTTTTCACTGGAGTTCCTTACAGGTACTCTGCAATGTAGAATTTCACAAAATATTATACTTCACTGTTGACAGGACCAAAACTGCTGGTACAATAATTGAAAACCCATATAAAAGCTGAGTTTCCGTACTACAAGCCGAAGAAAAGTACCCTTCTCTAATTTCCACCAAGCTGCTAACTGAGCTAAAACAATGGGAGGCATGCACAGTGATATGGGTACAATTGCAAA
Source organism: Glyphotaelius pellucidus (assembly GCA_936435175.1). Taxonomy (NCBI): domain Eukaryota; kingdom Metazoa; phylum Arthropoda; class Insecta; order Trichoptera; family Limnephilidae; genus Glyphotaelius; species Glyphotaelius pellucidus. Next base: position 21,473,650 of record OW386540.1, on the reverse strand, counting down.
CGTACAATTGCAAAGGATTTAAAATTCAAAACTCCCTTTTTTCGCTTTTTTGGGAAACTAAATGTACTTACAACTGCGAACTTTTCACCACATATTTATTCATATTTTGGGGACACTTTACATTTTTTTCAGCCCGAAATCGTTGCTTATTGCTGAAGTGCACGGCAACTTGGCAACTTAGCAACTCATGTTCAAAATTGCGGGGACCACGATGGCGTCCTGCTATACAAAAAAAACTCAAACGGCATTTTAATCTATGAAGTACGATCTAGATTTAGAACTAGGATTATTAAAAAATATTGTAAGGTAAATTTTTGGTATCTTGTTAAACACAAAACCAAACACCAAAATTCACGAAAAAATGTTCAACAAGCTGCCTGAAATTAACCTTTAAATATTTTTTTTAATAATCCTAGCCCAAAAACTAGTTCATACTTCACAGATTAATTAATATCCCTTTTTTGTTTCAGATAAGCAGAACGCCCGCGATCTTGGTGACCGGAAAACACTTTTTTGAAGATGAGCGCCCACCTTCTCAGCGTTACACTTCAGCAATGAGCGACGATTTCGGGCTGAAAAAATTGTAAATTGTCAAAATATTAATAACTAGCAGACCCGGCCACACGTGGCTAACGAAACACAACGCCATTACCCAACCTTTATAACCGAGGCCATCTGTTAATTTGCATACACATCAAATCCACACCGCCAGTTGTCAGTCCGCTGCCCGCTGCCTGAATTGAATCTTTGAATTTCTCGGCTTTTCTCTACTGTAAAATACACATATTATACATATGAACCTTCCTCTTGAATCAATCTATTGGTGAAAACTGCATCAACATCCGTTGCTTAGTTTAAAAGATCTAAGCGTACAGACAGCGGGAGCGATTTCATTTTATACTATGTAAAAGAAATAATTATTAAAGAGGAGTGACGGAGTGTTCGGGTATAGGGAATCGGGAACACCAATGTGGAACGTTCAACGTGGAACACTCTCGAATGTTGTCCTGAGCGAAGCCGGGTAACCCAGCTAGTTGTATAATAATAAGTAGAATAATCAAAATTATTTAGTTTTTTTCTTTTAAATTTTACGTATTGTTCGAAGTTTTTCAATTTGGGAGGCGGGAATGGGTACCGCCGCCCCGGGAACCTTTATTGGATGACCAACACCTCTGCCATAGGTCACCCCAAGTGGTTCGCTACGTTTGGTGATTTAGCAGGGGTGCCCGGGTTCACGGGGTGAGGTTTGTCTAGGTCGTGGAGGCGGATGACCAGGACACACTGAACCCCAGATTCCTACCCACCCCTTAAACCTTCTTCCTTCCCGGAACTCTCCTCCCCTTCCTTTCCTTAAAAAAACCCTCCACACAGCATCCCCAAAGATGTCATAAGGAAAATGATTTCCCTCAGGGCCTCCTGTGTGGAGCTCATGTAAAAAAAAAAAAAAAGCACCGCAGTAATTATCGAATTTCATTGTATAAATAATGCTTAACTAACTATGAAAATATAATGATTGAAATATAATGAAAATAAATTGATTCTGAATAATACAAAAGTAAGTATAAACAATAGCACAGCATGTATTAGAAATAAAATGTAGCCTTATTTTTTGACGGCTGATTGGATATTTCTAATTTCTGTTGCTCGTCATGGAATTGACACTGTTCTGAAAATAGCTGTTCCGGCCTAAAATGTCGAAAGAGAAAAAGCTGTGCAAGTATCATAGTATCAGAACTCATTCTCTGAGAGTTTTTTCTGCTTCCAACAAACAGATTTTTTGCTTTATAGATAAGCTTATATATCTCAGCTCCTGTATGAAGGAACTAAGTTTTTTTATCTGATGCCTACTCAATGGACGCATAATTTTTTAATAAAACATAAGTAATAAATAATTTGCGTAGTTTGATCTCTTCCTCCTGTACATACCTATTGCAAAGCTTGCTCTACAGAAAAAGCAAGGAAAAAAAACATTTTCACACAATGCTTGGAAGCACCCGCGTGGGCCATTGAAGGACCCACTGTGGATAGCATTGAAATAGAGATGAGTTGCTCTGCCAGATACACAGCTCAGGCCGAGGGTACATTCACGGAACGTGACCCCAGGCGCTTTTGTGGACTACCGGAGGATTACTCCGGGGAGGCGAAACCAAAACAGGGGAGAAACGGGTGAAGTTATTATCGCTGTAATAGCGTCGCCGCGACGACCACCATGGTTCGTGTTTAAATAACTCTCACCTCGAAAGCGCTAGATCATTAGTGTAAGTCACAGTCGGAGGAAATGCTCAATCTACAGCCGTCTGACATAGTCGCTAAACGCTGCCAATGTACAAGAGTCAAGCGAGAGAAGTAATAAATTTTGTTAAATCTTGATTTAAGATAAATATTGAAAAACGACTAGGGCGGCACATAATCGAAAGGTTCAATTTAAATAAAATAATTTGGCTTCATCACGTACAGTCACTATTTCCCCTTTTAGGGATGAAACCAATGTGTAAACGTGCTGACTTTCAAGGAAAGCGAAAAATTGAAATTCAGTCCTATCAACTCGTCATTAATTAGGTCTTTTTCGATTATTTCATCCCTCCTCTAATGGTGGACATCTAATTATTACAATTTTGATTACGTGAATGCTTTGAATGAATTATTATAAAAGCTTGTAATTTGACCGTAACCCAGCGGAACCATAAAAACAATTTTCAATGACGAATTTCAAAATAAAAGATTGGTTTATTTTATCATCTGAATTCCCATCTCCTTTCACAAACTTACAAACTTGATTTATTTTCATTTCCAAAAGAATACCAAAAATCAAAATAATATATATTTTTTAACAAGGCAGCATTAATAGTAATCCGTTTAAACTTTCTAAATGCCATTCTGTTAAAACACTGGCGCGCGGGATGAAAAAAGGTGGCAGTGTTTCCAGCGCAGAGCGCGGTGGGCGGGCCACCCTACTTTATGCTGACGATGGAAAAGGCCAGCAAATTTATTTAACCACAAACGCCAAAATGTTGAATCACCGAAATTTATCAAAGTCCCCTTTCACGCGGTTAGAAGTGTTACTCCACTCTCATGTGCATGTAAATAACAATTACTTTGTGTTCTCAGATTTCCTCAATGAATGCGATGAATATTGGCGCACTGGAAAGCGCTCCGTATACGATGTTTGTAATGAACGAAATAATGAATAATTTAGTGAATATTACGGGAGTGAATATATATTTGAATATGGATGCTGTTACTTCCTAGAAAATATACAAAAGTCTGAGAAAATGTTCAAATAGAGACAAGCGAAATAATACTCTCGAGAGGAGAGCTCCTCCCTCTAGGGAATAATCAAGGCCTTTGCATCTGAAAGTAAGTGCCTTGTAATGAGTGCATATCCGCGAGGGTCTCCAGTAAAATTATACACGGAACTAACGGTGCAATAATGGGCGCAGTGAAGATATGCGAGGAATAAGTAGAGACGAGTTACGGCGAACGGGCCAGCTGCAGCGCGGAGCCCGGAGCGCTCAGCGCAGACCAGAGAGATTACAAGTATCTTAACTGAGAACAGAGTGACTGCACGTGGATGAGAACCGAGAGCCGAGAGCTGACTGATACTGATACTGATCCTTGATACCATAATATTACAATATAATACGAGGCCAAGTACCTAACCCATGTAACGCTGAGAAGGTGCGGGCGTCACGTCTCGCCCGTAACCCCATTAAACACCAGCTCAGACGACGCGATATATATCACATTTAATATGGACGGAGATTGCCTGTGATGTAAAGCCGCCACCGGTGTCATAATGTCTTCATTGGGATGCTGCATTCATCACGCCACGTCGCAGTCACACTCACATACATTACGTTATTATAGGTGATCCCCTGTTAAAAGCTGCGAGTCAAAAAAAACCTTACCGTTTTGATAGATGAGTTTTTGATTAACCTGTACGTCACTGTCATCAACCATCGTAGGACAATACGGATTAAGAAAAAATATTTGAACAAATTATTCTTATAAATAGCCAAAAAATAATCGGATCTCCAAGAAAATTGCATATCAAGAACGCTAGATTTTCGATATTATGATTTTGCAGGTAGGCAGATTATTTATGAACTTATATTAGATACCTACCAAGAAAACATTTCTAAACAGAGGAGAACAAACCAGTGAAGTTAGCAAAGCAAACAAGCTTAACGGGAAATGCCGGGTAATTAATCATTTGTTTATTTTTTATTAGGTAGGCATGTCAGAGCACTAACTTCACTGAACGATTCAGTGGAAAAGAAGGAAGAGGTTTCTTTGGAGATTATTGTAAACTTAGGCCGGTTTGTTTGACCGAATTTGAGTAATTCATCAAATTTAAAAGTTAATATTCAGGTTCTGTTCAAGTCCTATTCAAGTTCTGTCATTATCCCAGAACTATGAAATTGTGAAATGATCCATGATGAAATAAATGATAACAGAACTGGAATCTTAATTTCGAAATTTTATAAATTGGTCAAATTTTAAAAAACATCCCGTCCTTAAAGTAGTCTTGTCAAAGAATTTTAAATATGTATGAGCTTTTGTATCAGTAACATTTTCTCCATTACTCGGCAAGTAGCTAGAAAAATACATCCTAGAATGTAGATGATTACATCCCCATGCATACCAAAAGGAGACGATTTGCGAGAAAGCGATTTGCATGTAAGGTGTATACTTAACTTACAGACTTAGCTTATTCCGGTCCTTCCCGGTACCCAGTACCTAGTACCTTTAATAACTACCATCATTGTTCCGTTTCAAAAGTCGCTTATCAATCACCTTGATATTTAAAACATTACTCTTCACAAAAAATATCGGCTGTCTAGGAAATGGATGTGTGCTTGTAATAAGATAAGATAAATGAAAAAATAACGGCTGATATAGCTCTGATAAAAAATATATCGATACTAGTTTAATTTATTAGACTGGAAATGAAATTCGCACGGGTAAACAAAGGAAACCCCCAGGATATCAGAGGATGATAGATACTTCTTATCTTACAGCATCTTCCTGATATAAGTAGCGGCCTTGTCTCAATCAATCCTAATCATCTTCCAGATAGAGAAGGGAATCGAGGTATGAATCAAGGCGTGCCCTAAGTGAACAAGTGCATATTTATCATCTGCTGTGATCTATAAAACGTTAATAAACTGCATAACCGCATTAAAGATTGCGCAAAATTTATAAGTAGTTTCTCCGAATACCAACACGTCAACATATTTTTAAAATAATTAATATCACGGATTTATGGTGATTTAAATAACATAAAATAACACTTACGTATAAAACTGTCAATACTATTTGTTTGGCCTAATATCCCAGGTGCTGCTTATCAAATTCGCTAAAAAATCATTTCAGTGGGTATATAGAGAAATTGCAAGACGTATTTTGAAGAAATAAAATTCGATTCTATCGACGCGTCGATAAGACTTTCTGCGTTACGGTCGACGGTTTCTGCGTTATTTACTCAGCTTGAAAGCGCCATAAGGAAGTTTACGTATATTTGAAAAATTTCATTAAAAAAACGCGGAAGAGTAAACACTCTTTGTGCTCTTGACAAAAACAACCAAGATGTCGAGACTTGGATTGTCAAACTAGTACCTAAGGTTAAGACGTACCGGGAATATTTTTCCTACAATATATATATATATAAAGTTATATGTAAAACAATATTCTCGGTTTACCCGCGTAACGTAGTCCTTAAAAGGACTTTTTATCTCCTGACGTTTCGGACAGATCTCACTGTCCATCTTCAGAGGCCTTATGTCTTGGCTTTTGTCTCAAACTGTTCGCTTTCGCGTGTCCGTTCGGTTAACCATAACATAAAGTTATATATATATATATATATATATATATATATATATATATATATATATATATTTGGTTTTGATTGAGACTATGATAGATACGATTTATGAATGCATAATTTGCTAGGCAATCTAAAAGTTAAATATATTGATTTTAGCATCACCGGTTAAGCTTTGCCATATAACATTACATTAAAATATAATAAATGGGTTCTTAGACCAGACAACGCCAAAACCAAAGAAGAAAATATCCTTTCATAACATTGATTGTTGACCAGTCAGTGGTTGAGTGGGCATCGCGTTTGGGTCCCACCCGGGCGTCGCGTGTTCGATTCCTCGGCTGGCTGAGTCCTCCATCACAACACAAGCAACATTTTCGGCTTTCTGTGGTGGTAGTAGGAGATTTTCAAACATTGTTGGATTATTCGTAACCCGGGAATGTTTGTCTTTCTTTAAAAAAAAAAATAAATTGATATATTATCAACGGTGAACGGACAACTCAAAATGAAATCAAATCAAAACCTCCTTTGAAAAGTCATTAAAAGTGATGAAAAAAAATGTAAAAAGTTGGCTAAACCGGTTACGTTAGATTAAGGTTATGGGCTCTTTCAAAACTATTTTTTTCAAAGCTTTCGATGACTTTTTAAAGAGGTGTTGAGTTGACTTGATTATGAGCTGGCGTGGAACCATTATCAACATATTCGAAATATGAGCGTGAAGACATAATTTTTTTTCAGAGATCGAATTGAAATAAAAACTAAAAATCGAAAAGATATTACCAATTCGAATCGAAAAATTAAAAATTCAGAAAAAAGTTTGTGTTAAAAATAGAATTTGTGAATTTGGAAAAAACCATTCGCTGTATGTAACCAAATGAACGCAATCATGGACACTCGTACTGCCTTTTCGTACAGAAAACCGTAACATTGGCAAATTAACAGGAGATAATTAAATAACACAACGTCAGTGTAGAATAAATTTACAATTAATATTATTCTCATATACATATTTCCTCTACTTTATTCTGAAATCTGTCTGAAGCAAGAATACAATAATATTTATTGAACATACAAACATTATGCGGGAAGGTTCATACCTCCTAAAGGTTCTAAGGGTAGCACAAAAGGAGAATGGGGAAACTTTTCCACAGGCACAATATTCTATTATAAGGAATAAGCGATCGAAATATCTTTGCTGGTGACAGAAACATTATCAGGAAAACCCTTTTCCTAAATACAGAATGATGTTTTTATTACAAAATATTTAAATAAAATTGTTGTTTTTTAAAACGTTTTACTGTTCGCGACAGTTTTGGTCGAAGACCATCAATAATTTGCACCGGTTCGATATATCATAAAAAAGATATTTTTAACATATTAATGCTATTTAGTTTCGGTATCTATCATGTCGTACGTACCTGAAAATGTATGTTCGGTGCAAAAAATGTAAGTTTTGATCTGAAAGAACAGGCAGGTATGTAAAATAAGCCAATTGAAATTCCGTTCGAAGGCGCACTCCAGATTTCACACTGGGAGAGAGAGGGTGATGTTAAGACTGTAAAAATCTAAATAAAGAAGAAGAGATCTAGTTAGAGTAAGCTTAAACTAATAACACTGCTTAAGGTACCCGTTTTTACGATTGGAAGTTTAATTAAAAAAAATTAAATCGGGGTCGTAAAAAAGCCACATCGAAGTGTTAAAATTAACATAATTTATACGAAACACCAGGTTTAATCGCCGGGTTAATTCTTTTTTGTATCATAAAAGGGAAAAATGGGCAATTTTAACACATACGTCGTGTCGTAAATTACGGAACGTTTACTTTGGATAAAAATACAGCAGTAGGCGGCAAGTTTGTGGTGGACGAAGAAAACAATGAAGATTTCTAAATAGGAACATGGGGAGAGCAATTTAAAATAGCACAGCATCGTTAACTGCTCGGTAGATAATATCATTGAGGGAGAAACGTTCGGATGCGTAGTCGCCTCAAGTGTGAGATGTGAGATAGAACAAAGCCGCATAACGCGAAGCAATAGCACTTGACGCAATAAGTTTAGGAGCCGAGATTAAACGGCTAAGCGAATGCAGCTCCCTATCGCTCGGGTTATCTGACGCCGACACAAATATCATTATTCCTGTACAATCTAAGGCAACATGCATTGGATCGCTTACGTTTTACATTTACGGTGGAATGCAAATGCAACATCAAGTGTTGCTAACAAAATGGATGCAATCTCGAGTAGGTGCGAGAAACACTAGCAAGAACAACTGACGACGAAATTTCACTAGTTTACTTTACTTTATTTCGTTTAAACGATTAGTAACATCTAGATCTGCTGACCTTAGAGTAAGCTGTCTGTCTATCTTGTAGTTTTGTCGGACACGTAGTTCCGATATACAGGCTGGCGCCATTCCTTGCAATGCTTTGAAGGTCATTAAGCAGATCTATTCTCTCTATTACTATTCTTTCAGGACATCGAAGCCAATGAAGGTAATCCTTTAGAAGCGGGGTTATACAACACGTAGATTCACCAAAAATCTTTCTCGCCGCAGCAGCGAAAACAGACAGGATTCTGTTGAATTGTTTCTTGGGTAGGCCAGCAAATGCACTATTACAATAGTCCATACGTGAGACAACAAACGAATTTATGAGTGACTTTGCTCCATCAGAAGGAAGGCATCGCCTGATTGATTTTATCTGCCTTAAATGGAAAAAGCCTGAATTTGTAATTAGTTAAATCAGTTAATTTACTGTTTATGAACTTAATTTTTCATCCACTAATGTAATGAAGTACAGAAAAAAATTATTGGGGTGTTTTATCCTTTCATAATAATAAATAATTATTGGATGATTTTTATAGCGCCATTTTCGTGAGAAAATCACCTCAAGGTACAGATGTAGATATTTATTAACATAGTTTCGTAACCAGTATTAAAACTAAATTATATTATAATTAAGTGATTTGGCGCTATCAAGTGTGTCTGTATGATTACAAATTCTTTCTATTTTAAAAACACTATAAAATTTAAAAATGTACGAGACATAATGTACAGAGTGTTATGAACACAGAGGTAGATTCCCTATATAAAGAAGAACCCATTCCGTGACGCTTATTTGCAAACTGCAGATGCAAAACTCCTCCAAGAAAACACTTCACCGTAGTATTAAAATAAAACTAAGTACCTGTGATCTCGTTTACTGTGTAAGAAAATTTTCTGAAGAAGGTTTGCAAATGAAGTGCAAAATAACTTTCCTTAAGAAACAGTTACATAAATAATTCGGGAAATTGTTGAAAATAATACATTTCATGGATTCAGAACAAGAAACCATATGATAAATTTCTATAGCGCAAACCATCGACCAAGTATAAGATCCAAGTATTGATCGAAGGCGCAAACGAATATTATGTTTTGTAGGGAAAGTAATAAAAAACTAGACTTCATTTGCCAAAATCAACGACACAAAAACTCACTGGTTCAGAGATCTAGATATGTATTTAGAATCTATCCCTAGAGTATTAAAATTGATATTAAAGTTTAACGACTACCCAAAGTTCTTACAAGAAAGACTAAAATGAGAAAAAGGTCTGTCAGGAGTTGAATAAGAAAACGATAATGTATTTTATTTTAATGTGTTCATTCACCGCGTGCGTGACCAAAGTTCAACAAAGCCGCTGAAATAAATATGGTGGAGCTGTTTAGATCTATATTGAAAATCTCTTAATAGCCATGTTGTGTATTGTAGTACCTACTCATTGTAATACAGAATATTCTAATTTTACATGTCAATATTTTTAAACGAGAGCACAGTGAAGATTAAAGAAAATCATCCAGTAAAAAAAAATCGGTTATTTGAGGATATATTAAGAAAGAAAAATGTTCTACCTTCATTGTCAATGGTAAAGTATCCCAGTCCGTCACCGCCTCTGATGCTGTAATTAATCCTGGAATCTCCACCTGGCGGATCAGCATCCGTGGCTTTAACTATAAACACGCTGGTACCAATTGGCTGGTTTTCGTGCACTGAACCTTCTAACACAAAATCACTAAACACCGGAGTGTAGATATTTTCATTGACATCCACAATTTCAATATTCACTGTCGTTTCCGAATACAGGGGTGGAGTGCCGCGATCGGTTCCCCGAATCGTCAGACTGTGGGACTGACGCTCTTCGAAATCAAGAAGTTTGGATGTGCGAATAGTGCCAGAGAGGGTGTCAATCTTGAAGATGTCGTCAAGATATTCTTCGTCTATTATAGAATATTGAATCTCACCCCCTGATCCCAAATCAGGATCGACAGCATTGACAATGGCAACTACTGTACCACGGGGTACATCTTCTCTGACTTTTACGTTGAAGGTCGGCAAACTAAAGCGTGGAGTATTGTCATTGATGTCGTCTATTGTCACCCTTACCAAGGCATCGGCGTATAGTCCCCCGTTATCTTGTGCTCTTATTCTAAGCTCATACAGACCTTGCCGCTCGCGATCCAGAGGCGCGGATACAATGAGAACTCCAGTACTAGGGTCCACGGAAAAATCCCTGGTGTCAGTCACCAATGAGTAACGTATTACCGAAAATTCAATGGAATCAGCGTCTGTTGCATTCACTTTAAATATTGCTGTTCCGTTGATAGCATTTTCTGTCACTCGAAAACTAGCTAAAGTTTTTTCAAATTTGGGTGCATTATCGTTGACATCTAGAACTGTTATTGGCAACACTCTCGAAATACTCTTTTGTGGTTTTCCAAGATCGTACACGCTTACATTCAAATAATATTCGGATTCTCTTTCCCTATCCAAATAGCCTATTATCTTCAAGTCTCCGGTTTCAGGGTCAATACGAAAGACAGAGTCTGGGTCACCACCTGATATTCCAAATATCAGTTTTCCATTGTAGCCGAGATCTCGATCGCGCGCTTTAATCCTTATGAGGGTGGTTCCTAAAGAGACTGATTCGTTGACTTTTATTTCAAGTGGAAAGTCGACATATTCCGGAGTATGAACATTTTCACCATACCTACTAGGCATCATCGCGAATTCCTCTTGACTGACATCTCCCCGACCGGGCATATTATTCCGTTCTGCTGCTGCTAGAACTTCTGTCAATCTTCGCGCGACACCGGTATCTTTACACTCAAACCCCCCAGTTTCATCGCTTAGAAGTCTTCCAGTTGAAGTGAGGGATTTTTTGGCATTTACCAAGTAAAAGTGTACCTTCACAATATCGGAATAATGCCTACCATCAGTAGCTGTCACGTTAACTTCTCTTTCTTCTACTCTGATGTCTTTCAAATCACAGCTAACACTCAAAACACCCGATGTGGAATCTAGACTGAAACAGTTATCTTCGTTTCCTGATACAATTCTATAGCTTATAATATTTCCAGCATCAAAGTCAATCGCAGAAAGTGTAATAATTTCAGATCCAATGGGAACATATCTAGGAACGTGACCCGTACAGTCTATCTTTTCAAATTGCGGTCTGTTATCATTGATGTCTTTAATATTTATTGTTAATTGCATTTCTGTTTGCCTTCTGTATGGAAGCCCCCAATCACTGGCTCGAATCCTTAAAATGTATTCCCTTTTCATACTCTCATAATCAAGCACATTAGTTGTTCGTATAATACCGGAAAAGTGGTCAATCTCAAAGGGGACAGGATTAAGATTCGCTATGCTATATGAAATGTAAGCATTTTCGCCTGAATCTTTGTCTCTTGCCGTTACTTTGGTAACTGACGTACCCGCTGGTTCATTTTCATCAAGCCACACTGTTATATGATAAATTTCTATAGCGCAAACCATCGACCAAGTATAAGATCCAAGTATTGATCGAAGGCGCAAACGAATATTATGTTTTGTAGGGAAAGTAATAAAAAACTAGACTTCATTTGCCAAAATCAACGACACAAAAACTCACTGGTTCAGAGATCTAGATATGTATTTAGAATCTATCCCTAGAGTATTAAAATTGATATTAAAGTTTAACGACTACCCAAAGTTCTTACAAGAAAGACTAAAATGAGAAAAAGGTCTGTCAGGAGTTGAATAAGAAAACGATAATGTATTTTATTTTAATGTGTTCATTCACCGCGTGCGTGACCAAAGTTCAACAAAGCCGCTGAAATAAATATGGTGGAGCTGTTTAGATCTATATTGAAAATCTCTTAATAGCCATGTTGTGTATTGTAGTACCTACTCATTGTAATACAGAATATTCTAATTTTACATGTCAATATTTTTAAACGAGAGCACAGTGAAGATTAAAGAAAATCATCCAGTAAAAAAAAATCGGTTATTTGAGGATATATTAAGAAAGAAAAATGTTCTACCTTCATTGTCAATGGTAAAGTATCCCAGTCCGTCACCGCCTCTGATGCTGTAATTAATCCTGGAATCTCCACCTGGCGGATCAGCATCCGTGGCTTTAACTATAAACACGCTGGTACCAATTGGCTGGTTTTCGTGCACTGAACCTTCTAACACAAAATCACTAAACACCGGAGTGTAGATATTTTCATTGACATCCACAATTTCAATATTCACTGTCGTTTCCGAATACAGGGGTGGAGTGCCGCGATCGGTTCCCCGAATCGTCAGACTGTGGGACTGACGCTCTTCGAAATCAAGAAGTTTGGATGTGCGAATAGTGCCAGAGAGGGTGTCAATCTTGAAGATGTCGTCAAGATATTCTTCGTCTATTATAGAATATTGAATCTCACCCCCTGATCCCAAATCAGGATCGACAGCATTGACAATGGCAACTACTGTACCACGGGGTACATCTTCTCTGACTTTTACGTTGAAGGTCGGCAAACTAAAGCGTGGAGTATTGTCATTGATGTCGTCTATTGTCACCCTTACCAAGGCATCGGCGTATAGTCCCCCGTTATCTTGTGCTCTTATTCTAAGCTCATACAGACCTTGCCGCTCGCGATCCAGAGGCGCGGATACAATGAGAACTCCAGTACTAGGGTCCACGGAAAAATCCCTGGTGTCAGTCACCAATGAGTAACGTATTACCGAAAATTCAATGGAATCAGCGTCTGTTGCATTCACTTTAAATATTGCTGTTCCGTTGATAGCATTTTCTGTCACTCGAAAACTAGCTAAAGTTTTTTCAAATTTGGGTGCATTATCGTTGACATCTAGAACTGTTATTGGCAACACTCTCGAAATACTCTTTTGTGGTTTTCCAAGATCGTACACGCTTACATTCAAATAATATTCGGATTCTCTTTCCCTATCCAAATAGCCTATTATCTTCAAGTCTCCGGTTTCAGGGTCAATACGAAAGACAGAGTCTGGGTCACCACCTGATATTCCAAATATCAGTTTTCCATTGTAGCCGAGATCTCGATCGCGCGCTTTAATCCTTATGAGGGTGGTTCCTAAAGAGACTGATTCGTTGACTTTTATTTCAAGTGGAAAGTCGACATATTCCGGAGTATGAACATTTTCACCATACCTACTAGGCATCATCGCGAATTCCTCTTGACTGACATCTCCCCGACCGGGCATATTATTCCGTTCTGCTGCTGCTAGAACTTCTGTCAATCTTCGCGCGACACCGGTATCTTTACACTCAAACCCCCCAGTTTCATCGCTTAGAAGTCTTCCAGTTGAAGTGAGGGATTTTTTGGCATTTACCAAGTAAAAGTGTACCTTCACAATATCGGAATAATGCCTACCATCAGTAGCTGTCACGTTAACTTCTCTTTCTTCTACTCTGATGTCTTTCAAATCACAGCTAACACTCAAAACACCCGATGTGGAATCTAGACTGAAACAGTTATCTTCGTTTCCTGATACAATTCTATAGCTTATAATATTTCCAGCATCAAAGTCAATCGCAGAAAGTGTAATAATTTCAGATCCAATGGGAACATATCTAGGAACGTGACCCGTACAGTCTATCTTTTCAAATTGCGGTCTGTTATCATTGATGTCTTTAATATTTATTGTTAATTGCATTTCTGTTTGCCTTCTGTATGGAAGCCCCCAATCACTGGCTCGAATCCTTAAAATGTATTCCCTTTTCATACTCTCATAATCAAGCACATTAGTTGTTCGTATAATACCGGAAAAGTGGTCAATCTCAAAGGGGACAGGATTAAGATTCGCTATGCTATATGAAATGTAAGCATTTTCGCCTGAATCTTTGTCTCTTGCCGTTACTTTGGTAACTGACGTACCCGCTGGTTCATTTTCATCAAGCCACACTGTTATTTCAGACTTATCGAATAGTGGATCATTATCGTTTGTATCTAAAACGTTGATTTTAACCTTGGCAGAAGATTGTTTCCTAGTTCCTGTATTTCCTTGATCTATAGCGGATACAGTGAGAGTGTAAAAGGCCTTAGACTCGGCATCCAACGCCACGGCGGTGTACAACATCCCCGTATCGGGATTGACGTAAAATTCGCCACCTTCGTTACCACCAACAATTTCTAAGAATACTTGTGCATTCTTCCCGAGGTCTTTATCGGTTACTTTTAACCTTATCACTGGAGTATTGATAGGCGCTGTTTCAGGAATTACCACTTCATAAATTTCTCGGTGGAACACCGGAGCATTATCGTTAACATCTGCTAGGTGAACGGGTATTGATTTATAACTTTGTTTTGGGGGAACACCGAAGTCGGTAGCTTTTAATGACAAATTGTAACCTTGCGGGGTTTGTTCTCTATCCAAAAGCGCATGTACGATGATATTGAATTCTCCAGGTTGATTTCCAGGCACAATTCTAAAATGGCCATCAGGATCTCCATCGACAATTTCCAAGCTTTTAATTTGTCCATGAATACCATCATCCTTGTCGACGACATTCACTATAGCATAAATTTCTGCAGTTGAATTTTCAACGATGTCCGGCAAATGATGGACAAATATTTCAGGAGCGAAGAGATTCACCCGCTTAACACGAATTACTAGTTTAGCACGTGATGCGTGTGCGGAACTGGATGAACGAAAGAGAGCACCGCGGTCTTCCCCTAATACTGTGAGTTCATGGCGAGGACGTTCATTAAAGATCAATGGTCTCGTAATTGTGACCACGCCACTCGTAGGGTGAACAGCGAATTGATCAGTATTTTCTAAAAAACTATAATAAATTTCACCGTTCGGACCTAAATCAGCATCCTCGGCGGAAACTTTTAATATACTTTTATGGAGTGGAGTATCTTCCGGAATATCAATCGAATAAGATGTCGGATAGAACAAAGGGTTTAAATCGTTGGTATCTAAAACTTTCACTATCACTGAAGTATCGGCCTCAAAAAACACTTTATTTTTGCCGTCTCTTTTAGTAGCCGAAGCGCGCACTTCCAAAATGTATTTGTCCTTTCTTTCACGATTAAGCACATCGGAGTTTCCAGTTCTAGTCCGAATGGATAAAAAGCAGAAATCTCCCACTAGCCTCTCTTCGGCTTTGAAGAACTTATCACGATCACCGCCGATGATCCTGTATCGGATTTCAAGCTCGCTTTCGGGGTCCACCCAGAGCCCGATAATGTCTTCCCCGGGAGGTTGCTCCGCGTAGATCTTTCCGACACTGTTCTCGGGGATGCTGACGTTGTACACTGGATGAGCGAATCGAAGGCTCCCATGGCTTTGGCCAGAGACCACCGTGAATAAATACAGAAGACATACTGCTAGTACGCCCGGAAACATTCCCAGGCTGTATTGCCGGTTTCAACTCATAGGATCTGAAACAAACAAGATAAAAACATTATTACAAACGAATACACTGAAACAAAAAATAAACAACGAGGCACAAAATGTTAGAACAATAATAAGTACCCTGAAACACGGTTTTGACATGTTCACTGCGAGAATGGAAAACGTAAAGGACTTGGATCAAATTCATATGAGGTCTTCCAAATAAAGGCGACTTGACTTCTTGACGTCCGCGGCGTTGGAGCGCGTATCACTTAATATGTGGAATAAATTGATTATTGGCGCACCGCACGGATTGCATTCGGAAAACTGTACTTCATAGATTAGATAAGCACAAAATGATTCATTTTTCATGTGTACAGAATTCGCCAATGGAAAAGATAAAAAGATTAGATAGGTGTATCCGCTTAAGCATTAGAGACAGGCGCCGTTTTGTAATCGCTTACTTTTCCTAGACAAGATAAATAAATCAAACGTCGCGCGACGGTGTGGCCTGCAGTCCATAAATAAATACTGAAAATCTATATATATATATATACCAAAGAAAAATGAATTTGGAAAACTTTTTTTTTTTTGAAAACTCAAGAAAGCATTTTTTTCTTGCAGTGGCACTTCTCATTTTGAAAATCAAAATTTTGTGGAATTTGTCGATCAATATATGTATTATTATTTGTCATTAGTTTCATTATTATTATTTCATAATGTTTTTATTATTTTATTTTATTATATTTAGGAAAAAAAACACTTATTTATAAGATAACTAACGAGTAGCGCGTCGCCTTCCCTTCCAGTGTTTCCCTTCCACCTTCCCCACCTTCCTCGTCTCCTCTCCCGCGAACGCCCCCTCCTAAGTTCCCCTCCCCACCCCTCGCGGATTCCCCTCCCTCTGTCTTTCGCAGCCGCTAAACCAAATGAAATACACTCATTTTTTAAACAACTTGCGCGCCATTGTAAATTTGTAAACAAATTTCATAACGCTACAGTTCACCAGTATATATAGAAGCCTTCGCGGGCGTGCGCACAACAATCACGTAGGTTTCATCGCAATCGGATGAATGGTTTAGGAACGCATGAGGGACAAACAAAAAACATTCATTTTTATGTTTTAAGATTACATTTAAAATGAATACACGATAAAGCAATTAATTTCCATTAATTGTATGAAATATAAATAAATTATAGATAAATACTCATCGATATTTAGTGGTATTGAAAAAACAATAGAACAACTGTACAATAGGTATAGGGAAAACAGTAAAAATGAATACCTATACATTATATATTTTTGCATCGAGAGATAGATTCAGCCAGTTTAATGTTTACAAGATACAGTTGGATGTCATAGGGACTAGTGATGGATGTACGTATATTTTCATATATTATTATTACAGTTCGTCGATACTTGTAGCGTATTGTAAGATTATTATGTAGGATTAAATAAACGATTTTGGCTGCCGTGGCGGGTTATTTTAGAATGCCGACATGTGACGTATTATTATTATCATCATTATTGATTATTAGTGCCTTCATTTATTTAAAGTCATTAGTCATTATGAACTCAAGTTGGATATGTAGAATTATTTGAAGTCGTGCGAAAATATGTAAACTAATTAAACTAACTTCATTATCTACCATCAAAAACTCCATTAAATACTTAAATAGCCCATTCTTGGTCAAAAAGCGATGTACGCCACTGCAACATGCCACTGCAACATGAATGAAACAGAATTATAACATGATTTCATAATTCCACAAACTTCGAGTAAAATAAACAAATATTGAAAACAAGGTACACTCATGAAAAGCAAGATAAGATAGTAAAAAAGGTTAATGTACATTCCAATGCTGTATCTAACATCGTAATAAACAACCCAAACAGAAAAAAATTCCGCGAGACAAAAAAAAAGACACAGAAATTAGAAAACTTTCTATCCAATTGGAGCCACATATTTCAATATTATTCGAGTCATAAAATTTCGATGGAATTTTACGACTTAGTAATAAGCGTGCGAACCCTCAAGGGAAAATCTTAATTCTTACAAGAGAGCTAAGACATACAAATAGTAGGTACCTGCATTCAAGCCAGAGGAAAGTAAATAAAAACACCGAAGGCCAATTTCATTCCAAAGGAGAATTTAAAATACTTAATTATCACGCAATCCTTGCTATTTAGGATTAATTATAAATATTCTGAACGACAGAGAAAGGAAACTTACATACATATTTAGATGTTTAAGAGATATTTTAAAAGAAAAATTACTTAGAACCACATACTTCGCTTTCTGTCAATCAATTATACAATACGGCATTATAGGATGGGGCGGTACATATAAAAATCAAACACAAACAATTTACGTATCACAAAAACTAATAATAAAAACAATTTAAAAAAAACCCTATTCATTTTCGTCAGAACTTTTATTCAGACAATTTAAGGTCAGAAAATTAAATGCATTATACTTCTACCATGGAACATTACAAATTTATAAAGATGATATTCAAAATAAAGTAGCACCCTTTAAAAATGACAGAAATCTTAGACAAACGTCAATACTTCCAACTCCAAAATGTAAAAAAACAATAGGACAGCAAAATCATAAATATCTCGGTGTTAAATTTTTTAATTCCTTACCAGAAAAAAATAGAAACATGAACACTAATATAAAAGAATTTAAAACACACCTTAAAAATTATAGTGAAAATATGAAATGAGTAATATCAAATAAAACTATTATGATAACACTCCCCCCCATATACACCAGCCCTGCTTATTTATGGGGGTATATATATTATGTAACTAACTATTGTATAGAATCTGTTTGAAATACATGTATTGTACTATTTATGATGAATAAAAAAATAAAAAATTGCATTATGTTGGAACCGAAAAAAAAAATTATAATATAATTTTGTAAGCAACCACACGATATACTGACTAATAAATAACTGACTTAAACTGACTAAAACTGACTGACTACTCCCCTTCTAAACAAAAAAAAATACAAATACGTTTTGATTTTAAAGTCACAAGATAACAAATAAAAAATATATTCCAGCTTTTGATAAATTAATTTGTCCCATGACAACTATTTATGAACATTGAACACACCTACAATGAAGTAGAGTGCAAAGAATGCAACCATCATAGTTATTAACCCGTTTAATCATAGGAGACCCAAATTGTCCCAGAACGATTGTGCATATTAAAAGTTAGATATCTCTCTTCCTGTCATGCGAACATTTTTCATTTCTTTTATGTTAGAAAACGAAAGAAAAAAGCTTCTCATTATCTAAGGAATATATGAGCTATGTTGTTCAAATATTTTACAAACCGGTCATCTTACAATAAGATAAATCGTTTTGTACCCCCAACCAAAACAAAACATTCAATTTTAAAATAAAATTGTTTGAATATTATAAAAAGTCACAGTTTTATTACAAATTTTCTTAAGAAAAGAAATCTGTACTTAAATTTCAATTTTGTTTTATTTTACGTACTTTTCGGGGAATATCGCAGGTATGTATTTTTAAGACAATTTAAATTTTCTTTATCAACATTTAAATATTTAGAAACAAAATTATTAATTTCTAGTAAACACATCGGATTAGATTATTTTATCTAGATTTTAGAACAATTTTTGTTTTTGCAAAGGATAAAAAATAACTAATATAAAGGTACATTTACAATGTATATATATTTTTTTATGTGAATACCACACAAGAGTACCAGCTGCTCCCGTCTGGAGCCAGTGAGACCATGGCGTACCCCAATTGGGGTTAGGTTGTGAGGCTGTAGGAAGTAGGGAGGGGAAGATGGGGAAGAGGAGGTAGGGAAGTACCTGGTTATACAGATCTGATCACCAAACACGGCGAAAGCCATTTCAAGCAACATTTCAATTCTGAATGGTGCTCTAACACCAGGGCGATACTGAGAATATCTTCCACTCTGGAATGTGCCGCAAATATACTATATATTATTTTTATTGAATTAATTGTGAAATAACACAAATTAATCAAATAAAAATTATTTTTGTTATTGTTTCTGGGGTGTTATGCCGTGTTTCGCTACCTCCTTCTTTAGCCAACGTTTCGGACAGCGTTACAGTGTCCGAAACGTTGGCTAAAGAAGGAGGTAGCGAAACACGGCATAACATTCCAAAAACAATAACAAAAATACTTTTTGGCCGTGAAAACCTAAAAACATACCTGAAATAAAAATTATTATTTAATTATGACAGTAACTCAATCGAAAAATCAGAAAAAAAGATATTGGCACCTCTGGGACTCGAACCCAGGACCTCTCTTTTTCCGGGCGAGCGCGCTGACCTCTGCGCTAAGGTGTCGATATCCATTTCAGTCACTTTTAACTGTACCATACTTCGACTAAGAACCACCCATATTATCTTCATTTTCTTAACGCGTATTTTGGCTGCAATCTTTATGTATGATTGCAAGATTCAAACCCGAACTAAATGCAATCTAGATGGTATCTGGATAAATTTTTATCCATTTTATTTAATATGCGACATCTATTGACTTTTCTGCAAGTGTAGGATAAAAATTATTATTTTTTTTATTTAACTTTTATGAGTAAAACCTCAAATTGTAATATTTAAGTAAATGAAGACACTGTGAGCGAAACTCGAACGAAAATCTGGAAACAGAAAAATCAGAAAAAGATATTGGCACTCGAACCCAGGACCTCTCTCTTTCCGGGCGAACGCGCGAGTAATTAAATATTACAATTTGAGGTTTTACTCATAAAAGTTAAATAAAAAAAATAATAACAAATAAAAATTATTTGCCCAGGCCGGGATTCGAGTCAAGAGACTTATCGCTCGACCATGCCGGTCGTCAATATATAGGTAGAATCGGAAATTTTGCGTGCGAAAGTTAACGGATATTATTTTCTTACTATTCGAAGGGTTAAGAAATCTACTCCACTTGTGATTTCACGTGTGCTCAGTTTTTTCTGGAAATTACTTTAAAGCCTAGAGGCAGAGAACAATCTTTGTGCAGGAAAAGCGTGAATGTAGTTCAATTTGTAAATTTCCCGGCGGGAGATGGAAATTGTTTCGTGTGAGGCATCGGATCAGAACTTCACCAAGTATCTTACGCCGCCGGGATATCATTTAATACACAAATAAATTCACACGAATCTGATAAAACAGACGTCCTTTGAATACTTTACTAGGAAAACTTTCTTCTCGCTTAGAACTTGAGCTGGTTTGTTTATTTAATTAATCACTGTGTGAAAAGTAGTTGACTATGTATTTGACGTGAAATACATAGTCAACTTAAATAGTTGTTGACAGAAGAAACTGCGAGTTTATTACTAATAGGAGTGGGAGTATTTAGGTGAATGAAATCATTATAAAATAAGGAACACATTAAAAAAATGGAAACATTCTAGAATTTCATCAGTTACCTACCATCGAAGAAGACATTTTTGGTAAAAATGATATCCATTCAATAAATGAAGCACAAACTTAAGAAAAAGATTTTTTCTTACCTATCTGCACCATTATTCTGAAGAAATGTTGATTTCTTTGCCTTTGGGTTGTTTTGATTTTTCTATTCAACATTCAGCATGGTCCTTTCAAAATAAATACCGCCTTCAAAACATTAAATCAACTACCTCGACACAGGTTATATCTCCGGAGGAAATAAAACTCTTTGAAATGTATCCTGGGTGCCAAGCGTATTGCACAGGTTATGTAGCCTTTGTAAGCTGAAATTATACCGATGTTAACGTAAAATATGTTCAGAAAAGCAAATATTGAAACCTTATAATTCACTTTTCCTACAAACATTTGATTTGAATGTAATATACGACTACTCAAATGATTAAAGAGTTATTTCACAGAACATGAAATGTACCCAAACACTAGAGATTGAAGTTAAATAAATATTTTGTACACGAGGAAAACGAATCAAATATTTGGACTATAAAGCGTATAAAGCAGAAAATTGTTTATCTAGAGAACAACAACTATCAACTTGACCTTTAAAGATTTACGGCATAACAAAAATTAAGACATAACTAAATAATGTTTGTAATTTTTTGTACATAATTATGTATATTGTTATAATATAATATTATAGTTGAAACTGAAACTGCAACTAAAACTGAAAATACGACAAAAAATGTAGAGCTAATCGGCGACAAAACCATAAACAAAACAAAAGTCTGGAATTAATCAAATAGGTAGAGCTACCTCCGATAATAAAAGCCACAAAATATTGTTCAATGCTTTTTGAAATTAATTTGTAAAGTTCTGTAGAAAATATTCATCTAAACATTTTACAGAATCGTAAATAATAAATGTACAAGCAAAATAATTATATTCCTGCTCTGAAAAGGGTTCCCACATTCAGAGGAAATTAATAAAGAATAATGTGTTAACAAATTAATGAATTATACTTTTTAACTCTTTTATCGCATTATTTTGGTAGGTATTGAAATACTGGGATTTAAAATTTGTAAGGCTAACGCAGTGAACCGTTTACCATGGTATTACTTAAATACTGCTCGGTGTTGTACTAAAATATTTACAACTTAGCTACTTTCTAGGGCGCAATTGTTAAATGTCAAAGCAAAGGCTGTTTATAACATTATTTTAGAAAAAAACTTTTTTTGGGAAGGCTCACACTAAATTTCAAGTAAATTGGTTTAGTAGAACTTGAGATATCGTGTCAACCGTCTCGAAAAAAGTGGTTTGGAGAAAAATGCGTTTAAAATTTTGTTCTATTCAGATTCTGGTTAGATTCCGTCTAAACCGCGACATTAAAATGGTTATAACTTTTAAAATAATGCGAATTTCGAAAAAACCTTAAAAGGAGATATTTTTGAATATTTAAACTTTGGAAATATGAAGAAAAAAATTTTTTTTTTTCTAGACTAGAAAACTGCCTTAACCCGGTGGGTCAATACAAGGCGTTGAGCAAATTATCAGGAATGAGACATTTGGAAGAAACATAGATTATAGTATTTTTGTAAGTCTTACCTTGTTTTTGCTATAATGTGTCAAAATAATGTACAAAGTAAAAAAGAATATAACTTTGCTGAGTAAAACCGATGTGCGAACAAAATTAATGTGACATCTGAATCTGGCTGTACGATAATGGACAGGAAAAACGGCGTAACTCAATTTTTCCTAAGGAATTTAAAAAAAATGCTTTTCATTTAAGTGCTTCTTTCTTTTATATGTTTTTATTTTACATCGAAAGTGGCGTCTAAAGTAGTACGAACTTTTAAAAAATAATTAAAAAAAAAATTCATTTCGCGAAGTGCTAAAAAATAACAAGTTCCAATATCTATTACAATTTCTTACATGATGTAGAATCATCTCCTTTTCCCAGAAAGTACCCACCACACCGTTTGATAGTGATGTGAAAAATATTCACTTCGACCATAGTGTTTTTATAAAGTTAATATTTTTTCATTTCAACCATTTTGGTGTTACTATTTATGATCGCAACGCCGTTTATTTTTTCCACCATTTTTTGCCTATCTGTACTTAAGGGGGTATTCTAGTCTAGAAGCACGAATTGTAGGGGATTTTCAGGTGCAACAAAAAAAAACAATAATATTTTTACCAACTATTATTTTATCAAATATTTATTAAACGTTAAAGAATCCATTAAAAACAGTCGAACGAAAAAATTCGAAATTCAAAAGGTTACAGGGTGCTGAAGTGGTGGGTCTCAAAAAATTGGCGCGCCCTGATTGACACGATTGCAACCCTCCCAGTAATCTAAAAAAATAATAATAATTCTTAATCTAAACAAATGCGGCTATGGCCCGAAGGAAAAGTAAAAAAAATTTTTTTCCGAAAATGGCGGCAGTCTGAAATAAAAAAATACGTTTTTGTTGTTGACCAGTTGTTTAGACTTTCCAAATTTTTTGAAAATAGTAAAAATTGAAATTTTGTTATAGTTCTAGTTCCCGCCATAGAGGAATATATATAGAGAAGGCTCACACCAAATTTCAAGTAAATTGGTTTAGTAGAACTTGAGATATCGTGTCAACCGTCTCGAAAAAAGTGGTTTGGAGAAAAATGGGTTTAAAATTTTGTTCTATTCAGATTCTGGTTAGATTCCGTCTGAACCGCAACATTAAAATGGTTATAACTTTTTGATAATAATGCGAATTTCGAAAAATCCTTTTATGTAGATATTTTTGAATATTTAAACTATGGAAATATTAAGAAAAAAAAATTGTTTTCTTTTTTTTCTAGACTAGGATACTGCCTTACTATCATAATACAAAAATGGTGGGCACTATTGGTAAAAATAGGAATAATTTAGTTCCGTGAAAATTTACCTAAAATATTGTGTCGCTTTTAAAAATTGACGAGTGGCAAATATACTCGTATAAATACCATGTTTTCCCGAATCCTGATTTTTATACACCCATAGTTTGGATACGTGTTTCGGATGAATCTCGTTAGGCTGCACGTTTATACATAGAAATTTGCTCGAACGAATTTCATTTCGAAGAACAAAAGCAGTGTGTTGGGTCGTTAGATTTTTTTTGTTTTCCAGCGCTTTGTCACAATGCTTACCCGCTATAGTTTACTGAGTATACTCGACGCCACAACAAACAATTGAACTGGAGGCTGACGCTCGAATTACAATCAAAATAAATCTGAATTTGAGTGTGAAACATCCCCCGTTATCAAATAAACATCGATACAATTGTGTGTTATGTACATATACATAATCAGTTAAGGATGTTGATTAATTTAAAAGCGTCAGTAACTTAGAGGTATTTCTACAATACGAAGGGTAGATAAGCCGTTATTATTAAACACACCCGTGTTCCAATCACCACAAATTAATTACAAAAATATATTCAATTAGAAAACAATTTCTCACTACGTGTGTTTTAAGCGTTTTGGACAATCCGAAAAACCTTGATAAACGAAAATAATAACTTCTTCAAACTTTGCAAATTCACTTTGTGGCGTCATTAAATAAATGAAAACAAATAACTTTGTGTACACCACTATTTAATTAACAATATCGGACATGTTTCGAAAACTATGTTGTCTTCGTCAGGATAATAAGTTATTAAAAAATAATAAATTTAAAAAAATAACCAAACGTTTTTTAAAAATCGCCGTCTTTTAAATTTATTTTCGTATTAATACTTATATTTATAATAATTTATGTTGTTATTTAGACTTTCTGTTTTATTTCAAAAGATTTTTTATTATGTTAATGTAATTTTTTACCCATCCTAAAATAATTTTTATATTTTATTTTATATAATTATTTTTTATGATATTTTAAGTAATTAATCCCCTCTCCTTTCTAATATTTTGTCTATGTTCTTATTTGTCTATACTTGTTTGTCTTTTTTTATTTTTTATTAACTTATTATCCTGACGAAGAAAACATAGTTTTTGAAACATGTCGATATTGTTAATTAAATAGTGGTGTACACAAAGTTATTTGTTTTCATTTATGAAAATAATAAGGCCAATAAATTTAAATTAGAATGGAAAGCTCGTAATTTGACGATTGAGAAAAGAGCATTAGCAGACTATACGACGCACAAGTGGAAGGAAGGCATGGTATGATCAGTTTAGAGTTGGACCGTATCAAAAACGGAATAAAAGAAGAGTGTACCTGAGCGGTGAATTGCGCGATGGTTAATTATTATGTTTGTATGCATTTAAGTGGGATAAAACTGTCCAAGTGTATAATCGAAAAGGATAAGACATTGTAAGATGAGCTTTGATGAAATGCAAGTGAAGCAGTTTGTGCAAAACCACCTCAACCCAGGCCAGGTTGGGGTGGTTTGCATTTTGGTTGGACTGCATTTTACAAACTTCTTTTTTTATATGAATACCGCACAAGAGTCCCAACTGCTCCCGTCTGGAGCCAGTGAGACTATGGCATCCCCAATTGGGGTATGTTGTGAGGCTGAAGGTAGTGGGGAGGGTAAGGAGAAGGGGAAGAGGAAGGTGGGAAGTACCTGGCTATTCAGATCTGGTCACCAAACACGGCTAAAGCCATTTCAAGCAACGTTTCAAATCTGAACGGTGGTCTTACACCAGAGCGATACTGTTAGTATCTTCCACTCTGGAACGTGCCAATAAATTCTAATGCGGCAAACATAAAAAAAATATATTATTAGGTAGATACAGAGAAATCAAAATAATGATATTCTTACTCGTGTAGTGGTTGGTGTACTGTATCATGGAACTACTACGAGTTCTTCGATAAAATGCTACTACGGGCGGGTGATCCAAACATGTTCAAAACCGTTGAACCAATGTTGAAGTGCACAAATATACTCAAACACGCGCTCTTTAAAATGATTTGTCTTAAGAATGGCTTATAACATTAATGAGTAAAAAGGATGATCTTATATAAATAGTGACCAACCATTTTGATCCAGTGTCCTGCCTGGGTTTGTTTAAAGTGTACCATTTCACTCAACTGCTAGTAAATTGAGTGATTGTTCGGTAACTAGTGCATCTCTAACTTGAAGTATAGTTTAGTTAGGTAGGTTATTGTTCGGTAACTAGTGCATCTCTAACTTGAAGTATAGTTAGGTTAGGTAGGTGATTGTTCGGTAACTAGTGCATCTCTAACTTGGAGTATAGTTAGGTTAGGTAGGTGATTGTTCGGTAACTAGTGCATCTCTAACTTGAAGTATAGTTAGGTTAGGTAGGTGATTGTTCGGTAACTAGTGCATCTCTAACTTGAAGTATAGTTAGGTTAGGTAGGTGATTGTTCGGTAACTAGTGCACCTCTAACTTGAAGTATAGTTTGGTCAGGTAGGTAATTGTTCGGTAACTAGTGCACCTCTAACTTGAAGTATAGTTAGGTTAGGTATGTGATTGTTCGGTAACTAGTGCACCTCTAACTTGAAGTATAGTTTAGTTAGGTAGGTAATTGTTCGGTAAATAGTGCACCTCCAACTTGAAGTATAGTTAGGTTAGGTAGGTGATTGTTCGGTAACTGGTGCACCTCTAACTTGAAGTATAGTTTAGTTAGGTAGGTGATTGTTCGGTAACTAGTGTAACTCTTACTTATAGTGTAGTTAATTTATTGTTCGGTTACTAGTGTAACTCTAACTTGGAGTATAGTGTAGTTAGGTGCATGAACAATGAATTATTATTTAATTAATGAAGACAGTATAAGCGAAACTCAATCGAAAATCTGAAACAGAAAAATCAGAAAAAGATACGGTCACATCTGAGACACGAACCCAGATGTGACCGTATTTTTTCTGATTTTTCTGTTTCAGGTTTGAGATTCAGATTTTAATATCGTCTTCATTAATTAAATGTTACTATTTGAAGTTTTTACTCATTAAGGCGCCGCTTCCCCGCTAAAAAGAAGAAGATGGAGAGATATGTAATTATGAATGTTAGTCAGAGCGCGCCAATATTTTAAATGATAAAATTGAAGCGAAAATTGTGAAAATGTTTAATAAAACATGACTCGTTTAAAATAGAGCAAAAATCTCATGGAAGGCATCTTACGTATCATTTAGAGACATTTTGAATTTTTTCATAACTATAACTTGTAAAATAAGAAACAGACGTGTTTTTAATGATTTTCGGAGCACACTTTGCGATTCTTTTCTATCGAGGGAATTTCATATAATTTGCGTTTCGGCATGGAACGCGTCTAGGTATTATCTTCAAAAATAACAAATATATTTTTTTAAGAGCTTGAAAACTTCAAATGTTTAAGGGGGGGAGGGGGTAAGGTTTTAAAACTCATTTTAAATTTTTTTTCTGAATGTACATGTAGACAGTATTGTGTCAAAATTTCAAGTAAATCAGATGCAAAACTAACGAAGATACAGCATTTCAAGCGACCGGCCCTCTTGCTCTATTCAAGTATATTTCGAGTATAAAAAACTTTAAATCGATTTTCTCACAAATAAATTTTTAAAGTTCGTGAACATCATAACTCAAAATTTACTTGATAGATCTTTTTGAAATTTTGTACACATAAATCAACAGGCAGTGACGAAGAGTTTTTTTTTTATTTTACCATTTTTTTCCATTTTATAATAACAAATTCACCGAAAATTTTAGCAAAAATCGCATTTTTGAGTTCAAAACTAAAAAAAATAAATAAAAAAAGCGCTTCGTCACTACCTGGAAAAACATTTTTAAATTTATTTCAATTTTTTTGTTTCAAATGATCTGTTAACGAGTTATGATGTTCACCGCACAACACCTTTTTTCGAGGCGCCTCCGGAGATTAGCTCGCACGGACTATTAATATTTTTAATAAAAAAAATTTTCAAAGATACTTCAGATGTCGTACTATAACGTATATATTAAAAAAATAAGCTAACATTATTCATATCTCCAAAAAAAAAATCATCAAAATATGCCTTTTTTCGCCTTTAAAACCTCACCCTTAAGGGAGATAAGTTAGAAATCGGCAGAAATTCGGGTAGCGGCGGCTTAAGTTAAAAATAAATGAATTATTGATTCAGTGCTCTTGCTTATATACCTTTATTCCGTACAACTAGAAGGTTTCACATTTCTGGGAAAGCTCGTGTGTTCTTTATTAGAGTGAAAAACCTTTTTTGACTCTGTCAAATGCAGGTTTCCTCCTATTTTTTTATCAAACAAATTTCACTTGTCGGTGACCTACCTCTAGCGAAAATTATGAGTGATATTCTTGACATCAAAGCGATTTATTATATTAGGCAAAATCTCGGAACATTTTTAGCCGCAAGTCATTTTGAACATTGTTTTTCTTTACAGTGCACAATCCAATTATTTTTAATTGAATTGTCACATTCAAACAAATACTTAAATTGTGATAATCTACCTGCTTAGACCTAGTGAGTATTAGCTTGATGAAAAATGAAGCTGGCAGAGGTTTGAAATAAATGATCTAGTTGACATCGAGGAGGAATATAAATTAATATCCAATAATATAATATAATATAATATATAAATATAATAAATAAATAATGGTGGACCATAAATAAATAATGTAAGGGCACTTACATCAAAATAAGTTATATTTGACAATGACGTGCATTTTTAACTCAACTGAGAAAAAAGTAATTGAACAAAATATCTACTTAACTATCTACTGAAATACAACACGATGCACGATCCATCATGATGGCGGGAACAAGTCCAAATAAGCACCTAATAATAAGTTATTATTTATTTAAATGAAAACAAATCACTACGTATACACCACTTATTTAATGAAAATTTTCAACATGTTTGAAACAAATGGTTCCTTCGTTAGGATAAAATTTAAAAAAAATTACTATGTTTTTTAATTTTATCTTGACAAAGATTGCTGTTTGGTTTCGGAACAAGTTGATAATTTTGATTAAATAAGTGATGTATACAAAGTGATAATGACGCCACAAAATGAATTTCCGATTATTGAAGAAGTAATTATTTATTTATTAATGGAACATAATTATAAAGTTTTAACTCTCTGAGAGAAGAATTCTATCATTTTTTTAACCTTTTTCTCAATGGTTTCTGTCTGTTGATCTCAATGGGTCTTAAAAATGCTTAACTTGAATGAAGTATTTTTTTATACACAATAAAACCAAATAACCATTATCAAAAATGTCTTAACCTACCAGACGTTTTTTACAACAAAGTTGGCCATCGTCTCTACAGGGCATAGGTACACAAAATTGACAGATAGTCAAAGCGACTCCCTAGAAATTTTCTCTTATCAATTCTGTCAATGTCATTAAGCGACACCGTGGACATTTATCAATAATGTTATGCTTTTCAAAAAAGGTCTGCCTTTAAATTGCGAAATGTTTTTTTTTTTTTTACAAATATTACATTCTTTTCAGGTAAGGCTCATTTGTTCTTTAAACAATGTTCAATATATTTGTTTTCACTTAAGAAGTACCAAACTAAGAATTTCACTTCCGTGAATTTGCAATAGCAGCAAAAAAATATAAATTTTACGAAAATCTGTAATGTTTTCCGAAACCACTTAATAAATAAGAATTATATTTTTCGTACTTGTTGCTCTCTCGAACTATCGTATCGATTACGTTGTTTGCAGTAATTCGATGCGCATCAAAGTTTCGACACGATCCCACGAGAGGAAAATGTGTCGGTCGTTCGTAATTACGAACGCATCAATATGTGTAATTATACCGTTCACGTGATAACTAGCTCAGTGCATAAAGCATCGAAATGGCTAGTCAATGGATGTCAAGTCCCGCCCTCGGGCCCTTTGTCAATCGCAAGGGCGCCGGGGCAGGCAGCGCGAGAGCACTAAATTGTGCGGTCGTCTGGACACGACAACATATCACTCTAATACTGTATAGCATGTGATGATATTGGACACTCTACTAAACTATGGTACCTACCCAGTTCCTGGTATCAAGGCGGCGTTGAGGTGCGGACAGGTATTACGCTGAAAATGATGCATGGCTATCGTAAATACCTACTATAAAGGATAGTCAGGATAGTGCCCATTCTCTGAGCTTCCTGAAGATCTTTGTAAGTGCCGTTGAAAGAGGGACGACATGATTTTACGAGCTTATAACGTTATGACCCTCTATGCATTCAGCCTTTACTAATATTCTTGTACCATTTTCCCATAAAATAAATTAAAATGAAGATTAAAGCTTCGAGATGTAATTTTCGACGCGGCAAAAGTAATTAACTTACTACATTAAAAGTGAAATTATAATAAATATGGTTCACAAATCGGCTATTTGCATTCAGAAATAAGTGTATGCAATTACTGCGGAAATAACACATCTCCCAAACTGATTTTCATATATACTAATTAATGTTTCAGGTAAATTTTAAATGACTGATTTTATTTTTTAATAAAAATATACAAATATTCATATTCCTATACTTACAAATTTTCCCCTCCCCTTCATTTTTTCGTTTTGCTTTCTTGGATCAATAATATGATTTAAAGGTTTTCAATTGTTAGAAGACATTATTTTTATGGCTGCACACGAAGTAATACTACCTACATTGGTCATCCTCAGACAATCTAGAGTATTATTTAATTATCCACGGCCTTATCACCTATCACCATTATTGTTCAATAGGTCATGAGAAATCAAATCATATCCACAAATAAAATTCAACGAGCCGAGCAGATAAAATACGACAGCTTTTCATTTAGTTCTGAAACGGAGTTTAATAAAAAAAATCAAAAAGCAACTCTTACCTATTAACAATGTTTCGTGCTGCAATGCATGAAAGCTTTTTTTATGAAATGACCCGTTTCGTTATTCAACCGACCGCATCCTGCTTTTGGGGGTCAAAACTAGGACTCTATATTCTGTAGAATACTCTGTAACAGAATAAACCCCTATGTCTCTCTACTGCCAATCTCAATTTGATTTGGAAAATAGGATCGAAAGGATTGAAAAAAAAAAAATTTTGCCATCTTAAAACCAAGGCACAAAATATGCTATTGTGCCCCACTAAAAACTTGTGGGCGGAGAGTTCTGGAGTCATGCAATTTGCACAACTTTTCCTGCTTGAAATATAGTAAATGTGTAAGTGAGCTGCAAACCTATAATAAGCGATAAGAAACATTATTGATTTATTTATTTCGACATATACGGCACACTATGTCCCATTAACATAATTAACTTATAAGTAGTAACAATAATAACATTTATATAAAGTATAGTATAAAACATAAAGTATAGAGTACAAAGTATAAAGTTTTAAGTAAAAAGTCAAAATTAAAAGTTAAAATTAAGAAATAAAATAATAAATAATAATGTGTAGCAACATAAAAAATCTTTAAAAGGTATAAATTTTAAATATAAAATTTTATAAAGAGTAAGAAATCTTCTTAGGAGCAAAAAATAAAATAGATTAAAAATACAATAATTAATAAGTATTATCTCGACGAAAGAAATATTTTTAACTTTGGGAGTATGTAAACAAAATTACACAACATTGTTACAGTGTCCATTTGATAGCCGTGCAATTGTGAAAGCGAGGCAGGGCATTACTGTGAAATTTAAAATCCCGAAATAAAAAATTTTGTATACATTCCGAAACAAAAGAAAACCATTTTGATTACTTCGAATTGAACTAAGATAACGGAAGTCGGTCCGATGTTCGGGATGGCTGGTTCTTTGCGTGTTTTGGACCAGCGCCGCAACAAACAATATCGCGTTGAAAAGGCATCCATGGATATGGGTATTATTATATTGGCATCAAAACAATAAAAATAGTTTATTTCAGAATGTGTACTGGGGTAGTGCAATGCAATATGTGTTGGATATTCTCGCCCTTGTGAAGACCAGCAGTCAGAACCGGAACGTTGCTGAAAATGGCTTACGTCGAGTTTGGTGACCAGATCTGAATATCAAGATACATCCTAACCTTCCTCTTCTCTTTACTTTCCTTCCCTACTCCCTTCAACTTCACAGAACAATTATTATCAAACATTTTATGAATAAATTCAATAAGTAAATTTCACCCGCCGTACGCAGGGACATCCCTAGCATGGCGGGTGAAATAATATTAGAACAAATGTATTTACTGAATAATTTTTGTTGCATAAAACTAAAAGAAGTGAAATAAATATATACCAACTTAAGACAAAACATGACTTATGAACGCCAAAAAATGTATTCTTAAAAACGCATTTGCTTTGTGATTTGTCATAATTACAAAATTTACACATAAATTTGTTAAAGAATACTTTATTTTAACACACTGCTTTACCGGTTTCAGAATGAAAATATTAAAACTGATTCCATGACAGTTGATCCGCTGACAGTTGGCACCCGGTATATTTATATGCAATATGCGGTCGGTTTAGGAAAAAGACGATATACCTAATTACACAAAATATAACTGAAAGGCCCTGGGTGTGCAGAGAGAATGTACTGCCGAATGACAAAAGTATAAAACATATTTTCAAATGCATCAAGGATAAAACTACTTGTCTGTATGCTGTACGTACCAGCGTATAAGTACAGAAAATTGACATTGCATATAAATTCGTTTGATATTCTTACCAACTTATTATTAAGGGTATTTTAAAGTCGATTTTACGTTTGATATTGGTAAATAATTATTTTCTTAAACAAAAAATATTATTTTCTTGTAAACATCATTTCGGAGGCCAACTGTCGGTGGATCAACTATCAGGTCACCATTAAAACTTTTTGTTATTATTACAAAAAAAATTATTGTTAAACTTGGACAGGTTTAATATTATTCTAATGAAGGAAAGGCACTTCCTTGTTTTGTGAGTACCGCGCTATACTCCCAACTGCTTCCAACCGTCCGGAGCCAATGAGACTATGGCATCCCAAATTGGGTGAACGTTGAATGGGTTGTATGAGTACTTCTGCCATGTGTTATTCTGGGTGACCGGACAACTCAGAATAAAATCAACTCGGAAACTTCTTTGAAAAGTCATTAAAAGTGATGAAAAAAAATTGGTTAAATAGTTTATGTTAGGTTAGGGTTATCGGCTGTTTTAAAATAATTTTTTTCATACCTTTTAATGACTTTTCAAAGAGGTGTTTAGTTAGGTGTTTAGTTTAAGTTCCGAGTTGGCACGGAACCGTTAAAGTGGTTTAAAACAAATTTATGTTATATCTTTAAAAAAGTGTCCGGCTAAAGGAAGAGAAAAGAAATGGAGGGGATAGAAGAGAAACTCGGGGATTAATGAACAACATTATACTTTGAGTTTAAGTTAAGTTAATTGACAATATTATTATTTGTTATATACTTTATCCATATTGCCATTGCGTATTTCCAGATTATCTTGTAGTTTAAGCTTTGAGTAAGCACAGTTCAATTTGTACCAGCCGACATACCTGGTCCTGAAAGTAACAACTGTGCCACTCAAACGGTTTGCACGTTTCTTGAGGAGAAGTTGGTAACTGCTTTATGGATTCATCCGGAAAACACGTACACGCTATTTAGTTGAACATTATGTCATTTAAAATAAAGTGTTATACATGGCAATAACGGAACAGCTAGCTGGCTTTACGTGACAGTAACGTCGAATCAGCAAAGGAATAAATATTACGGCCCGGTATATCAGTATTTTTCTTGTAATTGCATCACCAGGCTTTTCTAGCCAAAGCTCTTACCAGAGAGCAACTTGACGGACTGGATATATTTTGATTTATTTAATACTAGCGAGTGTCCGGCGGGCGTTGCTACGCCATTTAAATAAAGGGATTATTCCCTTGACCCCTTCCCCTCCCGCTTTCTCCTTCTTCCTTCCCCCTCCATTCTTCCGCATACATCCGTCCGGTGAACCCCCTCCCCCCGGGGTCCCCTCCCCAATCTCCGCGTTCATTTTACACGTTCCCCTCCACCCCTCCGGAATTCCCCTTCCCCTCCCGCTTTCCCACTGTACCGCTATGCTACGTGAAATCCACTCATTTTTCAAACAACATATTGCTAAATTTTTATACAAATTTCAAAACGCCAGAGCTCATCAGTATATATATATAGAAAACTTCAAGAGCGTGCGCACAACAACTCACCAAAGTTTCATCGCAATCGGATTGACATAGGAAATAATTTCGTAACGCTAGAGCTCATTATAACATATAGAAACCATTGTGGTTAAGGGACAAACAAAAACATTCATTGTTATATAGATAATGGCCTTATGTGATAATATATTTAGTCAGCTCCTACTAAGCTCGGAAGGAATCCTACTGATCAACTGTTGAGCCGAAATTTTGGCTCAAATGCACAAATACGCTCTTCACCGCGCAACTCTCCGACCAACAGGCGAATCGAGCGTTAGGGTAGAAACACGTAGAACGCGGATTTCATATTTCAGATTACCGGCGCCCAGGGTAGCTATTCCCGGGCAACGATCAATCGTTACTCGCCATGCGCCAGCAACGACTGGTCTACCCCACTCGTTGTTGTGTCGAATGACTTTTGGCGTTTGGCGTCTAAGGATGTTCCGGTCGACCAGGCTCAAGAATAACCACGTCGACCAATGTACGTACTTTCGACGGCGATTGCGAGCGACGAGGGCTTGGAGAATAGCTACCCAGCGTCCGAGCCAGCAGGCGGCAGTTTGTACCGAATTGTGGACATCTGAATCTGACTTCATTGTGTGCGGTTTCGTACGTTTACATACAAACATTCTTGTCGGCGCGCCTGCGCCAGTCGGCCGCCAATGCGCCGACTCTGAAACCCGCGTTCTCTCTATATCTACCCTTACCGAACACTGAACAAATCACTTAGGTGATCGGAGACTCAGATTGATCGATCGAAAACTTGGGAACAACGACCGTTAGTATTGCCCTTATAGGCGAACACCACTCAGAATGGAAATGTTGCGTTGCTCGAAAAAACTTGATTAATAAATATGTTTTACAAAACAAAAATTTATCAAAAAAACTTAACATCAAAGTAATAATACATCGTTATAATTCAATTCCGTTTTATAAATATTTTTTATCATAAAAGATTGCTGAGAGCGAGTCGTTTATCATGTCGCTGTCTTATGAGATTAAATATTAATTTTAGAGTAGAAAATAGTTAGCTAAATTCGCGCGGGCCCTGTATTATACTTTTTTGTACAATGCATTTGTACTATTTTGACTACATTGTGTCTACATACTATTATGATATTTGACTCAACACAGCTATTAACCCAATATAGTATAATGCCGCTATGGATGGAACCACATTGTCCTCTTTAAGAGTCACAAAGAGGATACTGTGTTTCTACTTACGACGGCAGAATTATCAATTTTCAAAAATATGCTCTGCGCAGGTTCTCCTAGTGAGGTGTTCACAAACATTACTTTTTAAATTTTAACCATCTACTACCTACCATGTTTCATGTTAGTAACATTTTTTCATATTCAGTTTCAGTGCCGGCAACCCGGGCGTTTACTACGTTACTTGCACTTAATATCTATTTACTTGTAAACTGTACATAAGAGCATATAAAATTTAAAAAAAGAAATAAAAATCACCAAATAATAACATGCATTAAAATACCTACCAAAGACAAAAACCGAAATTCGACGGCTCAATTATATTATAATGACTCATTATTTTAATTTTTTTTTACATTAGTTTCACAGAGGAGGTCCTGCAGAAACAATTTCCTCAGGGTCTATGTCATCTTTGGCGATGCTGTGTGGAGGGTCTTTTTAGGGAAATAAAGGAGATGAAGTTCTGGGAAGGAAAAAGGTTTGAAGGGTGGGTA
Source organism: Glyphotaelius pellucidus (assembly GCA_936435175.1). Classification (NCBI taxonomy): domain Eukaryota; kingdom Metazoa; phylum Arthropoda; class Insecta; order Trichoptera; family Limnephilidae; genus Glyphotaelius; species Glyphotaelius pellucidus. Next base: position 21,437,957 of record OW386540.1, on the reverse strand, counting down.
GAAATCCGGGAGTTAATGTGTCCAGGAGTGACGGACATATGAATCCATCCTTCCCACTGCAGTGCGAGCCGATGGGTCAAGAGAATCCGGCTGGAAAGGTCTAGGTTAGGTCTGTCTCGAGCAGTCTCTCCCGATCCGGCCAGACTGGGCAACCGTATTCGCCACCAAGACTTAGACAAACCTCACCCCATGAACCCGGGCTCCCCTGCTAAATAAACAAACGTAGCGAACCCTATGGAATGACCTATGACAGGTGTTGGTTATCCAATAAATGTTTAACCAACACCTGTATTCATACCGATATGGCGGTACTCATTAAAATTAAAATTAAATGACCATAGTAAAAAAAAACTAGTTTTTAATCATAATATCGCCGCAACGCCTCGTTAGTATGAACCGAAGCCACGAACCCTTAGTAATTCAAATAATAATAATAATAATACATTATTATGATTGCGGTAAGGGAAATGAAATAATAAACCCACGGATATGAAAGCTGCCGAAGCTTCGAAGGGTGGGCTGACTGATGCATGTTACTTATATCATATTTCTAGCAGCAAAACAAGGACCCTGGAATCCCGGCAATTTATTATGTAATATTACGGCGACTCTCGTATTTTATGATCCCAGATACCATTTCAAGGGTGCTAAAAAAATCTCATCTTGTGTAGAAGTGAAAGTCATTTCGTCGAAGAGTTTTAGGACAAGGAAACTAAGAAATAATCGTAATTTTACATGTTACAGTTGGCAATGTGAGTGGAAATAACTAGGTACCATAACAAAAACTTCCTATCGAAAAATGCTTTTTGAAAGCACAATTCTAATCGACAATATGCTTTGTTAAATTATTATTGATTAAGCGCCCTCCAAATAGGAGTGGGCGGAAAAGTAATTCACAGAAGCAAGCTTTGGCTTGTTCTTCTCAAAATATTATTTTAACTTGGTGAATTTTGTGGATCATATTCAAAACCTATTCCAACCTTATTTTGAAACCTTCGGTTGTCTCTTTGTAAACTTATCTCATCACTGCATTTAAAAAAAAATTATTTCATGTAAGATTTTTTATCTATTGTAATTTTATTTTTATTATTTCTTCAAATCGTGTTTAAAATTATTTCTCATTTTGTTATACTACCTGCATTTATGTAAAAGTCCTCTGAGCGTAAAATAAAATAAATAAACTTGCAATATTCATCCCAATTTTTTTTTTGCGTTAGCTCTACATGTAAGAGACGCTGAAGAAAAAAAATCCTTCAAGGCCTGTTTTTTAGGGAAATGAAGTTCTGTAAAGGAAAGGTATGAGGGGTGGGTAAGAATCTGGGGGTCAATGTGTTTAGGAGTGACGGATATATAAATCCATTACTTCCACTGCGATGCAGGGCAATAAGTCGAGAGAGCTCGGCTGGAGAGATCTAGATTAGGTCCCCCTCAACCAACTTCTCCCGAACCGGCCCTAACAGTAACTAGCATTGGCAAGGCAAACGCATAAGCCGGCAAGACCTAGACAAACCTCACCCGGGCACCCCTGCTAAATCACCAAACGTAGCGAACCATCTGGGGTGGCCAATGGCAGGGGTGTTGGTTAAATAAATGGTTCCTTATAAATACTTGCCAAGATTGCTCAAGAATACTTGAAGGTGTATGACCGGCCTTAGATAATCTATTTAGGGGCGCTATTTACTCAAAATGACTCCTGTGGAGGAGTAGCGTCTTTACAACATAAGTAACCTTCATCAAAGGTACGTAATCGAAGTTAATACTGATTAAACCACACAACAGATTAGAGATTAAAGATAGATATGACATACATTAATGATTTTAGAAAGCAGATAAATGAATTACGTTTACATTAAGGACTACTTACACCAAGGAACTGAAGGGAGGACACAAGGATAACCGTAGGAGTGAAGGTATGGAATACAGAATCAGGGATGACGCCAATGATGATGAAAATATTTGTTAAATATTTTATTAAAAGAGAAAAAGAGTGAAAGTTACAGGTCACCTTTGATCTTCATTGGCACTCTCTGGAATGCTTACTACTGAGGGATCTTTTTTCTTGGAAATTAAATAGTAAGTACGTCAAGGGTTCCCAACCTCTTTGAGGATGGGAGTTAGATTTTATCCTAGTTTTCATGGAGATCAACTTCAAATAAAAATCTTACAAGAATTTTTACTATTTCTTATTATTAGTTCCTCAAAAACCTGACATTAAACCGCTTCATTGACCGATAAGCAATAATCTAGCAGACCCAATTTGTTCTACGACCAGGATATAAATTTTAGCATCCATTTTGTAATTTAAAATTCGGAAATAATAATTATTCAATCGTCAAAATTCACAGACGTAATTATTGGGATAAACGGGTTGAGAACCTTTGAAGTAAAGGATAATTTATGGAAATCTCTATCGGGCTGTCAGAAGGATACAAAAATTCAAACTTGTGAATTCAAACATTCAATAAGTGACATCCTGAAACTACGTCTCTCGGTCACGTCGACGGAAATAAATGGAACGTCAGGTCCATTTGAATATTTCAATTCCATAAATAATAGCATTTCACAACGATACTGCTTATTTATGGAAATTTCCTTTTAGTTATTAAATTTTCCAATGAAAGTGTAATAAATATTGTAATAGTGGAGCGATTGCCAGCAATTCATAATAGTGGAAACAGAAGCGCTTCATGTTGGTATTTATAGATCCGAAAAATTTGGAATTACGCGTACTGTACTTACAACGCAATTTCGATCAGAGTGTAGGTTACTCCAATTTTCCGCTCATCGTCTCAAATATTACTCCTACGCCACAAAGGAGCGTGAAATTTTTCATTTGAAACCACGATTAAGCGCAGTCATAATAATGTAGCAGACCTTATATAGATAAAATTGTGTATGTGGCATAATTGTTTGTTAATAATTCTGCCTCACGTGAGTGTGCCGAGGGAGTAAATATTTAAAGAGACGAACTGGAAGAAAGAAGAATGAATGGGTAGAGCCTACTTAAGGCATCATAAAAGCGATAAATGTTTGATCCAGAGCTAATGTCTGTTCGCACGGGGTAGAGTTTTCGCTCAAGGGGATGGCACTCGTTCCAAATCCCTGTTTGTGGCGTTATAATCGTTTGGTAAAAAAAGTGAATGGGCGAACCGATTCTGCGGAACGGCTTAATGACACTTAACGCTTTCTGGTAATCTTGATGACCTATAGACAGAATCTAAGTGAAATCGTTTGAAGCGATAATTGCTCGGCGGGTTGCTGCGTAATACCTCGGTCGGGTTGCTTTCCGTACCTCCGGGCAGAATGGCAGCAGGTGACCTCTGTGGTGATAGTAGAGTTCTAACAATAGGAAAAACATAGTTTTATATTACCATCTGCTCTGCTGGCGGACACTGTAACGCTGTACAAAACGTTGACCAAAGAAGGAGCAAGCGCAAAACGGAATAATAACTCGAAAATTAATCACGATAATAGTTTTTAATCGCTTGGAACGAGCATTAAAGGGGGTATTCTAGCCTAGAAGCGTGAGTTGTAGGTATTTTTCAGGTGCAATACAAAAAACCATACTATTTTTACAAGCCATTATTTTGCCAAATATTGATTAAATATTAAAGAAAACAAAAAAAAAATCAAACAAAAAATTCAAAATTCGAAAAGTTACAGGGTGTTGAAGTGGGGTTCTAAAAAAATGGCGCGCCCTGGTTGACACGATTGCAACCCTCCTAGTAATCTAAAAAAAAAAATATTATTCATTCAAACAAATACGGCTATGGCCAGAACTAAAGGAAAGTTAAAAAAATATATTTTTCGCAAAATGGCGGCTGTCTGAAATAAAAAAGACATTTTTTCCAGTTTTTTTGACTTTCCAAATTTTTAAAAAATAGTGAAGATTGAAATTTTGTTAAAGTTTTATTTCCCGCCATAGAGTAACGTAGAGAGAATGTTCACACCAAATTTCAAGCAAATTTGTTTCGTAGAACTTGAGATATCGTGTCTACCGTCTCGAAAAAAGTGATTATGAAAAAAATGCGTTTAAAATTTTGTTCTATTCAGATTTTGGTTAGATTCAGTCTAAACCGCGACATTAAAATGGTTGTAACTTTTAAAATAATGCGAAATTCGAAAAATCTTTTTAAGGAAATAAATTTGAATATTTAAAGTTTGGAAATTTGAAGAAAATAAATAAAGGGTAAAATAATTCTTAGAAAAACAACAAAAAACTGATAATAGCCGAAAACCTAAAAGAAAAGATTGCATTTGCTGTAATCCGTTAAATTAGTTCAGAACAAGGAACCATTGGCAAACAGTCTACTGTGGATCAATTATGGAACGTTAAAATGTTATTTACGACTACCAAATTTGGCACATTATAATAATGTGTCCGATAGGTCTTAATTAGCAGTGGAGCTAAAACCTTGAACTAAACAGGTCGTATAAGATTTAAAAATCAAAAATAAATATGAAGTAACAGATATGAAAAACCTTTTTGAGAATCTTGCCGGTTTACAGACTTGAATAAGAACGCACTGGTGAAAACAAAATTACTAACTAATGATAAATTATACCGGATTTAAACAAAATATAGTTTTCGTTTCATCTTCTTTGGAATTAACTTATATATAAAAAAAAAACAATATTTGTTTGTTTGTTTGATCGTATTTTATGCACTGCCATACTGTTCATCCGATTGCGATGGAACTTTGGTGAATTGTTGTGCGCACGCCCGCGAAGGTTACTTGCTATATATAATGGTAAGCTCTGGCTTATGAAATTTGTATAAATGAAAATGTGGTATTTCTTGTATTTTAGCGGGAGGGAGGAATGGCAGGAGGAAGAGGGAAACGGGGGGGTGGAGTTCGCGGGAGGGATGATGAGGGAGGAGGAAGGTGGGGAAGGTGGAAGGGGAACGCCGGAGGGGAAGGGGACTTGTGAGGTGAACGGGGACACGCAGGAAGGGACATGCAGGGAGAATCAATTTATTTATTTGAAAGATATTGCAACGCATGCCAGGTATCAGCTAGTTTTAAATTTAAAAAAAAAATAGTTTTTCATCATATTTATTATATTTTGTTGTCGTAATAAAACGCTTTCCGTTTAGTAACGTCACTTATTCAATTGTAGCAGGTATTTTTAGAGATCAAAACATTTCTACAGAATTTTTTTTTTTATCTGACTTCAGGTAATTGATTTTGATTTGACAATGAGTCACTTTGAGCAGAAGGTCATTTAACAAAGTTATTCAAAAAACATATTCCGATATTACTTTATAATGTCGGTTGTACGGTGACCGTATACCAAGCAACTTCCAACAAAATGAGTAGTATAAAGTTAGTAAAGTTACTTTTTTTCTTGAAAACACACAGCAAAGAGGTTAAAAACTTAGTGACGTGTTGTGCAAACCGCGAAGGGACACGTCAGTAATCAGAGAAGGGTTCATCGTGAGGGGGTACACAGAGCCTAGAGAATTGAAGCGATAACATTGTGAACAATGAGGGCTGTCAAAAGTACGGTCATATGAATTCTATCGCCCCCCTTACTCCTAAGTCCTCGGGGTAGACTTCCCAACTTGCGCCAGAGGTCATTCTTAGGGTAATTCGGCAATCTACAAAGTGTTACAGTGTTCTTATGACCAACTTTAAATAATAGCAGAAGTGGGAAGATTGGTGTCGGTTGAAACTTTGTAATGAAAGTGACCGAAAGACTTGGCTTATCAATCAAGATTCAGAAACTAAATACAGAGGGGACCGAAATCGAAAGAAAAAAGAAAGTTATTGATACAGAATACATAGCATAATTTTTTTCTTCAGCTAACCGTTTTTGTAGAATCTTCCGATTATGCAGTAAATCTGAAAGAGCGATTCAATCGAAAATCGAAGGATTCGCGTCACCAAAGCCTTTGAGTATAATCTTAAGGACAGACATATTCTTATCGCATATTGATCAAATGCTGTCTTTACGTCGATATCAAGAATTTAGAGAGAGCGGTAAAATTCTCGAGATTGGGTCCAGAGGTTGCGTATCAAAACCTTGTAAAGCGTAATTCAAAATAAAACAAACTTGTATTTTCACAATTTTAATAGGGGAGTAGACGCACTTTCAGTGCGGTTCTAGTGACAACCACAAAGAATTTGAAAGTTTCTTAAAATGGTTTAAGCTAAATTTTGAGTACACAGGGGCGCGTCAATATTCCCCTGTTCTTGAAGCGTAGAACGTAGCAATTATCTACAAAATTATTCGATAGTGTATGAAACGTAGAACAAGTTAATAACAACCGATTTCCATATTGATATATGTGGGTGAGAGGAGAGAGGAATAAAAAACTATAAAAAATCAGTGTAATGAGAATGCAAATTCGCTCAAGCAAACTTCAAAGGATTCTCATTTTCTTTTCTCTTCAAATCACTGTCTTTAGAGTTATTAAATCTAAAAGAATGAGTAAGTCGCAAGCTTTAGATTAGTTCCGTCAAAGCGAACCTGGTGGGCGTAGGTTGGCTATGGCCGGGACAGCTAAACCGAAAAGTGACAAAAAATTACAACGTCGAACGTTTCAATAATAATATTATGATGAGTCTTAACAGTTTACAGAACAGATCAGGCAAATTGCAATCAGGGTCAAAACTTCAGGATTCAAAAAATATTCCGGATGATGTTCCATCATTCTCATAAGCTAGTATGATATCAATAAAAACGTGCTTCATAACATGTCATCGCAGGATTTATCCAATAAAAATTATTACAGTCTCAGAATGATTGATTATTTGATATATATGTTTGAAACTAGTTATCCCACAAAATGCTATGTAGTTATTATTGAATAACTATAGTTCCACGATGCAGAAATCGATTCAACGGATCGCAGAGCTCTTATTCTAGATAATCTAAAGCGCATTATTGAATACCAAGACCAAACCAGAACATAAATTTTAAGAATACAACGTTAGAGTTAAGACTTGCTAATAAATAATTTAAATATATGGATGCATTCGCCAATAATTTGAATTTGGCAAACTTCGAACGACGTATGTGCGAACTATTTCTACCTATTTCATAAACTAATGGGATTATTAATATTATTGTTTATTTGGGGGATATTGATAGGGTAACTATATTTCGCTTAAATTCCATGTTACCTAATTTGTGTCAACTCTCACATTTTATGTAACCTAAATTTTGTTTCTTATATTTTATATTACCTGTATTATGCCAACTCTTTATTTTCATTGTAATTTTCAAAAAATGTACTTCATTATATGCAAAAGCTCTACAGACGTTTAAATAAAATAAATTTAAAATAAGTACGTTTTAGATATACCACTTTAATTGATAGTTTACAATCATGTCTTCTTCAGGTCATACACCTACCCACCGTATTTTTAATTAGATAAATACAAATATATATTATTGATAGATACTATACTAATCTTCCATCGATTAGTTATTTAAAATATATATAAAATATATATATTAATTCCTTGATAATGCGTTTTATTGAACAATTTAAAACGATTTAATCTTTGATTTGTTTTGGTTCAGCATTTGAAATGCGTTGCCTAAAAGGCATGCGTCTAATACCCTATTTATCAAGTTGAAAAACAATTTGTTTTTGGTAGAGTAAAAAACACAATCATTATTTAACTTTAACTATCGCATATTTTATGTTCATGGGACAACAAGACTTTAGTTGGAAGCCATTATTTTAATGGTAAATTGTGGTGCTTTCACACTTGGTACCCAGTATCTACCTTATTTACATTGTACGCGACAAATTTATTTTATCCGTTAAAAGTCATAATATTCACAAAGTTGGGTACGAAAACGGAACCGTACATAATACAAGGAAATTGTTAAGAGAAAAGTAGACCTTATACAAATCCTGCAGAGGTGATATTATTTTCAGTTACAGGATTATAAACCTGAGTTCATGTGGGAAATACTAAATAACCGTAGTTTAAACCAGCGTATGTGAATAAATAAAACTCACATGGGATTTAGTTCACTAAGAGTAGACCAGGAATATTAAAAACCGTAATGTTATTTGATACCAGATTTAAAAACTAGAGTACATTGTTATGTTAAATCACCAGCTCATGTAATAAACGCTTGCCCACACCGCGACCGTGGGCAATTTATGGAGCGGGGATTGCGAACCATCATAAGATTATTGCACAAAGTACAAAACGAAGTTTCATAAAATTTCTATTAATTATATCTAATCTTAATTTATACCTAGCCAAATGCGATTATAATCATTTAAATAAAACTAAGAAGAATATTTTTTCCACTTTCTTTGTGTCGTCTGCTCCTGGGTGTGGTGAATACAATATCTAAACTTTCTGCTGTGGTGCGATTTCACGACGTTATCGTGAGATTTTTGTTGAAGTTTGTCTAAAAACAATTCTTTGTTGATTTACAAAATCTCTTTAGTGCAATAATTTATTTCATAAACCTATTTTAAGCATAATATGTTGAGAGTAATATGTTTGAACCTATTTATTTTTCAAAATAATTTTCGTTATTATCTAAATAATTGGAATTTTCTTTGAAATGTACAAGAAAACGACTCACCATCTCTGCCATGGGAACTTCTGTTTGGTGCACCCACGCCTAATTAAACATAATCGTAGGAATAAAAATCTCTCAAACGGAGGTCGAAGCAAAGGGTAACAAAGTATTGTGTTTAACTATCCCACTTGGGACCAAATGCCATTAGATGATGTTTCATTGTGTCAGCTGTGGTCGATCACGACATCCAGACATTAAAAGCCCATTACACGAATTGCCATCTAGAGTTCAGTCATAAACGACAACGGAAAAATCTAATAATTACTGGCTACAAAAAGAGATTGGATTTAACTCGTCATGTTCAACCCGATTGCATTGATACGGATAATGAAGAGGTTTTGTAATCAATAAATTAACCTTTACGATAAGGCTGCTCGATGAAATAGATTTTTCCAATGGTTAACACGATAATTTTGAAAATAGTCATTGTTAGATTAAACCAGTTATTTATTGTTAAATGACAGTGAAAAGATGTACTGGGAAACAACCTGTCAAGATAAAAGCCTTCTCCCTACCGATATCTACTACTTCTGTTGTGGCTCTACATCTTGTTAACTGTTCTACTACTTGGGCATCGTAGTGAATTTGATTTCAAAATCCATTATTCATTACGAACGTAGGCAGAGGGCTTTTATCTCGGCGAACAATACGAAGTGTGAAAGGCTTGACCAACAAATCACTTGTGAGATGCATGAACTCCAATGGCGTAGAAGCACTAAATTGGCTAGTACTTACTAGTTTTTGCTGACAGTCTGACGTCTACGAATATCTTTGGGCGGTAGTATTTCTTTTGCATTTACAACCGGGTGCCGCGAATTTATTACCAAATTAAGTAAAGTTACCGTTTTCAAAACAACGTAATTCTAAACAATTCTAAGCAGGGCCGCACTGTACATTATGACCACAAGGACAAAATCGTGTGGCAAAGATCTCGTCATTTCGTTTGAAGAAGATGCATGGACCTGCAAGCGCCGGAAAGCGCATCACAATTTTAAATTAAAAAAATGAATATGAAAAAATTCACCATAACGGTCTTTGCTAAGGTTTAGAACTAATAAAAATTTGTTATGTAAATATGAAAATGTTGTTTTAAAAAAGGTTAAATATTTCAGTCAGTTGCCCGGATAAAATAAGATCATGGCGATCAAACTTACAGGTAACTTTTCCTCGAGTTTTTCTAATGTACGTACCTACCTATATAATTTGATGAGTATTAATAAGTCATGTACGTAATGTTATATTATCGTGAAAACAAGCTTAGGGGGTCTGAGTGATTAAAATTGTTTAAATTTTTGATTTTTATCGATTCAAATTTTTCTGTTACCAATTAAAACCTGCTACTAGTGGCAGATTATCGGTCAAGCTACAGGCTACGGGCCCTTTTATGCTTTGGGCACAAATAGTTTGGGTCTTTCGGGAAAGTGTGTGCTTAAGGGGATCCAATAGTCCAGGGAAAAATCGAAATCGGAATTCAAGCCCTTTGTGGGAGGAGTTAAAAAATATTTGAGAAAAAGCTTTTGGAATGGTTGAAAAGGTTATTTGAGAATTTATTTTACAGGTTGATTTCGTAAAGGCCTGAAAAAAACATTAACTCCTTTTTTAAACATTGTTTATTGTAATAACAAGGAAATTTAAAATTGATTTCACGGAACCGAGCGACGTGGAGTCACACGTCTGTTCCCTGCTCCGGCCAGGGCGGTTCTGAATGAAAGTAGGGTGTGGCAAGCCCGTAGTCCTTCGGTGAACGACATAAGGGTCACTTTGAAAATCCTAATTCATCGGCTGCCGGCCGTATTGTAAAATAACAACGCAAAAATTCATATTTTATTTTATTTTGTGAATATCGGGCGTAAATATCAATTTATTTTGCGATTATCATAAAAAAAACTAAATTTTCTACAATAAACAATAAAACCATATCCGAAAAGATGTTCATAAGTAGGAGAGTTTGCACTTGAAAGTGTTTTTTTATAGACCTATTACATTATTTTTTTTCTAGGCTTATTAAAAGACTTATAAAAAAAATGACCGATATTTTTAAGGGCCAAGATATGTTCTACACGCAGTATTTAATTGAAGCATCTATAATATTTCTAAGCGATCAAATTTTCAAAACAAAAACACATGATTTTGTGTGATTTTGTATTATTTACTATGGCTTCATCTTAAGACAGTATTCTAATCTAGAAAAAAAAAAAAAAAAAATTTCTTCATATTTCCAAAGTTTAAATATTCAAAAATATCTCCTTAAAAGGATTTTCCGAAATTCGCATTATTTTAAAAGTTATAACCATTTTAATGTCGCGGTTTGGACGAAGTCTAACCAAAATCTAAATAGAGCAAAATTTAAAACTCATTTTTCTCCGAACCACTCTTTTCGAGACCGTTGACACGATATCTCAAGTTCCACTAAACCAATTTACTTGAAATTTGGTGTGAACCTTCTCTATACTTTCCTCTATGGCGGGAACTAGAACTAGGTATATACAAAATTTCAATTTTTACTGTTTTTTTAAAATTTGGAAAGTCAAAAAAAACTGATACAAAAACGTCTTTTTTATTTCAGACAGCCGCCATTTTGCGAAAAATTTTATTTTTTTATTTTTCCTTAGTTTGGGCCATAGCCGCATTTGTTTGGATTAAGAATCATTTTTTCAGGGCGCGACATTTTTTTGAGACCCCCTACTTCAACACCCTGTAACTTTTTGAATTTTGAATTTTTTCGTTCGACTCTTTTTTAATGGATTCTTTAATGTTTTAAATATTTGATAAAATAAAAATTGGAAAAAATATTATTGTTTTTTTTTGTTGCACCTGAAAAAACACATATAATTCATGCTTCTAGACTAGAATACCCCCTTAATATTTTCATTTTATATTAGATTAGGTTATTTAGTGTAAAGCGCACTTGAAGTGAACCTTCACAAAACTGCGCTACATAAATTGGTATTAATATAGCCCTTTTTTTCTAATTTGACGATGTTTCCAAGGAAATTGTCGCTACCTTGGAACCCATGCGACGGAGACCGAGAAGACAAACCTATTATTACTTGAGGACGCGTATATTTCACGAGGGCGCTCATTAGGCTTAGCGCGGCCCTGCTCTTCGGCTAGGTACTTAGAAACAAACTAAGCCTCTACTCCATTTACGAGTTACTTAGCATCGCAGTGTCGAGTTTTTGTGCACTGGTAATGGCCTCATTCCGGTGGCAGTCCCGATAAGAGAATTAGTATCAGCCGTAGGAGGCTTCTTCCACTGGGACTAGGGCTAACGATGTCGGTCCTCGCATGATCCAACTATCCGTTGTATTTCCCCTATATTATTGCCATATAAAGTTATACAATGCCTGCCTTGGCGGCCAGCGGGGTATTTTATAGTGCACGACGTCATGAGGTTTCTCCGTTGCACGTTTCGTATATTTTGAAATATGATGAAGCTTGCGGAATTTCCCTTCCTTGAGAACAAAAAGTGTTTGCCCGTCATAAATACATATTTTAAATTAAATAAAAAAGAACATGAGATTATTTTTTGGGGGTTTACTTTAATGTTGATAACAGAATGTAATAAATCGTATAATTAAATAGGTATGTGGGTTCACTAACATAAAAATTACGCATATGTATTAACTTGTCACTTTATTTACCCCCGTGGCGAAATCTTCGAAGGAGTACAATACACAACTCTGTCATCAATTTTTTTTGTTAATCCTAAAGAATAAATATACCTAATGTAATGCCACCTCTTCACCAGCGGCGAGCCTGGGGGCAAGTTCTCGTACGTATCTAGTTGACGCGCTCAGTCTCCGTCCCATATCGGTTTTTTGCCCGAGTCAAATGGAGCGAGGTGAACCATCATTGTGAAGTGTGTAAGCTGTGGAGATGGCGACTAATAATAGGAAAACACAGCCACTACCCAACAAATAAAAATCCAAGCAACACCGATATAGGAGTGAATAGCTCCCTCGCCTCGGTAAAAATTGCATTTAAAGTATCGACGACATATCTCGCCTAGAAGCATACTTGCAATAATTTCCGAGGATATTTAAAGCAACTGGGTATAATTTGTTTGTGATTTTTCCGTGACAAGTCTTGTTCCTGGGGCACCAGTTGAAAGTTGCAAGTAGCGAAGCTGTCTCGCCGCGGCGGAAGAGGGTAGTAGTTGTATAAATAAGCATCACTCAACAGTGAAAACAATGGCCGATAACTAGCAGCTGGAGTGAATCGCTCTTATTTCGGGTAGTAACAATGAGGTCTCATTAAAAGCATGTTGAACAGAACCATATTTCGCAATGGTGTCTCGTATTTCATATTTAATGTGCACTAGGGTGATGTCTAATCTTAGAGTAAGTCCAATGTGCAAAGGACAAAAGACCTCGTAACAAATTTCGGTTTGGAACCATTATGATTATTATTTATCGATTTTGATACGATTTGACTTAGGGCCCTTGGAGGAACGTAAATGAGTTATTTTCAAGATGATTTTTTTGTAACAACTACCAAGAACACTAATTAGTACATATGTCGAAATGTGAAAATCAACCAATTACATTTTCACATCACAATAAGCCTACCTCTACACACTTTTATCATTATGTTTTATATAAAATTTTAAATAGATAAAAATTAATTCTCTTCACAATTGAATGATAACTAAAAGTCTACTTTGTGTTAAAAAAAGCTTTATTCGAATTTAAATTAATCTATCATTTAAAATCTAATGTACTTGATGTTGGCAATTTTGCTCCATTCCATTTGCTAAGAAGTCACCTTTTTTTACATATTTTTATCGTTTAAATAAAATGTTCTCTGTTAAAATAACGTATTATAACATTATATACCTTAATAGTATTTTTATATACTTCATATTCTTTTTTTTTGTTTGTATTACACATTAAATAATTGTATCCTATACCTAAATACTAGCTTTTATCATTTATACGTACATCATACTTAGTATTATTTATGTCAGGTCTTATATAAACCTAGTACATTATTTATCATTACACGTACAGTACATATTTCTTGTCAATATTATCTTCAAATTGAAGAATTGAAAGATTATAGATACTCTCGTATTTAATTAATGAAGGCAACATTATCGAAACTCACTCGAAAATCTGAAACAGAAAAATCGAAAATAGATACGGTCACATCTCGGACTCGAACCCAGGACCTTCGACTTTCCGGGCCACAACTCAACCAACTAAGCTAATATGCCCCTAGCGATTCGGTCATTTTTAACTGTAACATTTTTCGACTAAGAACCACCAACATTATCTTAATTTTTTTATCGTATATTTTATTGGATGCTATCTTTATGTATGATTGCAAGATTCAACCAGAAGTAAATGCGATCTTAGATAGTGCGTTGGATAAATTTATCCATTTTTATTTTGATTTTCCCATAATCCATTTTGAAAACAATTAATCGAAGATCACAATTGACAATAAGTAAGATTTTGAAAATATTTCAAAATTATTTGAGGGTGTAAATTAGATACTGAAGACAACCCTCTCTAAAGGTAACTAAGATTAACGATTGCCCCCATTCACCTACTTATCTAAACAATGCAGAATTTATCACGAAGGTTTACGAAGGTCTGGAGGCATTTCTATACCGGAAAGCTTTTAGTTTGGCTAAAGCACTACCCACAAAGCGTGAGTGCGGTGATAATGGCGAACGGTGTATCGGATAACTGTACACAAAAAGGGTTAACTTTTCTATCAAACTTGCATGAAATTTCTCGTAGACGATCCTCCCGAGGTCACGCAAAGCTCTGATGGTTTTATAACGCGGCCATCAGAGCATTAGCTTGGCTCAATTTTTACATAGAAATGGTTAAGAAAGTGTTCTTGTAGAAAAAGGTTAAAATAATTTAAACATTTAAAAAGTATGAACGTAAATTTTCAATATTTCCAACGCGGTAAGGGGGGGAGAGAGAGAGATAGATTAGACGTATTGACTAATACATATGGCTTATTTTTTAAAACTCCCGCAAGAATATAATAATTACAGTCATACAATTTTTACAGTCGGTTTAACGTTTGACCCGACCCGTTTATCTGCTTAACCCCTGGGCCCATACTAATGAGATGAATGGAGTAGCGTATAAACCCTACGGAATAAATGTTTACTAAGAGAAATACACTTGCCGAAATAGCAAATCTAGGATTCCTTGCGTAGTAATTTAGTGTTTGCATGTGATTCGTCAATTAAGGGAAACGACTGAAGGATTATTGGAATGAAAAGGTACTGGAGCACTCAGCTAAAATATCGTATCGCTTTATTTATACCAGATAGATAATTATGTAATCGGTTTGACTGTGGTGGTGGTGGCATTTGCTTACATATTGCTTGATCCACTTAAATTATAGAATTATAAGGGAGACTTAAATGTTTATATTGTTATAAATGTTACTGACAATAATGGCTCCAAAGACTAAGATGGGCCGGACATGTGCACCGAATGCCAAGCACACGAGTACTGAAGAAGGTCCTAACAGGACACCCGGGAAGTAAACGAAAGGCGGTCAGACCTATTGAGATGGGAGAATGATGTCAGGAAGGATGGAAGATAACTACTCCATGTTGAAGATTGGAAGACGACGGCCGAGGACAGAGGGCGGTGGAGGCTCATCTTGAAGGAGGTCAAGGCTAGAAATTGGCTGTAGCGCCATTGAAGAAGAAGAAAGGTTTATATTCACATCAGTGTAGCGGATTCGAAAGAAATTCCAAATAATATACATGAGCGACACTGTGTTGATTACCCAATTAGTTTTAAAATAACAAGGTTCAATTACTTTTTTAATTTAAGAAAGAAAATCGTTTAATACTTGTACTCGGACGGTACATGTGTACCGTCTTGCGAGATGTTGGATGCTGTAATGTTGTTTTACCCATTACACGAGATTTCAAGCGGAGAACATAATTTATGAAAGTGTACAAAGTTTACTTTCGACTTGTAGACACTCTTCGGAGAAGATGGAGAGAGGTAGGCAAAGGTGAGAAAACTTTATTCGTATCTCCAACCATTGAAAACGGTTTCGTCGATTTAACGTGACCTTCGATACAAAACGGTTGGTTCGTAAAGTTAGTAGTGATAAGAGGCGTCTTACAAAAACAATGGTTCAATAAATTACGGTAACGCCATTAGTTTTCAAAGGGATTATAATTTATTATAGTCAAATCACCTAATCACCTTGACGTGTTCCCGCAGGAATAGTAATGGTAAATAAATTATATTTTTTCACTCCTGAGACATTTTAAGATACTTCAAATAGGTATCTATTAGGTTTTAAGAAGAAGTTGATTAAAATGATTTATAGGTGACAACTGACGACACGCTGTTGCGTCATTCTGTTAACGTTGGAAATAATTTTCGTGGTTAAATTAAAACAAAGTTGTTTCATTTAGTCTAATTAGCCCCTCAGGCATCAACCCTGTTATGTCGGATGATCAAAATATTCCCAAATTGCAATAAAATTCAAATAAATGGAATATTTCTTTCGAAAGAAGAATTTTTTTTTACATTAGCTCCACACAGAAGGCCCTGGGGAAAATTATTTCCCTCAGAGCCTATATCATCTTTGGGGATAAATAGTGTAAGGGGTGAGTAGGAATCTGGGTCAGTGTGTCCAGGAGTGACGGACGTATGAATCTATCCCTTCCACTGCGGTGCAAGGCGATGTTCCGAGAGAGTAGGGCTGGAGAAGTCAAAGGGGCTCCCTCAACCATTCTCTCCCCATCCAGCCTGCCGTGAAGCTAGTGGGCAGACGCATCCGCGGCCAACACCCAAATAAACCTCACCCCATGAACCCGGACACCCCTGCTAAATCACCAAACGTAGCGAAACACGGGGACCTATGGCAGAGTTCAAAAAGTAACAAAGTGACTTCTTTCGAAAATTTAACAAAATAATTATTTTCTAATCGTCGGTAGGTGGGTTGACATGCCTCCAAGAAAATATTTGGTAATGAAAATGAAAGGGCCTTTGATTAAAGAGCAAAGGAGCGTAACATGTGGAGACAGACAAAATATAGAGCCGTATAAAATTATAGAGCAAGTCAATCAACGTTTCAGTGTTGCTATTTCACTTCAGTAAGTAGTACAGAAACAACTGGCAGGCTTTTCACAAGTTAGAAATCGGGGCGGAATGCTAATTTATCGTGACAAACTCCACAGCAGTCATGTGAAGGAAATTAAGGACAGAACTTAATGGGGGACTCGTTAAACTTCAGTTTATCTACAGCTGCATTCCCTACTTTATAATTTCTTCAGCTATTAGACACTCCACGACAGCGACCGGTTTGCTTTCATGTAAATACACGGTACAAAAACTGATGGTCAAAACGCAATTACGCAGACCTTAATGATATTTAAATCGCCGATGATTAATCTTCATTTAAAACTTTTGGATACGCCATTACAATATCTAAACTACGAGGTATTAAAAACCAAACAATTTGGTTACGTTTTACTTTATCATTTATGACCATGGAATTTCAAAACTCTTCTCGGGAAGTAAGCATGAAATATTCTATTCACGAAAAATTATCATTCTCGAACCATGAACACGTTTTATGCTGTGAAATGCGATGAAACATTTTATACCACTTATATAAATGAAAATCTTGGAAAATTCCTGGGGCATTTAATTAGATAAGTCAGTGAAATATGGAGTGAATGTTTGGTATGGTATTTTTGTGCTGTGCAAATATAAATCGGAGACAAATTTATAAATAAACTAGTATTAAATTTAAAAAAAATACTCGTCAATTATTATATAAAATGAAATCTTTTATGCAGCTCTAAGAAAGGTTCAGGCTGAACCAAAACGGGTTGGTGTTTTATCTTTGTTAATATACTCATTAAAGAGGTTTTAGAATCAAAGTATGTTTTTGATCAAAATTAATAATAATTTAAAAAAAAAATTATCGCACGGTTCGCAATTGCCTTTTCAATTTAATTTCCACGGCTTTCAGCTATCTGTAGACCGGAAAGGAACGAGGTAACCGCTTTTTTTCTTCTGTTTATACGCAGCATAAGAAAATTAATAGCCTTCGAACTCGGAACGCATAGATGATTTTGGGACTTCAATAATTAATGTTGGGACAGACAAATCATTTTAAAGCGCGGAACACTAAAAAAAACGCCAACGTTTTCGCCAACCATTTTTGAGCACAAAGACTAGACAAATCATTTTCATCAGCACCAACAACGGTGTGCCCTAACACAAAATCAATTTGTATTTGTGCACACCTTTGGTTGGATGGTCGCTGAACGAGTAAAAGATCTCTTTGGCGTGTACCATGTGCATGGGAGTCACGGGACTACTGCAGTCCAGGCAGAAACTTGGAATTCATCAAATTGTACATTTGACACGTTTGATGTAACTTTCTTCTATTCCTTACGCATGCTATTTTTTTGCTTAGTTCCCGTTAGTAAAGCAACAGTTTTTTGGGGATTGAGAAGTAACGTGAGCTCTTATGCCTAAGTGCAAACTCCTCTTAGATAACCATTTACAATACCCACAGCCAGATGAGCGTTAGTTACTTCAAACGATAAATATAATTGTGTGTATTTAGCGGTGTTTAATTATACGTATAAACAGAAGAAAAAAACCGCAAACCGAACCACGAATTGTGGAAAAGGAACAAAGCAACCGGCGTTTCGCGACGTTTGCGGTTCGGTTAGAGATGTTTTACAGCTTCAAATATTAAACGGACAGAAATATGATCTGCTTTATGCCAAATTTATTCATGCTGTTATTCTATGTTAATTAAAATTTTATTACCAATTTGGAAAACCACTACATTTCTATCTAATCACATGTAAAGTCCATCATCGCTTTTGCAATCGATATTAAAAAAATAAATACCTTTGTCGCGACAAGAATAAAAGGATGTTATTCTGTAAGTAAGGAATTAACGTGTATAAAAAGTAAGACATGGGGAAAGTATTAGTTTCGGAAGGAAGTAAGTTTTGTCTTGTAGGGAGGGTTGGCAAAGTTACTGGCATTCTGGACCAAACTGATCAAGGATTTTATTTACGGCCTGGACCTCCCACTGAAAATGGTACACTCCAAATCAGCACATTTTATTTAACACTGGTTGTAATCACCATTAATGTAAGCTGTAACTTAATATAATATTACAGTATTAATATTGTATTATGGATAATTGAGATGCTCGGGAAAAAGGTTCCCGTTTTTAGTAAATAATTCCAATAAACATTACATTTTTGCCTGGCAGGATTGGGAAAATTTAATTAAGTTAAGTGTACTTTTACATTATGCATATTCTAGGAATACTAATATAAACCTAACAACAAGGCAAAAGTAAAAAATCAGTGAGAATAAAGCAGCAAAAACTTCAGAACGGTGAAATCATGCCTTAGATTTACATATAGCTTTGTTGCCTGAAATGTCTGAGTTAACGCAGATTTTTCTAGCTGCCAACGTAATTTACGCCATGAGCAAGACTAATGAAAACAACAAAAAACCGTAGATAAACTTACTATAAAACGTTTAGATTCAAATATGAGATTTAAATTTGGGTGGCGGGTATGGGTACCGCCGCCCCGGAAACCGTTTATTGGATAACCAACACCTCTGCCCAGGTCACCCCAAGTGGTTCGCTACGTTTGATGACTTTGTGGAGTGTCGACACTCCCACCAACCAGGGATGAGAGGAGGGGAGAGACGCAGCACGGCCGATCACTCCGTGACAACATCAAGCAGCAACTCTGTTCATTGTTATTTATCAATAAACCAAGTGAGTACCATACTTATTTTATTTTACACGTACAGAAAATTCACATAAAATTTAACATTATTAGAGTTGGAAACAAGTCCCACAACTTAAAAGGGGTGGCCGGGTTCATGGGGTGAGAAATGTTTCACATGGAATGGGGTAGGGCAGTTCATGGGGTCTTGGCGGCGGATGCGTCTGTCCAGCAACTGCGTAGCTGGCCAGACCGGGAGTCTGGTTGAGGGAAACCTTTTGATCTTTAGGGAGGACTCTCTCGGAACATCAACTTGCATCGCACTGGGAGGGTTGGATTCGTACGTTCGTTATTCTTGGACACACTGACCTCCAGATTCTTACCCACCCCTCACAAAAAAAAATCTTCCCACAGCATCCCCAGAGATGACATAGGCCCAGAGGGGAATTATTTTCCTCAGGGCCTCCTGTGTGGAGTTAATGTTAAAAGTAAAGTAAAAATGAGATGATGGTAATAACCAAAAACTATGGTAGTTTTCGGGTAGTTTACTAAGTCGGGCAGAAAACAAGCTGTTGTTTATAAAAAGATTTTTAAAAATCCATTTAATTGCATTCTAGAAGCGACGTAACCGATGCGGAGGGAGATTGGTATGAAAATTGTGTTGGAAAACAACTCGTTAGTAAGTAGGCACGAGCAAATAAAATAAATCATAAAATGCAATCCCGTAGACTTTTTGCGAAGCAATCTAGATCGATCAACGCAATTTGAGTAAAAAAGCCACTCACTGGAATAGTATGCGAAGCCGCTTTAACAATAATTATCGTGGTATTTGTAGATAAACAGAAATCTGATTTCCTTTTATATTAAAAATTCAAATCATCGTAAACCTCTGGAGGGTTTCCGTAGCCATTCAATAAATTAGCTAGCGAGGCTTTTACGTGAAACTAAGATGCACATCTCTTTACCGGAAATGAAGGACACCGCTCCGATGAATTCCTGGTGAATGGTAGCCATATCTTTCCTACCTCGAGGATACTAGGAAATTCCTTTATGTCGTGTCGTTATGAATTAGCCGTTCAACATGAATAATTCAATAAGAGGGCACGATGAAGAAAATATGTTGCTTTTTCTTTAGATGTGTGTTTCTGGACCTTTCAAGCCACTTTTAAGTCACAAACACACGAAATACTCTTGATCACAAGTAAAATATCAACGTGTAAAATATCTAACATAAAATATGACGGCATCCGTGGTCGAGAGAAAAGGCTCTCGACTAGCGACCCGTAGGTTGCGGGTTCAAATTCCAGCGTGCACAAGTAAATGGCTTTAGCCGTTTTCGGTGACAAGGTCTCAATAGCCAGGTACTTCCCCACCATCCTTTTTCCCATCTCCTTCGCCTCTCCTCTACCTTCAGCATATCTCAACATTCCCCAATTGGGGATGCCATAGTCTCAATGGCTCCAGACGATTGGGAGCAGTTCAGACTCTTGAGCGGTATCCGCATTAAAAAAGTCGTATAACCAACTCTTAAGTAAAATTAAGGGCGAGGAAAATAAATTTACAAAAAATAAATTTTATATGGGTATAGGTTGACAAACTGAGCTCACACAAATATGATGTTGAAAACTGGAACTTAATATTCAGAGAGCTGACCTTTTCCGAATCGGACAAATATTAAAAATTCTTCAGGTTAGGTCAGCTTTTTGCTTTATTGGTATTGCTTTTACTCAAAGCGAAGCTTCCTAGCTGTACTAGCCCCAGCGAGAGCTCATATGGACGTCATCGACGATCGCCCGCTTCCTTCTCACATGTCTTGTTTGTAAGCGAAAAAGACATAATAATAATAATAATAATAATAGTGTTTATTTCAGCCGAACAGAGCGGTGAGTGCTATGTCAGCCATATAAAAGCATACATTTATAAAATTCCATTAAATAATTATATTAAATGAGATATGCAAGATAGGATAAAAAAAACATAATAAGATGTAATAACATAATAAAATAAGATACATACTGGAACAAAATAAGATAAAATAGGAATAAAATAAGATACATACTGGAACGATGACGTCACATGCGACCTCTCGCTGGGACTAGTATAGTACACCGCTTTCTGAAAGTCGCGGAACACTAACTTGCAACCAGTCTAGTGAGCACTATTGTGTGTGAGATTTGTTTTTGGAATTTGTAGTATTTTTTGATGAAGTAGGTATATTATTTCAAATCGTTGTAATTGGAGACATAACATTTCTTATGACTTTTGGGTATCAAAAATCTTAGAAATTTTCCCCTTAATAAATATTTTACACATCACCGATGAAAGCTATTTATAAATAGCTACCCTTTTATGCTACGGGGAGGAATTTTATAGGCCCCTGCATTATTTCATGTAGCGTATTGCCTTGTCTGAAAGCAAATTACCCGGAGCATGATAAGCGCATTTCTCGAGCATTGTGTTTACATTTATGTAGCTGGTGCTTTATTTATATTTGTGCAGACATGCACATCACATTATTCCCCTCCTGTATATTTATACAAGAAATGGAGTGAATTTCATTAATCTTGTGGGGGCAGGTAGTTCAAATAAGGTGAGTCCATTAAAGCGGGAATTTACACACAAATAGTTAGACCTCGAAGTTGGCGAAGTTCGAAGAAAGAGATGACGGTTGCCAGATAACTGCTAAAAACTCCAAATAAATTTTAATTCAATAATTTTTAACATCCGTCAAAAGTAGATACGTAAATAAATATTATTATCTATTCCTTTCTGATGATAGCTATTGCTACTCTGCCAAAACATTGGTAGTATTGCTTCATAAAAACATTTGTAACAAGGTGTGTGCACCCTTTTATATACACTACATTTATGTTCTCGGTGAGTGGCACCTCCAGTACTTGCGCATTGGTCAGATTGCCAGCCCTGGAATATTTTGCAGTTGAACTGCAAAATCAGTCAATCCTGCAAGCAGGATTCAAATCAGGAGAATTGAAAATGAGCTTTTTCATTCTGTTTCGTGACGCCGTTGGTGCGTGGCGTGTGTTTGTTCTGTTTTAGCCAGGTAGCCAGCAGAGATTCTACCATAAAGAATTTCGCACTTCTGAGTACCTCACGGGCGGAGCGCCGACAACAATAATCGGCAGTCGATAGAAGAGCGAACTTATCGTGACATCTCGCACATCGTGGCAGTGTTAATTTATCGTAAATTACCGTATTTCGCGACATGGAGCAAAACCATGGTCCTTTTTTCGATTCGTAATTAATCGCCGTTAGTGAGTAAATCAACTAACAATATCGGGTGCCTGTTTGGATTATATCCGTGAATATCGCAGTGTCTATCTACCCCAAAGAACGAGCAATACCAGGAAGAAGCATACCTTCAGTGAGTACCTCTTAGTTGTACTGTGTTTATTTGGTTACATTAGACAAGATACCGAATCGTCATCCACAGGCGCTGCATCGCCAAGAGTGGCTCTACATAGTCATTCTGACCCCGTGCAGTCTAGCACGATTCACATTCTTTGTGCGGCAGCCCAGAGCATTCCGCTATCCTCGGGACTGAAATACTACGGATCGACTAAAATTCTTTATGATCATACATCTTGGAAGTGACTCTCGCGATCTTTGAAGCTTACTGAAAATCATCCTGGGAGGATGATTGGCATCTGGAGACATCAGCTTGTTCTGCTTTTGAAAGGCCCTTTTGGGTGGTAGCCAATGATCTGCAGTCATCATCACCTGTCATTCTCACGATGTGAGATTCTTTCTTCAAAACGAGTAGTTTTCGACAAGCCACGCCTCAGCCACACTATGACTTTTCAAGGTATCACCATCAAACTATTTACCTGAACAAGCCCTTTATGCCGGACAACCTTAGAATCAGGATGTCTTTTTTTATTCACAATGTACTTACTTTGTATTTCGAAAACCTCTTTCCATTTTAAACCAAAACCTAATCCTTATTTTTGCCATGATGAGTCGACATTGCTCATCAGCATTTCAAAAATGCACATTGTTGCCACATAATCCCACGGTAGCAATATTTACTATATTTTAAAATGTATTAATTACAACGTCAATAGTATAGCGTAGTATTAAATTCCATACAAGTAAAAACGTCGAAGAAAACTTCACAGGGTCAGTGTCGCCTTGGTAAAATATCTTCGAATACAAATCTTGCGCTTGAAATGTCGCAAGCTGTGTTTAACCAAATCGCATACTCAGACGCGATTCCATCCCCTATACTATTTCCTATCGCATTATTCCATACCACTCATATCGTGTCTTATTAGCTCGTATCACTGGCTCCAAACAGTTTAACTACGGTGTGGGATTCGTATGCACTAAATAAATATTTGTACGAGATGAACTGTAGAACGACTATCGTTGAAATTTTCTTATCTTCGTGGTGTTAACTATTAAAATACCTTATTTTAGCATCCTGATGAATTACCTCCCTTCTCCAGCCAGGAAAGTTCGCGGAATAATTTCTGTGCCTTCAATTTACTGAATGAGTTTATAACCTCGCTTATCTTTTGGGTAAATGACGAAAAACTCATTAAAATATTTAAGTAGCAAACGAAAGTCATCTCATTAATGAAACATCTTTACAAGTTTTCCTTAACATTCTGAAGCATGCCAACGCTACGCAGCTCCCGACAGTTGATGTTGGCAAATGTTTTAACGGCACGAATTTGTTAAATAATAAAATTGGCTTGGAAGTTTTTATAAAACTTGTACATAAAATATTATTTGTGCTGTCAAGGCGCATAGTGGACCCTCGAATTCGAATTAACAATGCAGGACAAGGTTTGTAGAACCCAACCACATTAGGGGAAGCAAAGGCGGGGCAATAGCCACCCCAGCATTCCATAAGGCGGAGTTTTGATCTAAATGATAACGACACGCCCGGAAAACACCAAAAATTATCCAACCGCCTTTTCAGGAATACCTAATCTAAATGCTTTTAGAGCTCAGGGGTGGAATTCATGCAATTGCTGCATTTTATGTTTACCGCTGCGCATAATGAATGACTTTGCATTACAGTAATCCCCCAATTTCTATTTTTAGTGGGACTATCTGGCAATATAAAATCATGGTTCTGTGCAATATCAATAATTCAAGTAGACATTCGTAAATTTTTTAATAAAATGATAAAAAATTGAAATTTATTTTTATTTTTTTATATGAATACCGCACAAGAGTTCCAACTGCTCCCATCTGGAGCCAGTGAGACTGTAGCATCCCCAATTGGGATATTTTGTGAGGCTGAAGGTAGTGGGGAGGGGGAAGAAGATAGGGAAGAGGAAGGTGGGAAGTACCTGGCTATTCAGTTCTAGTCATCAAACACGGCTAAAGCCATTTCAAGTAACGTTTCAATTCTGAATCTTACACCAGGGCGATACTGAGAGTATCTTCCACTCTGGAACGTGCCGCAAATATACTATATATTATTTTAAATGAATAAATTGCGAAATACACAAATTAATCAAATAAAATTTATTTGCCCCTCCGGGATTCGATCCCGCGACCTTCGGAATGGGAGTCAAGAGCCTTACCGCTGCACTACGCCGGCCGTCAATGCTTAAATGCCGTAAATGCTTCTGAAAAACTATAAGAACGTTCCAATTCGGCTTAAAAACATTTAGGTAAGGTAAAGCTCTAATGTGGTGAAAAACGTATATTTTGCACTTCTTCATAGGGGTTATATTTAAGTTTAAATCCCTTTTTAAAACTGAAATTCCCTTTCCTCGAAAGTTCAACTCGGTCGCTACCGGTGAAAAATATTCTATACATTGTTTTCGTCGAGAAATCTGGCTTACCAGTTTTCACTTCTGTTTCAATCTGACCTCTAAGTTTGTTCGTTCGAATCGCGTTGCAACAATATTCTAGCTCCGAAGGTGACTCAATGCTGTTACAGGGGATTCGGATATTGCTGTGCAATCTTTCTCGCCCAAGTTACAAAATTTTGATAACTTTTGATCGCGGATAAATTAAAAGGGGATTAAAAAAACCGTTCACAATGAGGGATAACTGTCTTCTAGTCCGTAATTGAAGATTTGGAGATTCATTGGCCCTAACAATTACTAAAAGAACCCACAAATCGAAGTTATATGTATTAAAAGATTATGCCTGGGCGCATACATCCGATTTCTCCATCCGATTGTCTGATCAGACAACCTGAAGGCCTTCGCGCCATACATTTCTTATGAAAGACCGCACACATCCGATTCGAAAACCTGACCGGCAATAAAAATAGGCCACGCCCTTCCACGCCGGCCGTTCGAAGGGCGTGGCCCCGATCGTCGTATTACTCATCCGATCTTCGAATCGGATGTGTGCGGTGTTAATCCAATCCGATTGTCTGATCAGACAATCAGAAAGCCAAATCGGATGTATGCGCCCAGCCTAAGACGAGAGGTAGGAACTATGACTCAATAACAGCTGTCAAAAAGGTTATCGCGATACAATGTAAAAGCATTAGAAGCGTTGTGATAAATTAATTAATACGTACGATGCATAGTTATAATAGAAGTGTTACACGAAAGCACTCAAGGAAATTGTTATTGTTTTTACGTTTCAATCTGAATTAATGGTATTCTCAGGTAGCCGGAAAAGCATATCCCAGATAAGGCTACTTAATAAAGGGTAGTAAATAAGAATTAGAAGTAGACACCAAATTAAAACAAAATTAACACCTCTTAAGGCGTGAATTTGCTGTATAGTTTATTTCCTCCACAAAGCCCTTGTTAGTCCGAACAATAAATGCGGCCGTAAATTTGATAAGCTTTTAAAAACGCTTTAAATATTAAAGCAAGTTCTGAAATATTTCATCCCTCGGTTAATTCATCAAATAATCCATTAAAGCCCGCTGAGTTATTGTGCCTTCCCGCTTATATTCCCGACGTGTCTGTTTCTATTTTATGCTTCAAAGGTTCTTCATATTATTTATCTGCAGTAATAATCATTTCGCTTTCAGTTGCCGGCGAGGCATACAAATCTTTCATCGGAATTATAATCATCGCCTTCCGGAAAATCATCATCAATATAAAGTATTAAACATTAAACAATTCCAGCATAAATAAATCAGCAATAATCACATTAGAATTTCAAAGACATCTCGAAATCGACTGTGAATATTATCAAGGAATGTTTTTAAATATTATAAATGATTACGAACACGGGAAAATTACCCAATTTTATTGAGGTGACTTTCGTATTGCTTTCTATAAAAAAACTATAAAATAAATTGTATAAACGATATCTTTATTAAATTAGTTTTGTGATTGTATGATGATCCTTTACTTATTATTTATCAGTGACAATTATTTCACTTTGGTAGGAAATTTTCAAACAAAAATTCGTAACTTGATTTTATGACTTTTCCGTTAACGTTGGATTACGAATACATTTATATTTATCAAAATTCCTCAGGAGAAATCCATTTTCAAGACCCTTTGAGGGTCTCCTGAGGAATTTTAATAAATAAATAAAGTAGAAACCCAAATCAATTAAATTTGCTTAAATTTTTAAATTAAATAATGTTTTACATAAAATAATTAAAATAAAAAATGTCTCATTTTTTTAAAGAACATCAAAAAATTATCTTATAAAAAAAAAATTGTCTCATTTTTAACAGAATATTTGAACAAGAATACTTTTTACATTAGCTCCACACAGGAGGCCTTGGGAAAATAATTTCCCACAGGGCCTATGTCATCTTAGGGGATGCTGAGTGAGGGGCCTTTTTAGGAGAAGGGAAGGCTAGAAAGTTCTGGGAACGAAAAAGGTGTAAGGGGTAAATAGGAATCTGGGGGTCAGTGGGTCCAGGAGAGACGGACGTATGAATTCATCCCTCCAACTGCAGTGCATGGCGATGCGTCGAGAGAGAGTCCGGCTAGAAAGGTCAAAAGGCCTCCCTCAACCAGTCTCTCTCGATCCGACCCGGGACGCGGCAGGTGGGTAGATGCATCATATACTGGAAAAGTATAGACTCTCGACAAACGCTTTGCAGCGCAGCGGCTAACGTTCGGGAACTATCTCACCTTATCGCGCATACGATTTACCCGACGTTCTGAAAGTTATTTTCAGAGTCGACAATACTATAAAAGCAGACAGCGAGCCACATAGAACTCTGTCTAAGTCACCGTCAGTAACAGTTTGTCAACACAGTGCAATTAGCTTCCGCCGCCAAGACCTGGCTAAACCTCACCCCACGAACCTCTGCTAAGTCGCCAAACGTAGTGAGCCACTTGGGGTGACCTATGGTAGAGGTTTTGGTTATCGAATAAATGTTTTCCGAGGCGGCGGAACCCATACCCGCCTCCAAAATTGAAATTCTCCAAAATTGAAACTTCTAATTGTCTTACGATTAATTCAGTAGAAAATGAAGTCATAAAAGATGGAAATTTCCATCTTTTATGACTTCATTCCTTGAGCAAAACATTAATTTATGTTTTGCTCAAGGAGGAAGATAATAATATACACTTTGAAATAATTGAGCAGATCTTCAGAAGGGCTTAAACCTAATTGCTATCCGTAAAGAAAATAATTAGATTAAATTTGAGAGAACGAATCGATTGTTGTCTTTAGTTGCACCGCAGAACAACCAAATCGATTCCAGAAGATTGGGAACTTTTCTTTACAAAATGATAAAAGTAAATAAACAAATGTTCATACAGCGGTATTTAGTTTTTTATATTTAAAAGGTTCCCGCTAAATGCCGACTCTGTACGTTTCAGCTTGTTAACAAGTTGTGGTCAGCATAAGAGGGCAAACATCATGTTGTCAAACATGTCAGCTTATTACAATTCAATAGAAAGCCGAAATGCACCTAGAATCGGCATCTAACAGGAACCTTTCAAATTTCAACAAAACAAAATGGCGCTGAATGGCCATTTGATGACAATGTTATATTTAAATTTCTGAGAAACAAGTGTTTGTTCAGGTTATTCTTTACATTAACTCAGCAAAGCAGGCCCCGAGGAAAATAATTTCAATTTGGCATAATTGCCATCTTTGAAGATGCTGTGTGGAGGGTTTTTTGAGGAGAGAAAGGAGTGAAAAAGTGTTGTAGAAAGGAGGAAACACAGAGGCCACAGCTGAGCTTCTGAACTCAAGCCGTAGAAGCGACCCGTTGTCACGACACAAATGTCAATTATGTTATGTGGTTATTAACAAGTAAAAAATAAAAAAATAATATCTTTGATATATCAAAACCACTCGGATCGATTTTAAACCCGTCTGTCGCTGGCATAATTTTATTACTTTGGTCGTTCAACAAAACCAAACGAGCCAAAATTATTATCAGATACGTGAATACTATGAAAAGGCACAAAAGGAAAAATTATTAGGAAAAAAAATACCATAATAAAACAAAGAAAATATTTCCACATTCAGTGAGTCACCCAGACGAGATAACTTATATATAATTACGATACACATTGCTTTGTGCGAGACGGCAATGGCATCGTTTCCCTTCTCCTTCCCCTCCAGACAGAATCCCACTTCCTATCTCCTGCCTCGCCACAGCCCCCCACCACCCCTGCCACGCACTTGAATATGTGATGAAATAAACCAAAAGAGGGAAAGCTTATAGATCGTGCGCTATTGCTAAGCACGCACTTAAATGGTTAGGTGCTTTATATCGGAGGGTTCAATTAATGCGAATTTTATATCACGCAAATACAATTCACGAACGGGTAAAAAAATACATTTATACGTAATCGACGATGATGCACGTGATACGTGATGTTACATAAATTATTACAAAAATAATATCATTGAGGTGATTTTATAAATAAATAATATCATTAATATATAATATCATCTATGTATAGGACTTGGGTTATTTGAATATTTTTAACGGTAGAATACAATCATGGCCCTGAATCTTTTCGCGCCCCGCGACGCCTACAAGCAAATAAATTACAAATTAAGTAAGTATACATAAATATTACATATAATTTTCATTACAATTATTTTATATTTTTTTATTTATAAACAACAAAAAAATATAGCACACCCGGCCACACGTTGCTAATACAACGCCATTACCCAACCTTTAAAACCAACGCCATCTGTTAATTTGCATACGTATCAAAATCCACACCGCCCGCTTGCCAGCCCGCTGCCCGCTGCCTGAATTGAATCTTGGAATTTGTCGGCTTTTCTCTACTATAATATGCATGTATTATATATATTTTATTTTATTTTGTATTTTTTATTTATCAAAAGTATACAATACAAAATATAGTATATTATATAAAGCATTGTACTCCCAGGAGTTAATAAACTCATTGCGGGAATGATACGCATTACATGAAACATATAGCTGTATGTATTAAATGGACATATGATGAGGACATACACAACATTATTATTTCAGATAGTCATTAATTTATTTTTTTTTTTTATTACAGAAAAAAAGTTTTTTTTTTCATGTTTACATTATACCTGCAAAGCTACTGCAAGTAGCTTGTCGGCAGGAACAGTGTGGACAGAAACATAGTACAATTAAGTATAATACAATACAGGAAAAAAATGTTTCAATTTAATAAAATACATTAAAAACGAAAATAAGTATAAAAATAATAATAATAATAAGAAGAATATGTCTAAAAAAAAAAAAAAAAATTTTTTTTTTTCTTAAAGTGCACTAGGAGTCAGTCAATAAAGAAAATCTGATTCCAATAGCCATTTTTTTAACAATAGGGCAAATTTAGGTGTCGAGCAATATTTTTTCAAATCGTATGGCAGCATATTAAATATAAGCGGTACAATGTATTCAAGAGTTCGCTGGCCATGTTTATTAGAAAATCTAGGTACAATCATCCCTTCATTTTGTGTGAGCCTAGTATTGTACATGTGATCCACCTTTGTTTTGTATGGGCTATCTAGTATATGTTGCATACAGATTTTATGCCAAAAAAGAGCTCTTATAGGTAAAACATTTATGGATTTATACATTAATGAGATATTTTGCCGCTGGTCGTAAACTGCTTTGCTGACGAGTAATTTTACCATGGCGTTTTGAATTGACTGTACATGTTGGATGTTTGTCTTACATGAGTGCCCCCAGGAAGTTATACCATATCTAACGTTAGATTCAGCCAAGGACAAATAGATTAATTTCATGGTTTTGATAGGCACATAATATTTAAGTTTATACAGTTTGCCTACAATCGCTCGAAGGCGCTTACATAGCTTAGCAATATGGATATCCCACTTCATATTACAATCCACCGTCACCCCTAAGTAGACATACTCTTTGACAAGCTCAATTCTTCCACAGTCGCAGGGCTGTAAACAATTGTTATGTATGCAGTCAAAGTTATGGGATACTACTGAGGGTGCTATTGTAAATCTGGCATGAGGCGATCTTATGTGCATTAGTTTTGTTTTTTGTGCATTTATAACTAAGCCAGAGTCGTGCGACCATTTTTGTAATGATATGAAATCCTGCTGTAGCATATTCATGGCCGCGAGCAGATCCCTATGTGCGATGACAAGTGCGGTGTCATCCGCATATACATAGTGTTTGACAAAAGAAAATACTTTATTCATAAGAGAGACAAATACTATATATAGTGTTGGACCTAGGATAGAGCCCTGTGGCACACCAGTAGATGATGTTCCCACTTTACTTAATTTTCCATTTATTTTTACCTGAATTTTACGATCACTAAGGTAGTTCTTCATAAGATGAAGTTTGAGCATGTTAGTTTGGGTCTTTTTACATTGACTTGCACGTTTGATCTCGTTGGGTAGTTGATTATATTTTGTGTGAGCTATGTATTCTAGGGATCTTAGTCCATATTTTGTTGATTTGATTTTTGGTATATGAAGTTTGTTGTGATTTCTTGTGTTGTGTTGGTGTACGTCGCAATTGTAATAGAGTGTAGTGTTGGAATGTGCCGAGTGTTGAATTACTTGTAATATAGTTTTATTTAAAAGAATTAAAACACTTTGTATTTAAACCACGAATTTATTATTTTGTATATCTACCGGTTTCGCTTCGACCAAGCTTCATCAGGATATAATATAATAATAACTAACTACTAAGGCAGAGATATCGGTTATATATAAGTGGAATGACAGAGGGAGAAAGAAAATCACAAAAGAAAATAATTAGACAGAGACAAAATTAATATGCAAGGGATACAAAGGGTAAACAATTAGTGGGAGGGAGACAACAATGTACATTATACAGAAAAAGATAAATTATAATACAAAAGAACATAATTAGACGGGAGCAAATTAATTTAACAGAGGTAAGATGAATATCAATTAGGGGGAAGGAGACAACAGTGTATATATGAGCATAAGTAAATGGGCAACAGTATTCAATAATATAATAAAAAGTCTGATTATTGTTCTTGGAATAAATGTCATCTGACATTTATTCCAAGCTTGTCCAAAAAAAAACTAATTCTAATATTTGAATTTTCTGCAGTAGTAGCTGACCAGTAGACTGAGTACCTACCAGCATAGAGCCCAAAAATATATCAACATTGTTTCCATGGAAAAGATTTTTTTCTGACGTTAGCAAAAACTCGCTTTTGTGAATCGACCGTTACATTATTTGAAATAGTTGTTTTTATAAAATCTAAGCGTTAAAATAATTAACAGGTGTCAAAATATATTAAAACTACCTAAAGAGAATCCTGGACATTCCCAAAGTTGATTGGAGACGGTCGCCTCAGGTTTTCTTGATTAAAAACACATTTTTTTAAAACAAGAAAGATTATCTTTGGACTAAATACATTCACGAAGAAATATTCATATTTTCAATTTTTTACGTTGAAACATCACATAGATATAGTGAAGAGTTACTACTGACTTGTAGCTGAGGAAGTTGTTGTTCGGAAATACTCGAGTGTCTAGTCTAGTCCGTGTTGAACGGCAGCCAAGAAGGGAGAGGATTCATAAAAGATCGCACGATGGTTAAACAAATACTGATACTTAGTATCTAAAGACTCACTCGAGGGAGCACTATTGCTCTGACTTTGCAATAATAAATGCCAGGAGGCAAAGCTTGAACATAGATATAGCTTCAGAATAAGCAATTAATGGGAACAAGCAGAACAAGCCCTCTTGTTGGCCATAATAATGGAAATGCCTTACATAAAATCAAGACGCAACATGTTCTTTGAAAGAAATGCACAAACAAAAAGACTTTACATTGGTAAAAAAATAAATTGAAGAAATATGTAATAAAATATGAAATTTGGAAACGTTCGTAGCATTTCGTATTCCAACAAAGTTTGATTGATCCGCCTGGAAATCAATAAAGTAAGGTAACAGCCGCCAGCACGTTTTAAATTATTTTACATTGCAAACGTTCTTACTCCCTAGGGAAAGTTTCCAATCAAATCCTGATCTGTATAGATACCTACAGTTATATTACAGGATAAAATAGATTTTCTGTTGTAATTATACGATGATAAAAAAATCTAATGTAATTAACAATGTTTGCTTCCTAGAAACTGAAATGGGGAAAATAAAGATCTTCCAATCCGTAAACAAGTCAATTAATCCGGATTGGTTTTCGATCATAGAATGGCATCTATTGTCCGCTGGGACGGGTGAAACGGTCAGACGGTTACACGGTCACATGGGGAGAGGGTAGGCCTATCTTCAAAAGGGGACTACACTCGGGGAGGGGGAGGGTCACTATTGTGTACAACTGCAGACTGACTAATGACGGCAGACGTCCGCTCCTGTAGCTCCCGGCCCGATCTTCCTTAATAATGGAAAAAACACCCATTCAAACGAAGGAATTACACAGAAAAGACCCGAGCATTTCCAAACGAAATATATTTAAATACGACCCATTTTACAAATAGTGCAAATTACTGTAATAAATAATTGGGGTATTCTGTATTTGGCGTGCCGACTACAGACCTTGTAGGGAGGGTACCCTTCTCGCTCCCTGAATCATGCATTGTTGTCCATCCAATGGCAATCCGGAATACAATACTCCGAGTGGACGAATAATAAATAATTGTACCTGAGCTACCCTAACACTGTATACTTGGTTGTACAATGTACAGCATTTAATTAATTGCTTTTGGCTGTAATCGCTGGTAACGTGGTCGTTGGTCACCTTGGCAAATAAAAGTATCCGGGAGATTATATGTGTAGTTCTTAGAGTACATACGAGCAAGAATATCCGAGACTGTATAATATCCTCCTACATTGATTTACCCCAAGGAAAGCCGCCCCTAACGACTCGTATGTATTAAAGGTACATATCATTACATACGGCTCTGCTCTGCATCTACCCTTCTGATATGATAAACGAACATGAAGGTAGGTTGTGTGATTGACGCATATCTACAGACTGACAGGAACTCCGGAATGAATTGGACAGGATGAGTGATCGAAAATAAATATTTATAAACAAAACTGAAAGACAGAAATCTGTTTAACTTCTTGGAAAAGGTAAAAAATATTTTTTTTAAATTTTTATTTGAGGCTTGCTTTTTCAAACATTCAGTATTTTAAGGTTTTAAGTGCCCAAATCATTTTAGATTATTTAAATAAGTACCTTCTGGAATTTACAACTTGGGAGAAAAATAAATAATGATTATTTATATCCAGAGTGTGTACAGAGCGTGAACTAAAAATGTTAGTAATGTAGCTTGATTACTTGACGTTTATAAATATATTTTCTTATTATTTATTATTTTAACTTTATGAGTAAAACCTCAAACTGTAATATTTAATTAAATGAAGACATTATGAGCGAAACTCAATCGAAAATCTGGAAACAGAAAAATCAGAAAAAGATATTGGCACCTCTGGGACTCGAACCCAGGACCTCCCTACTTTCCGGGTTGGGCGCTCATATCCACTGAGCTAAGGTGTCGATATCCAATTCGGTCACTTTTAACTGTACCATACTTCGACTAAGAACCACCCATATTATCTTCATTTTTCTTAACGCATATTTTTATTGGCTGCCATCTTTATGAATGTTAACTGAGGTTTTACTCATAAAGTTAAAATAATAAATAATAATATTCATCCCAGACTTGCGGAAGAGTCAATAGATGTCGCACATTAAATAAAAATGGATAATAATTTATCCAGACACCATCTAGATTGCATTTAGTTCGAGTTGAATCTTGCAATCATTCATAAAGATGGCAGCCAATAAAAATATGCGTTAAGAAAAATGAAGATAATATGGGTGGTTCTTAGTCGAAGTATGGTACAGTTAAAAGTGACCGAATTGGATATCGACACCTTAGCTCAGTGGATAAGAGCGCCCAACCCGGAAAGTAGGGAGGTCCTGGGTTCGAGTCCCAGAGGTGCCAATATCTTTTTCTGATTTTTCTGTTTCCAGATTTTCGATTGAGTTTCGCTCATAATGTCTTCATTTAATTAAATATATTTTCACTTGCAGTAGTATGTAGTTATGCAACTAACTTCCCGCAGGGGCAGGCAGAGAAGATCAACCGCCAAACAACTCAGTCTTGGTACACACTCCTTACTTAGACACTCCGTCTCTAACGTACCATTCTGTCAATCTGACACCTGACATGGCCCGACTCGAGTATTCGGTTTCCTTGATCGTGCCTTGCCGACTTCCACTGTTAAAATATGAAGTATATTAGTTATGATAAAACGTGCACAGTACGCTTTGGGATATATTTTATATTTTGAAATATGTATATTTGGAATGGATCTGGGTAGGCACCCTCTCAGCGATATATATCATTACACTAGTTTATAACTATTTGTGTTTTTTTCTATCATTTACGATAAGGGTTTACAAAATTTATATCAAATCCTTGAATTATTTTTGTTCAGTTACCTTTACTGGACATGTGCATTGGAAAGATTTTGCCCTTCTACGAAATATTTAAATATATAATATCCTTTCGTCATACAAGTCAACTTTTTAATTTGCATAAAAGTTTTCTTTTTCCAAATTTCTTTCACATACCGAACATCAAAGCTTGGTGATTGGCGGTTGTCATCGATACATGTGTCCATTATATCGTAGCTTGTAAGAAAACATATTGTAGAGTTCCGGTAAAAACCCCAAGCCGGAGGCGATTGCTTTCATAAATATTTGATATCAAAATAACAAATTCAAATTTTACAAGAAATCCAATCAATTAACTCGAACAATTATTGAAATATTGGGTACAAATTTGGGGCAGAACGCCGTCATAAAAGGAATTTGAATGAATATTAATGCTTTAATGAGAATTAAGTAATTTATTGGGAAGCGAGGGCTGGCGAAATACGAAGCATTGATTTTATTATGAAGGTTTGCCAAATTTTGCACAGCAGAGAAATTAATTTTTCTGAAAATTTAGAGCCTCGCGAAATTGCCTTCCACTTCTTTAAAAATTAATTTAATAATAGTATCGAAACTGTATGTAATACTCACGGAATCAAATTAAGATATCGCTTTATGAAATAGAATAAAATGTAAGTTTTTCTGGTGTTACAACAAGGGTCCAGTGAGAAAGCGATAGTGAGGGCAGAGAATATTGTGAGATTGAATTAATGGGAGGTGCAAGGAAAAGAATTTAGGGAAATACTTAAAATGCTAATCAGGTCTAATAACTAAACATAGGTAGATAAAGCAATCCAAGTAACTATTTAATTTTGAAGTGTTCTCACACGACACTCTAATTGGGGTGAAAATGAGAGTGAAAATGCTAGCAAAACTAAATATAACGATACGTAAAAAAATAGGTTTTTGTAAATATTTAAAAAATAGGGACACGCTGAATATACACTTAAATTATTATTTTTAATGTAATATGTTTGGTAGTAAGAAATTCCGTTACTGGAATTGAAAAGCAATGCATTTTAATGAATAACTTTAATAAATAACAATTAAATCATTTATTTTTTTAACTTTAAAAACGCGAAATGTCATTTTTCGCGGACCGTCATGGTATTAATTATGACGGTAAATACGCACTTTTAAAAGGCAAAATTTTTCGCATTACGCGATCGCTATTTTCATCTTTATTTTCATATCTACTACGATTTCAGGTGGCATCACAGCTAACAGCATGGTTTACGTGTTGTCAAAGCGAAAATTTTTGTCTTAAGTCTCTATACGGGAATCGGGCTGAAAAAAGAGATGGTGCAAAACCTACATAAGTAATGATTTTTCGCTTTTATGAAATATATGGCGGTCCTTGAAAAATTATATTTCGCGTTTTTAAAGTTGACAAAACAACCATTAAAATGCATTATTTTTCAATTCTGGTCACTGAATTTCTTACTACTAACTATTATCTAACTACCAAATTTTTTTAATTTTTAAAAAATGTATATTAAAGAATATTTTGTAAACATTTACCCTATCTGTAATTTTTTTGTTACGTTCCTGTTCTGTCACATGATCCGTAGCATGATCATGTTCCGTGTGATCAAAAATCATTTGTCAACATATTAGTAACTATTCTGGGAAAAACTTATGATAAATTTTATATTACTTTTATAAAAAATATACATAAACACTTTATCTGGTAAGACGGATATTTACAAAAACATAATTTTGCAAAAAAATAAGAAAGTTTCACAATAGAATCAGCCGGCGCAAGGCCAAAAGTTAGCATCAGCACAGGATAATGTTTTGGTAAATATAATTTTTTCAAAAGTGATCGATCGTCAAATTTATTATGTAGAAAGGTATTGAAGTACCTATTTCAAATCTTATGATTTCATTTATCAAATATGTATGAGAAAATTAGAAACGTATTTTACTGAACACGTAGTATTTTATTCATAGAAATTAAAATAGTTAAAATTTTGAAACGCGAGGTGATGCGAGGTAACAATATTTACATAAAACTTTTCTTTATTAATCAGCAGTCACTTTTTTGTTGTTTTTGTTGATTTAACATTTTACCATCCACCTTGAATAGTTAATTCTACTTTTATTAATCCAACATAACAATATTATTTATTTATATAACATAATTTTTTTTTTTTAAATTACGTGTGAGATGATCGTGCTTTACGTTATTTCCGAAGGAAGATTCACAGATATCTTATACCAGGACTTCCCAACCAGGGGGGCGTAGAGAAATGTCAGGGGGGGCGTAATAGGTACGTTTGAATTTCCGAAAAAAAAATTTATTTAACGCGTAGGTAAATTAACTGTTCCGAATTGCCATTCAATCGCTGCTATACTATATTGTTAATCCGAAAGTTGCTTCTCTTGCTTCGAAAACACTTATTCCATTTTCGTCCACTTATTTATGCGAGACAGGTTTTCAGCTCTAGTTTTAATAAAAACTTAACAGCGAAATTGCCTTGCCGTCCTTAGCGATTTAACCATAGCTCTAGCAAAAACTGAACCCAGAATCGACCAACTGGTACAGAGCATGCAAGCTCAAGTATCTCATTAGTACTTTAAAGTTTTTATTTATTCGTTCTAAAATTAATTTGAAAGTTGTTAGACATCTAATTATAAAAATATAATTGAAATAAATAAAAAAAATAATAATATGTATAATTAAAAGAAAACTAAGAAAATAAAAAATGTACAGGTAATTAATGATTAAAAGTGTACATACTCTTCTATTAAAGATCCATAATAAATAAATATATTGCATCTGTATTGTACCTATTTGAAATT
Organism: Glyphotaelius pellucidus; assembly: GCA_936435175.1. Taxonomy (NCBI): domain Eukaryota; kingdom Metazoa; phylum Arthropoda; class Insecta; order Trichoptera; family Limnephilidae; genus Glyphotaelius; species Glyphotaelius pellucidus. The sequence continues at coordinate 21,400,050 of OW386540.1, read as the reverse complement.
CAAATAAATAATTAAGTCAATATAAAAAATGTGTTTCCTATTTTTGTTGAAACTTAATAAAGGGGGGCATGAAAATATATTTTTTTTGGTTTGGGGAGGCTCGGCGAAATAAAGGTTGGGAAACCCTGCCCTATACTGTAAGGTATTATAATTTCATACGTATTAATTGACGCGCTCGTTGTAGAGTCGATTAGTTTTAAAAGCGAACAGCGATCGAAAGCCGAATAGGAATACAATGTAAGCGTACAACAAGTCGTCAGATTTTTAAAAAAAATAGAACTCCGGAAAAAAGTGCAATATACATGAATACAAATATATTTGTTATAATTATTTTTAAGTTAGAAATTATATTACAAAATATATAAACTTTGACCGTCCAACCAGGCATTCCCGTTTCAGGACTTGACAATATCAGTTTATAATATTACAATATAGGTAAATAAACAGCTGACCACATTCGTGAAATTTTGAGGCACCTACATAAGGCAACCATAATGGCAAATGTGGTACATAGTTCATTAAATTTTAGCAAAATTTCGAAAATCGGTCAAAATTTTACAGAAGATATGCTTTTATATTTGCTTATATTTTTTAAAATTACATACACATAATTAAAACATAGTAAATAATTTTAAAATTCAGAGGTGCATCTACATACATATACATAAACTACATTTTTTTAATAAACTCTGTGATGAAAAATTTTATATTGAAACTAATTACTTTGCATAAAAATATACAAACGAGTTTGTGTGCAAAAATAAACAAAAGTACTTAAATATTTCAATTAATAAATGCAAGTAATCGCCTTTCGTTCCTTGAGTCAGATGTGAGCGTTAAAATTCTGGAATAATTTATCTCGAAAAATAAATAGAGAAATCTCGTAAAATATAATAACGTGCATACATTTACAAGTCGGATGAACACTTTATGATGTACAACTACTGTAGCGTAGTATTTTGTAGAATTGTGTCTAGACTTGGTATGGGGAGCTGTAAAAATTGAAATAATTGAGAGTAGGTACTTAGATAACTTTTATGCGCAGCGGCAATAAAACGGTAGGCATAAAATGGTAGGCAAAAACTTTATTGCAATAAAATTCACAAAGCCATATCTCCATGACGTCATCGAGCAGTCATCATTTTTTTATTAGTCTAGGGAGCAAGCGATGAGATGGATAAAATAAAAGGGGAGCCTCCTAAGCCTGCAGATTGGATTTGAGATCAGGAGCACCCCATGGGGAAGGGTACATAAAATTGTCTTCTCAATCCCTGAGGGTTGATCGTTCCACCCCATTATTCCTGCCATTCATTTTGAAGGCCAACACGATGAATTAAATTGCATTTCGGCACTCAAGGAAATGCTATTAACGAAACGCAATATCGTAATTTGATGAAGCTGAATTATTAATCCACCTAAATAAAGCATGTTTTTGTTACGAAAGCAAAATCAAATCTTGCAGCGGAAAACAGGCATAAAATAATTCCACAAATTTTGTTTTCATGCATAAATCAAACGTTAAAAACACTAATAGACTTCCACTCGGATTTATGACTGGAAAGTGGACACGGAAGTTACTTTTGGATCGTAAATAAAAACAATGGACCGTTTATAACGCGAGAAAGTACAATATGTTGCATATTCGTGAAAAACAATTTGAGATTATATTAACAAAACACTGGGCAACAAAACAAAATAAATTCCGTTAGTAAAACGCAAAACACGGATTTATGACTGAAAAGTGGATAAGGGCGTTGCTTTGCATTCGTATAAAACTAGTATAAAATAAATACAATCGAAAGTTTATAACGTAAGAATATACATGCTATACATTTGTAAAAAAACCTTTTGGGATAGTAAAAACAAAATAAATTCGGTATAGTAGTCCCATAGAGAAGTCGTACGTACGTTATATACGAAAATCTTCCTTTTTACTTTAAAACAAAAAATACAGAAGATACTAGACGTCACGTACAACCTCTCTCTATAAGTATTTTTTAATGAAACAGTAACGATGTTTCGCGGATTCCCCGAAACCGTGAATGCCAACCGTTAGTATACTAGTCCAGCGAGAAATCGTACGTATTGTCATGGTTCTAGTATCTTCTGTCTTTTTCGTTTTCAAACGAGACGCGTGAGAAGGCAGAGGACGAACGTTGATGACGTCCGTCCTGGCTATTGCTGGGACTAGTTTACTTGCTGTCATCAGTTGTGATCAGATATATACTTCCTGTACCGAAACGGGTTGGCGCATAATTATTAATTAGTGATGTTCACTTAGTTAATTCAATTCAATTCAATTCAATTTATTCACTTTAAAAACATAACAAAATTAAAATTTCAAATCGTTTTTAAAATAGAGAAAATATTAAGATTAAAGCATATTTAAGCAATTTAAATAAAAAAGAAATTAAGCAATCAAACATCAATGAAAAATTCATACATCAATGAAGCACAATCAGACTAACAGCAATAAAGCTTGCTGTCTAAATTGTGCTTCATTGATGCTAAACATGTCGATATTCAAAGTGATTCTATTAAACAACAAGTCTGCTCTCCCGACTGGCATAACCATCGGCAAGTTATTTCTGCAAGCCGGGAGATAAAACAGTCTTCGCTGTCGGAGACGGAGATAACCACCGGGAACATGGAAACTAATGCTCTCCATAATAGCCAAGTTTTCGAACCGTCCACGATCAGCCTGAAGAAATGTGTTATAATGAGCACATCCCTTCTGACCCGTAGACGGTTCACACCGAGCATGCCCAAGAGAAAGTCGGTAGGGTAGAGTCACGGATAGTAGCCGTACTCCCTCAGGTAAAGAAATCTCAGAAATTTCTTCTGAACCTTCTCCAACATGAGGGAATACTTGATGACACTGTAACTCGGTTTCACGGTTTCGCGAAACCATGGATACCGACCGTTTATACCTACTTAACTGTCGTAAGTTGTGATCGGATATACGAGATTTGTTCAAAAGAAAAGGTGAATTTCGAATTTTTTCGAAAAGTATTTATTCATCAATATCCATTTTCTCCCCTTCAAAGTAATCCCCCCTCAGATATAATGCACTTATGCCAGCGCTTCTTCCAATCCTCGAAGCACTTCTGGAATGCGCTTTTCGGTATGGCCATCAGCTCGTTCTTCGATTCTGACTTTATCTCATCAATTGTGGCAAAACGCTTTCCTTTCATTGGTCTGTTCATTGGGAGTAGAAAAAAGACGCAGGCAGACAGCCAAATCTGGTGAATACGGTGGTTGAGGCATGATTACGGTGTTGTTTTTGGCCAAATAATCACGAACAAGCATTGATGTGTGAGCTGGTGCATTATCGTGATGCAAAATCTATGATTTGTTTTTCCACAATTCCGATCGTTTGAGCCGTATTGCTTCACGCAAATGTTGCATAACTTCCTTGTAGTATTCCTTATTAACCGTACGACCTGTTGGAAAAAACACATGATGCACCACGCCATTGTAATCGAAGAAAACAGTGAGCAACACCTTCACATTTCACCTTCACAGCGTGCTTTTTCCGTCTTGGCTCTTCTGGCCGCTTCCATTGGGATGATTGGGCCTTGGTTTCGACGTCATAACCATATACCCACGTTTCATCACCAGTTATGACCCTTTTGAGCAAATCTGGATCGTCGTTGACGTCATTCAACAACTCCTGAGCGATACTAATGCGACGTTGCTTTTGCTCAAAAAAAAAGTAAAAAATCGAAGAACACACAAAAACGTGCCTTTCTAGTTGTCAAAAACAAACCACTAATCCAAAATGGCTGATAATGCTAACATATGATAAACAAATGTGTATCAACATAACAAAAAAAAATCGATAATCGAATGTACACAGCCCGCCCCTTTTGAACAAACCCCGTATTATTACCGTACCGAAAATGGTTAATTAGTGATGTTCACACTAGTGTCACATCAGAAAGTAACCATTTTCCAAAATATTAAAATATTTACTGCGAAAATGCAAGAGTGTTTTATTACTCCGCGGAACGGTGGAAACAAATAAAGGTGGTCAAAAAGAAACACTAGAAACGGACGGTCATACAGCAGGTGTAAAGCTAGTGGAAAACTCTGTTGCGTCCGCTCGGAAAGGTCGTCACAAAAACAGTTTCTGGGTAAAATTACGGACGGAGGTTTGTTGCGCGGCCAGTGAAGGGGTCACAAGTCACCAGGGCCAGGACAGGGCCGCACCGGTCACGGGAGATGCAACGGAAAACAGCTGTTCAGTGTTCAAGCTGGCGCACGAGACCGGGCTTAGAAAAGGACAATACGGGACTGCTAATAAATATACTTCACTGGGCGAGAATATATTATTAATAGCGAATTCAAGGTACAGAATTTTAATATACGGAATATTTCTGCAGATTATCAACAGTGAAGGGATTGGAATTTGAAGGAAGTGCAGATTAACAACAGTGATAGCGAGAACTGACGTGCCGCGAAAAAAGTTTGGTAATGTATTTATATTATTATGTACAGGTAGGTGCAATGGAACATCTAATCCGCATTCAATATAGTTTGTTAAATTGTTTTGTATTATAATTTCTAATTTTGTAACTGATGATTCCTGGTAAAATTTCATTTCAATATGAAATTATGTGTTTAAAAATCATAAATTCATTTTAATGACTTTTCAATGAATCACCTTTATAACATTCTTCCACAATATATATTTTTTTAAACAAAATAATTGCAAATTTTGCATTTTTCAAGAATTTGTGGAAGAAAATTATAAAGGTGTTTTAATCCATTTAAAAGTTTTATCGAAATGGAATTCCACTTAGAATAAATGTTTTAACCCCTCAGGCTAATTTGTTCGCTTTTCGGAACGCCTCATACGGGTATCATTGAAATCTTTGTTTCCATTACTATCATGGTTAGATATACGTTCTAAACGGCGTTAGACAGAGCAAACACCATGCTTTATATTCAAATCTAAAAGTAAACCACGAAATAATTATATAATTAAATTGTACACCTTTATGGAACTAAAATTTTCGACCGAAATTTAAAAAAAAAATTATGAAACTTTGGGAAATTTTTATTAAGTAATTATTTTTACATGAAACAACAAAAAGCAAGATGACGATTGCGTTTATAATACATTTGGGTAATAAAATATGTATGTGTTTTTATTTTTTTTTCGTCAGCAGTAATTTTAGTTAGAAACAACTGTTACTATTAAATAACAACTGTTACATTAACTGTTAAATTGTACACCTTTATGGAACTAAAATTTTCGACCGAAATTTGAAAAAAAAAATTATGAAACTTGGGTAAATTTTTATCAAGTAATTATTTTTCCATGAAACAACAAAAAGTAAGTTGACGATTGCGTTTATAATACATTTGTGTAATAAAATATGTATGTGTTTTTATTTTTTTTTTTTCGTCAGCGGTAATTTTAGTTAGAAACAACTGTTGGTTAAAAAAAGATTTAAAAAAGTTTAGTTAAAAAAATTTTTTTTAGAAAAAACTTAAGGTGAGTTATTTATAAAAAAAAATACGTTTGCATTAAAAAAAATTTTACTTAAAAAATTATGTTTATTTCGAATTATAAAATTTGAAAGCGTATTTCATCCTTTTTCAAATTCATTTTTTAGTTTTCTGATGCATTCAGATATATTCCATTTATTTGGATTTTATTGCAAAGCGGAAATATTTTGACCTTCCGACAAAATGGGCCCGAAGCCCGAGGGGTTAATATTTATATTTATTATTTTTCTTATTATTTTTGACAATTCGTGGTGCAATTCCATCATAAAATAATATAATTATAAATAAGTGGAAAAAATAATAATATATATTCGAATTGATGGTTAAATTAATTCATATTAATTGCAAGAGCGCACTCCAATAGATCTGCGTTCATTTAAAACACGCCAATAAATTAACAGTTTATTTGATCAAGTATGTACTTACATATCATGTTTAATATATTACAGTACACGTGCGATGCAACCATATTATGGGCATATAAAATGGTTGACGTACGAAACCAAGGTAAAAAAAATAAAAAAAGCCAAAAAAATCTGAGGAAAGTGGTGGGTACATTACCAGTTACTGATTAATACACTTTAAATTGGATCGGTCGATCTAAAATTGAGATTGGCAAAAACAGATGTCGTAAGTAATTTAGAAAAACCGAAGGCAGATCGATACTCGGTACCACTCGTTAAGTGGACTTGATATAGATAGGAAAAGGTTGAACTTAAGAATAGGATTTGAAATTGGATTGGAGTTTCCTTCCTTTTAACTCAACCCCGATTTTTAGTTCAATGATTGAATGTACCGTACTAACCAGACACCCTTAGTTGTTTGCCTCAAGTAGTTAGGGGCTCGCTGGACGGGTGGGGGGGTCAAACCTTGGATCTTCCCTCATGTGTGTTCTCCCCTCTTCTGCGCTGCTTCTGCCTGACAGATGGTTGCGGATCTGTAAAAACAGAAAAATCCTCTTTATTCCTCACACCAGACAAACACGTCACATGTTTCATGCTGCAAGTGAATAAAACACAAAAGGAGAAGCAGAAACGAAGGTTCAACGCGTGACATGTTTAACAAAGGTCATTAGTTTGAAAATATGTGGGTAATGGTGTATTGTACGACAATATAATTCAGAACTTAGGGAAGGAAACAAAAAAAACACCATCTAAAGTTTTTAGCATTGTGTACAGACAGTGAAAGATTCAGTAAAAAGAGTTTTTAAGGGTGGGTGGACATTTTTGGGATCTTCGCCACATAAAAAGAAAGAAAAATTGGAAGCACAAAAGAGCCTTCATCGTGAAATAAAAAAGCGATAGAATTGGCACAATTTTAGTACTTACCTATCAATTACTTATTTGGTCTCTAAACACATAAACAGTGGCGTAACTATAGGGTGGCAGGGCTGGCAAAATGCCACGGGCCCCGCAGGGGCCAGGGCCCCGGCATTTTTCACAAAATTTAGTAAATATATAAATTTTATGTAAGCTGAAGCACATAAAATCAATTAAAATTAGAAACAACTAAAGACCATAATACAAATTCAAATAAATTATTAGGATTTAAACGAATTCAATTCGATCAATTTTAGAACGCATCCATTGATTGCTTAATTTTTTTGTCGCGGTGTCGAGGACAAGGATTAGAATACAAAAACTCATAAAAGATATCGAGCCAAATGCGGTATATGTTCACTGTGCTGCTCATAACTTAAATCTAGTACTTATTGATGCAGTGAGAGAGGTTATTGATATACAACATTTTTTGAAACAGTTCAACAAATTTATAATTTTTTTGGGCATAGTATCAAAAGATGGAATGGAATATTTAATCAAGTTTTATATCTGATAAAGAAAGGGAGCCTTCAACTAAGAAAGCATTAAAAACATCGAACCCTACTACCCTCCTTTATGATGCTATTTTTGTTTTAAAAGTTCGGTTTGTTGAAGTCCAAAAAGCGCTAACGAAAACCATTTATATTAAATTACAAATCGGATGAAAGAAATGAAGCCTTTTCATTCAAGAAGAAGATCGAGAACTACAATTTTATTAGTTTTTTATCAGGTTTTCCATTGCAAAATTCTACAAACTATCGATGCAGCCTCTAAACACTTCAGTCTAAAGCCACCGATATTTCAAATGCCTTAAAACGTTTGAAAATTTGTCTGGAAGAATTGGAAAGGTATCGACATGAATTTGAAAATCTAAAAAAAGAAACAAATAGTATAGCAGAAAAATGGTCCACCAACCCTTAATTTTCTAAAACTCGTCTGAGGAAGGTGAAACGCCATTTTGGCGAACTTTGCGAAGATGAGCGTCTCCAAGATCCGGAAAGTTTTGTTTAAAGTGAACATATTTTACCGAGTATTGGACATCATTTTTAATCGACTGAAATCGCGTTTCCTTCCAATGAATGAAATTGTTTCCAATTTTAGTGTTTTGCAACTTGCCACTTTGCTAAATTTAATTCACTGATCTCTTAAAAAAGCTCTAGAATTGGTTGATATATAAAAAAACATATGAATCAGGGAATTTCTCAGTTTTCAGTCCACCACCCAGAGACGAAATAGAAAAGGCTTCGTGTAATAGAAAACTTGCTGATTAAAATTCAATTACAACGTGACGATTTTTACTGGTAGAGCCCCATCCAATGAATTTGCCTCGGGCCTCAGATAGTATAGTTACGCCACTGCACATAAAATAAGAAAATATTTTTTGATATCCCAAGAAGCATGAATTTCCGTTATTCTTAGTTTAAAGCATACGTAACTTATAGGTATTCGAAATGTAAATAAATATGTGTACGACACAAAAACACGTTACGGTATAACCAACTGCGAGGTTCTTGTATGTTAAATGGAGATGTGAAGGAAAGTCCAGAAGCAGGGCGTAGAAAAACAAGAAACAGGAGGTGGCTTTCGTAACTCTTAGGGTAAGATAGTATTTTAAAACTCTATCGCGTAGAAGGAAATGGGGTCACGAGAAGCATTGACAGTCTGGAAGCAACCTCAATGTATAGATGTTTCTGCCCTATACCCTCTTCCATTAATATCATGAAGCGTTCTCATAGCATGCTTTAATATTTGCTTTATAAAAATAACATGTTCCACGAACAAAATTCCAGTATTTTCATTAGCACAGATTAAAATATAAATAACAATTTTTATCACAATGTTACCATACACCTAACTTCCCAACAATAAAAGTTAATTTAAAATGTTTCGCAAGTTTATGAAAAATGTGTTTAAATTTAAAATGTTAGACAGAAGCTCTGTCAAGTAATACGGTTTCTACATCGTAGTTGAAGTCGGAATTTCATCGCTTCAAATAAAAACCTTGTTAAATTTGTAACCATACGTAATTTTTAGTTGAAAAGAATATTAAGATAGTTAAAATGAGAAAACTCAAGAATATAACGATAAGCAAAGCACGCATCGCAAGCACCTTTTTGAAATATTGACATTCTAAATGGTTCTGGGATTTCTTTTTCAGAAGTAAATTCAGAGCAGGCACGTAAAACAAACAGAAGATAAGATACCCATGAATGAAATAGGATCAAATTAAAGTTGCTTTCAGGATAAAGCGCACAAAGGGTGAATGCATTTATGCAAGAAATGAGATTTAGGGAGAATACATGTTTTCAATTGGTTATTAGTTATTAAGTTATGTGTTATTAGTCATTATACAAAGTGCCCGATTTGAAAGTAACATACCTGACTTACGTGATTTTAGTAATTACTGATATTAATTGCAGTAAAAATGTAAAAGAAATCTTGGCCTCCGGTGATATTTTTGATGTGTTTTTTGTAAATAAAAATCTTTTTTAAATCAGTAGGTTTTGGACAGTTAGGATCGGGGTGAGGGGTTGGGCGGTCACTCTGATGGAGGTAAAATAAATACAAAATATTAACAACAAAAACATCGAAAATGTCACTGGAGACCGAAAATCAATTTACCTTTGTACTCCAACTAAATAACAGGAATCAATGGTTAACGTAAAAAAATAAAATTGAAAAAAAAATACTAACAAAAAATGTCACAGGGGACCAAAATTTCATTTATCTTTTTACTCCAAGTAATGTCATGAATCAATGGTTAACGTAAAGATAGTCCTTGAACAGTACATGAGTTATCTCTCAATGATTATAATTCTATTAAACTGCGTAAAAGTTGGATAATTTGCATGTCATTGCTTTTGTGAAACCCAAAAAAAAAAATCGATGTGGCAAATTGATTTAATTTTCAAATGCGAGTAGCGTCGCCGCCCGAAAAACTCTTTTTTTTCTTTTTTAATGGACTCTGTGAAAGACAAGATTGGACAAATAATATTTACGTTATTTTTTTTACATGAGCTCTACACAGAAGGCTCTGAGGAAAATAATTTCCCTCAAGGCCTTTGTCATCTTTGGGGATGCTGTGTGGAGGGTTTTTTTAAGGAAAAGGAGAGGAGAGTTCTGGGAAGGAAAAGGGTTTAAGAGGTGGGCAGGAATCTGGGGTTCAGTTTGTCCTGATCGTCCGCCTCCAGACCTGGACAAACCTCCCCCCATGAACCCGGGCACCCCTGCTAAATCACCAAACGTAGCGAACCACTTGGAGTGACCTATGGCAGAGGTGTTGGTTATCCAATAAAGGTTCCCGGGGCGGCGGTACCCATTCCCGCCTCCCAAATTGCATAAAACTCCTAATTTTATAATGATGTTAATGTATTTAGTTACCAGATCTGATCTGATTACTTCCCACCGCGAAGGTATTTATTTGATAGTGGTTAAATGATTTAAAACAAATTATTTATATATTAATTCACTCCGCGCATAGTCACAATGTGATGACATTTTACGAACACATTACATAGCTAAAATAAAACGATCAAACGCCAGATTTACAAATCCTTTGCATACAATGTCATCATTTAATCGGGTCGGCGCCAAATATTTTCGCCCAAAGCTGCATTGTTTCGCTCCGATAGCCATCGGCGTTATTACAAAAGGGTTATAGTTACTAGTAACGATAACTATTTAACGGTAGCAATGGTAACTAGTAACTATAAAGGGTATAGATACAAAGGCTGTTATAAATGTCATCCCGACCGTTATGCCTGTTCGCCACGCGCCAGCGGGAGTATGTCCGCCTCACTTTCAGATTCATCTGAGCGACGAATTAAGGGATTACTGTCACCCCCGTCAATGTTTCTGCTCAGATTAATCTTTCTATTTTTGGTGACGTTACTCTGACAGAACAGGCGAAAAGAACTTTGAATGATGAAATGGCATTTACGGCTAGAAATAATAAAAAAAATAATCGAATACTTGAGACGCGATATTCGTTAATTCAGTAAAAACCTTTTTGATATTATTTGTATTTCTGTTGCTAATTTTTCATAGTGCCATTCTGATTGCAATAACAAGAGCACTTCACATAGAGTCTTTACAAGCACTAAACAAAATAAAATTAAACATAGTTAGAATAACCTCAAGATACTGAGTTTTTTTACTTAGAATTAATGGCGTTAATTTTATAAATAAATAATATTTTTTTTAATACCGCACAAGAGTCCCCAACTGCTCCCGTCTGGAGCCAGTATATGTAGTGAGGCTGAAGGTAGTGGTGAGGGGAAGGAGATGGGGAAGATGAAGGTGGGGATGTACTGGCTATTCAGATCTGGTCACCAAATACGGCTAAAGCCATTTCAAGCGACGATTTAATTCTGAATGGTGGTCTTACACCAGAGCGATACCGAGAGTACTTCCACTCTGGACGTGCCGCAAATATACTATATATTATTTTTAATTAATTAATTGTGAAAACCCACAAATTAATCAAATAAAATTTATTTGCGCATGCCGGAAACTAACTCGCGACCTTCGGATTGTGTCGACTTCGGGACCACGGAGGACAAGAAAATATTTTTCAAGTGGAATAACTCATTGAGTAAAACCTCAAATGTAATATTTAATCATTAAAGTTAACTTTGACAACTCTCAAACGAAAAATTGGAAACAGATTCGGTCGCTTCTAGGAATTGAAGCTAGGGCCTTGCCAGGGGGCTTTGCTCCACAACAAAGACGAATGCGACCAAATCTTTTTCTGATTTTTCTGTTATCTCATTTTCGTTCGAGATTTGGAAACATTATCTTCAATTATTAAATAAATACAATTTTATTTACAATACAAACATTGTGGGCTGAGAAATATTTTGGTCTTGTGAGATAAACTGCCAAAATGATAAAAAATAAAACACCCAGGGCCTTAATAAGAAACGTGTTTTAAGTTTTGCACAACTGATATACAACCATTAATGTAAGGTAAATGATTGTTTATCAGTTATGTAAAATTTAAAACACATTTTTGTAAAGGGGACATTAGGTAAAAATTTTCCCAGTAATACAAAATAATAAATTTTCACATGTAGCAAACACTTTGTGGGAATACATTTTAATTTCAATAAATTTTTTTATTCCTCCCTGATGAAGGTTCAGGTCCAACTGAAACCGGTTGGATAAAGAAATAATAAAGTGGAATCGAAACAAATTGTGTAAATTACAAAAATTATATTTATTTATTTATTAATAAACGCCCTTTTTCGGGGCTTTTACATATACATATAGTACAGTTAGAAAAAATACATATTTATTGTACATAACTGAACTGCCTCAATAACAACAGTTAAAATTTGTTTAAGGCGGTACTATCCGAATTTCTACCGATTTCTTGCAATCTCCCTTGAACATTTAAAGTTTTTAAGCTCTTAAAAAATATATGTTATTTTTGAAGATAATATCTATACAAAGCAAATTATATGAAATTCCCTCGATAGAAAAAAATCGCAAAGTATGCTTCGAAAATTTTATTTTCAAGCCTGTCTCTATTATTTAACAAGTTATATGTATGAAAAAATTCACTGTGTTTCTTTGAACGTTGTTTTAGACAACCCCCACGAGATTTTTGCTGTACTCTAAACGAGTCGTGTTTTATTAAACATGTTCACTTTTATCGTTTGAAATATTAGCGCGGTCTCTCCAACATTCGTAATTACGAACGTAATTACATATCTCTCCATCTTCTTCTTTTCGTGCTCGGGTACGAGGCCTTAAAGATAAATTAAAGATGTCCACTGACTTGGTATAATTGTTTCCCTCCATTGGTATTCTGGGCAAAGAGGAATACATATGGTAGTTAGTCCCAGAATTTCTGCACTGAAATAAATCCTGACTTCTGGTATTACGAAGTGGAATTCGCAAGCTTATCAATTCAAGCAATACCGGACTATCAACGAAATCATTTACAATTTTATACAGAAATACCAAGTCAGTGAAAATTCTTCTGCCTGACAGTTTGAGCATATTCATATCGTTTAAAATAACGTTGTAGTTCAACATAATTGCTGGAAAACCCATTTTAAAATTTAGAAAACGTAAGAATTTTTTTTTGTATTCTTTCAACAGCTTGTACATGTATATTATAATGTTGATAGGACAGGAGAATTGTACTTAAGTTGACTTCTAACATACGCAAAATATAACAGTTTAATACACTTTATATTGTTAAAATTTCTAGTTAGCCTAGTTATAAATCCCAAGATTTTTAAGCCCTTATTACAGATTTCTGTTATGTGGTTAACAAATGAAAGATTTGATTGAAAAGTGATGCCTAAGTCTTTTATTTGTGTTAATGTCTCAAGAGCATTATTATCAATGTTGTAATTAAAGATCACTGGATTTTTTATTCGAGAAAATCTTACTATTTTACATTTTGAGATATTTAAGTAAAATCTATTTTCATTGCACCAAATTGGAAATTTGTTGATATTATCTTGAAGAATGTTGCAATGGTAAATATTTTGAATAATTCTAAAAAATTTTAGGTCATCAGCAAAAGGTAAAATAGATACATCGTGAAATATTTTTGTAAGATCATTTACAAACAAGATAAATAAGATTGGGCCAAGGTGTGAACCCTGTGGGACTCCACTTGTTGCATTAATTTTCTCCGATAGGGAAGATTTTTAATCTAACAATTTGTTGTCTTTCAGTAAGATAGCTTTCAAACCAGGCCGCGTATACCAAGCTTTCCTAATTTCCAAATTAGGATTTTATGGGAAACTGTATCAAATGCTTTACTGAAATCATTATAAACAGAGGAGTCTACTTGTTTTTTGTCTTTAAAAGCATTGGTTATAAAATTTTCATAAATAGTAAGTTGGAAAGAGTGTTTCTACCTGGCACAAATCCAAACTGGTGAGGTGATATAACAGGTGTTATTTGTGTAAAATTTTTGTCAAGTATTAGGCTTTCAAAAACTTTCGGTAATCTAAAATATATCGAATTCGAATCGTATTCCGGGCTAGCTATGCGCTATTTATATAAAAAAAAAAAACATTAAATCTAAAACGAAGTAAGTTAAAACATGCGAATACGGAAAGAGATTTTATTTGCAGGTCCAATTTCCAATCATGGAAAAGTTTTTGCGAGTAATTAAAATGTTTTTTTTTCTTAATTTTAAATGGGTTCTCGATATATTTTTAATTAAAAGTTACACCTAAGTTTTTGTCGAGCTCTGTGGCTTTGTGTAAAATGCACACAAAGCCGACAAATTAATTAATTAGAAGCTCAGATGTCTTGAAAAGAAACTTGGAGCGCAACGTATAAGGGAACTTTCAATGGAAGAGCCGAAGGGTTGTTTACATTTTCAACACTGCACACTGCAAATGTTTCTACAGTACGAGCACACGGTGAAGTAACAAACACATTATTATTCTCGAGATTTGTTGCACAAGGAAACATAAATCCTGCTTGAAATGCGTACATCATATACGTTCTAGATCCGAGTGGCTTCCCTTTGTAGAACTCAACAAGTTCTAATATTCCAGTATTTCCAATAGGAATCAATCAATAATATTATTAATCTTAATTTGGTGTCATCCTCGAATAACGTAGTAATTGAACATAATATATTTTATTCGAGTCACCAAATCAGGGACTGTGAAGACCAATAATAATTGTGCAAGTATTTTTCTCTGTCAGATGCTCGATTACTTTTAACTGTGGGTTCACAATTCATAGTGGGTATGTCCTCCGCTCAATTTTGACCAAATAGAAGAAATACGAAATATATATAAATATAACGATTGAAAATAATTTTTTTAATTTATTATTTAATAAATTTTTTATAAGAAAAAACTCACATTTTATAACTTTTGAAGGTTATTCCCATCAACGTAATATATCATTGAAGAAGAAGATAACACTTATAATCCAAATGAAAATATAAAATATTCATTTAGACTTTCATAAAGTCAATGGTTCCATGTGAATAAATTCGGATACATTTATCCGAGACGCTATTCAGGTAACAAACCAATTCTTGGAGTGATTGTTCCAATAAAAATAGTAGTGGCCCATAATATGGAAAAAAGAACTAGTTGAAGATATAATATTGTTGATTCTAAATATTTGAAATATGAGATTGACAAATATGACGGTTTAACAGAGGGTGGCAATAGCGAAATTGGTTAACGCGCACGTCCCGGTTAGACGAGAGGTCTGGGTTCGAGTCCCAGTTGCGACCATTGTCTTTTTCTATTTTTCTGTCTTAGTCTCTTTCATATTTTCATTTAGATTTTAAGTGTTATCTTCTTCTTCAATGATATATTATTTAATATACTGAATTAATAAATAGAAATACGTATCTTGTAAACACCGTATCCAAAACTCATGTCGATAGTAATTGGTCGTGAGGAAACTGGAGGTCGATCCGTGGCGATTTCTCCTGGCTGGTTTCAATCCTGTACGTTAACTACATCGTTATGGTTCTAAGCGTAGGTAAACTCGTTAAGTCAAAAAGCTTTTTAATGAAATAAACGTGCACCACCTAGAACCCGATGAAACTATATGTCTTTTACTATAAAATGGCTTTAAACGGAATTACTCTTTTATCGCGGCGGAATATAAAGGTCGATTTAAGTCCTACGTAAAAGGAATCAAACCCTTGTGACGCGGGCTGGTTCTCGATGAATTATTTGAGTTAATTCGCTAGTGTGGTGTTAACCCTAATGGCCGTTGCTTGAAGCTAAAATATGTCTCTTCTGACCTCTGGAATTCGAGATTTACTACTTCGAAGGCTAAGGACAGAAGGAGATCAGCGCGAAAATGGTGAGCACTGCGTTAGATTTACAACGGCGCGATGACACATTTGCTCCGAAGTAATGATACAAAGCTAGGCGCCGCGCCGGGTCCGGTGTCGGACTAAAGTATTCGGAATTCCTTCGATCAGATCGGGCCGCACGTGAGTGTTCGACCGAAAAATGAATTTCCCACATCTCCTGTCGGCAATGTATAAATCACCGGATAAATGGCCGGATCAAAGTCAAGCACTCAAGAGAAAGAGCGGGCAGACAATAAACTGCAAAATATATTTATGAATTTGGCAGATTTTTCATTTATATTTATTCTCCGCAACGTGATGGAAGTCGGCATCATGATTTATATTTAGAGGCTTCTAGATCATGAATCCTGATGAGATTCTGAAAGAAATATTAAGTGCTGTGGAGAAGTTTGGCAACAATATCCGTTTATCAGAAGCTTTAAACTTCTAGACACCTTGATAAAAGTTGGTGGAAAGTAACCCCTGGTTGTGATTAACAACCGATTCATTTAAGTATTTGCGCCATAAAGTATTCAAGTCAAACAAAGTATATATTTCTTCTTCAATAATCACAAATTCACTTTAATGAAAATAAATAACTTTGGATCCATCACAAAATAAACGACATGTTTCAAAACCGATAGTTTCTTCGTCAGGATAAACGTATGATGGATGTTACCAAAAACAAGAATAGACACATTAAATAATGGTGCAAACAAAGTTATTTATTGTCAATAAATGAAAACAAATAACTTTGTATACACCACTATCTAATCAACAATATCGACATGTTTCAAAAACTATGTTTTCTTCGTCAGGATATTAAGTTAATGATTGAAGAAGAAATTATTTATTGTCAATTGAAATGTCCATTATTTAAAAATAGTTGAAAAAGAACAAAGCGAGTTACGAAAATCAAAGGAAACCCCATTCGTTTTTAGATACTAACATAACAAGAGTGTTTTTGTAAATAAGGCAATTTTTTTGCTCCACTAACTCCCTGACAGAAATACATAGTCCCTACATTATTAGCTACGTCGGTTCCTCGGAACCTTTTAGAAAATTTACGACGATACCTACTTAGAGACCAAAAAGGGACGGTTTTTTTCACACATTCTATTAACATAATTTATGTAGGTATAAAGCATAAAGCTAAAACCGCTTTATGCCTGTTGAAAATTTCGATAAAAATGGAAAACGTTTATAAATCGAAAATAAATTTTAAACCGTTTAGTAAGAAGTTGTAAGATATATTTATTGATCTAATAAACATGAATCACATGAAATATTTATGTTGTAAAATTTTACGGATTAAAGTGGAAAAGCGAAGAACCGCATTCAAAAAAGAAATATATGTAAAAGGAAAAATTTTGTAATCTTACGAAAACACTCTTTCCAGTAGAAAACAAGTTTTGCATTTTCAAATCGAATTTTCCTATTAAATTTAGAAATTGATGTCTAAATGACTGAATAATATCGATGGAAAGGGACTTGTTTCCACTCAAAAAGTTAAATGAATAAATCGTGTTTAGTCGCTTTGCGCACGATTAAAGTATATTTTTTTGTGATTGGAAAATCGTGTCTTGATTTCACATTCAGGGAAAACAATAGGTATAAGCCACCCCGATGCCTTGTGTGTAAATTAGGTTTATTCGTAAAACGTCATTATATTATGACAAACAACGGGACTGGGGGTTATGAACATTAAATTCATTTGAATTTCACATATAAGTTCTCTCCTGGATGGCTGAAGTACACTTGTTTATTTTTACAGTTTCCATTATTTTGACAGGCGAGGACATACCGGCCAAGCTGCATCACTATTATTAACTGCTGCTTGCAAATGAGTAAAACAAACATCAAAACTAGTGTTTACCGTGAGATATTTCAGGACGAGAAGTGTTAACTATAAATAAATCACCGGGAGCATGTAGCGAGGCTCAATCGCACATACTAAACTCGTGCAAAACGACCTATTAATACCTCCAACTAGTAAACGTACTGCACCAGTTCCTTTGTATCCTGTTCAGTGATCACCAGAGTTCGCGGACAATCTACAAAATTCACGACTGTCAATAAGACCAGCACTCACACGTCGTAAGGCACTAGTAACAGTTATAGCTGTTAACGTTTGACTCAGATTTATTACAGTTACGAGAATGTAGACGTTCGTTAACTTGGATGCGATGAAAGCATCCGAGTAAGTTATAAACATAGGGGCGTTTTAATAGCTTTACGATTAACCGCAAACAATGCCGTCGAATTCGTACACAGAACAACAAAAATCTCAAACAATGAATACATCAACTATTAAACTTTATTGGCCGAGATCAAAATTGATGATAAAGATATTTTATGAGCATGTTAAGAGAATAACTATCTAATGGAAACATGTATTATAACTATTGTACGCCTGTTAGATATTTCCTTTACTGTTATATTTATTGTCTCAGGCTATTTATTCATCAGAGATGGCAGCGGAATACCACTCTTCGCTGATATAAAATACTGGGACCGGACAACTCAACTTTCACTTCTTTGAAAAGTCATTAAAAGTGAGGAAAATACTAGTTTAAAAAGGTAATTTTATGTTAGGTTATGGGCTATTTTTTTCATCACTTTTAATGACTTTTCCAAGGAGGGTTGAAATGCCGCTTTGATGAAATGGTACCATAAATTAAAAGAAGAAATTCAAACCTACTGTACTTCACGTGAATGCAATAACAAATAACAATGAGAATTTAAATTACGCACGAAATTTTCTGTACGAACAGGTACTTCTTTGGATAAGTTTTTAGATTTTCACGGCCAAAAGTATTTTCGTTATTTGTTTTTGGGGTGTTATGCCATGTCGCGCTACCTCCTTCTTTAGCCAACGTTTCGGACAGCGTTGATGGACACTGTAACGCTGTCCGAAACGTTGGCTAAAGAAGGAGGTAGCGCAACACGGCATAACACCCCAAAAACAAATAACGAAAAAAAAAAAAGAAGGTACTCCTTTAGTTGAGTACATCGATAAGAACACACTCAAATGATAATTGAGGAGTTTCGATTAAAATAATACATGGCGAACTTTCATTAAGTATTTGCCTTTGCCAGGCAGAAATAATATCGGTAAAGGTACGTACTCAATTAGTTCAAAGGCCATTGAAGCGTGAAGCTCGTCAGCGGCGACAACTTATTTAATCGAGTCGTGTTCTCAAGCAGGTATTGAGTCGTCGAAATCATTACAGTTGCGCTAATTGAACCTGTACCTACATAGCATTGCGTCACCTTCAGTTTACGCTATTTTCGTCTCAGTAAATATTCCTTTATTGCTAATGAATGAAATAATGGTAATTTAAAGCGAAATGTTTTTCACTGTAGCAATAATAATCATCAGTAATTACTGACAAACACGTTTTCCAACTGCACTCCTGAGAATTTACTTTAATTTTTAACGAATCAATGTAATAATGGAAACGGTAGTAAAAGGACAAGCAGCGGTATTGTGTGATAGCGAGCAGTGAGCAGCAAGCAGCGAGCAGTGTGGTGGAAATCAAGAGTTTGCAGACACCACGACAAAGGTGCGGCGAAGTCAAGGGGTTATCACATTAAACAAGTATGCGTCTACGTCCCTCTCGGGTGACACCATTCTGAGTAAAACGGCACCAAATAAAATTTAAAAGCGACCTATTTAATCGTGGAACAAAGGCATACAACTTTTAACATTTTTTTACTCGGTGACACAATTTTCGTTTTGTGCAATTCTGTTCCGAGACAATGGCATGTAGGCATGGATATCCGGCCTATAGTTTCCTTGATGTAGGCTTAGGGAAAATGAAAAATTCCGCTGCAAAAGGCCGGAAGCGAACTCTGATTTTGTCTGGTGCCTACATTGAAAAATTTTCCGCGATTCAATATTAACAACTATTAGGAAATAACTATCGGCTCAAAGCGAGGATAAAAGTGCGAAGGAAAAACATTATCGCGTGCACATTACATTGCGCCGATTTAATTTTGCTTAGTTTAACAGTTAACCGAACACATTTTAAACTGCAAAACCGTTTTTTTTTCTTTGAAATTATTTCATCCTCGTTTGATTAAAAACACTCAGAACGAAAAAAAATAGATAGAACGGTTCTACCTAAAATTTATGATTATTTTTAAAAAATATAGCCGAAGATGCACAAAAATTGCATTTTAAACCGCTGCATTTTTCCATGTACACATGTGTAGTAATAATTAATGTGTGCTTGATTCAAGACACAAACGTTATGTTCATTCAATATATGGTGAAAAATATACCCATACTATAAGATTTATATTAGCTTTAAAAATATGTTGAAAACTAGTGTAAGATCAGACCTTCAACATCGTGCATGTTTTAACGTAAACATTTTGTACAGAACTAGGTAGATAACAAAATAAAAATAAAGACTAAATAAAATATAAAGACTTGGCAATGCAATAGACTCGCAAATCAGGAAATCAAAGATAAAAGATTCCTTGGTTTGTGCAGTTTCAGTGGATCCCGTTCACCTCTTTAGCATTTTACCAATCACGGCAGAATTTTTTATTTATTAAAACTGAAAAATGGAATGCCAAGAGTTACTGCACAAACGAATGGGCCGCCCTAGGGGGCGCTTTGACTTGTCCGAAAGCTTTGAAAAAGAAATACAACGGAAATGTACACAGATAGCTGGAGCTTCAAGTACCTATTGAATTAATGAGACTGTTGAAACAATTGTTCCCAGCGACAGGATGAAAAATATAGAATAGCCTGTTTGGATATTTATTCCGCGATTAAACGAGATAGTGGACAAATTTAATGCCACTGTTTAAAATAGCAGAAGTCTATAAAATAATATATTTAGTATCGGCGAAGCGTGTAAATTACCGTTCTGCTGAACGAAGTTATACTGTCTCAAAACAGAAATAGGAGCACTCTGTTAAAACACTGCGTTAATAAAAGTATGTACAAATCAAATCTTATAACGTTCTGAAAACTCATTTTCTCCTTAAAAGAAAAAACACACACACGTTCATACCTAGTACCTATATAAAAACTTAAGGGGTTACATGGGTTTAATCGGGGTAAAATCGGCCTATTTTCAACAATTTTTTTCCATACAAAAAATAAAATATTTTATTAAAACTTTTTATTTTCTTGAACATACACATTCGACAATGAATTTTTGAAATTTTCGAAGGAAAATATTTAAAACTCTGCCATTGCGACGTCATTTCCGGTGACCCTTCGGAAAAAAGGTGGGTTCGCGTTGACAGCAGAACTCACGACAGGATCATTTGAAGTAAAAAACAAAAATACGTATTTTAGTTAAGACCATAAACTAGAACTTGGACGAAGGGTAAAAAAAAAGTGAAAATTGGATTTTTGGTAAACCTTTTTACAAAAAAATGCAAATTTCGGTGAAATTTGCTCTACATTTTTATTTTTTTAAATAGTTGTAATCGTAAGAAAAATCAATCCTTCGTCCAAGTTCTTAAAAATTGTATTTCAAAGACCTATGTAAAATTTCATCAAAATCGGTTGAGCAGTTCTCGAGAAATCTTGACAACCGACTTTGACAAAACACAGTTTCGAGAAAAATGTGTTTAAAGTTTTGAGTGACAATAAAACTGGAAATTTTATTTTTATTTTCAACTTACAATGAATCGTCGATTCCAGGGTCATAAAGTTGATGAAGCTGATGTTTCTTCATTAAAAGTGCAAGCAGAAACTAATGCAGCAATATCAACGACCTTTGAACCAGAAGGAAGTATTTTTGGAGTAACTTTCCAGATTAACTGGTTCAAGCTTTCATTATTATTTAGCCTTGAGCGCGCAACTTCCTAAGGCTGTATCTCCGAAACTATTTCACGGATCGTCTTGAAAATTTAGAACAATATTCTAGAGATGTTGTAGAACCTAATAAGACAATAATAAATAAAAAAATTGATTTTTTGAAACCGTGAAACCCATGTAAGGAATGATATTATGTGATCCTACGCACTTAAAAAAGGCATCAAATCAAAGGTTTTCAAAAACGGTGTACCTACTGTAAAATTGTAATTCGTTTTATGCAGAAGACGTACTTTACTTATGTCCGTTTTCATCAAATTCTTTGAATTCACATGAAATCCAATAATTAAAAAGAAAGCATTTTCTTTCACATTAATTTTTTTTGTGCCCACCACTACATAGTTGAGTTTTTATTCGAAAATTATGTATTTAAACTGAATTAGCATAATATTGTTAAGCAGTAAGTTTACACTATACAAATAAATGAATCATTTTATTTCAGTAGGTACATACATTTTCCTAACTGAGTAAATATAACATTATTTCTGTGATTAACAATTTATAATGATATTTATATCGGGTATCGTGGCTGTTTTATGCAGAAAACATCTAGATTCTAGATGTTTTCTGCATAAAGATTCTAGAAGAACACCACCCCCACTCCCCCCCTCCATCGCAATAATCATAAGAAATTTATGCTTATATCCTAAATACATTTGACAGACGCATTCCAGGAAGAGTTAATAACAAGAAAAAAGGAGTTGAGATTGTCGAGAAGCTTTAAATTTCACAATTCGGTTATCGATTGGAGAAGTTTCTTTATTCTGAACGCATTTAATAAACCCCGACATAACCAATTCAAGGTACTTATTTATTTTAAACCATATCTCTCAGATATTTTAAAACTCAAATTGCTTTAAATATGTTTTGAAAACTTAACGAAGCTTTGGAGAGGTTACATAAATTGTGATTTCGATGAGGAGTTTTCAATTTTAATTCCCTTTAGAAAGAGGGTTGACAAATGATCGTTTTAGAGATATTTTGGTAAGGAAGAACAAATTTTATCGTTTCATGACAACTCAACAAAGCGGCATTTCAATACCGATGTCATTAAAAGCGATGATTTTTTTTAAACAGCCCACCTAACCTAACGTAACCTATTTACCCAAGTTTTAATGACTTTTAAAGGAGCGATGAAGTTGAACATTGTTGAGTTGTCCGGTCACTAATTATACACCTTGTTTTACGGCCATACTGGGGAACTTCAGGGGTAAGGAGAAAATGATATAAGGGTTTGAATAAATAAAAAATGCTTTTAATAGTTTTTAAGTATATAAGTTTTATGAAGCAACTGGCCTATAATTTTATATTAACAGAACTTACAAAGAGCTTGAAAATTAACTTAAAAATGTGATGAATTGTTCAAATTCTTTTAAACAAACGGTCCTTATTGTTCTTATTAGCTACAAAGAAACCTTTAGTCAATGTAATACATAGAGATACAGTTAGAGGCGCTACGCCATACATAATTGCCATGTATACAGATCGATTACTTAACTCCAACCTTCTTCTCATCAGGGCACGAGTTCCTAGTTCTAACAAATCAGTGCCCGATAGTGTAAGAATGTGTAATTGATTTTTTATTTTGAATTCATAGCCTGTAGTTTTAAAATTAAATTATAATATACTAATATCGAAGTTAAAAAAGAACTTTTTTTTAAATTTTTTCGATATTGTTGATTAAGATAAAATAAAAACTTTGTATTTTGTTTATTTGTTAACACATGAACTAACCAAAATAAAAATCCAAATCGGACTTGATGATTTTCGTAATGAATTTTTAAAATAGGGTGGATTTATGGGGCTTGAACTTAAGTTACTTAAGTTTTTACCATGACGCCAATAAAGATTTAAAAAAAAACTGATATTGATGGTATGAAGTGAGAATTTTAAATAAAGCTACAATGTGAAAATTTTACCGAGCGCTTTTGCTTTCGTTGAGGAGGGCATCTTTTTCAAACTGTTGGCAAGTTTTTGGCAAACTGTCTGAGCAGAAACAATCTCAGAACAGGCACGGCGTTTTATTTATTTTTCTTCGTATACATATTGGTATTTTCAGGAAATCGAGCACAGAAAATATCGACTAAAGACAGCCGATGCAAGTTATTGACGGAACTAGCCGAAGTAGAAAACAATATTAAGTATTTCTTGGGCATCAACTATGTAAAAATTTCGGTTCGCATTTGTCCAACAGACCATTTTAGTTTTTGTTCAATCTCCACTTTAAAGTTAAGAATAAAGTATAAAAATGATAGTTAATCACTTAACTATGAATTATTTAAATATTAAGAACCAAAAAGAGATATTTTTTGCTTTTTAATTATATCTAATTTGTTATTAGCAAAAAAAAAAGCAAAAAAAAAATTATAAACCCTCTTTTGAATATTTTCCCACCCAACCGGTCTTTCCCTTCTAAAGATATTGTAATCCCAAATTTCCAATAAACCTCCCCACTCTTACCCTTCCTCCTTCTTTCTACCCCTTCCCCTTAATCTGTATTTAATTTGTAACTCCAGTATACTTTTTCTCCTGATGAAGTGAACATTGTTCATGAAACATGTAGAGTGTATATAAAATAAAGTGATGTATACAAATTTATTTGTCTTTTAATAAAATAAATAATGCCATCACAAAGTGAAAACCTTTCAGAAGAAGTTTTCTTCGAAAAAAAAGTGATGAAGTGTTTGTATTGCTGCACCCTCAAAATCAGTATAATTTAATTTATTTCTGCCCTAATGACAGACACTGTAACGCTATCTGAAACGTCGGCCAAAGAAGTTGGTAGCGCAACACGGCATAATAACCCAAAAATAAATCACTATAGTATCTACTTTTGGCCGTAAAAATCCCAAATCATATCTGTCGTAATTGATGTCAACAAACAAGACGAATTCTGTAATTCTTCAGTCTATATGGACTACTGCATCGTGCTCGTTCTCTGGATTCAAACACTAGGAACTAGGAATGCACGTTCGTAAATGAACGATAGGCCATTTTATCAATGGATGTCAACACCGCCCAGCAAAGTTAGAACAGGATTTTTCAGAACACTTGCGTCTAAGACCATTAAATTCGGTTCTACGATTAAAATTTTCTCAAATGTATGAATATTTAGATAGGTACCCGGGGTGTGTTATATTGAATCCTAAGTACTGTGGCGTTGAATACTGGTTGGATATTATTAGTTTCACATTATTTAACTTTGCAAATATTCCGTTTCGGTAAACTAGACGCGAGACGACACAGATTGACCTGATTATTTTCATCCTGAGATAAATTGCTTTTAGACTATCGGCGGTGTGAGTTTTGACACAGTTTTAGATTGATGGGCAGTAAAAATAAACTTACCAACAAGTTGGATAAATTACTAAATGCATCAATTTATTTGTGACGCCATTAATTGTGAAGAGACAGAGGGCAAATCTGGGTTACTCCGCCGAGGAAAAAGTTGTAAGTTCAACTGTCTCTCTACAAACTTCATAGTTTGCAAACGAAAAAAGATTAAAATCTTTAAATGGCACAGTTTTAAACAAATGCAAACGAAAGTTGTCGGCCATGTCAAAAGCAGTACCGTCTGTCTATCTAAAGGTGAAAGAAGTGCAAACTTACCCAACTCAACGGCAAGAATTATGTCTGACAGCCCCATACATAGAGGAAAAGTTTCTCTTAAGTGGAAAGTCATGTATGAAAATGTTAACGCTTAATTAGAATGTGAAAAGCGTCTTTTTTTATAAGATTGTGGTGGACAAGGATAGTAGCCTTCATACACACCAATAATAAGAATTAGATAACATCAACGACTAATTCTGTTTTTTTAAACAAATAACAGGAACGAATTATTTAGGGAAATCGTTTAGTAAGAAATTTGATAAATTGAGATGCACCAGGATCGATATGTAACCATAACTAACAATATTAAGATAGGATCTAAAACAAACAACTTATTCGGGGAAATTTCTTTAAAAAGGAAGGGAACTCTAGGACAGCGTTACAATGTCCATCATCAGGGGAGATGTGTAATTATTATTTAACAGTTACACATCTGCCCTGATGATGGACACTATAACGCTGACCGAAACGAAACGTTGGCTAAAGAAGCAGGTAGCGCAACACGGCGTAAAATCCCAAAAACAAATAACGAAGATACATAGTTACCTACGTACTACTACAATGAATATTAATACTATGTATTTCAAAAATCTTTTTTTTTTTTGCTAAAATAACTTCTTCACTCTTGAAACATTCAAGACCAATTCAGATATCATTTAGCAGCATCGTACCTTTTGTCAGGTTATTCTGGGCCAGAACGTCCGTTCTGTCGTGTGGAAGACATAGCAGTTCGTGGAGTTGATCCTCGCGGTAGTTGTTCGGTTGGTCAGATTTATGGTCATGAATTCCGAAAACAGGACAGAGCCACTAACGGTGTCCGAAATCAAACCATCGGGTACGTCGTAAAATTTAAAGATCTAAAAGATCTGTAAGATGGATTACACGAATATTGACAAAAATATCTTCGGCGATAAGATAGTATTAGGCTGCAATTCTTCTATCTTAAACTTAATTCTTAGGATGGGTTGTTTCAAAAAATTTGATGGATTCATCAAATATTTGAAGTTGATTTTCACGTTCTGTGTAAGTTCTATTCAAGTTCTGTTATTACATCGTTATAGGACAGTTGCTTCACAAAACTGAAATAATCACAGAACTTGAATAGAACTTACACAGAACGTGAAAATCAACTTCAAATATTTGATGAATCCATCAAATTTTTTGAAACAACCCGTCCTTAATCTAGAACGAACAATGAAGACAAAAAATAGGCCCATAAATATTTTTTTTAACTGCCAGTTAACCTCACTAACTTAATAACGAGCAAACCATTTTACAATCCTTACCTTTGAACTAAAAAAAACGGATTCACAATATAGTTTTTAAAAATGCGATTCACAGGAAGCATTACAACGTATCGACTATATTCTTTAAAATATAATGTTGTTTTTTTATAAGAAACATGCTTCTTCAGCATTCAATAAACTCCCCTATTCGCATGGTAAAACAAAGTTTTCTTAGTATCACGATCTTGGCGAAATTTAATTTCACAGTATTAGTTCGTGCATTCGCCGTCACGCCCGCGGTATAGTGATATTTATTAGGAGGGCATGAATGCATTATGAGATCGTATATCATGCATGAATCGGGTATAGTGCTACTGCAGTTCCCTGCAGTGCGATGTACGCCCGAACCTGAACCTACCCCAACACTCAATAATTTATGTGCCGAAATTACGAATAATGCCGAATTTAAATAGGACAGCCAATTTACACGCAATCTTGTACACTGTCAAATGGGATTTTATTTATTGCGTTGTTTTATAGTGCTTTCGCCAAAATGATATATTTTGTTTGTCAACTGTTTTGTTTTTGATTTAAGTGAACTAATTTTGATTTATTTATTTGCAGTATTAAAATAGATACATAGGTACCTATGTATTAATAAAATCTTTATACTTATTCATCAAATATTTAAAAAAAAAACCTTTTGTTTAAATTAATTTCATATTTTCGTAATGACAATTTGTTTATATTTTCTTCTATTTAATTCCCTCTGGTAATTGCCAAAAAGCTTCATTGATCCGTACATCAACGACCTTTGACTCCGGTTATTTTTTCTAAAGGGGAGGCTTATTTAATTTCTTGATTTTTCATTTTCCTCAATGTGTATTTTTTTTTTTTTAAAGAAAGACAAACATTCCCGGGTTACGAATAACCCAACAATGTTTGAAAATCTCCTACCACCACAGAAAGCCGAAAATGTTGCTTGTGTTGTGATAGAGGATTTAGCCAGCCGAGGAATCGAACACGGGACGTCCGGGTGGGACCCAAACGAGATGCCCATTCAACCACCGACCGGTCGTGCTTGTGCTTTGTTATGTGTGTTCTTGTGCTTTGTAATGTATGTGCTTGTGCTTTGTAATATGTGTGCTTATGCTTTGTAATGTATGTGCTTGTGCTTTGGAATGTGTGTGCTTGTGCTTCGTAATGTGTGTGCTCGTGCTGCGGGTTTTCATTTTTTCTCGGATATTTAATGTGTGTGTTTGTGCTTTGTAATATGTGTGCTTATGCTTTGTAATGTATGTGCTTGTGCTTTGTAATGTGTGTGCTTGTGCTGCGTTTGTGCTTTGTAATGTGTGTGCTTGTGCTTTATAATGTGTGTGCTTATGCTTTGTAATGTATGTGCTTGTGCTTTGTAATGTGTGTGCTTGTGCTGCGTTTGTGCTTCATAATGTGTGTGCTCGTGCTGCGAGTTTTCATTTTTTCTCGGAAATTCAATTGATGTAAGGCCATTAATTATCTTGTAGATTAAAAATAAAGTATTCATACTCATATATCCATTTTTTCTAACACGTTTAACCCCTCAAAGCCTATTCCCATTTACGTTTAAAAACCGGATTACAAAAAACCGGACGTCGGACGCCCCAATAACACCTCCGTTTAAAAACGGAACGACAAAAATCGGATGATCACGCAAACGCTGCGTGCGTGTTTCCTTGCGATTGCGAGTGGGCGGGTTGAGGGGCGGGATGCAGTGAGGCTCACGCCGGAACGACTAGCCGACGAGTGTAATAATTCATACAAACTTGTGAGCGAGCAAGTTCCGACACCACTTTTAAACGGACGCGCTGCGTTGACTATCCTTCCGATAAAACGTGCCGGATCCGTTTTTCCGATCATGTTTGAACAGCTCGACAAAATCTCTACAACCACTAGAGCATCCGATTTTTAAGCAGAACGAAAAACGTTTTTTAAACGGAAATGTGAATGGACTATCTATCAGGCGTTCGGCATTTTTTTGTCGGAAGGTCAGAATATTTCCGCTTTGCAATAAAATCCAAATAAATGGAGTATTTCTAAACGTATTCGAAAACTAAAAACTATTTTTTTTAAATTATGAAATATACTTTCAAAGTTTATAATTATAAAATAAACGTATCATTTTTTAAATGTAAAAATTTTTAATGCAAACATAAAAAAGTTTTACAAATGGCTCACCTTACTTTTTTTTAATGCATGTGTCACACACAGCTAGCTATAAAAGATCATTTTCTTGGCGTATTTTGGCATATCGCTCGTCGTACGTTTCCAATTGGAATATATGGCGAACGATATGCTGAAATAGACCAAGCCAAATGATATTTTATCTTTTATAGCTGTGTGTGACACATGCATAAAATTACTGATGAAGAAAAAAAAATAAAGAACAAACATATTTTATAACAAAAATGTGTTATAACCGTTATCGTCAAATCACTTTTTTGTCGTTTCATTTAAAAATAATTAATTTTTAATTTTAATTAAATTTTTTTTTAAATTTGGTTTCATAAAGGTGTCCTTTTTATTATTTTGTGGTTATATTTTAGATTTGAATATAAAGCTTTTTTTAAAATAATTTTACATCTTATCTAAGCTATCATCACTATCCATAAAGCACATTTTACATCAAATTCAAACAGATATTTTTGTCCTTGTCCAGTCTGAACTATTATAATATTTCATAGTGTGAAATTTTACAATTTCTATCGCAATTCTTGGTGAGAAGCGGATGGTTTACTGCTGATTACCATTTCTTGGGAGGAAGACGGCGATTAAGGTAGTGTTTTATGATGATGCGTAAATCAAACTGATCTACTGGGTAGATCCATTCGGCATACCTATGCGTGTCTGTGTATATATGTATAGTACGAAATAATTGATGTTGTGTTTTTAGCAGGCAGTCTGTACGACACATTATTCTTCTTTATTATACTATGTGTTTATTTATTTTATTTTAATTTATTTTGGAAAATCAACAGATATTTTACACTTATAATAATAACCTTAATAATATACATAATATCCAATGATAGATTTTCACATAATTAAAATTATGATTAAAAAGTAAAACAAAAAAGTAAGGGTCCTGTACCCGTAAGAACTTAACAAAAATATAAAAATTATTCAAAAAAAGATATAAAAACACAATATAAACTATAATAACCTGCTTACTAAATTTCAACATGAAGTATTCTCACTACACAACAGCAATAATAATAATATGTACATTGTACACACCTACAACTCTAAAGTGTTCTAAAGCTTGTCTTCTATTTTATGAGAAAGATGACGTCTAGATTGAGGATTAGGCTTGTAGTTACATAGCATCTTGTAGTGTAAAAGATTATTGAAACAAAAAGATATATTACGTTAAATAATGGGATTGCTAAAACAAACCAACAATTTCTTTTACATATGTTTCTAGTCACCACATATGTCAGTTCTAATCACCACTTATCGCGTTTTTAATCACTTCATTTTGATTGAAATTCACCGTTGAGAAGGTAAAATCCAAATTTTAGTTAATAAAAGAAATGCAGCTTACCTTTCACTTTTAATCAGTTCCCAATTAATATGTTTGGGAAATATGAGAAATACAGGCTGAATTGATGACTGGAACTAGTAGGAATTTACTAAATTTTGCGGGCCAAAATCGGGCACGAAAAACTGTTTTGACAAAAATTCTTAAAAATTGTCACTTCTGTCTTGCCAAAAGCAGTTTCAGAATACCAGGGAAACATAAATATAATTTTGCCAAATTATGGTGAAAATTTAAAACGTAAAATAATGACGGAGAGAAAGTGGGAGTTATGTGAAGTTATTTCTCTAATTTGTTTCCATTCACTCCAAGTTTCTAATCACCCCATTCTACGGTAGTTAATTTTCTTGGAATATGACCTCTAATATTATATTTAGCTTTATATTATATTTACACTAGTTTAAAAATACATATTTATATAAATTACACCAACAATTCACATTACCAACCTAAATTGAAGTTAAAGCGGGATCATTATTTTATTTTTCTGCACATAATTAACGACAAGATTTTTTTTACTAAAAAGAATCAAAAACATTCACGAGTTATTTATAACACAAGAAAATTTGTTACATAATTTTAAGTAAAAACCATCTATCTTCTAAGATGCCAAAAAGATCTTAACAATTCAAAATAAGTTCACTTGTATTCTAGTGACAGCGTCATTATTCCCAGTCGTTATTCAAGTCCTTCGTAAGGATGGGGAATCCATTAGCACACTGTGACTTTGTATGTGCCTAAGTGGTAATTTGTAAAATGCGCATCCTTAAATAAATGGTTGATCTTGGACTGCTTTAGTTTCCTGTCCAAATAAAAACATACATCAAAGAAAGAATAACCGACACAAATATTATATTACGACGTGCATTATTGAAATGTGACTGAAATATGGTGTAAGTGATGATTTAAATTCAAGGAGGAAATTGAAGTACGTGTCTCGTAGCGTGGTTAAAAATTTGACAGTATCAAGGCCACGATTTGAATAAATATTAAAAGATCGTATCATTAAATATGTTTGATCTTGATTCGCCAAGCATGCCATGTTTGTAACCTCGGCAGGAAAGAAGGCACGTACTATGTTTTTTTCATGAATATATTCCTTTAATTTAGAAGTGGTGGGGCGATGCCTATTAAATTTAAAAGGAAATTCAAAAAAAAAAATTTTTTTTACCTTAACTCCACACAGGAGGCCCTAAGGAAAATAATTTCTCTCAGGGCCTATGTCATCTGGGATCCTGTGTGGAGGGTCTTTGTGAAGATAGGAAGGAATGAACATTGGTCTTGAAGAGACCCATGTTGAAGGAAGGAGGAAACACAGAGGCCGGCAAATCGTTCCACAGCCGAGCTGTTGAACATAAGAACGAGTCAAAGAAGCGACCCGTTCTCATGTGACAAATGTCAACCGTGTACATATGTTGGGCACGCGTCTGGCGTGTTTCCCGACTATGCACCGGTGCCGAAGGGATCAATGACGCTAGTTTCTCGAAGTATCTTCCATTGAAATACCGGTAGAAGGATAGCATTCCCACCCGACGCCTGTGCTCTAAAGATTGCAATCCGTTTGTTAAGTTAGGAGAATCTATCAAACGGACCGCCCGTTTCTGCACAGAGTCGAGGGTTTTTTTTCAGGTATTTTGGGGCTCCAGACCAGAGGTGGCTGCCAAATTCAACCGTGGGGCGCACTTGTGATTTGTACAGGGTTAGCAGTTGTGTACTGTTAAAGTATCTGCGGGCCCTGTACAGTAAGCCCAGTTTTTGAGAGGCTAATTTAACTCTGGCTTCGATGGAGCCCCCATATCTGAGCTTGTCACTTAGTTACACTGAGTTACACCAAGCATGTCAATGGAGGGCCTGTTCGGAATATTGCTTCCGTATACTAGAAGTATACTAGATTTTAATTTCGATCCCTTTTAGACGTAATCAGACATGACTGGGTCTTTGAAACATTAAATTCAACGAGATTATTTTTACCCCAAGAGAAAACACTCTCGAGGTAACCGTTCATTCTTTGCTTCAAAGCCCTCTGAGCCGTTGGAATTTGTGAGCCCTTTGGGGGCTTGTCAGACAAAAAGCTATCGATATAATATAATTATAATTGAACCTAGTTCACGGAAAAGCTTTTCCGCTGAGAGAAAATAGAAGATTAGAACAAAAAATATGTCATGTGCAGTGATGCGAAATATCAAACAAGACTCGTTGAAGGAATGAGGTCTATTATAGTCCGTACTCGTTATCCGTGCACATTCCAAACACAATAAACAGACAGCAAATAAAAATACTAATTTTAAAAGCAACAGAAAATACGAAATAAAGCCCATTTCTGTGATTCGAAAGCCAAAATCTAAAGAAAATGTATTAAAACTGTATTCACGGAATAAAATATCTGAGACGTGCCACACTATACAAAAACCATTTGTATTTTTGGCACATCCATTTACCTTTGATAATAAAATCATGTCATCGTTTTGACAATGAGATCATAACTAGAGTATAACTCTGCGTTATGGTCTCCCTTTTACAATATTCATTCTGACAGCATTGAAAAGATTCAACATAAGTTCCTGATGTTTACAAAATATAAATTGCATATGTACAAAATATTGATTACAATTAAATACCTACTGGATAAACTGACTTTTAAATTTTCAGAAAGAGGAGTAAACACAGATTTAATATTATTACATAATGTACTGCATTAAAAAATTGACTGTCCTGAATTATTTCAATTAATCAACATCCATATTCCCAAAAGATCTTGCCGAAGTTCTTTTTACTTTAACAACACACTATTCCCTAAAATTCGTGATAAGAGATCTCCCGCGAGAAGTGCTGTCAGATTTCAAACTAAAATACGTGACAGCTCATAGCTGAAATTTTGACATCGGCCGATAGAAAAGCAAATAACAGCCGTAGAAAATCACACAAATCTGACAGCACTTCTCACGGGAGAACGATCTCTTATCACAAATTTTAGGGAATAGCCTTTCAGGACACTGTCTTACCAAAATTCCCCGATTCCAAAACTTCAGTCTCGGAAATAAATATTCTGATCTGGGAGATATATTTCATCTTCAAAATAACCAGTATAAACATTGGTTATTCCAATTATTTTATACACAAATAAAAGTGTATAATTTCTGTAATTTTTGTTTATATTGAATGTCTTTTTATGTGAGACTTCTTTTTTTATCATTTTTATCAATGTATTTTATTATATGTTTTTGTTGTTAAATTTTTTTCGTTATATTATATTTTCTTTAATGTTTTAGTTTTAAAGTATTTCAAATAACTGTGATACTAAACTTGTAAACTAGAATGAAAAAGCCCATTAGGGCTTTAAATAAATAATAATTCTAAAGAAACTCAAATCCTCGCTCATTGTCGTCCAGATTTGCTCGCAGGGATGTATGTATATACAAGGATATATCCCGATGCAAAGTTGAGATACTAGCCATTTGCCGGCTATTGGGGGGTATTGTGTGATGGTTGACCGCAAAAAGCGCCCCCTGACCTCCGCCGCCGGTGCCGGTGGGTTAAGCCACAGTTGGCCGGCTGCCGACTGCGCTGCCTGCCCCGGCGCGGTGAGTGTTGACGGTGTCGACGAACATTAATTTAGTTAAACGAGCGACCGAATAGCCCTCTCGTAGATAAAAGTCACGAAATATAATTATGCCCGCTTTTATCCATAGCGTTAAGCTTCTGAAACGCGTGGCTCCTCCAAACCACGGAATAAAAACATTTAAGTATTCACGCGCGAATTCCGTTATCCGATACGTGTGGGGTACCTAAATTGAATTTCACGTGCGAGAAAAATACATTTAACGACAAACAAAACACACCTTGGAGCTCTAACAATGGCGATCAAAGAAACAATTGTACCGTTTAACTTTACCTTCCGATAAACGCCTCTTACAACGCTCTACTTTATGAATTCCACTCGGGTATCTATCTAGTAATAACAATAAAACTAAGGTACCTATTTTTATACGTACTTCCCCGTAGGTATTTTATTGAATAAGCCTTAATTGCAGTATTAAGAAAAAATATATAAATCAACCTCTATTAATTTTTAGTTACACAAATACATTATTACACGTTTTATACCGTATGAATGACAGTGTACATGACAGTAATGTTGTACGTTATAAAATATGTGCATGAATTCAATCCATAATCGACTTGTTCATACCAACATTCTATTAATAAAACAATAACGTAAGATATTATCACGAACATAAATATTATAATAAACAAGACTACTTGCATAAGCTCACCTTCGATTTCAGTGCAACCGGTGGAGTAGAAAAACGGCAAGAAGTATCGTGCTATGAATATCAATAGTTGGTTGCTCTGAATTCTCTCGTCGTGAATGTCACGCGAAACTCAGGTGTACGGGCACGTGGCATGATTGGAATCCGGACTAGGATGGAAAGAAACATTTTAAATGACAGGAAAGTGAAGCCACAGGCTGATCACTTCCCGACAGGATTGAACGGAGCTTTTTAATAAATAAAAATCAGAGTGCAATTCACACGCGGTAGAATTGAAAATTTCAGAAAACTAAAGTAGACGAGTGGGGAGACTACGAAGCACTTTTTTATCAATGTGAAGGATAATTTTTTACATATTTTTGTCGTCGAATTCCAGTGCACCTTTTCCTATACATTTGGTCATCTTATTATTATTTGTGTTTTTGTCTTCGAAGTCGCCAGATGTCGCTTTCTTTTATGTTTTCTTTTGCCTGTTCATTTTGGAGAGGTTTGAAGATTGAATATTGATTTTACAAAAATAAAAATATACTTTTTTTGGATTTCGTAGGATTCGATCCGGGCCGCTGAGGCTCGTCAGGCGCTTTATCCCACTACACCAAAGGAGGCTTTGCATGGGACTGTGAATTTATTTTTTATATTGGAACCGAGTACCCGTGAATTAAATGAATATTTTATTGCTATCTCATTCTCTCGCAGGCTAAATCCTATAGATCTATGTATTTGTCTCTTTTTAGTGTAACTCGTTTCTGTTTCATCGAATTTCATATCGCAACGGTGCTAAAGAAGTTTTCACTTCGATAATAACACATTTCTCGGCATTCCGCAGAAGGCCTAGGCCTAGAGCATAGAGGGTAGGGGTTACGTGGAAGAAGTCCTGGTTACGATATCCGTCGGCATATTTTTTGTAACGGTGAAAAAGTTTCGCATTGAACACGGAATCTCATATTTCACAATGTTATCATTAATATCCTAAAAATAAATTGTCGGAATTAAATAAAACGTATCAAAGGCTTTTGGCTATTTTCATAACGAGACGAGGAATATATGAGTACAGAATTGCGTTAGCGAAATGTCGCAGGTAAAAAACAAAGTTTATTGATAATACATGGAAAGCGAACCCATATACGGGAAACACGGTACGTGGAGGTAGATACTTATGACGGCGTAACTTTTTATTATTACTTGTGTTTCATGGTTTCATATGGCAGTTCGCGGTATTAGGTTAAACAAACAGCGTGTGGTACTAATAAAAACCCGCTGAAAAGGCACTCCTTTGAATTTCACACCACGCGCCGCGTACGCGCTTATTTTT
The DNA here is from genome assembly GCA_936435175.1 of Glyphotaelius pellucidus. Lineage (NCBI taxonomy): Eukaryota > Metazoa > Arthropoda > Insecta > Trichoptera > Limnephilidae > Glyphotaelius > Glyphotaelius pellucidus. The sequence goes on along the minus strand of OW386540.1, from coordinate 21,364,571 downwards.
TACTAATCAACGCACAGGTACCTACTTAACGGGGGTATTTTGTTAGCTCGTGCTTGTCATCACGTGTCATATGACTTGCCTTTCGCTCGATATTACTCATCCTCATCCTCATCAAGTCTGCGTTGAAAACCTTTGCCAGAACGCCCATATTGATGATACGATATAACTAAATAATTTTTTTAAAACATCGTTGGTAGCATTCAGTTAAAATAATCACCAACGGAAATGTGTTTTGGATGAAAGCAAAATTTTTAAATTAAACCAATGTAGTTTTATTTTTCATACATAAATTATGTACTAAATTATAATGCGCTATAATCTTAACCCCTCGGACCTCGAACATATTTTGCCAGAGCGTCAAAATATTTCCGCTTTGCAATAAAATCCAAATAAATAGAATATTTCAGAACACATCCGAACACTAAAGACTGTTTTTGAAAGGTGAAACGCTTTCAAATTTATTACAACATATAATTTTAGAGATATAAAAATTTTGTACGCAAACATAAAAAAGTTTTAAAAATGGCCCACCTTACGTTTTTTTTAACCAAACCAAAATTACAATTAAATTAACAAATACACATTTATTTAAACAAATATATTATAAACGTTACTGTCAACTGATTTTTTATCGTTCCATGTAAAAATAATGCATAAAAAAATTCCCAAAGTTTCGTAATTTTTTTTCAAATTGAGATGCGAAACTTTGGTTTCATAAAGGTGTACATTTTATTTATTTTGTGGTTAACTTTTAGATTTGCATGTAAAGCATGGTGTTTATCTTTCTAAACCCGTTTATAAAATATTTCTCATTATGATATAGTAAGGGAGACACGACGATTTCTATGAGACCTATACGAGTTGTTCCGAAAAGCGAACAAATCAGCCAGAGGGTTAATATGCTAGGCGAAATGTTGACGAAAATTAAATTGCTAATTTGCACATCTTCAATAATCGCAAATTCACTTTGAAGAGTCATTTTAATTAAATGTTTACATAAAGCTATATAATAATTCACCAAAGTTTGGTAATTAAACATAAATTGATTGACTGCCGTAATGTAGTACCATATTATGAATACGAACCAAATTCGTTTTTAGAAAATGAATTTTATAAAATATACTAGCTGACCCGGCAAACGTTGTTTTGCCATATACATTATTTCTAGGAAATATTTTTTTAGTTCTGGGGTTGATTGAATTACTAATATCGCTATTAAAAAATAGGGGTTGGTGGTAGAAGGGTGTAAATTTAGGGCTGTATGTATTTTTTAATGCCTCACCATAATAAAATAAAAATAAAAAATTTTGTCCAAAAAATAATATTAAAAAATTCGGGGTGGACCACACTTAACTTTTAGGGGTATGAAAAATAGATGTTGGCCGATTCTCAGACCTACCTAATAAGCACACAAAATTTCATTAAAATCGGTCAAGCCGTTTCGGAGGAGTATGATAACAAACACCGTGACACGAGAATTTTATATATTAGATTATGATAAAACTATACTAGCAGATAGAACGATTCGTCATAATAGACCCGATATAGTTTTATATGACAAAATTAAAAAAAAATAACTTATATCATTGATGTCGCTATTCCAAATTCCTATAATATTCAAAAATCTGTTTCTGAAAAAATTTGAAAAAATACAGATTTAGGAAATTAGATTAAAATAATTTGGCATTCTCGGACTATAAAAATATTACCATTTTTTATTTCGGCTACTGGCATTATACCTAGCTCTCTAATTAAAAATTTAGGCTTATTAGATTTATCAAAAATCTTTATATAAAGATGCAAAAATCAGTCATATTAAACACATGTAGGATTACGAAAGATTTTTTAAATATTTGTATTGAGGGATCAGTAGGATATATTGGTCCAGTTAGAAGTTCTATTGAGCCGAACCCTCTGATATGAAAATATCTGGAGTCGGTGAAGTATTTTCCCACATGGTCTCTGGTAGGTTGACGTGTTGTTCTTGTATAGTTTTTAATTTATTCAGAGCACAGGCATCGGGTAGGAATTCTATCATTGTTCTACCGGTGGAGCACCTTCAATGGAAGATGCTCCGAGGAACTGGTTTCGTTGATTTCTTCGGCACCGGTGCACAGTCGGGAAACACGCCAAACGCGCAGTTTGCGTACAGTTGATGTTCCGTCGCCTTAGTTCTTAATTGTTCAAACGACAATTTAAGTTTTGGTTCAATCTCTACCTTAAAATTAAAAATAAAGTACAAAAAATGATAGTTTATCACTTTACTAAGAATTATTTAAACTAATGAGACCTTTACCTTTACGGAAATAGCTTTAACTTAAACACCTATCATAATGTTTGATTGAAAAAATGAAAGAAAACCTTCTCCTCCTGTAAAATTTTCTAATGGTCGTTTTAACTAAGGCGACGATTTGTCACACGATAATGGGTCGTTTCTTCGACTCGTTCTTGAGTTCAACAGCTGGTCTGTGGAACGATTTGCCGATCTCTGTGTTTCCTCCCTCTTACGACATGGCCTCTTCAAGATCCAGGTTCACTCCTTCCTTTCCACAAAAAAGACACTCCACACAGCATCCCCAAAGATGACATAGGCCCTGAGAGAAAATATTTTCCTCGGGGCTTTCTGTGTGTAGTTAATGAAAAAAAAACATGGTTGAATTTGAATAACATGAAAAAACATGGCACAAAAAACGCATGAAAAACACCTATTGTACATTTCCTTATAAGAAAACAGTTATAAATCTCATAAATGCAATGGATTGTCACTCCATCACCATTGGCAATGAATTAAATGAAAGCGAATGTTTTCACGTATTTCCGACAGATGTCTTCACCTTGTTGATTCTTCGTGATATTTTATTAGGGGGCCGTCACATTTAGCTATAAAAGCGCCGGCGTTATTAGGCTTGGCCTATTTCAACATATCTCTGGCCATATTTTCCCATTGGGAACGAACGGCGAGCGATAAGCCGAAAACGCCAAGCCAAGTCTGTACGACACTTTATCTCCAGTGCAGATTGCATATAATTCATAAATCTAATATTATTTTTATAAACCGATGGTCATTTACTGGGGGGCGGTTAGCCACTGGTGCCGTGACCCTGTATAAAGAGTCTACATTTCGCAAAATTAGTGTAAAATATTGTTCCCGGGCGAGTAGGAATGGCGGCGTGGCGGCTGTCGATGTCGCCCAAATCCTTCCGAATCCTTACGACCGCGACCTAACACAACGAACGGAGTCGCCGGTGATCGGTGGCCGATTTTCGCGCGAACTCAAGTGCTCCTTGAGTTTTTTTTATCATTATAAAGCCAATTTACACGACTGATTATGGTAAAATCCTATTTACTAAAGAAACCATTGCTTTTCCTATCTTTTCCAGCACGACTTGTTCAATATCTAAGCGAGCATGTCGGCATATTGAAGTTATAGCCGAAAACCAGTGCCCGGCGAACGCTTCAAACCCGTGGTGTCTCGCAGAGGACAATTAACCGAAATCTAAGGCACATATTTCGAACGCCAATGTTAGCTCTATCTATGTGTAATATATATATACCTCAATGGGGATTTCTGTATTCTGAATGCAAAACAAAAAATTACGACTGCAAATTTTCCGTTTAAATTAGCACAAAACCAAAGAAAGATTCACATATTACACCTTTTACGAACATAAGAAATATATACTTACATATATGACTTTTTTTTCTTATTTCACTGTTAAATTCCTATCTTTTGTTTTGCACATAAAAAAATTACTATTTTTTTCTTTGTTAAATTGTGCTTTACATTCGTTTTCTCCGCCTTTTTTACTCGAGCTCTGCTCTAAAAAAAGGTGTAATACTTATTAATTAATGTATTTTTAAAAGAAAAACTTTATTTAATTTATAAAAACATGTAACCTCTGTACCATTATATTCGATGAAAAAAATATGAATAATATACATAGCGGGATTCTACAAATTAAACAAAAAACCATTATTTGTACGGTAAGTGACAGATCGCTGTGTTGTTGCAAATAACTTTTGTGTCTTGAACAAAAATATAGGAATTTCTGTCATTTCAACGCTGGTAAAAATAAAAAAAGACAGGAAATTCTGCGATCACAAAACTTTGCAATGATAATTATAACTGGGGTTTTGATGCGGACATTTTGTCCGCATCAGAAGAGCCTATAAGATTATCATTCTCATTCAGCTGGTTAAAATCGACTAGTCACTAAGCCATCCCAATGTAAATTTTCTGAAGTTTTAAATGGGAAGCTGTAATTATTATTGGAGTTCGAGAGAATACTAATTGCAGATATTTGTTCCTCGAAACCTTGAAAGATTATCAGATTGGCAATTCTCGAAAGATTGGAAAGAATAAACGGATTCGTCTTCATTATGAAAGGTTATAATTACAAAATTACATATAACAATAGCGCAAAGGTCTTTTTAGATAAGATCATTTATGGATACAAGAATAACACTTCCCAGAAGTAAGATGCTGCGGAGGATTGAAGGGAAATAAACTTAAATAGAACAAAGTTCAAGTGGTATCATCAGTTAGGTACACACTCTTTTTAAATTACTTTTTGCTATCCCACAAAGACGTTGAAAACGATCACAGGGCTCAAACAGCAACCAATTCGGTTGAAAAATTGGCGATAAGCATTCATTAAAATTATTAAATGCTTTCTCAAGTTATTTACAAGGAATCTCAGTTCTATCATGAAAATAACTTTAATGTTATGTAAGTAAGTGCACACTTAAGGGTATTCTTGAAATGTTGAAGGAGGAAGAGGAAAAGGCTGATTTTCCTCTATTCAACAGCCCCCGCGTACTTATCTTCCGACGCACTTTACGACTAACAACAACACTTTTGTCTTTTGTTTGATTAATGAAAACACCTTCCTTGATTGAATCATTTTAATTAGTAACGTCGGTAACGCGGCCGGTTTTAAGAACCTGTAGACGTCTGAATGCGGTTCTCTCACTGGCTGGCAATTTAAATTGACGCTAGACAAGGATTCGCTAAAACCCAAAGTTATGGGTGAAATAAATATAAAGGACGTGTCTCATATTTAATATTGTTATTTATGATACGTGGTAAGGCAAGGTTTGAATGAAAGGATCCCAGAGAGTCTTCTTCTCTATTTCAATGGCTGCTTTCTAGGCAGTGACGATAATATTTAAAATTTCTATTAATATTATTCAATTAAAGTGAGATTAAAAATAAGATTAATTCAATTAAATTGATTAATATTATTCAAAAATTGTGATTAAAAATAAAATTCAAAAATTCACAGAAATTAGAGCCAGTGTATTCAACTGGATAATATTTGTTTCAATGTAACACTACAACTTTGCGTATACAATTTTTTGTTACATGAACACGCCAATCGGTTGTTTAACAACAGGGCCTTCGTCAGTGTAGATATATTTAAAGATGTTATACGTGCCTAGCGAGGACGCGGTTGTGCCGAAAAAGATGTTTGTATAAATAAAGTAATGTATAGTGAATCATTTTTGGTTTTTTTTTAATGAATACCGCACAAGAGTCCCAACTGCTCCCGTCTGGAGCCAGTGAGACTATGGCATCCTCAATCGGGGTATGTTGTGAGGCTGAAGGTAGTGGGGAGGGGAAGGAGATGGGGAAGAGGAAGGTGGGAAGTACCTGGCTATTCAGATCTGGTAACCAAACACGGCTAAAGCCATTTCAAGCAACGTCTCAATTCTGAATGGTGGTCTTACACCAGGGCGATACTGAAAATATCTTCTACTCTGGAACGTGCCGCAAATATACTATTTTATATATATTATTTTAAATGAATAAATTGTGAAACAACACAAATTAATCAAGTAAAATTTATTTGCCACGCCGGGATTCGATCCCGCGGAATGCGAATGTTTTATCAAGGTTAAACGTGTACAGTCCTCTATGAATATTAACAGTATAATTAAAATGTTAAATGTGGCCATTTTGTCGTTATAGTTAAGTTGACAAAATACATTGCAACTCGTTCATTGTCTCTCTACAGTTATAAAACAATCAACTAAGATCGAAGCTAAAGCCAGCCGATGGCTCCAAGTTACTTGAAAACTGCTAATGAATCTCTACCGCAAATTTGCTCCACTAAGCTAGGCACCATTCAAGTTTAGGACGGAATAAGCGAGGACTCGTCGCTTTGGGAATAGGGGAATTTTGATATCAATGTGACCGGCATTGTTTGCCAAGAGTGTTAGAGTTAGCGAGATGGCTGTGACCAATTTGTCTTGTAATTTAAATAATTGTACCTATTAGCAATCAAACCGGATACATATTTCCGAAATGAGTAAACCTATCGATTTAGGGGAAGGAAGACTTTGAAGACGTTTATTTATTTTGACATTTCTTTTGATGTTTTCTATCAATGGCGATATTTTTCGGTAACCGGATTTTTCGGTAACCAGAACATTGCCAGTAAGAACAACTTTGAAAAGTGATATAAAGTCATGAAAAGTGATGAAAAAAACTGGCTTCAGGCGAAGTTTAACGTGAAATAAAAATAACTGTGTTCGATTAATCTTTACTACAAATCGGTTTACATTATGAATGCAGTAAATTGTTAATCTATATATATATAAAAAAAATTAGATTCCGTATGTTTGCGTTCGCAAATCTCGGAAAGTAATCGATGGATTAACTCAAAATTTTTACAGAACATTGGATTTTAGCAGAAGAGTGTGTATCTATGATAATATCAAATGAAATATTATATTATATCTGTAAATTATTTCATCACTGTAACCAATGTAGGAGGAAGTCCCCTAGCGCCGAACGGCAGGTAGAACCGAACGAATACGAAACCTATAACAAATAAGCGAACGAAAGCGGTCGTTTGTCGTGGTAAAGAAAGAGACAGAGCTAGTTAGGCCGCGAGAGGCGCGGCAGCAGTTAGTCATGCTCGTAGCTCCCGTGAGAGCCAACGCGTTCATTTTGCGCGGGAACGTGACGTATCGTGCATACAAGAAAATACTGGTTGTTGCAAGATTTACGTGTGGTGACATTTCTATGAGAGTTTAATTTGTCTTTGGTAAGTATTTTTTCAATTTTAGTGCTTACAACTTGTATTCAATAAGTATGTTTAAGGTTATTCTTATGTTAATTTTGTTCTATGAGTCCCTATGACCGAACAGTGTTTTTCCCCTATGACCGAACAATTATTTTTCGGCGATTGTTTTATTTTAAATAATATTAAAGGTTCCATTTTATTATTTCGGATCACCTTATTTCTTAAATAATGGAGGGGGCGAAAAAAGGTTGCTGGCAACCCGAAAATTTAAAAGCTGCAATTGAAAAAGTAACTATGAAAAAGACGTCCTTAAGAAAGGTTGCTTCAAGATACTGTATTCCCACTCCTACTTTTTATGATATACTGAAATTTGAGAAGGAAAAGAAGTAGAATTAAAACCTATCTTAGGGAGGTTCACGAAAACATTTTCGTGGGAATATGAGAATATCTTAGAAACACACATCAAAGACTTGATGAAAGAAGAAAGCTGATAGATGCATGCCATTGACAAGAAATGAATTTTTAAAACTAGCATTTGATTTAGCTGTACACCTCAAAATACATCATCGTTTTAATGTGCAATAAATACAGCTACTAAGCATTTTTATTATGAAGCGTCATCCACACTTGTCACTAAGAACAGCAGAGTCTATCAGTTTGATGCGTGCAGATTTCGAGGAAGAAATTACACAAAATTTACCGGAACAAGCGCCTGTTGACGATATATTACCAGAAAGCTCATTGATATCGCCAGCAACAAAAAGACAGAGTCTCTCACCTCAGCCTTCTACTAGCAAAGGCCTGGAAACTGTGCAAGAAACTATTTTATAAATTTCACGGTTCCCAGACGCTGCAAAGAAAATAATTCAAACAAGGAAACGGAAGTCTGAGAAAAGCCAGATCCCAACCTCTTCTCCATATATATTGGCTAAAGAAAACGAGAAGAAGACGAGAGAAGAAAAAAATACTTCATGGTACATTTAAGAAGACAGATAAAAAAGAGAAGATACAAAAGACGAAAACCGTAAAAAGCGTAACCAATCTTCGCATGTAACCCAAGAAACGTATTGTGTTGTGTTGTTTAGAAAGTCATAATGAGGACTGGATTCAGTGCAACTCGTGTGAGGAATGGGCTCACGAGGCATGCGCTGATATTCTAGAGTGCTCTGACATGTATATTTGTGATAGATGTTACCTTTATTAGGAATTTTCGGAAGTGCCATTTTTTAAGTATGTTCGGTACTAGGTGCCAAAGTAAGTAATAAATCAAAAATTGATGCCAATGATTAGCTTTTGTTTTCACTTTGAATTTGTATTCTGTTGATTTATTTACATGTCTATGATTGTTGTGTACCCAATAATGTGTAATAAATAAATACAAATCCATTCGTTTTATTTTTAATGTCTCCCAAGCTTAGGTGTTCGGCACTGCGGGACTTCCCCCTACTGTTTGTTTCTATATTATAAAATAAATTAGAAATATACATGAAAGCATGTATGAAACAACTTTACAAAAATAGAGTTTTAGGGCAAGATTATCGGTGACAGTTACCCTTGATTGACCTTTTTCTTTCTTATAAAATTATTCAGAAAAAAAATAAAAATCACTTTTACATTAAAATCGTTTCATAAAATCGACCAGACTTTTACTTAAGACTTACTCCGAACGCATATTTGTAAAGTCGTCTCGGACTGTTAGAAAGAAGGCGAAGTACAGACCGGAGTAGCAGCTGCTCTTTTCTTTCTTTGTATTCCTAGGTATAAATGACCTTATGAAGGGTTCATTTTATACCTGAAGACGAAATCGAGTTACTTCTTGTACGAAATAAGTTAACATCATTTCAAATAGTAATGTGTAAACTTCTTTCGAAGTTTTAAACGCGTTTTTCTGAAAACTATGTTTTCCAAGTGGGTGACCAAGATTTCTGAAAAACGGCTCAACCGATCGGTTTGAAATTTTAACATAACCTTCTCAGATATATTCCTCGGGTTTTAATTGAAGGAAGAAGATTTCGAATGATTATTTCTATTTTCTTTTTTAAATTTTACATGGCAATTTTGGTCGAAAATTCGATTTTTTTTACAAAGCCGCCATTTTATCTATAATCGAAATTTCGATTATTACTTCTGTCAATGTCTAGTTTTATCTATCCACTAAAAGAATCTTTTAGGTTTTTGATTTCACATGAACTTTACCGTGGAATTTTTGTTTTTGAAGAGTTTTATTTTCCAATGTACATTTGTTACTTAAATTTAATTTCTACTTAAATTTAATTTGTTACTTAAATAATAGCGCCTTGCAAATCTCCTATACTAACTATGTTTCCGTGTAATATTGACTCCTCCCACGGCTTTCTTTGGTACTTGCATTTAATTTTTAAGTTAGTTTTAATCCTGCTAGTGAATGATACGGTTGTATCGAAACCGGTCGCGAAAAAATCAAATTAAGTAGCAAATTTACATTGGAAAATAAAACTCTTCAAAAACAAAATGTCTAGAAATTGTTGCATAGTTAATGCCCAAGAAATACAGAAAATTTACCGTGGAAATTGTGGTCACCGCCGAACATCTTTTTTTGGAAGACCTTCAGGAGAACGTCTGCAGGAGCACGGCAGATCAATATTTTTACAAATCATTAGTGCCATTATAAATTTATATGTTACCATTAAATGTATCAATACTTTTAGTTTTTGTAAAATAAAATACCTTTTCACAAAAAAAAATTATAAAAAAACGTCTTTTTTCAGCCTTCTAACTCGCGATAAAAATGTACACGAATATTTATGGCTTACTTTTATATATCGCTTTTTAAAAGTGTTCTGAATTGTCTTGGTTTCATGCTAGAAAGTTGATATTATGAAAAAGGGATCCTTACAATTAGGTAAGTTTTAGAAACTTTATTTTTAGAAAAGTTTTTGGAAAATAAAATTAATTTTTATACATAAAAATCAATATTTGTTTGTTTGTTCGTATCTTATGCGCTTCCATATATCCTTTCATCCGATTCCCATGAAACTTTGGTGATTTGTTGTGTGCACGCCTGCGAAGGTTATATGCTATATATATATGGTAAGATCTGGTGTTATGAAATTTGTATTAATGAAAATGTGTGTATTTCGTACATTTGAACGGCAGGGAGGAATGGGAACAGGGGAGGTGAGGTTCGCGGTAGGGGTGACGAGGGAGGGGGAAGGCGGGGGAGGTGGAAGAGGAAGGCGGGAGGGGAAGGGGACTTCCGAGGTTAACTGGGACGCACGGGAAAGGACACGCAGGGAGAATCAATTTACTTCTTTGAATGACATCGCAACACACGCCGGGTACCAGCTTGGTTCCATGCCAACTGAGAATAAAGTCAACTCAACACCTCATTGAAAAGTCATTAAAAGCGATGAAAAAAATTATTTTAAAATAACCCATAACCCTAACCCAACGTAACCTATTTAACCAATTTTTAATATATATTTTTTATCACTCTTAATGACTTTTCTGAAGTGGTTCTGAATTAGTTTCATTCTGAGTTGCCTGGTCACCCTAGTTATTATATAAAATTTCCGTTTAGTTACTTTTTTTAAATATTTGCCAATTTAGGCAAAATAAGGCGGATTGCTTCAGTGCTCCAAATTAAAGCTAATATAATGCTGAATTTACGATCCTAAGGTTGCATGTAAAAATACATTATTTCGATTAATAAAAATAAAACAGTTTAAAAGGTATGAATATTTTTTTTAAATATGGTAAGATTCATTTTGGCCTGGTTATAAAGGTCCTTCGAAACTAATGAGATCATTAGAGAAGTTGTGTTTAAATGACAACACTTTTTAAACATATTATCTCTTTTAAGTATTAGGGCTCATTGGCTTTTACTAGAATTTTATCAGAATCGTTAATAATATGAAGAAAATAATACAATGATCTATGTACGTAGAATAAAGATGAATGCGATGTGGGTGAGTTTTGGGGTTCCAAAAGACTGGAAAATCGGGCCTAAAATTTCTAAAACTGTTTTATATCATCATTATGAAATTCAAATAGGATGGTAATACGAAGTCAGGCAAGTATAAGAGAGACAGACTAAGTCAGAGACAGTCAGACAGCATGCTAAGCGGACTAGAACTAAAATGAATTAAGTCAAATTCAAATTTATTAAAATCTATGTTGAGACTCTGTAACTCTAGTTCAATGAACTCTAGAACTTTTGCTTTGAAATTAAATGTCATAATTTTCAAAATTGGAAGTATTTATTTGAAGAATTCAGACAAGCGATAAAGTACCTATCTACAGTATAATATTTTAAAGAGAACCATTAAATTGCCATTTGCAACTGATTTACGGAGAATTCAGAATATCCCCATTGACGTATTATATTTAGATGAGACACGAAGATGGTTCCGCTTTTTTAACTCCAATTAGTCTAATTTGACCTCAAACGCTCCCAATGCTCTGACGCTGAACGACCGGAAACTACCGAATCTGGTTCCCGCGCACTGCTACCCGCGTGTCAACGGTGGAATATATTTCGAAGAGATATTAGTACGCAATAGGACCTCTACGACTATCCCGTACTTTTTGCCCGCGCTAGTTAAAAATAATAATATGTATTGTGTATTACAAGAATATAATATTCAAAGCGTCAGCGGCGAGCTTGACTTTTAATTTCAACTTCTAGGGATTTCTCAAGTACGAATATTAATGGCAAAATATCAAAGCACTCATTCATTATACGGAATTAAGTCAAATGTTTGAAAGTAATTATTATTGAATTAACATTTCGGGCCTCGGAGGGTCATCAAAAGTTTGTTACGCGGAATAAGCAATAAACGTAAAAGTGGACGTAGGTAAGTAAATCGACAACAAGGAAAATGTAAACAGACCAAAAGACCGACATCAATAAATCAGCAAGTTCACACTTAATTGCTATCCGGTTTCGCTCGACTTCAAGGCTGTTTTTATAATTGAGTACATTGGAAAACCTTCGAAATCGCTGGACACGCTTAATACGAATACTTTTTAGCAAAGCCTTTTGATCCACATTAATTACAATAAAATATAACTACGAAGGGGTACCCAAAAGAAACCGAACTGATGTTGTGATGGGCCGAGTTTTTGCAGTACCGCGTTCTGCCGCCAGGGGGCGTATAGAGCAACCATTCCCGAGTCAGTAAGCCAAACGTCATCGCTAAAGAAGGTTCCGTTCGGTTTGTGTGAATTTTTTAGTGACAGTTTGGCTTGATTGTTGCTTCGTTTCGCTGATTGTTGGGTCGTAACCGTAGCACCATGATTCGTCACCAAGCTGTCACTCTTGGAAAAAAAATTGGATCATTTCGGAATTCTTCTTTCAGAGCAAAGCATGCTTCCACGCGTCCTTGCAACATACTCAGCAGTCAGCAGTCGAGGCAAGAATTTGGCAGACATCCTTTTCATCCTCAAATCAAAAAGCAAGGTCGCGTGGAAGCAAACTTTGCTTTGAAAGAAGAATTCCGAAAAGATCCAAATTTTTTTTCCAAGGGTGACAGCTTGGTGACAAATCATGGTGCTATGGTTACGACCCTGAAACAAAGCAACAACCAAGACATTAGAAGACTTCAAGTTCGCCATTGAAAAAACGCTGAGTACAGAAAACAACTGTCACTAAAAAATTCACACAAACCGATTGGAACGTTCTTTAGCGATGACGTTAGGTTTACTGACTCAGGAATGGTTTCTCTATACGCCCCCTAGCGGCAGAATGCGGTACTACAAAAACTCGGCCTACCACAACATCAGTTCGGTTTCTTTTGGGTACCCCCTCGTATTTGCATTCGGAGCGATGAAAAAAATGTTTAAACTTCAAAATTTCAATTATGTAAAATGAAAATTTGCTTTCGTCATACGAGTTAGCGGCCAATTACAATAATTTCTGTCATTATGTTGTGTTAGTATTCCTGATACTATAGCATAACAAAAAATTAGAAGGGCCGTTGTTACTATTTCATCTATGCACTTAGGTAGCACTAGTTTGGAGGTATTATGAAAAACAAAAAAATAAAAGTAAATTTTATTTTACGTAATTGAATATAACTTTTTTCGTCGCCCGAATGCAAATTGTTGTATTTTATAATAATTAGGTTTTTTTTCTAAAAAATATTCGTATAAGCGTGTCCAGCAATTACGAAAGATTACGATTACATTTATTTAGGAACAATTGAGCATATGTGGAACAAATAACAGTGTTTTTTAAATTTGTTTACTGAAGCCTACGCAAACGCTACAAAAAACATTAAAAACGAACTGTGTTGTGTGCTTGTACACGGTGTCCTGAAACTAGTGGGATAAGCGAGAAGTTGGTGAATCTATGCCACATACAGAGAAAAATCGAAATGTTCACGTCGATATTTTTTTCTCGACCTGAACATTTCGATTTTTTTTTTATTGTTTTCCTTTTTTCGGCAACTAAAGGGTTAACCCTTAGCGAAATTGTGGAAACCTGGTGGGCACACAAACAAAATAATTTTTTCCTTGAGTAGCAGTGAGCTTTTTAATATAACACATAACATATTGAAGTAACCAATATTGCCAACTATTTGCCGCTACCAAAATCTTCCTTAAAAAATTTAAAAACATCATATTTACCGACATTTTTGTCATTGAGTTAAAAATTTTGAGTTTTAAAAAAAGTCGAAAGTTCCGCTAAGGGTTAACAAACTTTTGGAGTAGGGTCTACGCTTCGACGGGTGAACCCCGTAGCGACCGATTGTTTTCAAATTTGATCTAAAACAATTAACATTTTTGACTCGACTTAATCGACAACGAAAGCTCAAATAAAAAGTTATACCACAAAATAGACTCCAAATGATTTAGATTGACCAGTTTCTCACTTGTAGGTAAGTTTACTTTTCGGGCACCATGTGTAGAAATTTTGCGCACAAATGGAAATTAACTTTTCAAAACTCAATCACGTTCTTTTAACTAAAAAAATACCTGTGCAGACCTAGAAATTCCAGAAAGAAAAGGCTATGCAAATTGCATTGAGGGGTTATATACAGTCAGGAGGCTCAAAAAAAGGGATTTTTCAAGAATATTTTGCTGAAAAATTGTACATATTATGGTAACTTTTAACCGTATTTTAAGAATTTTCATTTGTAAAAATAATAATTTTGAAAGCTGCTATAGCTGATCTCCAGAAGAATCTCCTCTCAAAAAAGGCATCTTGCGGTGACCATCATATCTCTGGAACGGATCATTTAAAATGAAAAAACCAAACGGATTTCATTATAATAATAAATTTTCCTCTAATTAATCGAAGGATAGAGCAAAATAAATTTTTTTGACAAAATGGCGGCTTTTCAAAAAAAAATCGAGTTTTTACCAAAATTTTGGCTTTATATTGTTTATAAAAAAATATGTATTTATCGGTGAGAACAGGCCTTCGATTAATAACTGTAAAATATACTTAAAAAGCTTGTGTTAAAATTTGAAACTGATCGGTTCAGCCGTTTCCGAGTTATAGTGGTCACCGACTTTCAAAATACCGTTTTGAAAAAAACTCGTTTAAAGTTTGCCTTCTACTTTCAAATGCTCTGACACGTCTATACAAATATGCGTGTAACTTCGAAAATAATCGCAGGATTGACTTGAATTTTTTTTTTGTATATACTTAAATATATGTACATTACGAAAATGAAATAATAAAAAAATCGATTTCTAGAAAATTCTAACTGTATATAACCCCTTAAACAATGCGAGATTTTTTGCTTTGCGAAATGTAATTATTTTCTATCGCTCATAAAATTTCTGACACAAAGTTAAGAAAATTGAACTGTGAAGAAAACATTACTATTAATACCGAAAACATTGCGTCATTACAAACACGCTGTGTCATTACACAAAATATCATTTAATGTAAAAACGATAACATTTATCAGGCTTCATTTTGGGCACCAGCTCATGAAAATTATGTAACTATCGTAGACAAAAATCTACACTTATCGAAAATACGGCTGGAAGAATTACGGTATCTGTGTAAAGCACAGCAAAGCCGCTCTAAAATAACTCCACGTGAAATTCGCTGAAAACTTTTCGCTAGCTTCTGTAAATTTTTCAGAAGAGAGGTACGATTCCGTTTGTGGAACCTTTGGCCGGGATAAGCCGGAACGCAAAGAAAATATCAAAAGGTCCAAGAAAACGTTGCGTCGGCGCGGCGGTGGCCCGTCTTCCGTGCACCGGAATACGGACCACTTAACTAGAGCTCTCCAAATGTTTCCATGTCGTAAAGATACAACATTGCGATTGCCTCGGATGCACGAACCTTTATACATTTTCTTTTATTTATTTTCATTTATCAAAATTTTGTAATATTTACTTTACCTTGAAAACTTTGTACCCACCTCTCTGGGCTCTGAACAGAGTTAGAGGGTTCTAATACAGCTCGTTCCAGAGTGGAACACACCTACTTTCATTACCACCTGTATCAGAATCGAAACTTCACTTGAAATGGTTTTAGTTAATATTATGTACTATCTCCTACTTCTTCCACTACTATCCTTCCACAACATTCCCACCAGTCTCAAAACAATTCCCAAAAAAGTGGTGCCATAGACCCACTTGCTTCCAGCAATTGTGACCAATGTCCGGTAACATATATAGAAGAAAATTTATACGCAATCTAATCCAACAAATTAAAATTTTTGTAAATTCTTTTCCATAAATTGGCTACGTTTGCTGAAACAAGATACACGGCGTAAACCGCGAGCTTGGGCGGTGGAGTATATAGGGGCTCTAAGTATAAAGGATCGGCTTAACGAAGAGTACATCAGAACCGGCTATGAACTACCTCCAGGTAATTAAAAACGGATTTTTCGAAAGCAATTCCCTAGATGGAAAATTCATTAAGAATGTGCCGATTTTACCACACATTAAAGCACTTTATTCGTGTGGAAATTCTTTTTCTATCTAGGCAGAGCTTACAGCAGAAATTACTTTGTAAGTGTTTAACAGGGACGCGGCGATCAAAGAATGAAACCCTTTGAAACATGATGCGAACAATCAGCTATTGTCCACATATTTATGGGGGATAATAATTAACCGGAGCTTATACGAACGCTTACCATCTACTACAGATTTCAAGAATAGCCTACTATATTGCATTCTGAATTATGAATAAAGCTCTTATTTCGGTGAACACGATACAACAGGACGGTTATGAAATGTTAAGAAAAACACAAAGGAAAAATAATACGTCATTCATTTTCTGTGTTTTACTACTGTAGTTATGTACATGGAATGTGATTTTATTCACTTATGCATTGTTACATTTGACTAACCTGATATCATTGCATAATTTGGTATTATTAATAAAAGAGCTGATAACTACTGAACTGGCGTGATTACAAACTAAGGAAGTGGTGCTAAGATTTTTTTAATTTTTTTAATTTTAAATACATAAACGGCTATACTGCCTTTTATAAATAAACATATAATAGAGTACAAAAGTAAGAAAAATAATATCATTACATAATAGTAGTTTTAAACTTAAAAAATAACATACAATTATTTTGTGTATCACAACAAAAAATAACAAGAAATAAAAATGAGAAATATCATCATTTCATTTCAACATGTCCATATTGCGTATATAAAGTTACATTATGGAAAAAATAAAAAAACTTAAAAACTGAAACCTAAAAATAACATACAATTATTTTGTGTATCACAACAAAAAATAACAAAAAAAGAACAATGAGAAATATCATCATTTCATTTCAACATGTCCGTATTGCGTATATAAAGTTACATTATGGAAAAATAATTTTTGAGTGCATATTTATATTGCGCTAATTTTAAGAAATGAATGTCGCCGATGTTAGCATATTCATTTCCCAAAATGTGTAATCGACTGATTGGTGAGTAATAAATAATGTGATAATGTATGTGTGTTATTATAGTAGAACGGTAGAGTCAGTCTATTGTTAGCGCGACCAGGGCAATGAAATCGTATTAGTTCTATTAAATCAGGGGTATCCAAGACCGAGTGAATTATTTTGTATAATATTAATAGATCACAGATTTTTCTGCGATCTGATAAATTTACGAGATTAGTCCAGTTTAATAACAAATTATAGTCAACGGATTCTCTTGGAATACCTAATTTAAAATTAATATACCTAAGGAATCTATGCTGGACTTTTTCAATCGCTTGAATATGGATATTGTAATGTGGAGCCCAAATCGTAGAGTTATATTCTAAAATGCTTCTCACTAGCGTTATGTATAAAATGCGAATAGTATCAATGTTACAAAATTGTTTGGTGGTAGAGATTGTTTGGTGGTGGTCAAGATGGTAAGACTCCGAACATAAACAAATAAATAAGATAAAACGGTAGATGTAAAATAAAGTTAATTAGGTACGTATACGTAGATCTATTACAATGTTAAAAAAAATTACAGGAATTAAAAAAAGTTTAAAATTTCGTGTCGATGTTTAAATCGTTAGTTAAAAAGCTTCAAAGAACTAATTAAAAAGTCAACATAATTAAAACAACACTTCCAGTTCTTTATTAAAAAATTACTCGTTGGTGCTATCGGCCTTTTAGGGGAGATTAAGTTATTACCTTTGATGTTAACGACAATATTCAAGATTCGCTAAAGGGAAAAGGTTTATTCAAGGGATGCTGCGATACCTACGTCGAATTAAAGGCCGATAGAGGAATGCAAATACTTTTACGGAATAACGTCAATTAGGGCATTCTGAGAAACGCTTTATCAGGCAATCTCGGCTGCGGGGTAATTACAGTAAGTTACTTTTGCCGCCAGCTGCTAACTGTGCGGTGATTTGCGAGAAAAGGAAATTACAAATTATTTTATAATATGTGTGTATTGTACATGTGTATTACAAAATCTGCTTCGGAATTGTTCGTCATTCGTTCGTTCGTCATGCCCGGAAATTCGTAGAATAATCGGGAAACAGGTGAATTTACATCACATAGAGAACCCAAAAAACTTTTTTTATTCGGCCACTAAGGGTTAAAAACTTTTGAACTCAAAATTTCAAAAGACATTAAACGACTGATAAACCCCCTAGCGACCGATTAAAAAAAATCTAAAAAATTCCTGACGACTTGATTCACCTGGAAACGAAAGCTCAAATCAGAAGAGTTATCCCACAAAATCGACTCCCAAATGTGATTGATATAGATTCACCGCTCCTCCGCTTGTACTACGAGTTCCCGCCACCGCACACAAGGACGCCAAAGGGAATTACGGTGCTAAAAATAGGAAAAAACATTGTCGTATAACTATTTATAAATGAATAATTTTTAAAACGTTCTCCATGAAACAGTTCAAAATGAACCATAAGAATTTATTTTGTGAACGCAACCTAATAGCCTGCGCACGCGCGCAAAATTGAGATACATATACATAGGTATCGCGCTGCCAATTGCCAATATTTCTCATTTGCGCCTGATTCGTTGACGGGGTAGCTACGCTCATCCTGTTTTCCCAATTTAACAATCGAAAAATTTCAACTTGGATATTAGAGCTTAAGGTCTTAAGGTATGTACTTTAATCTGCAATTATTTACATAACAAATTTTACATAATATAAATATAATATATAAAATTTTCACATGTAGCAAACACATTGTGGGAATACATAATTATAATAAACACGATGGTATAACTTTGTTTAATTCCACTTTTAAAAAAAAAAAAAAATAAATAAAAAGTGGAATTAAACAAAGTTATACCATCGTGTTGATTATAATATAATATATGTTGAATGAAATACTATTTTTGTTAAAAAAAAATTGAAATGATTATTTCAACTAGAGTTTGGAAAAAAGTTCCACCGAGTTCCATGACATTATATTACTAGTTCAAAATACACCTAAGTTATGTGAAAACGTAAAATTTATGTCCGCCTTTTTCCACTTTTTTCTTAAATCGAGCGCATTCTTTTCAGGCAGTCTTGGCGACCCCGCCCTAAAGTAAATGAGGATTAAGGGAAAAGAACTACATATTAATAATGTCAAAAAATTAACAATTTTACAAGTTAACGTCATTTAATAGTTTAATCATATTTATATGCTTTATCTACCTGTATCACTGATTCAAAATAGAGAAATAATTCAAAACGAAATAATTTTTATTTTTTTAATTAGAATACTACGACTACATGACCCCAACTAGGTAATCTCCAAAAACAAGGTAATCTTGTCATGCGCATTTCTAATCAGAATTTAAAATAAAAATATTTTTGGCATCGTAAATTGAAAATTCGGCCTTGTGTGCACCGTGCGAAATAGTATTGCAATAAATTTAAATTGTGTACATTACGTATATTAAGATAATTCGCAACAAGGGAGGAACCTCAGTAAAATAAGTTTCGTAAATTATAATAAAAATAAACGCTGGTAGGTAGAGAGGATGGAAGTCACAATAATTCTTACTATCATTTATCATCCTTGACCAGACCATTTAATCGTCCACGAGTCTTAATCTTATTCACTGAGGCAACATACGTCTCAAGGATCTCATGATCATTGCATTTTTTTCCTTTCATTTTTTCCCAATAATTTTGTATAACCACAATACATTTTTTTTTTTTTTTTTAGTTTACAGTGGGTTAATATAAATTACATATTGGTTCAGAAATTCTTTAAAATTGCAGTCTCACCAAAGAAGAAGCTAGTTCTTGTGCTTGATGAGCGAGTTACACTAATTATGACAGAAATAGAATAACATTATGCAATAGGTAAGTATATAAGGGAACAATTGAAACTTCTGGATTACCTATATGTGAAGATGTACATACAATGGGATATGGTTACATACTAAAATATTGTGCACTTTATAGAAATTCGAAAAATCTAAATTAAATAGAAATAAATGTAGATTGCCAATAAATAGAAGGAAAGAGAAAAACAGGTAATTATTTAATTAATTATTCCTGATGAAGTGTTGCTTCAGTTTGAGTTTCAGTTTATTGATGTCTTTGATTTTTTTTTATTTCAATCGGAAGATTGTTGAAATACTTTATTCCTAAATAGATGTAATTGTTTTGCATTAGTTTGGTATTAAATTTTGGTATTTTGATATTGTCTTGATATCTTTGTGATTGGTGGGTTTCAAATTTTTTGACGATATTATCTTTGTAAATTTGGATAATTGCATTTTTCTTGAAGATATTTTCTACTCGAGGCACCGTGAAATCTGCGAAAAGCGTTTCTGTTGGATATGTGGAGGGTTTCTTTAGGATTACTTTAATGATTAGCTTCTGGATCACTTTGATCGGGGTAAGAATATTGTTGTATGAACCCCCCCATCCAATAATTCCATATTGAATTAATGACTGGATTAGTGCATAGTATACTCTTTTTAGATTGTTGGGTTTTAAAATATTTCTTAATCTTATGAATATATATATACACTTTCTGATACGCTTAACCAATTCACAGATATGGCTCTTCCACTTCATATGTTGTTCTATTATCACTCCGAGATATTTAATTTCTGATACTGATTTCAACGTTGAACAGCCTTGGATACATGTGATTTTGTTGCATTTGTTATTGTGGATAATTATTTTAGTGTTGGGGAGTGTTTTTAGTTTGTTAATTGAGAAGTGTATGTAGTATGTTTTGTTAGTGTTCAATGAAAGGAGATTTGTATCAAACCAATGTTTTAAGGTGTTCATGCTATTATTTGCTTGTTCGTTTACTATATTCCAGTCGATCCCATTCACTATGATAGCTGTGTCGTCGGCATATGATATTATGTCTGTGTTAAGTGGTAGTTTGAAAATATCATTGACATAAATTATAAATAGTAGGGGACCTAGCACAGTGCCTTGAGGTATCCTGAAATTGCTTGTTAGTGGTAGACTTAGGGAGTTATTTATCTTGACTACTTGGTATCGTTCAAATAGATAGCTTTTTATCCATTTTAGAGCTTTATCGTTTATCCCAACACAGTTTAATTTTTCAATAAGTTTATCATGAGAAATACCATCGAAAGCTTTTTTAAGATCTATGAAGATTCCAAGGCAGTTCAAAGATTTGTCTAATGTGTTCTGAATAATGTTCGATAATTTGGCAATCGCAGGGTACTTCTATTTTTCATAAATCCATATTGGTTGTCGTGAATTATGTTATTTTTGTTAATAAATTCAGTCAATCTTTTTTGATAATTTTTTCAAAGACTTTGGCAATGTTTGAAATCAGCGATATTGGACGATAATTTGTCACTTCTTCTGGGTTGCCAGATTTATGAATTGGAGTGATGATGGTTTGTTTATATATCGTTGGGAATATTCCGCTTTGAAGACTAATGTTGATTAAATGTGTCAATGGTTTTGAAATATGTTTTTTGATAGCTTTCAGTGTTTCGACAGTAACTCCATCGAAACCTGGTGCTGATCTTCCCTTCATGCATGAAATGATTTGTTCGATTTCCTGGGCTGAAGTAAGGGAAAACATGTCAATTTTGTTTGAGATATTGACGTTAATGTTCTGTTCGTCATTGGACGGTAATTTTTCTATTTGATTTGCAAGGTTTTTGCCCACATTTGCAAAAAAGTTGTTAAATATGTTAGCGGCAGCTGAAGGGTTTTCTTCGCATCTATTATAAAACAATTTCATAGATGTAAATTATAAAACAACATGTTATTAATGGGAACTTACTAAAAGCACTGTCTGTATGTGGGTAATATAACTTATCTAATAAAAAAATATATGCTTTTATATGAAATAATTTCCTAGAATACAACATCAAGCAAGTTATACAATATAATGTTAGTTTTGTTAAGTGAAAACAGAAAGTGAAAGTGAAAACAATTACGAATAGTTAGTTTATAAGAAAAGTGTTTCAATATCTGAATCATGCCAAAATCAAAATTTTAAATTTTTTATGCTTTTGATATTTTATTCGTTATTTGAATATTTTTTGATAGAAGATTAAATGTACGAGGACCAACAGAATTTCTATGTGTTTGCAATTTGGCATTGGTTTGGGGGGTGTAAAACACATTACTAGTCCTTTCGCTAATTCAATTTTTTTCCAAATTATTAAGAATAATTTGCAGCTATTAAATATTTTTGTATAACAACTGAGTCCTTTTACATCTATTATACATATCTTTAATTTGTGGTTTATTATTAATTAATTAGTTAATTAAAGTTATGTATTTGTACATAACTTTAATTGTTTAATAACGTGGTTTTGAGTTATTTGTAAAGGCTTAATAAGTGCATCAAGGGCACCACCCCTTCCTATAATACCGTAAATGATTGAAGATTGCACTAGGGAAAGATAGATCATTTTTAATTTGTCCATAAATAGTATTTCCTTCAGATTATAAAATGTGTATGAAAGATATCTTACTCTAGAGAGATTTTATCAATAAGCGATTTCCAATTTAGATTTATGTTACAGATACACCTAAATATTCAATATTTTCAACTTTATCGAGTTCGTAGCCCAATGAACATGTTACATAGTTGCATCTTATTTTGTGGTTTCTAATTTTAAGATTATCATGAGGTTTGTTTTTCATGTTTATATAAAAAGTTAAATAAAATGTTTTGCTTTAGTTTTCGTTTGATTTTAGCAGATTTTGCTGTGGTTTTGAGTTTGATTCTAGCCATGAAGTACAATAGATTCTAATGCCCTAGAAAATGTTTCGTAATTCCAAGAATTACCAAACACAATTATTGCCGTGCCGTCGGCATAAGAAATATTTTTTTAAGGGATTACAAAATAGGTATCACAAAACATTTATATTAAAAATGCACAATACATTAAAAATGGAATCGGGCCAAGTACAGTATCTTGCGTATTATTATTATTCTATACATGTTTTATGTGTGCTTCTGGACTCTATAAATTCCCAATTTTTGTTTTTTGCATTCAGACTTCTTTTGTCTTACCTGCGTCATTCAGTTTTGATATCGGATTTCCGATGTAGACTAATAGCCTCGCTTCCTTTCATAACTATCTGATTGGACCATTGCCAATTCTTTACTTAAATTACCTACAATAAACCCTTCTATTCTCGGCCACCTTCCCAATCACTTGCAAATATACTTTCTTAGCGAACTAACTCGCCTCCCGCCTTCCCCCTCGTACTAATATACAGGATGTCAACGTACAACGAATGTCTCTCATAAATTTCACGACTTTGGACTTAAGGTACTACAAACAACATTAAATCACAAAAGAAAGGAAAAAAACTACAATTTAGGCAAAAATATAAATGTTTCAAAACAAATTGAAATGGTTTCATCGGTTAGACAATAAAAAATGAATTAATCCTTGAAAAAATTAATTAACAATTTACGTAATTTAAGAGAGATAGTTCAAAAAGGTTCTAAGGGATGAAAAGGTAGAGCTTGAACAATGTCTTCCGTGAGAGTCGTAAGGATTTGAGGGAGCGAATATTAAATCATGAGCCAGGCACCATAATGACGGCGATCTATGACTGGGTAAGTATCATAGACATTACGAGTATGTCTATGGTAAGTATGCTATGGCTGAGATTCGGCGGTACAATCCTGCCAAAGAAGTAGGATATTATGAGTAATACGTTAAATATTCAATATTACGAAAAAAAGGCACATCTGTTGGTATGAATGGTTAATACGTCATACCCTTGGCTTTCTAAACCTAAGTTTTCGTTTCGTTTCGAAACTTTATACACTCCAATTTTTCATAAAAGAATAAGGAATGAGTCCCTTAGATACACTGCGTTTCGTCCTTAACGCGTAGCAAGAGAGACACGATGTTTCAGTGGAAGGCTTTCTCTAAATGAATGAATGAATTGAATGAAATAAAAAATAATATCATTGAAGAAGGAGATAACAATAATAATCTAAACGAAAATATGAAAGAAAACAAGACACAGAAAAATAAAAAAAAGACAATGGAAAATAGAAAAAGACCGGTTAGACGAGAGGCCTGGGTTCGAGTCCCAGTTGCGACCATTGTCTTTTTATATTTTTCTGTGTCTTGTTTTCTTTCATATTTTCGTTTAGATTATTATTATCTTCTTCTTCAATGTTATATTACGTTGATGGGAATAACCTTAAAAAGTTATAAAAAGAGAGTTTTTCTTAAAAAAAAAAAAAAATGTATATATGTTAAGACGCGAATGGACTGTATGCGGTTTTGATATCTATTTATTATAATTTCACTTACCCAAAAAAACTGGTTCCTGCATTCCACTTATTCTTATTTCACCAGGAAGGTAAATGTTAGTTTGGAAGGTATTTTGCAAAGGATTTGGTGATATAATGATGACAAGCGAGATGAGGCGGGCAGCGCGACGGGAAGATTTTACCTTGCAAATGGTTGCGGATTGTGGGAACTTTTCCCCACGCGGCGATTTTATAGAACTGATTGATAGCGGTGTGAATTTTAGGACTTTGCGGCGATGTGAAATCAACTGAGCTCCGTTAAGGCGGAGGGCATACAAAAGGTAGTTACCAAAGAGCAACATGCAACAATAAAGGCGTGAACACCTCACTTTTTTGTGGTTCCACGTAAAATTCGTTAATAATTTTTGTTTTTTTTTTCAATCGCGACCAAAAACTTTAGTTTTATAAAGGTGTACCTACATTTACTTTTTTGTGATTAATTTTTAGATTTGAATATAAAGCCAGGTTTATCTTTCTAACACTGTTAAAATCATATTACTAGCTATGAAAGTAAGGGAGACAATGATTTATGTGAAACCTATACGAAAAGCGAACAAATTATCCCGACGGATTAAGAGAAGCACCTACTTCAAGAGATCCCAAAGAAGATTTGTTATGCTAGTTCTTCTGCAGTACATATTTTAACGCGAACGTCCGCGGTTTACAACTAGTGAATTATTGTGAATCCGTTTATGAAAAATGCCCACCACTCACGACCAGGATAGAAATATCTCCCGGCATCGGAAAGGATAACGACGGCACGGCATTGATGGATCTAGGACTCTGGGACCTTGGTGTATAAAGAAGCAGCTAATACACATGAAACCTATAAATAATGCTATATTTTAGGAACAAATAAATAAATCTATCATAAACAATAATAACAAAACATTTATCCATAACGCAATTAAATAGATATTATTGTTATTTCTATTTTTGAAACTGACAATTCGTGGTGAAATTCGAATGTAGCGTCATACCTATTAGAAAACAAAACTCGTTTGACAAAGATAGAAATGTTAAAGTTCTCCATATTGTAATAAAGGTCACAAACTAGATAGGCTAGAATCGTTAGAGATAACCCGCCTTAATAAAAAAAATAGTCCCTAACTATGTAATGAATAAGAAATTAGATCATTTGCTAAATTATTCCGCTCTTATATCCATTGTGATTTTTTATCATATGTTCTAAATTAAAAAATGTATTTTGTTTATATAATAACCATTATAAGTCCAATGTACAACATTTGTACCTTTAAAATCAACCTGTTAATCAAAATTCCATATCATCATAAATATAATAATCGATTATAATTAAATAGACATGACAACAATAAAATTAAGGTGTTAATAACTCCAATTACTTATTAGGTATTCCCCAAATAATATTAAAGAAGGCTACAAACCCGAGGTAATTAAGCCTACTGGGAATAACCAAAATAATTAGAAATTCGACAGTTAAAAACGACTTCGTAACAAATGTAAGAAAACCCATATAATCGAATAAAAACGTTAAAGACCACCCTTCTCCCCTCCCCCACCCTCCCCAATATGTTGTGTATATAAACCATAGATTAAGAATAATTTGTACAAGTCTGAAGGTGGCTTTAATAAGCTGAAACCGGTTCGGTCAAATAAATTAAAGTGGAAATAAGTTTCATATTTGTTTTATTATATTATTAGACATATTTATAAATCTTGAGCTAGCTTACATCTTCGGCTTTCAAACATAAATATATGACAGACGTTTGGCAAAAATATTTTTTATTATCTTAAAATTTAATTATATTGAATTTAAAACATCACATTAACGATACCGCACTTCGCGTCTGATTCAAGACTTTGTTTTAGAAAAAGGCGTGGTTTACACTGAAAATTGATAACGATTCGTTCTTTCGAAATATTCGAATATGCAAAGTCAAATGTATGAAAATCACTGTTTTTCCACAAAAGAATATTATCTAACTTTCTGGCATTGATATTCCAAGTTTAATAATAATTACATAATCAATACACTGAATATTGATAACGATTCGTTCTTTCGAAATATTCGAATATGCAAAGTCAAATGTATGAAAATCACTGTTTTTCCACAAATTAATATTATCTAACTTCCTGGCATCGATATTCCAAGTTTAATAATAATTACATAATCAATCGATTACGTGTGACCGATATAATAATTATATTTATAGAATAAAAAAAAACATAACTCTTTAATACAATGGGTATTGTAATTCAAAAATTTAAAACATAAATTATTGACAACGTAGAAAATAGTTTAATCGCTAGTTACTCATTTACGTATGAAATTAAAACAAGTATAACTGGAATTAAAAACATAGCTGGATCATAATTTATTTCAAAACTAATTGAATTAAAATGGAACCCGCATGTTTATTTTACAAGTAACGGACTCGCTATAATTAATACTCACTATGTAATGTTCCTAGCGAAAAAACTATAATTTACTCAGAATGGAAAGCGATTTTATAGAAATTATTTCACAAAAGGGACGCGTTATGACATTAACACTTAAATTAGGTTTTTCTTCGTTCATTAAATTTATTATCTGCGCTAACGCGTAACTTGTCACTATTACATTTCATAAATATATAATTAATTTAAATGCGCCGTATTTAAATTTTCGTCAACACAGAACAAGAATTCGAACACAAAAAATCAACAATGAAATTTTAATCTTTAAGCTAGACAACGTTATAAGCGTTGACCAATTCATGACACTACACTAAATAATAGAATTTCTCTTATGTCCTCGTACTATGATATTACTAGCTGGGCCACCCGGCTTCATTCGAGAGTGTTCTGGAACGTTCCATATTGATGTTCCCGATACCCTATTCCCGAAAATTCCACAATTTTCCAGAATGTTTCGGGATATTCTGGAATGTTGTGGCACGCTCTCAAATACTCTGGCTGGGATGCCCGGCTTCGCTCAGGGAGTTGGTATGAGATTGAACAGACGTTCGAACCCACGACGGATGTTGCTTTAGCCCTACTTACTAAAAAGGCTTCTAATGTTCCAGAGCATTCCACAACATTCGGGAGGATTCTGAAATGTTCAAGAATAATCTGGGATGTTCCGGGATGTTCCCGAATGTTCCAGCCTATTCCCGAACATTCTATAATGCTCTTGGATGTTCTGGAATGTGGTGGAATGCTCAAGAGTACTCTCGAATGGTCTGGACTGTTCTATAAATTTCAAGGGGGGCAAACTCCTAGCCCTTATATCTTCGGAAGCACGCCCTTCAGGTACAAACGAGAACCGTCTTCATGGATGGAGATAGAGGGCTACCACACAATATCGTACCTGAGTACTCGTCTCTGAGTTTTAGCGGCACGCACATTGTACACTTTTTTTAATATTGTATAGCGAAGATTAAGATTATCGAATCTTCTAGAACTTTCTAGGCTCACGGACACACTCCGCCACTCATTTCTTTATTTATTTATTTAAGGACAAATAGTCCATTAATAATATAACAATAACATGAGTAAAAAAAAAGAGATGACAATGAAAGGAAAGTACATATAAATGAAGAGCATTGGCAAATTATAATATAAAAGAACATATAGAAGACAACTACAAGTCAAAGCTTGAAGATGGATTTAAAAGACTTTAAAAATTACACATTTCGTATCGACTGTCGAAAGTCGTTTAAATTAACACCAAAAAATTGAATGCTTTGACTTGCGTTAACAAGTCTCGACATTCTGGATAAAGGAGAATGATATCCATAATTAGTAGAATGTTGATTGAGGAACAGCAATTCATTATTTCGGAGTCTACGGGAAGGGATGTTAAACTGGATGAGTTGTAACAAAGCAGGTGTGTCAGTAATACTGTTGATAATTTTGAATATGCAAATTAGATCAGTGTCCTTTTTACGTTTTTCTAAAAAAGAAATGTTTAAAGTTTGTTCATTTCTGAAAACTTCTAGAACTTTCTCCTTCCATAACTTCCTTGAGCATTAGGGAACCTTCCAGAACGTTCTAACCTTCTAGGCTCACTGACGCACTCCATCACTCCTTCCAGAACTTTCTAGAACTTCGTCTTTTGGAACTTTTCGGAACCTTCTAGACTCACTGACACAAACCGACATTTATTTCTGAAAGCTTCTAGAGCTTTCTCCTTCCATAACTTTCTAAAGCAATAGCGAACCATCCAGAACGTTCTCGAAACTTTTAGACTCACCGACATAATCCGCCACTCCTTCCAGAACTTTCTAGACTTTTATTAAACCTTCTAGAAGTTTCCGGAAGACTTTTCTTGAAATTTCTAGAGAGCAAAACTTCCAATCCTTATATCTTAAAAAGCACGCCCTTTAGGTAAAAACGGGACCACTCATCCTGGAGGAAAAAATGCCGCAGTTAAAAAACAATTTTTTTTTTTTTTTTAAGTTTACAGCGGAACATTAAATCATTTAATTTAAAAGATGGGTGCAGTTAACATTCCAAGTGAATTAATTAAACAACTGTAGAAGTTGTGTTTCGGGACAGTTCGAAAAGCAAAAGCAGCCAATAAATGGAATTTTTCGAGAAAAAATATTTATACCTTAAGTCTTGAATGCCTGCACCATAAAACGATCTCCTAAGTTGATTTTTTCTTACCAGCAAGTACCAGCTTCTTTTGCAGCGTCACGTCAGTCAGATATTACAGAATAAACTCTTTTTCCATTTAAAACTAATTGTCCCTATTTCTAAGACTCTAAGGCACCTTAAGCAAATAAAAAAAATATAATTTCTCTGAAAGCCTTGAGTGGCAATACCCCGTGCGGGAATATTTAATTACATTGGGAGACATCAAGCAAGGCCTGATGTAAGTACATATATGTATGTAATATACTATACACGTAGTATCTAATGACGACATATAATGATAACGATGTATATGGTATCGAATGTCGACAAAACCTGTTTTTGTATATTGTGGATAACATTTTCATCGTATCTAAGTAAGTAGCCAAGTACTTTGGGAGCAATAAAAACATTAAAAAAATCACAAATCTACTCTCGGGGGAAGACTTTTTCACTGGCCTTTTTCTACCCAGGGGTTACGTAACCTTTACGCGATTTGTTAAAAACAGGGTTACGATGAACACATGATACGTTTTGACAGAGACTACACTGCAGATATCGTTAATTTTATGGAAAAATGAAAAGAAATAGAATTTGCGCTAGCCTGTCGGAATTCGTAAAGATTTTTAGTTTTTTGTCTATTATTTTAGGTCTTCGACTAACCTTATTTATGAAAATAACAAAGCGAACAAGTCGTGCAAAATAAATATGATAGAGTTTGGTAGTGTGAACTTTGGACCTTATAATCCGTGGGCGAGGCTTACTCAGTCACTAAGGCAACTGCATAATTCAAGCATCTCGTACGCCTCAACCTTCAAGGATGAGATAATGTGTTTTATGTATAATAAAGTGGAGCCATTTACATTACCGCTATACAAGGCGTATTTATGTGTGCGTGTGAAGTTGGAGTAATTCATCAAAAACAACTTGGGGTTGTGGTAGGAAATTCAGAAGCAAACTTAGCGCAGAACCTCCAATAAATTCACGGAGAAGATCCCGCCATACAGACCTGAAAATAAAAAAAAATATACATTAATTAGTGTAATCACTCTCAGAAAATAGGGTTATTTGTTTATCAAAGTACACAAATCACAGAAACAACTTTTACTTTGAACTTCACACTTTCAAGGGAATGTTTGTATAAAATGTGCGAACAACGAAGGCTGTACGGAATAATTCACAAAATTTAAAATGAAAACATTAACGTTCCTACAAGAACTGAGAACATACCAAAAGTACATAACAGAAAGCCATTCAACACAGAATGATCCTGACAAATAATGAGACAAAGTTGACAGCTTGCATTCGAACGCTTAAAAATCGAACTACAAAATATTATCCCAAGGTAAAAGATTTCAACAAAATGCAATATGAACAGTAAATATGCAGTACCTACTTCGGCTATTGATAACTTGTAATATCTGTTCCGAAGCTCATAAAACAAGTAAAAATCCCCACGGGGGAAAAGAAAGATCTACTTCATGATAGTCTCGTGCGGTTCGCAGTCATGAATGTTGGTAGAAATATCGAAATGGCCGACAGCCAATAGAACATTAATTTGATTTATTTCGTTACAAGTTCACTTGGACTCGTATGAAACGTATGAAATATAATTAATAACAAAACGTTGCTTCGTATTATTAAGCTCTACTTAATACCACGGCGGGTAAAATAGACAACAAGCGAACTGTGCGAAACGTTGAATAATTTATTATAAACGTGTAGATTTCTATGGAATTGTGAGAAGGCAGATGATATTAATTATTATTAGTAGGTATGTGTTTCCACAAAACTATAGTCTAGAATTTCAACGAAAATCTATCGAGTGTCTGTGATGTTTTTTTCAGAATTAGTTTAAGTGTGAGCATTAAATTAATGACTGTTGATATTGTAAACTAAAGGCTATTCTCGCATTCTAAAATGCTCTAATTTGTTGACCATTCCAAAATTCTGTAATTTATGGACTTTTTAATTGAAATTCCAAAACACTATTTTCTGTACGTCGTTGTTTTCCTGAAAAGAGAGGATGTTTTATTCTTTGTTCGGAAACTGTTAGACGCCGAATAAACCGAGTTCGATGGTCCAAAGAATATTTTTAGCAAAATGGAATGTTGTGGTGGCGATTGAACAATCAATGAGATCTAAAATACAAAATGGCGGAAGGGGGAATGAATGAATTACAATTATATAAAATTTTAATAATAATTATATTGGCCTTATAGTAAGGACTACTTCAAAGGACTAAACTAGGTAGAATTTCTGTTATACGAGTTGATCGTCTATTTTGTGGAATAATTAATGCCACAAGACTTCGTGATAATAATGATGATATAACAATAGACATAAGTATAAGACGGAATTTATGTATGAAAAACACTTAAATGTGTTTTTTACTCATACATTTATATGTCAACAAAAAAAAACATTGTCATGGAAATCGAACTTTTCCCGTTACATTTTCTTCATTTCATTTCAAGTGTAGCAAATTGCCGAATAATAAAAAAAAAAACAAAAAAAAACTATCAAATTTATTTTCCTCTAAACGAGCGGAAAATCCGTGTAAACGTAGAGGCAAAAATCGCCAAAGGATCGAGTCAATATTTGCGTTAAAAAATACACGGAAATTCAGAAACGTTAACAATTTGTTTTCCCAGAGGAAATTCAAAAAATGTTTTGGGATTAAAATGTCAAGACGGACAAACCTTGATTTTACAGACACAATACCTATATAAATAAATCACAAAATAAAATATGAATACAATATAAATGATTTTTTTCGCCACACAAATATAATTATTTTATTTTTTTGTGTAAATTTCCAATTGATTGATTTGAAAATTCCGGTACAGACAACCAATTAGTATTTTATAAAGATCTTTACAATTGATTGAGGGACGTTTGGACTGATAAAGTTACGGTATGCGGTGTGACAATATAGAACGTTCACTGGAGAGAATAAAAATGTAGGTTAAAAATTTCGGAGAAAAGCTTGCGTTGCCAAATGAAATGAATTTGCTTCAAGGACGAAAGTACATACTGCACGAGCTTACTGACATCCTATACAGAAACATGGAAGCTACCGGAACTAGGATTAACTTACCTAGATGTTTATGGAATTGTATACAATTGACCTACCCCCTACAGCGAAGAGGCGTGATCGTTATTATGCATACATTTATTGTGTTTATTTACCAGTGCTGCTTGCGACTAAGTTTGTTAAACAATTTGTATGGTATCAAATATGTGAAATCAACTTCCAGATCATCCAAATTTATACAGAAATCAAGACGCGGCGGCAAACGCAATCTTCCGCCTCGGTCAAATGCCAAAAACTCTACGCCACGGGAAGCCGGTGTAAAATAATAATAAACTATAAATCACACAACTTCAGAAAAAATATTGAAGTAATTCACTTGTCAAAGGGAATATTACCAATGTCTCTGCCCGGTAAGTAAGGCTTTTGTAGATCCGGAGTTCCAATGAATTCTAGCGATGTGAAAACATCTATTGATCATTAATTAATGTATTAATTTAAACACTTCTCTCTCTTATACACAAGTATTTCGGCACTGTTTGGGGTAACGGCAATTATTGCAATACAGAGTTGCAGTGCCACAAAGTTAGCCTTCTTCATATAAGCTATAATTTAGCTTACAACTAGATGCCATAGCTGTAAGCTAAATTGCTTATATTATGACATGTTAACCCCATGGTAGGAGTAATTCTAAGTAAGAAGAACACCCCCGACTAGATTATCTAAGTAAATGTATAGCTAAGCTTTTAGAGTAGGTACAGCGCGCTCTGGGTGCATATTGCACATAAATTAAATTATCGTCGTAAGTACCCATACGTATTATTATTATGGCATAACTCGACATTGATGGTAACGAAATAAAACATGTAAATTTAAGTGCAATCAAGGTCTACGACTGAGGGGGGAAATACATGTGGTACTAGAATTTTTTTAAATGATTTTCATGATTTTTTTGGCATGGAAGAAATGTATATAATTTATTTAAACTTTGCACATCTATTTAAAAAATATATTTTTAAATTTTGAAGCATTTACTCCGAAAATAATCAGTTGCTACCCGTCGAACGTAGACGTAAAAATAACGTAAATGTTAAAATAACGTAGACGTAGCTATTTGTGTGCATTCTGGAGGCCACAGTTTTCATATCAAATCAGTTGAATTTAGTTAAAGAACATAATATGTCTCCTCTACGTGAACCTAACTTCCCCTTAAAAAAATAAAATTTAATTTTTACAGGTGTGTAAACAGGTTTAGGTTCACGTAGATCGTAATAATATAAAGAAATTATCTGCAAAATTTTAAAATGATTGGTTAAAAGGTTTTTCAGCTAGAGTACGCACAAACTCAAAAAAGTCGTTTGGAGGAAAACGCGATTCAAGGGAAAGGGAAGCTTACTTAAATACACCCCCCCCCCCCATAACACCGGAACGAAATGAAATTTTTATTTAAAACTTGTGGAACATATTCTTAAATAGTTATACCAACAATTTATGAAATAAAATAAAAAAACATTTTTTAGTTATCTGCATGTATTTCCCCCCTTAAGGCGATGCACCGCGTCGTGTACCATTCGTGCCGCTAACAATAACACTCCTTTTGTAGATGGCGATAAGGTTTAAATTCCCGCATAACACCAGCCGCCGTGTTTTATTAATGCAATAAAAAACCATCGCCAAATAGCGTAGGTAAATTGTTTTATTTTGCGAAGTTTAGGCACAAATAATAAAAATGTTTTACGATCATTTTCTAAAGAACTTAATTTGCCACATTATGCAATAAAATCATAAAAAATTAAATAAAAAAAAATAACCAAAAGAGAGTTCGTTTTATAGGCCTGATACTTTATTTTTTCTGGGCTTATAATAAGACTTCGCTCGAAAACGCTCGATTGAAAAAAAATAATTGCAAAGGCCGAGATGTGTTCTACTCACAGTATTTAATTAAAATATCTAAAATATTTCTAAGCGATAATATTTTCAAACCAAAAACACGTGATTTTGGATTACTTTATAGTGCATCGCCTTAAGGTGGAATTTACACGTAGAATCCACAGTAGCATTAAATTATTACCGCATAGTTTGGACAGGGTAAAATAGTTCTTTTCGTTCAGCTCTTGTAGGAAAGCGGCCCAGGAAAATACGTAATCACCCGCTGCTAAAATAGTGTCGACCACAATGGACGGCCGGACCACAAACCGCCGGGGGAGGTCCTAACCCACCCTCTTGGACCAACATCCCCAACCAAACCTTCCCCCGGTACTCCAGAAGGGAGGAACTGTTACACGATAAGCCTTCCGGATTTGTGTTACGAAGATGAAACTGTCACTATTAAAATAACACTCAATGATAGCTCAGTAAACTCTCGACTCAAAAAGTTCCGTCTTTAAAAACCATAATAAAAACAAAATGTACAAAAATAATTAAATGACCGAATTGTGACAAATAGTCTAACATTTATTTGGCGTCGCTTATTCCTAAATATTATTTACAAAAATAACACGCATTATTAAGGGCTCAAGTAAGTATATTAATAATGTAATGGACTTTCGTGTCCGCTTCGGCAAACGCGGAAGTTCTGCACATTTTACACTTTCGCTGCGCTTCTTCAAATTTATAAAAGAAGTTTAACGAAAATTTCTAGGATGTGTTCCCTAGCAACAGTGGCGGGATGCATGCGCCATGGGTGTGTGGGCGGGAGCGGTTGATTTTTGTTTTTCTGATAAGTAATTAAGTAATGTTCTTAAGTGTATGTCGTTTCGCGAGTTTTTTCCGGCCTTCCACCAATTACAAGATAAAAAAGCGGCAAAATTGTTTTTTGTGAAGTATATAAATTTTGAATATTTAAAAAAATACAAATACCACAATAATTCATCTAACTAAATTGTATCAATTATACATCCACTTCCGCATACGCATCCGAAAAAAATAACCGCTTCCGCTTGAAGTAAATAATCTGACATTTCCGTAACAACTCTAGTAGGTACATATTGCGTGTTATTTATAATATTATATACGAAAATTAACCTATAGAAAACCAACCTTATTAATACGTTCTCATAGTTAGCCATTATCACGCGCATTTTTCGTGGCATGCAGACATTGGCCCTGATTTCAAAAGGGTAACGAATTATGTATTTATTTTTTTATTTTTTTTTTTATTTTTTTTTATTTAATATTTGTATGTTTTTACAATAAGTATACATTTTTTTTTTACATGTTAAACAGAGTTGTAAAATGAACATAACAATAGCATTTCCTCATCATAAAGAGACAAGGCTCTTGTGTTTGGTGAGGGAATTCAAGCTCAAGTATATGTAAAATTTAGTAGAAAATAATGATATTGCATCTAATAACAAAAGATATGTAAGAAAACTCGGGATATAACAATAAATAAATTTCAAGATTTAAATGAAATATTAGCGGTAGAAATGGACTCTTACAGTTGTTTCAGGTGATTTTTCAAATTAATTTGGAATTTATGTATATTTTCGATAATTTTTAGTTCTAAAGGGAGGTTGTTGAAATAATTTATACCTAGATACAGATAGGTATTTTGGATGTGCTTGGTATTAAATTTAGGGATTTTGATATTGTTCTGAAATCTTGCTGATATATTGAATTGTAATTTTTTTAGCTGTATTTCTTTAAAAGTCTGTAGAATTGCATATTTTTTATATATATTGTCTATTGTAGATACTTTGAATATTGAAAAGATTCTTTCAGTAGAGAATGTAGATGGTTTTTTCAAGATAACCTTAATTATCAATCTTTGAACTATTTTCAGAGGATTTAAAATAACATCATAAGTTCCTCCCCACCCTATAATACCGTACTGTAATATAGATTGAACAATTGCGTAGTACACTTTTTTGAGGTTTTCTAGTCTAAGAATATTTCTTATTCTGATAAATATATATATACATTTCCTAATTCTTTTGACAAGTTCACAAATATGTGTTTTCCATTTAAAATGTTGATCTATATATACACCAAGATATTTAATATTTGAAGTTGAATTAAGTGTAGAACATGTTTGATTACAATTAGTTCCACCACATTTACTCTGATGTATTACAATTTTTATTTCTGGATTTGATTTACATTTATTGATAGAGAAAGGGATAAATTTTGTTTTTTCAGTATTTAATGAGAGGAGATTTTTATCGAACCAGTTTTTCAGCGTATTAATATCAATATTCGCTAGATTATTCACAGTATTCCAATCCTCAATAAACCCAATTATTGTGTTGGGTTTATTTAGGAGAATTTGATTGTAGCCGTAATTGTTTCATTACTATTTTTATTAAAATACGAGAAGTCCTGTCTATTTGAGTATACGTGTACTTTTAAATTAACGAGCTGTTCAGTTTTCAGAAGGCATTTTCAAACCGCGGTGTAAGCCACTGGGCATAAAGAAGAAATACAATTCATTTTGCTTTAGAAACCATATCATTATAATAATACTGGTTCAAAAATCAGCAGACACAACGTTTCACGTGGGAATTGAATTTCTTCTTGATTATCTTGTAGCACGTACTTGTTGGTGCATGAACTTGTTGTACCTGCTTGTAGTACCAACACTACACCATTCACAGTAATAAAAAAGAAGAAAAAACAGACTCCGCTAATTGTTCGCGGAATTTTTGCAAATATGTATGCATAACATTTTTTTATTTATTTATTATTATTTTTTTTATTTATGTCTATACTTGAATACACAATTTTACAATTGATTACAGAGGTTTACATAGGAGTACAAAACGTTAATTTTCAGTAGCCGGCCTCCGTGGTCCCGAGGCAAGACTCTCGACTCACAATCCGAAGGTCGCGGGTTCGAACCCGGCGTGCGCAAATAAATTTTATTTGATTAATTTGTGTTATTTCACAATTTATTCATTTAAAATAATATATAGTATATTTGCGGCACGTTCCAGAGTGGAAGATACTATCAGTATCGCCCTGGTGTAAGACCACCATTCAGAATTGAAACGTTGCTTGAAATGGCTTTTGCCGTGTTTAGTGACCAGATCTGAATAGCCAGGTACTTCCCCACCTTTCTCTTCCCTATCTCCTTCCCCTCCCCACTACCTTCAGCCTCACAACATACCCCGATTGGGGATGCCATAGTCTCACTGGCTCCAGACGGGAGCAGTTGGGACTCTTGTGCGGTATTAACTATAAAAAAAAAAAAAAAAAAAAAAAAAAAAAAGCAGTAAGCAAAAAGATTTTTTTTTTTTTTTAGTATTATGTTGGGTGTAAGGTAGGTTTGAGAAGGTAAAACTGTGTGGGTAATATTGTATGTTTCGTGAACACCTCACTAGGAGAACCTGTGCTGAGGTGTTGACGTGCTTATGATTAAGTGTGACAAGTATTTATGTGTTGTTGTAGAAAATTAGTTATTTAATTATTATTATTTTTTTATACATTTTATTATCGCATATACTGATTATTTAGAGTGAAAAAATATGTATAAAATACAAATCCATATATACATATATCTGTACATGTTTATATTTATAGACATACATACATATAAAGTTACACACACCTACACATATTTACATATATACATGTTTTTTTATATACATGTATTTTTTACAGAAGCTTCACACAGGAGCCCTGTGGAAAATAATTTCCCTCGGGGCTTGTCATCTTTGGGGACGCTGAGTAGAGGGTCTTTTTGAGGAAAGGGAGGAGTGAACATGGGTATTGAAGAGACCTTTGGTGTAGAAAGGAAGGAAACACAAAGACCGGTAAATCGATCCTCGGCCGAGCTGTTATTATTATCGAATAGTAAAAACGACCAGTTTCTCATGCAACCATATGTATGTGATGGGCGCACGTTTGGCGTGTTTCCTGACTACGCACCGGTAACGAAGGAATCAATAACTCGGTGCATATTCCATTTAAATATCGGTAGAACAGGGAGAGAATTTTCACCGTTTGTTAAGACTGAGGAATCTATCAAACGGACAGCCCGTTTAGTAAAGTTCATCAAAATCACGAATTCCAACAATTCGAATAAAACAAGGTTGGTAGCCTGAGAGTAGGAGCTTTATACGAACGGTTTGTATTGTACAAACTATTGGTATTGATTTATGTAGTTGATTTTGTGGGTACCTACGGGCTTAACTTAGAAATGGGTATTTTATAAAGAGTAAAAACTGACGAGGAAAATTAAGAGTCCATTTTTCGAAATATGTGTCCATATCGTCATTAAAAATGATTTAGCTTATCAGGCGACAATTTTAAAGGGATGATGAGCTCTCATATTCCCTACGTAATAAAATCATCTATCAGCATTTCTGCTCGACAACGCTGTAAATCTCTAATTAAGTCTATCGAGTAAAAAATAAAAAAAATACATACATGCGTTTCCAGGGCTGCCGCGGCTCAAAAAGAAGAAGATGGAGAGATACGTAATTACGAATGTTAGACAGAGCGCGCTAATACATTAAATGATAAAAGTGAAGCGAAAATTGTGAAAATGCTTAATAAAACGTGACTCGTTTAAAATAGAGCAAAAATCTCATGGAAGGTATCTTAAGTATCATTTAAAGAAACATTGTGAATTTTTTCACAAATATAACTTGTAAAATAATAGAAATAGACATGTTTTAAATAATTTTCGGAGCAAACTTTGCGATTTTTTTCTATCGAGGGAATATAATTTGCGTATAATTTGCGTTCCGGCGTGGAACGTATCTAGATATTATCTTCAAAAATAACATATATTTTTTAAGAGCCTAAAAACTTCAAATGTTTAAGGGAGATATGTAAGAAATCGGTAGAAATTCGGGCTTAAGTATAAAGTGATAAAAACGTTAAAAATACAGCATTATTATTGACCCGATGAAATCTTTGGTTCTATAACAGTTAAACACCCGACAGTTGACTCCCTGCATAGTTATATATACAACTAGCAGTTAAAAACCCGCTTGGCAGGTTTTTGCAGCTAGGCCCTGCGGTCGGCTTAGGAACTGGTTTCAAAAATAGCCGGTTCCTCGGATCCACTGCGATCCATTGACAGTAGTCACCGGGACAAACAACTGCAACAGGCAATGACGTCATATGTAATATGTAGCCGCGTGATACCATTATTCAAAACTCTAAGTATTACCGTCAATTTTTCCACATCCGGAGTTTCCAAATTCACAAATCCGTAATACTTACACACGTCCTCATGCGATCTGCTAACGTAAGTGACGCCATCCTTTGACGAATTCTTTAATTCGAAACCGAATTACAACGGCAGCTTTGTTTGAAACTTCACGTACACAGATGTTTATGTGGCGCGGCGTGTACGGCGCGGCGGCAGACATGCACTCGAAGCCGGGTTCTTAAATTTCAACCACGCATACGTATTAATACTGTTTGATGACGAAGATTGATGATGATAAGCAGTCGGTTTATGGAAAATACGATACACCTACCTTCACAAAACATAACTAAGTGTCCCCGAAGGGGTGTGCAGAGAGGATGTACCGCCGATTAACAGAAATATAAAACACATTTTCATTCAAATGCATCAAGCAAAAAACTACTTATCTCTGTACTGGGTATATCAGAGTATACGTCCAAAAAATTGATACTGCAAATAAATTAATTTCATATCCTTACCAACTTAGTATTAAAAGTATTTTTGAAATCGATTTTAGGGTTGAAATTGGTTAATGATGGACAATTTTTTTTTATTTTTTTATTATTATAATGTCGGGGGCCAACTGTCGGGGTACAAGGTCGAGTCACCGAAACCTTTAAAGAGATTTATTACAACACTGCGTTCAAAATCAAGGTAATACAAAAGATTTATGTGAACTACGGTGGTCTGCAAACCAGTTTCTTTCGAATTTTAAATGAAAACAAATCAAATTCGAATATTAGATGAAAATAAATCGCTTTGAATACACCACTTGAAGTACCCATTAGAACGCCTTCAATTGAAATTTTCAATAGCTTTGATGTACCAAATGTGCAACAAATATATGCCAAAAATATATTATTAAAGCTTTTCAAAAATACTGAATCTTCCACTAGACCATGCATGCATAACACTAGGTCGAATAAAAATGATGTAAAAAACATTCCAAGTTACAAAACCACATTCGGACAAAGAAACTACACATACTTTGCAACTAAACTTCATAACATCCTTCCCCAAGACATAAAACTAATAAAAAATTCTAATGTATACAAATCAAGAATAAAAATATGGCTGAAAGAGATCAATGAAAAAACCCTAATGGAAACACTAAAAACGACATAGAAGACAAATGAAATATATTTAA
Organism: Glyphotaelius pellucidus; assembly: GCA_936435175.1. NCBI lineage: Eukaryota > Metazoa > Arthropoda > Insecta > Trichoptera > Limnephilidae > Glyphotaelius > Glyphotaelius pellucidus. Next base: position 21,324,452 of record OW386540.1, on the reverse strand, counting down.
ATAATTTTAGTCCGCCTCGGCACAGGACCCCCTAGTGAGGAGGACTAAGAATTGCAATATTTAACATTAAATTCATCATTTTATTTTGTATGTACAATTATTTTATATAGTTGCTAATAAAAAAAAAAAATAAAAATAAAAATAAAACTTATTTAATCAAAATTATCATATTGAAAAAAATTTTGGAAAATTAATTAATTAGTTAATTTAAATATTATCCTAACAAAAGAACCATTGGTCTCGAAACATGTTGACAATTTTGATTTAATAAGTGGTGTACATAAAATAATATTCATGGACTACATTGTCTGAAAATTCAATTTACTCCATATTTTGTTAAAAATTCGCCAATTCAAATGAAATACCACTGGCAATCCTCCAGCTTTAAAACATTTTTCACCAAAGCCAATGAGAGGATAATGACTACTCCGAGTGCCGATTAGCAGTTTAACCATCTTTTAACAGTAATTTACATGCCAAATTGCACCAACGAAATGTTCAGAAATGCAGCGTGAATTCCGCAGAGATTTATTGGGATAAACGCTAATCGAAACCCTAATAGAGACAATAATAATGTGAACTGTTGACCTTTTACGGCGAACGGTACGTGATAGATTCGACAAATATGTTTCGGGATTTTCACGGCCGTTCACCACAATCTACACACATGCCGTGACGATGGACACTGTGAAGCAGTCTGAAACGTTGGCTAGAGGAGAAGGAAGCGAAACACGGCATAATACCCCAAAAATCAATCACAATAAGATTCCATTGATGTTAAAAAAAATTGTTACCCACGTTATTTATTTGTGAGCTCACCCCTTCATTTATTTTCTTTCCACGGGGTAGTAAATATGAGATTACAGAAGGGTTGAATTCCGTTTCAAAATATCAGCAACTTTTCCTCGTGACCGCCTTCCCGTGGGAGGAAAGTTAAGCAGGAACATTATAACAACAGAATGGGACGCGGCTGCGCCGGACGTTAAAAGTGCAGTTGGCATTTTTAAGGCAACCACGTTAGCTTTTTCAACTACTATCAACTTTGTGAAGTCCACAATTTTCCACTAAAGTATGGAAAGAAAAGAAAATATATTTTCAGGAAAAATACTTGAATATACGATACGATACGAATAAAGTTTTTTCTGGTGACGTAATAGGAGGATGGATTTTTTTAAAATTATTGTAAATAAAATACAAAAACCTCTATATTATGTTCATCGAGAAGAAATCATTTTTAAATAAACCCATTAAAAAGACCCAAAAAACATTTCACGCGTGCATTTATGGAATATTTTAATTAACATGTTTTGATAGTAAGTAGTACAAGAATGTATTAATTAATTTTTGGTAACAATTTATTACTGCAATTAAATGCGTGCTAGATAATTTTTAACTAATTAGTGATGGTAGGTAAAATTAAACATATTAGTGGTTAATATGTACTAACATTAAATGAAATTGGAAACAATTATAAAATAGCACCTACCCGTACATTTTTCATTGTTTGCTCGTAAAATATTCAATTAATAATTAATGACACACTTTTGCTGCATCGGTAATGGATCCAAACTTGCTGAATTTAAGTCAAAATACCGTACACTATAGAGAACAGAGACTTTTCAAAATTAAGATGATTTTAAACAAAACAGTACCCATAAACGCGTGCCTATTATAATAACTGAAATCAAAATAATACGCTAATTACAATTTTGAGAGGAATTTTACAATAAAGAGAAGGAACCTCGCATAACAGAGTACACAACTACCTACTTAGAAAAATTGAGGTTTTGTTTCATCGAGTTGTTGTGAGTTCTTTGTATTTATGTGTATTAGTGAAGGTACGATACGAGATACATAAAAGATTTTAAGGGCTTCTCTCCACTGAATCTCGTACATTATAAAACGGGACTATTTGGTCTTGTTACGGAGATTTTTTTCCAAAGAAGCTCCCATTTACCACAACCAATTACTCCGGAGGATCGGAATGGAATGGGTATTATTTGTTGAAATAAAATCTCTTCTAAAAGGATGACTTCGGGGAAAAGTGCTCAGTTCAGTGGACGATTTCAAAAGAATCAATCCGCCGTATTTTTCGTAATGGAGATTCGACCCTTATTTATCGTTTATCTGAGTAAATATATTATCAATTCGTATCTTTTTGTAAGGTATGGGTAAATGTGGAAATTCGCAAACAAAGATTGTGAAGTATAAAATAATCCCCTTACAAGCTTAATAACTTCGTAATAAATAAAGCTAAGTACAGGAAAAATTTTTAAAGGCAGTATTCTAGTCTAGAAAAAAAAATCTTTTTTTTTCTTCCTACTTCCAAAGTTTAAATATTTAAAAGGATTTTTCGAAACTCGCAATATTTTAAATGTTAATCCATTTTAATGTCGCGGTTTGGACGGAATCTAACCAAAATCCAAATAGAACAAAATTTTAAACGCATTTTCTTCAAAAACTACTTTTTCGAGACGGTTGACACGATATCTCAAGTTCTACTAAACCAATTTACTTGAAATTTGGTGTGAGCCTTCTCTATACAATACTTTATCCCATAAACCAGAACTATAACAAATTTTGTTTAAAAACTACCGTTTTATAAAATACAAATAGGCCTACGTCACCACCGACTGCAAAGATAACCCTGTCAAGCTGTATGTACCTTACCCCCTGTGGCCCGCGTTGTAATTGAAAATGGATAAATTGACCCTTCGGCTAAAAAGATTGATCATCACTGGTCTCCACGATCGGAGATCACACTTTCTGAGAATCAGATCCTAAATCATGGAACAGATGTTTTTATCATCCAAAAGAGATGCTTACGAAAATTACGAACTCTGATCACCTGGATTCATGTAGACCCATATTTAAAAATCTTAAACTCTGACAGTGACAGACACCTACATAATGGAGTTATGCCTGTTAGTTCGATCATCTTAAGAAAAGTTTCCACAAAAGCAACTCAACACATAAACACGCTAGAAAGTTCACAGAAAACTTATCAATACCAAAAGCAAACAAAACTATTTTTCAAAAAGGACCCTACTATATGGCCATTAAAGTATATAACAACCTTTTAAATAAATAAACGATATACTCAAATTTAAATCATCACTAAAAACATTTCTTTTAAACAAATGTGATAAGTCATAACACTATAAATGAATAACTTATGTAAATTAAATATCTCTGTTTTATATTTGCATATAATATATCATGCAATTGTAGGTTTTCTAATATAACATGTATTTGATGGGTTAACTGGAAGAAATAGGATGTATCTAATACCTATAAGTTATATCTATTACGCTTTCTGTATTTTTGTGCAATAAATGTTTTGTAAATTTGATTTTTTTTTATTTGAATTTGAATAATCTTCCAACGGAAACCAAGAGGATCATAAATAGGTCAAAATTCGAGGACGATCTGCAGATCAGCAAAAAGCTGGCTGCATGCCCGCATGGCAGCAAAGCATTCTGGTCGCTTGCGGGCTCAATTGGTCGGAATTTCTGCAAATCCAGTCTACCACCTCTTACCAGACCTGACGGCTCACTAGCGAACACAGCCACCGAAAAGGCTAACCTATTAGGAAAAATGTTTGCGGATAAATCAACCCTCGACGGTCAGGGTGCTGTACCGACGTCGGTTCCTCACTGCGGTTTTCACATGAAAAAGCTGAGGATCCGGCATCGGGATGTACTCCAAGTCTTACGAGGGCTTAATGTTAATAAATCTAGTGGGCCTGAGGGAATACCTGCCCTGGTATTGCAGAGGTGGGCTGCAGAAATAGCTCCGATTTTGACGAAGCTCTTTAAAATGTCCCTAAAATCTGGCATTGTGCCTCTGGTTGGAAAAAAGCGGTCATCCATCCTATTCCAAAGAAGGGTGACCGCTCCGACCCGGCCAACTACCGCCCCATAGCGATCACATCAGATGTGTCCAAGTTGATGGTGATGGAAGGTCTGATCAACGACAAACTGCTCACATATCTCCAGAGAACAAAATCATTAACGACCGTCAATACGGATTCCGGCGGAACCGCTCGTGCGGCGATCTTCTCGCATATGTGACGCATGTTTGATGGCGGTGCCTGGAACGTTTCGGAGAGACCCAAGCGGTTGCACTGGACATTTCCAAGGCCTTTGACCGGGTTTGGCATCGAGGACTTGTCAACAAACTGCAATCTTACGGACTTCCAGTATCCTTGTGTACGTGGATTGCTGACTTTTTGAGGTGGAGGTCAATTCAGACGGTTGCTGATGGTTTCACCTCTTCCTCGCATCCACGACCTTTTGTCATGTGCACCAATTCATTGTTACGCGGATGACAGTACAATCCATGATGGCTTTTTGTTTGACAAGCCCCCAAAGGGCACACAAACTCCAACGGCTCGGAAGGCTTTTAAGTAAATAATGGACGGTTACCTCGAGAGTGTTTTCTCTTGGGGTAAGAATAACCTCGACGGATCCAATGTTTCAAAGACCCAATCATGTCTGATTACGTCTAAAAGGGATCGAAATGAAAATCTAGTCTCCTTCAACGGAAGCAATCTTCCAAACGGACCCTCCATTACCAGCTCAGGTATGGGGGCTCCATCGAAGCCAGAGTAAAGTTAGCTAAAAACTGGGCAATACTGCACAGGGCCCGCAGATACTTTAATAGTACACAACTGCTAACCCTGTTTAAATTGCAAGTGCGCCCCATGGTTGAATTTGGCAGCCACCTCTGGTCTGGAGCTCCAAAATACTTGAAAAATACCCTCGACTCGGTGCAGAAACGGGCGGTCCTTTTAATAGATTCTCCCATCTTAACGAACGGATTGCAATCTTTAGAGCATACGCGTCGGGTGGGAATGCTATCCATGTTCTACCGGTATTTCAATGGAAGATGCTCTGAGGAACTAGCGTCATTGATCCCTTCGGCACCGGTGCATGGTCGGGAGACACGCCTACAACATGGGTCTCTTCAAGACCAATGTTCATTCCTTCCTCTCCTCAAAAAGATCCTCCACACAGCATCCCAGATGACATAGGCCCTGAGGGAAATTATTTTCCTCAGGGCCTCCTGTGTGGAGTTAATGTAAAAAAAAATGAACTGAGACGGATAAAATATTAAAACGAATTTTTAGCGAAACTCAGATCTCAACCTTCATAAAATGATAACCTTATAAATAACAATAACGAAAACTCCATTTAGAAATAACCCGTGCTGCTTAAATTTAAACATTACTTGTCTGTTTATATTATTATACAAATAATATATATTATCTTCTTTGTTTTTTAGAAATCTTTCGTTCTGAAAATGACCCTTTTCACAGCCCACGCACATTTGGAAATATGTAAATACCAGTTTTCGTTTGTTTTATGAGAAACGAAGTAAATAATTTAACAATAATAAATAACGAAAAAACGATTATCATCTTTTATTCAAAAATCACAAATTCACTTTGTGGCGTCATTTTAATTAAATGAAAATAAATACATATAATTATGTGTTTACCCTGATAAAAAAATCGTAGGTTTTGAATCATGTCGATTATTTTGATTTTACAGTGGTGAATACATGATTGTAATTTTTATTTATTTTTCTATTAGGCTTTAAATCATTTTATAAGAATTTACATTACACATTTCAACTAGTTTCAATTATAACCTAACTTTCTTCAGGACAGTAAGTCCGTTCAGGAAAAGTGTATAAAAAAAAGTAACTTTACATTTATGTATAAAGTCAAGCCGCAAAGTGATTATTTTCTAGCTTTGTTAAGGCGGCGCTCTTCGGCTGAAAAAGAAGAAGATGGAGAGATATGTAATTACGAATGTTGGATAAAATAGAAGCGAAAATTGCGAAAAAGCTTAATAAAACATGACTCGTTTAAAATAGAGCAAAAATCTCGTGGAACGAATCTTAAGTATCATTTAAAGAAACGTTGTGAATTTTTTCACAAATATAACTTGTAAAATAATAGAAATAGACTTGTTTTAAATAATTTTCGGAACATACTTTGCGATTTTTTCCTATCGAGGGAATGTCATATAATTTGCGTTTCGGCGTGGAACGTATCTAGATATTATCTTCAAAAATAACATATATGTAAGAAATCGGTCGAAATTCGAATAGTGGACCCTTAAGTCAAAAAAATAAATGAAAAAATGTCAAGCAGATAACCTCACAATGCATAATGAATGGAATAATGAATGGTGATGATTTAAAAAATAAATGGTGTATAATACGCGACCACAACGACATGATATATGTATAATAAACCTAGATGATTTTAATAAGAAATAATAGGAGTAGATTACAACATAAAATATGAAAGGAACTGTATGGTATTTATTATGATTAGACCGCAGTACACACATTCAATGACAGATTGACAAAGTATTGCGAATCGTCAGAGCACATTATGAAAAAAGTGAAGGTTGCAAAATCAACTGCCTGATGTCACCGATTTATATTTGTACAAAAGCAGTCGACTGTCTTTGTACTTTGTACAATAATGGCCGACTACCAACTAGATAAATGATGTAACCGCTTTGAGTGTAAGTAGATACCAATAAGGTACAAAGTATTCCGTACATACCTAAACTTCATCAAACACACGCTTTGTCATCGCATTGTTCAGAAGGCAACCATTGCAAAATTTTGCGAGACAAAGTACAAATTCAGTAGCACAATAATAATAAAAGATACAAATGTAAACGTCTGCCTCACGTTTCACTTGTTGATAATGCAAACTAGATGAGTCGGTAAGTGATGTCATGGTAATTGCAGATAATAAAATAAAACGGAAATGATAATAAAGATATCAATATATTTTTTTTAGTTGAAATCAACATATGGAGCAGCAAACATCAGTTAATAATTAAATAATGCTTTTGATAATAATATGAAGGAACTATGTGAATGAATTATTAATCGTGCTATGATTAATTCAGCGATGGTCATGATAATCGCATAAAATAAAGATATGAAAATAAATACACAAAAAATAATGAATGCAACCACCATTTAATTTTTTCGCTACATCCTTTTTTATCAACAAAATACTAATTATTGCAGAAATGTATTCATTTAATATAATTAACCAATGAGAGAATTGCATAGACCACAAGAGAGCTCGAAAGAGAGAGAGAGAAAGAGAAAAAATCACGAGTAAGTAATTGTGAAAGAAATAGATTAAAAAATATAAAGAAAAGTACAGAACACTCGATTTAACACTATCTATCTACAAAATTACTAAACAATAGAGAAAATTTTGCCGATTGAAATATTTAGATAGGCATACTATTAAATTATAAAGCTTTTGTTTTTATTTCTCGCAATTCAGTTTATAGCTCAATTAAACATATAGCATCGCCAACCTATGAATGTTATTAATTAAATATGGTGAAGTGAGGTAAACATTTGACGAACCAAATTACACTAAAAAATCAACCCGAAAAAACAAAGATTTTATAAATAGGTAAATACATCTATGTTCAAATATTAAAAATTTTAAAAAAAATTGAAAAAAAGGTTTGACTGAGGATTGAACCTTCCTACACAAAAACTGTAGTCAACCACGCTCCCAACAGGCCAATTGCCGGATGGATAAGAACGACATTTATTTCGCAAATTAGATGCTTTAATGTCATAGAATTTCAGAAAAATGTGTAGTTCACGTGTGTGATTGGTACCGAAAGTTAATATACTGCATTGTCATCGAAATGCCAAGTCTCAATTCGTCCGGATGTCGGGAAGTGAAGTTCATCCATTCGATCAAGAAAACAAAAGTGAAATTCAAAAAATATGTAGATGTATTTAAAAATGCACTGTATGCACACCGTCTGAACATCCAGTGTGGTAGATAATCTCAACATCACCCTGCCTCAAAAAGTTGCTTGAAATTACGGTTTTGGTCGTTTTGGTGACCAGATTTGAATAGCCAGGCACTCAACTTTCATATTTCCCTTACTCTTCCCTCACCCTTCCCGTCAGCCTCGCAAACTTTTGTACCCCAATGGATGGCTCCGCAACTCGAGCGGTCAAATTTTTTTTTTTTTCAAATTGACGGCGAGATACTAACTTTCATTAATATTTTTTGTATCAATGCCTTACAAGAGTTACCCTTGCTCTGCACAGTAAAGTCAAATAAAACTACATAATTATATCGGCCGTAGCTGGCTAGTCCCCGAATCAGAAGGTGGGGTAAAGAAGGAACTGAAGGGAGGGAATTTGTTAATGCGGGTCCTGAGTCCTGATGAACCCGATACCCGAGTTGGAGAGAGACACTCACTCCAACCAACGAAACTAATTTCTAACCTGTCCACGTACAAGGAATAGACAGGAACCTAAATTAATATACGAATCTTGATTTTGCCACCATCGGAATGAATTTTAAATTTCTGATTCATAAAATCAGTTGACTATTATCTAAATTAGTCTCATCACAGAATTTTATACCAATTTCAATAAACTATATCATAATAGGTTTATAGGTGACCGCAGTATTTACATTTCGAAAGCAGAATCAAATTTGGCCCGGCCACAGATTTAGGCATTATTATTGCGGCTAGTTGGGAGTTAATAATACTTTCAAATTCTGAGTTCTTTAAATTACTGGCAGTTTAATTTTCCTGGTTAGATCGTGTATGCATAACACTAGATCGAATAAAAATGACATAAAAAATATTCCAAGTTATAAAAACCAATTCGGACAAAGAAACCACACATACTAAGCAACAAAACTCCATAATATCCTTCCCCAAGACAAAAAACTAATAAAAAATTCTAATGAGTACGAATCAAGAATAAAAATATGGCTGAAAGAGGTCAATGAAAAAACCCTTATGAAAACACTAAAAACGACATAGAAGAGAAATAAACTATATTTAAATAACTTCAGTCCGCCTCGGCGCATGACCCCCTAATGAGGGAGACTAAGAAATACAATATCTGTACTTAAATTCGCCATTTTATTTTGTTTGTACAATTATTTTATATAGTCCCTAAAATAAAAAAAAATAAATAAAATAAAAGTGTTGGGTTAAATTAATTTTTCAGTTGGTGCGTGACATGAAATTTTTTTTTAATGATTATATTCTGAGTAATGACACAGAATATAAAATTAGTATTAACATAATTTTAATTTATTAGGTGTGCAAGAAGCTATTATATCCAAGCAATATCTTTCAGTACTGAGTAATACTGCAGCTAGCGACAACTTTCTCATAGCTGGTTGTAAAAAAAATCATTTAATATACTGCATAATAATATTAAAAGCCCATTCCTCTCAGAACCCCCGAGCAAGCGATTTTTTTCAAATTTAACCAAAAAAACTTCAGCTCGAAACTCAAAACAATTAACAATATTATTCCAAATGTGATGTAGATTCACCAGTTTCCCGCTTGTACTACGAGTTTACGGATGGCATATACATCATTATATATAAATAATAAATTGTATATTTGTGCCTTTTTTTACGTTAAATAAAACTTAAATTGGGAATAACAAATGTCCATGAAAACTTTGGAATGTTACACATATTATAAAGTCAGGTAATTAATTGACAAAAACGTAGCCAATACGATTGACCTTTTCACAAATATCGTCTTATTATTCGATTTTCTTACAATGGCCTTGAATAAATTACCGCGACAGCGAAATACCAATTGCATTGTTGGATTGTTAAGCCGCTCCAACTGCGTTTGGGAATGAAAATTAACATAGCACTTTCATCATTTGTGCTCTGTGACAAAAATAATTATCGTAATTATGCAAAATTTAAATATGACCACATTGACAAAGATTAAAAGACAACGAAGCAATCATCACGATATAAAAACTGCAAGGACAGCGATTAAAGAACCTATAACGGGGTAGATAATATTCTATGAACATCGAGAATTTATCAAAAGCAGAGTAATCTATAATAGTAGACTGAATGTCATCCTGTATTCTATTGCAATTTGTGATACCTACGAGAAAGATATTGCGACATAATATAATGAAAGTGTTGAAGTTGCTTTCAGTATTGCAACAGTGAAATATCATCAGGTCGCATGCGTTTAGGAAATTTATGTAGACAATGTATGTTGGTTTTGGCTTTGTTGGTTGGGCGGTTACTCGGCTCAGTGACCAGTGATGTCACGTGGAAGATTTTTTGTGTTTTTTAGTTATGAAGAAAAGAAAAACAAGAAAGACACCGGAGACCAAAATTTAATTTAAATTTTTTAGTCTAAATAATCAAGTACGTCCAGCCTGTGTATAGCTATGTAACACCCAGTGTATGTATGTTAATGGCTGATTTATAGCTGGATTTTAGAAATCAGATATGGACAGAAATTTATCTCTTATTTTATGTCAAGATTTTAGGGGTGGGGAAAGACGATTGGGATGATTTTTTGCAATCTTATTTAGACTAATTTGAGAGTGCAAAATTTCATCAACCTCAGAAACTGTAGATTTGCGTACAAACCCACCGCAAACGGACAACCATTTTCATATATACGATAACAAGTACTTGACAAAAAGGTTCAGCATTTCCCGGAAAACCTTCAATGACCAGGTAAAATAATAAAAATGTTATGCCAGTTCCTTCGCGTTATTAATGCAGCTACTGTTTATGACAGATTTCAGAGACACGAGGAAGAAAGCATATTGCGAATCCCAATAAAAATACGTTTACTATGTAACTAACTAGTACCTACAAATAAAATAATCATATTTCTGAATATTAAATAAAAACAAAAAAAGTGCAGTTTTAGAAGATTATACTTACAATGCAAGGCGGGAAATTGATATGAGACAGTACAAGTAACCCATTAACCTACCATAAAATATCAAACACATAAGAATATAGAATTTGTAGCATCTTAAAAACATTCAAACTAAATAAATGTCACTAAACTAAAAACATGGGTTTGAAGGACACACATCACGGAAATCTACCGCTACCGTATATCTTAATATTTAAATTTATTTTATTTATTTATTTTGGTGCAATATTTTACATTTCAAAGTATAATCCAGTAATGTTGGTCTCACTGGGTAGCTTACCCGTGCTGAGGCCCTCATTTTATAATACAAGATTTTTTTTTATACATATCAGATTTTGATAAGAAAAGAATATAATACACGGGATGAGGTTTATACTATACCAGGCGTGGCCGTATTGGGAGAGACCGATTGAGGGAGACCTTTTGACCTCTCCAGCAGGACTCTCTCGGAACATCGCCTTGCACTGCGCTGTGGTCATTGGGAGGGATGGATTCATACTTCCGTCACTCCTGGACCCACTGACCCTCAGATTCCTACCCACCCTTCGTACCTTTTTCCTTACCAAAAGTTCCTCTCCTTCCTTTCCCTAAAAATACCCTCCGCACCGCATCCCCAAAGATGACATATAGCCCGAGAGAAATTGTTTTCCTCAGGGCCTCTACGTTAAAAAAAAATAAATCAGAAAATCCTAAAGATTAACCCATTGTATAGAAAAAAATAACAAAGAATAAATCAAGAAGGATATCGAAAAACGAGAGCGTTACTAACTCAAAAAAGGATGATCAAAAAAATAATAGTAATAATTGCACAACTTCCCCCGTACCGGGTAGACTAACATATAACTACGTAATATATCTACGCAATATTCCATGAAACCCTGAGTACATGTAGGCGCGTGAGGCTCACAGGCACAATTTTTTAATATAAAACACGTTGGAATGTCGGAACCATATTTTTCCCCGTGAAAGGAGCGCTGCGACGAACAAAAGGCGGTCGGAAGGAAACAAGCGGAATAAAAGTAATATTTTATTCAACCGGGCACTTCTAGGTTGACAAGAATTCGAATAATTTCCGATTCATACCCTTGTAATTAAAAAAAAAACTCAAAAGACCGTCGACAGCACGAAAAAGAATAAAATAACAAGTGTTTTAATACATGTCTGCGAAGGTACAGGATAGATAATAATAGACATTTTAATAGTTTCGTAAATTGCTATCGGAAAAAATACAATTATTGAGTTATTAATTCCAGACACGGCTGCTGTACGTAAGATATAACATAGTGACTATTTACTATTCCTTCGTGGCTATTATGAGGCCATCAAATTCCGACTTGTCCAAAAATCTAATCAACCGTGTAATAAAAATGTCGTACCCCAGTCGCTTTATTGCCGAATTTAAGATACGTTTCTCGATCACCGGATTTAAAACTTCCGAAGAAGAAATCCCGGAATACAAAGTGTAGGAATTTCTGATACAACGCAAGTCTATAAAGCTGTGATAGTCAATGAAGATTTGCCCAACTAACTAAAATATTTTAACATTAACATTATTAAAAATCTTATATCTACAAAACATTATTTATTGTTATCAATTTTAATTTGCAGAACTCCATTTTAATTTTTTATTTCTTTTATATATTCAATAATATTATTATTCAATTTATAAAAGCAGTTTATTTATAAACAAGTTCTGCTATGTAATTATTATTACGCGTGACAGCTGTTTCGCCTTCTGGAGGCATTATCAAACTGTGGTCATGCCACTTACAGAGAGGTATTTATGTTATTTCTGGACAGGATTTCGATGACTAATTTATGAGTAAAATGACTGAAATTATTAATGGTTATTACCCTATTTAAAGTTTCCCCAAATACTTGCATTATTTAAATTAACTGAAGGTACTCTAATCATTATTCCTAATGTGAATTATTCCAAATGATGACTCATGGTTTTATTTTCTATCATAATTAATTTTTTAAATTGGTTTGAACATATCTAACAACGGTGAATGAGTTATATTTACAATAAAAACTCATAAATTATATTTACAATAAACACACAATTATTTTTGTTTGTTCATTTATCAAAATAGCTTCAGGATTATTAAAATGTTTGTTAATTTCTAATTATTCTAAAAGATTAGAGTTTGTAGAAGGCGAAACAGCTGTCACGAGTAATAATAATTACATAGCAGAACTTGTTTATAAATAAACTGTTTTTATAAATTGAATAATAATATTATTGAATATATAATAGAAATAAAATAAAAAAATAAAAAAAATTAACTTTAAAAAATCTACAAAACTATATTGCAGACCAGGTTTATTACTGATTCGTGACGGTTACAACACGGAAAATGAATGGTTCTAACTAAATAAGACTAATATTATGTACATAAGGGGCCATCCATAAATTACGTCACATGAATTTCATGATATTTTGTAAGCCGAAATGGATGAAATTATTCAACCCTCAAATCTCTCACGGATGTGAACAGAATTGCAAAATTTGACGTAATTATTTTTAAAAACAAATAACCACTTCCAAATAAACGTCAACATTTTTAATTGCTTTTACAAATCCGTAAATATACGTTTTTATCGTCACTGTAAAGTTTTCATTTTCTGGCTTGAAGGGTTTTACAAAACCAAAGTCGCTATGTAACAACTCTGGTTTAGAACTGAGACGTTAGCCATTCTTACGCTTTGATTACCCCCTCCGGGATACTTATTAAACAGTGACTGTATATTATAATATAAACTGATTATAAAGTCAAAAAATAACATATTCTATGGAAAATAAAAGTTTTTCGGGTATTTCGTGTACAATACTTTCCAATTTATTTTTGGCATGAAATAATACACCGCAAACGCGCTCTGGTGATATATTTTTCTTTGAAATTAAACTTCAACTAAGAGAGTAACTCACATTTAATAATGATATTGTAAGTTTTTTCGTAATTCGTGGGAATACAAAATACGCAAGGAATAAAGGCGGCTCCATGTTCGGTAAACTTACGACTGTACTAAGCCAAACTTACGACCTTTCTTAAGCTTAACTTACGGCCCCTGCTAAGCCAAAATCTCAGCCTTTGTAAAGCAGCCAGCTTATTTGTTTAAATGCCCCCGATCATGTCGGGGAAAGTTTTTGGTACAAAGTTCACGGAGGTCCGTCTTTTGGTATATTATATAAGGCAAAAAGCTTAATCGGCCAAGTTTAAAAGTTACACACACTACATACGCTGTCGGAGGTGCAAATTTTATGTTTCAGTGTTTAAAAGTTTTATACCCAGTTCGTGTATGATTCGTGTTTTATACAACGGAATTACCGCCACACGTATTCGGAAAATATAATACTTTGAATGATGATTATAATCTCTCGGTAGGTAATAATAAGCGGGTACATTATAATAGATCCCAAGCTTAGTGGGATTAGAACTCACTTTCCATTGTAATTATTACCTACAGACTTGGGGGAGACTTTCCAAATTGTAAAGTGAATGAAAAAGAAAACTCCTTACAAAATACTAATAAATATGAAAGATTTTCACTTGGGAAAAAAAGGAATATAATCATTTTCCTGTTGCCTCTACTATTTCTGTATTAATCTTTACTACTCATTTTATGGCTGCACTTAATTAAGTAAAGCCCGATGTTATGACGTAGTATATTTCCGTTAACGGGAAAATAGGGGGCCTACAGATCAAGGGACCGATGACGACCACAGAATTAGTACAGACCAATTTAAGATAATTACATATTACCGATGGGTAATGTCACGCTAGCTTGCGGCAAACGCGCTAGACCGATACTTCTGTACACGAGCCCAAATGGCTTATATTAGCTCCACACAGGGGGCCCTGATGGAAAAATATCCTCAGGTCCTGTGTCACTTTTGAGGATGCTGTGTGGAGGATTTTTTAGGGAAAAGAAGGAGAGGAACTTATGGGAAGGAAAAAGGTATGAGGGGCAGCTAGAAATCTGGGGGTCAATGGGTCCGGGAGTAATGGACGAATGTCCATTCCTCCCAATGCAATGAATCCATTCCTCTCAATGCGGTGCAAGGCGATGGGCCGAGAGAGTCCGGCTGGAAAGGTACAGGTTAGATCTCCCTCAACCGTTCTCAACCGATCTCAACCGATCTCTCCCGATCCTTACCACCAAACAGCAGGTGGGCAAACGCATTTGCCAAAACCTGAATAAACCTCTCCCCATGAACCCGTTTACTAGTCACTAATTCTACTAAAATCAGTTGTTTGTGCCAGTATTACGGTGTATTTGAAATAATCCAATGATATTTTCGTTCGCCTCAGTACAGGAAGTGAGCTTAATTTATAAAAAAAGCTAAACATTTAGCGGTGTATTATTTCTACATACAATCATTGAATGTAAAATAAGAAAATATTACATCACAGCTATATTGAGCAAAAAACACAGTTTTACTGAAAAATGAATGAAGAATACATTATAATTGTAATTATTAGGTATATAAATATATGTAAGGTTTGCAGATATTTTACGGTGCCTGTTTCGCTAGGGATATCCTGTGTCGAGACAGGCTAAATTTAATTGAAACGTAAGAAGAAGGGAAGAAAGAAAAGCAGATTTCTCAGAAAGATACATTTTCAATTATATGTAGATACATACAATAAATACAACGTAAATTGGGGAACTCGACAATTCGTTTAAATCAAAAAGGATGAACCTTAGGTACGATTTTAGATTTTCACGGCCAAAAGTATTTTCGTTAAGTACTTGTTTTTGGAGTGTTATGCCGTGTTGCAAGGATGCTTTTAAACTAAGATCCATCATTATTTTTCGTTGTTTGTTTTTGGGGTGTTATGCCGTGGTGCGCTACCTCCTCTTTCTTCAATAGCCAACGTTTCGGACACTGTATAATGTACAATGAATAAATTCCAATAATAATTGCATTAAAAACATCATGATTAAACGGAGCTTGCATTAGAAGACTCTAGTAGAGGCACCATTGATCCCATGCACCCGAGCACATACGCGAAACTTGACGGACACGAGCGAAACACCCTTTCACAGTTGATGCTGGCTTCGTAGGAATGGGTCGTTTAGTCGACTCGTTTAGTGAAAAATTACAAGTAGGTTTTTCCTCCTTCATTATAATCCGGGCCTATTCAAGGCAGGCAAATAAATTCCTTCCTTCATCCACGATGTTAACCCGCATCACAACGCTGCCCAACAGGGTGGTATTACCCTGTATTTACGCCGCGCAGACAGGAGCGTTCTTGTGAGGTATAAGTTTAAAAATATTTTAAAAAATCGAGTGCAGTTCACACGCGGAAGAAGCGAAACTTCACCAACACTCTCAACCAATAGGAGCCTTGAAAAGTGAGATCATAATCAAAGCGGCCAATGAGCGCAGTTTGACGCTTCGTAGGAACTGTAATGCGTCATTTCCGTTTCATCCGAGTTTCAAATCACAACGGGGCTAAAGAAGTTTCACTTCAATAACTGTAGTGTTCTTATAATTACGTGGCTTATGTTACATTTCTTGGATAAATTGTAAGTATGAAAGGATGATAAACCTGAAATTCTCGTATGTAATGGTTTCAGAGTCGAGTTTGTAAATAACATTTTTGTAATCATTCGCCAGGATTGGGTTAACTAAAATGTTAATTGTTTTAAACAAAAGCCGCCTCACAAACATAAGAAAAATATATCTGATTAACCAAAAAGTCTCGGAAATTTTTACTAGCCGGTCAATTAATATATTCCTTCTGTCCGTGTGTATGTCACTGAACTCCTCCTAAACGGCTGGACCGATTTTGATGAAATTTTTTGTGTGGGTTCAAGGGAATTCGAGAATGGTTTAGATTCACAATTTGGTCCACTTGAAAATGTTTTTTTTAATTATTTTTTTTATTTATAAGGAGTTGTTGATTTTGGAATGTTTTACATTGGATCCGGCAGACTGCGCTACCATCGCAGTATCGAATATTCAATATTATTATATTTTAATTTTAGTTCGTCCCGACAGTTGTGTACAGGACAACGTCTGTCGGCTCCGCTATAAATAAATAAAATAAATTGTGGAACATTCCAGAACACTCTCGAACGTTGTCCTGAGCGAAGCCGGGTAACCCAGCTAGTGAATATGTATTATTATAAGTTTATTTTTGAAGTTTTTTTTATAGTAACGAAACTCAGCTGTGAATTAAATATTGTCTATATAAACTCTTCAAGGGTATCGTAAAATAATAATAATTAAACTTGTCCAAACTTGTCCTGTTTGTTCAATTATTATCCGTCAGCTATTCTATTCAATTCCAGCGAACAAAAAACAGTGACGTCACAGTCAGTCGAGTGGAATCGCGGTGATCACCATTGAATCGACTATTATCCCAAAAGGCGATGACATCAACGGAATGGTTTTTTGTGCTGTATTTGTCGAAATACACAATTAGAACGAACAGATAAGTTCAATACTCAGAAACGGGCGAGTTAGTATGCAAATTCATGCGAATATTTAGTAGCCGAATAATGATATAAATTACCAAAGTGTAACGCTGAATGAGGAGTGTACTAGTGGATACCTAATATAAGAATTAGATTTTTTTTAAACTTCTTTAGCACCATTGTGGTTTGAAACTTGATGAAATGGAAGCGAGCGACACTAAAAAGAGACAAACACATACATCTATAGGATTTAGCCTGCGAGAATGAGATAGCAATAAAATATTTATTTTGTTCATGCATACTCGGTTCCGATATATATTACGATAAATTCAAGGTCCCACGCAGGTTCCCTCCTATCTAGGGTAGTGGTATAAAGCGCCTGACGAATCTTCGCAGGCATTTAGCCGACTGGGGGTCCTACGAAATCACAACAAAAAAGTATTTCTATTTTTGTAAAATCAAAACCACTCCATTCTCCAAACCACTCCAAAATGAACAGGCAAAAGAAAATTAAATCTAGCGACTCCGAAGAAGAAACCACAAATACGAATAAGATGACCAAATGCATAGGAAAAGGTGCACTGGAATTCGACAGCAAAAATATGGAAAAAATCATCATTCAGATCGATAAAAAAGTGCTTCGGAGTCTCCCCATTCTTGTCTACTTTAGTTTACTGAGTTTTCACTTCTACCGCGTGGGAATTGCACACTCTGTTTTTTTCTTATCTACACAAGGCCCTGAGAAAAAAGAATCTCCTCAAAGCCTGTGTCTTTGGGGACGCTGTGTGAATGGTCTTTTTAGGAAAGGAAGGAGAGGAAGTTCTGGGAAGAAAAAAGGTATGAGGGATGAAGGTCAGTATGTCCAGTGACGAACATATGAATCCATCCCTCCCACTGTGGAAAGGCGATGTTTCTAGAGAGTCCTGCTGGAGATTTAAAATGTTTCCCTCAACCAGTTTTTCCCGATCCGGCCTACCACGCAGATTGTGAGCAGACGCATTCGCGGCCAAGATCCGGACAAACCTCACCCCATGAACCCTAATGAATGTAATTTGGGTTGTTCTGGTACTGCAGTGCCACCGAGATGTTTGAAAAAGAGCGCGTTCCCGGAATTCGCTAATCAAAAAACGGACCACCAGCTGCAGAACACGACTAGCCTCGAGCGAAAGAGCTCTTGTGATGGCAGCACTCCACTTCTGGCAGAGTCCCCTTTTGCAAGGGAGCGATGGAGCCAATTACTGATGTAATAGATTTAAAAAAAAAATACTTTATTGAAATTTCCCTTTTTAGTTTCTGTATTATTTTATTTTGTTTTCTCTTACCATATATTGTCTAAAAATTTTTTTCTTTGATATATATTCTACTAGCTTTTCCCCGCGGCTTCGCTCGCATGGTATTACGGGAAATTACTGTAGCGCTTGCACTTATCAATTATCTACTTCCCCACCCCACCCCCCATCCCCTCCCGCATTCCATATATTCATTCCCTTACATTCAGTTTTCAAACATCTTGCCTACCACCTAAATTTCATAATGCTATAGCTCAAAGAAAAAAAGAATTACTTATCCAATTTTGTTCATTCGTTCGGAATTTATGCGCTTACAAACATTTCGGATGTTTATTTTTATTTAAATATTTGGAAGTTCGTTAATATAATAAAAAAATACTCTATTTATCATTCAGTCTTTATAATCGTTACGAATTATATTTTTAATATAAGAACTCTCATCTGACATTTATTCCAAGCTAGTCCAAAAAAAAAACGAATTCTAATATTTGAATTTTCTGCAGTAGTAGCTAACTGAGTACCTACCAGCATAGAGCCCAAAAATATATCAACATTGTTTCCATGGAAAAGATTTTTTTCTGACGTTAGCAAAAACTCGCTTTTGTTAGCGACAGAAAACGTATAACAAATATAATGTATTAATATTTATAATTTCATAACGCCAGAGCTTACCATCATATACAAACTGTAGTCTGCGCATATAATTTAGCTTTATATTGGTGAAAGAATTATTAAAGTCTTTATATTGTGTTATGCGTGAAAAGGTCATAAACAAACTCGAGCAGTTTCGCATTTATAATATTAGTATATAAGTATATGGATGTACAATATGGAACTCGTAGGATTGCACCACCCTCACCGAGATCTGGTATAAACATTTTTTTTTAAATATCTAAAGAAGGTCACGACGTGCAATTAAATAATACATTTATTATAAGTTATAAACTAGGTCGTCATTTTATATGTATGGTTGTTGCTGCACATTTTTGAAAATGATATAATGTCACTACGTAAACTGGGCATATTGGCAAAAAACATTAAGTCGGAAATTTTACATTTTGACTTAATAATGCAGTATTATTTATCCTCTATAAACTGGCAGAACTAGAAGAATATTTATAAAACACAATATTTATATAAAATATTTCAATACCTTTGGGCAGAACACACTAAGTCGTATTAGATTGCAATTAATTAAAAAAAATATTAAGTCGAAAACGAATATCGTTGCACTAGAAAAAAAAGGTTAATTCGGTTTGCCTTTTATTTTGCCTATAGATGTACACTTGTCATTGCCTTGTCATTTCTGACAAAAAAAACTTAAGTTATTGGCTGTAGGTCTTTCCCGTATCTATCTTTCTGAAAACGTAACATAACATTTATTGTACGTTTTTTGCTTTTGTTTTATTTGTATATTCTTTTTTATAGCAGATGTAATGAAAATATTTAGTTCATTGAAAGGAGAGTGAAGCAGCCAATTTGAAACAAGTACCTTACAGAAAAAAAAGCACTTAGTAAAAGGTTTTAGTCAGAACAAAAACGTCTGACAAAATATACTAATTGCTACCACTTTGAAAATAAACTTAAAAACTATTCGTAATTATAATTCAACAGACATTATATGAAAAACATATTCTTAAATTATATTGTATATAATTATATTGTTACACATTATAATTATAATGTAAAACAATATAATTATAATTTAAAACAATATAATTATAATTTGTTATTATAAATAGTGTTTTCTACCCCCACCAAATCACAAGATTCAAATTAACCAATCTAAACATGCGGTCCTAAATAAGTGGAAGAAAATTATAAAGTTCTTGTAACAAGAGCAAAATCTTTAACTTTCAATTACTTGTATTGAAGCTTGAACCCATAATTATTTAAACGATCATATTATATTGAACTAGCTAACCCGGCCACGCGTTGCTGTGGCTAACAAAACAACGCCATCTACTAACTGGTTGCCCAACCTTTATAACCAAGTGTTTTTAACTCATCACACCGCCATCTGTTAATTTGCATACAAATCAAATCCACACCGTCCGCTTGTCAGCCCGCTCGCCTACCACATACAGACATTCTCTTTTAATTATATATTTTAACCAATTTACAAACATACAATTTACAAAACCTTGTCAAATTATATACCTAAACCTTTCTCATGAATCACTCTATCTATTGGTGAAAACCGAATGAAAATCCGTTCTGTAGTTTTTGAGTTTATCGCGAACAGACAGACAGACAGACGCGGCGGAGGACTTTAATTTACGAGTGTACTATGTAGAGATTCTATCAAGAAGTAAAAAGAAAAATAAAGAATAACAATGTTTATGGTCTACAATCATATTTAGTTTTGAAAAATTACGTTCCGTGCGCGTAAAATGTATTATGATTCTAAAAATAATGCTCTTTGTGTAAATAAGCATTCCTTCCTTTTCAGTTAAGAGCGTCAATAGTAATTCAATTTTATGAACAAGGAATTCGAGGAACCTTAGGATTTTACGAAATATGATACACGAGAAATCAACTTATTTTATTATTTTTGTTTTTACGGCACAGAAGAGAAATAATATCTAATATCAAAGAGACAAACAATACGCCGTATTTGGGGATGAATAATTTCGAAGGAAGGTTGATATAAAACGGCAATCATTATTAACGGTAACTTTAGCAGGCATCAAAAGATGTTATCCCTGTCTCCAAGTTTATGTATGAGATTTCACTGTCACGACTTCGAGGCAAAGAAGGCTAGACGGAGAGGGATGCCCTCTGGCGTTCAAAATATTATAATAAATTGTGAGTAAAATACATAAATTTCTCAATATTTCTTTAAGCGAGGCATTAGATTAAAGAATCGCAGTAAGGACTGGATACCTGGATAAACTATTTAGAAGCCTACTCTGCCTTTGAGGCATTCTGATAATTTTCTCAGAAGGACGTGCACAAAATATAATAACATCTTTTCAGGCGCCGATATTTTCCATTTGTCTTCAGGCCAATTTACCAAATCCATAATAGAAAAAATTCAAACAAATTGTTAATTACGAACCCTCTTCCCCTGCTGTGTGTTTTTTTTCTCATTCTCATTATGTTGTTTTTCTCTTTTTATAATAATAATAATAATATTTCGATGATTTATACAGCGCCGTTTTGTGATAAATCACCTCAAGGGCGCTGATAAATGGTTAATCATGTTTGTCCTTCATGTGAAAATGTATTATTTTTATATAAGTTCACATACTTAAATCTGTGTTTTTTTATTTCTTTTTTAAATATTCTTTTTCTACTACTTTATGTTTTCTTTATTGTTTTAATCTATGTTTTTTTATGTATATAAACCATGAATTTTTGCTGAAACTTCGCTGGTTATGCAACCATGCAATATGTAATTATCTTAATATAATATGTATAACTGTTTGTTTCCCCAATAAACCAAAATAAAAATAAATAAAAAAATAATGGCAAATTATAAAGGTGAATAAATTGTATTGCAAAATTTCTTTTAAATACACAAGGAAATATAAATATATATTACATAAATAGAATAGCTGGAAATTGGCAGACAGCACAAAATAAGGGTAATCGATTAATATCTGAAACGTTGCCAAAGTTTGTGAGTAACTTAAGTATTGATGAAAAAAAAAAAAAAATTATAAAATTTTCTTGATACCATTTAACAATAAAAGTTTCTATATTACAGGTCAGCTGGATATCTAAAATTTGCGGCGTTGTGGCATGTAGCTGAAAACGATATCTAACTTATGAAGGTATTAAGGTAATACGAGCGGCCTCCGTGGTATCATAAATCCGTGCTATGCTATGTGGTGTCATAAATAAACGTGTTAAACGTATCACAGAGTTCACGACTTTTTGTTTGAAGATCTAATTCCGCAGAACATTGGTAGAATATAGAATTAATTACTTTTCCTGATAAATGACATTTCACCCGTGAGAATAAATGTTAAAGCGGTGGTGGTAACAAAAATACATACATTTATATATAAGCTATCAATGTTCATCATGACAACTGGAAAGACATTTTTTTAAGGCCCATCAAACCCAATCAACATCCCACACCCACACATCAATATAACTACAATTGAATGTGGGCAAAAACAGGCGCTATGATTAAAAGATACGCCAGATTTTACACGACCCGGTTCGATCACGATCTACTGGCGAAGTGATTGGTTATTTCAGCACAGAAATAAGAGTCACGTGTGATGGAAAATACACAGTTTTTAATTGAAAAAAATTTAACATCGGACCGCAAAATGACATCAACATTTTTACTCAAAATATGCTCAGGAATCGCAAGTTAAATATTTTTTTAATTTAAATTTCTTTAAAAGAAAACATTCCCGAGTTACGAATAACCTGACAATATTTGAAAATCTTCTACTACCAGCACAGTAAGCGGTAAATGTTACTCGTGTCGCGATGGAGGACCCTGTATAAGTAAAAAGGTTTTATGTTTTCTGATTATGATGAAGTGAATCCTAATCCTTTTAAACTATGTCAAGAACCTGGTAAATTTGTGTTTGTGTCAGCATCCGGATGACGTCAACTAATATCCGCACCATAAGACATTCTGTCGACCTTTCTCTCACTCCTTCCCATCCACATTCTGCGGTGGAACCCTTACGGGCCACTTCCCACCCCAATATTAAAATAGTCATCATACTGGCGTTCGATTATTTAATTATTTAATCTAAGGTCAGGAACACGCGAGCGACCTCTGTCGCCACGTGTGCGCACCTCCACATTTGAATGTATTTATTGAAGTGAAAACTTCTTTAGCACCGTGATGATTTGAAACTCGGTGAAAGGGAAACGAGCGACACCAAAAAGAGACAAAAACATAAATCTATAGGATTTAGTCTACGAGAGAATGAGATGAATGAAACCTTACCTACAGTACCTACGAAGCGTCACGCTTTTTCAAGTTTTCTTTTACACAGATAAAACAATGTTTTAATAAATCCGCCGGAAGACAAACATAATCGTCGTAAAAAGCAACGAAATTTTTACATGTGGTGGTGTTCTCCGATGATTTTTAACATTTTGGCATTCGTTTTGAATATTACAAACTATTAATTTCACTGTTTCCCTAAACGAGGTGTTGTGTACAACGGTCGAAGTGCGTGCATTGGCAGCTTTGATTATGAGCTCATTTTTCAAGGCTCCTATCGGTTGAGACTGTCTGGGTGAAGGTTTCACTTCTAACGCGTGTGAACTGCACTCGATTTTTTTATACGTAAAATTAACAGAGTGATGATGTCTAAGGAATTGAAAAGAAGCAAAGTATCAGAAAATCCCGAATGAAATTACTGAGATTGAAAATACGATTCATTTAAATCGAATTAAATTATGCCTTTTAATATTTTGATTGTGAATGAATATCCTGAAATATTTAAAGGCATACTATTTTTGCCAAACAATGTAAATTGTTGTAACAATATAAAATACAAACAATATATATATTTCAAAAATCAATAGCACGCACGACGATGTGAGGTAACTTAAAATTAATTAATATTTACCGCAATAGATTTTGAAATGGTTAAAGTAGCTGGTGGGCGCCTGGCATTAGTTGGGAATCTTTAATTGGTTTCTTTTTTAATATCTCGTATAATCTGTGGCTTGGGGATGATAATTCTGCGGCTTGCTTGTAAAAGGGCCAATGTCAGTTTTCGATACCTCCATAAGTTGTGCGATTTCGCCTCAAAATTGGGTTATCTTCCGAATTTTAAAAGAAATTTTCGATTTTGAGAAAAGATTTATCGATTTTCGGGGCTAATATTACACTAGAAAATCGCTTTGCCTAAAATAAAACTTGCTAAAAATAGCAAATTCACAGAAGTACAAATTGACAATTTGAGATTTTTATGAACTTTCACTAAAGCAGAAATAAAAACCACCGCCTTCGAATTTAATTATTTTTAAATACAGGAAATAATAATAATAATAGTTTATTCCAGAATGTATTCAGGGAAAGTGCAATACATTCCATATTTCAAATTGAATTGCGAACCAGGATCGCGTTAATTAACGTATATTATTGATATATTTATTGAAATAAATTAGTAACATTTGTAACCAAAAAAAATACAATGTTAAGGCCGGGCATACATTGAGACATCTGCCGCGCAGCAAGTTCAGCGCAACGTATTTCAGGTTTTTGAATGGAGCGTACACTTCCATACGATACAAAAACCTAAAAACTACGCTGCGCTTAACGTGCTGCGCGACCGACGTTCCAATGTATGCCCAGCCTAATAGTTTACATTGGTTTATAAATTACAAAAGAACAAAAACTTAATAACAGAAAATAATTTGCATGTAAACAGTAATAATATTTAAAGAATAGAAATATGTAGTCATAATTGAGGTTGAGGCAGTAACTTTGAAAGTTAATTTATAATAGGTACCTATGAACACACCTACACTTGTAATATATTCACTACATAGATTGGCTGCATTAATAATTACGAATATGAGTGAGTGCACCGGTAAAGGCCGTATCAGACTTAGGGGCTATTTCACCAATCTCTTTAAATGTTGCTCTTAACTACCGGTCACATAACTTTATTGGTAGGAGAATCATGCTCAAAAACCCGTGCGCATTTCACCACAGAAAATATGGTGCCAAGTAGCTATTTTGGTCTACTGCCACGCCTGTCTTAGACGCCATTGTTTCTATGAAATCACAAACGTCAAAAGTGTCAACATGGTGTCAACA
Source organism: Glyphotaelius pellucidus (assembly GCA_936435175.1). Lineage (NCBI taxonomy): Eukaryota > Metazoa > Arthropoda > Insecta > Trichoptera > Limnephilidae > Glyphotaelius > Glyphotaelius pellucidus. The sequence continues at coordinate 21,299,214 of OW386540.1, read as the reverse complement.
CAGTGTTCGTTTATTGTTGTTTACGAACGGGATTGGTTTATTTATGCAAACTATAAGGTAAGTTCAACGGGTTTTTGTTATGTTTTATTGATTATTGAGTGATATTACTAAAGATTTTAGTTGAATTTGTAGATTTGTCTTAATTCATGCGTCACAAAATGTTTTACTCTTTCTTCTTTCCTCATTGCTATTTTTTGTGATTTTCTGCTGTTAAATCGTTTAGGTACAGTGTCTTTAACATCTATTGTGTATTTGTCTGCAGAGCCTTCAGGTGAACCAATACATTAAAGTGAAATATGAGGGACTGGAGAGACAAAAAGTGCACCCTCATCAGATAGGGACCCAGCAACGCTGTTCCCTTGGACAACATAGAGACGATGATAAAATGTACGATCTCCCTCACCAGAGGCACCACCAGCGGCTGGAATATCGATGCCTCTGCTCTAGGTAAAACATTTACATTGCATATTTAAAAATCAACCTGTACATTTCCTATTGTATTTATTAAAACGCTTTTTAGGGAATTTTACACAGAAATAGTAAAAAATATACAATATTATGTACAACTGAGCGACTTCAGTAACAATATTTTGTATTTGTTTAGTGTTAAATTCTGGCTTGCCATTGAATTAAAATAATGCATGGTTTCATTGCGCTTTTACAAAAGCAAGAAACTTAAATTTTGGGTCGCACAGTTTACAAGCGTTTCACGCGTTGTGCAAGGGGGTCACAAAGCATCGGACCATCATAAATTGAAGACTCGGCATAATTATTTCCCTCCATTCACAAATCAACTGGCTGTTGATTTGTGAGCATGCTCATTGATCCACAGGTGGAATGTGGCAGGTGGTTAGTGTTTCATGAATGTTTTATCCCTTATTATTACTTTCAGATAAACCGAATGCAATTGAGGAGTACACCGCTGTGCGTTGTGGGTGAGGAAGACTAAAAGAATAGCCATCAGCCATCCAGAGTCTCCAGAGCTGCTAACATAATGATTATATAAAACAGAATGTATTGTTTACTTTACAATCTAGAATATTCATTTTAGTAAGGTGTTCCCAACACGAAGCTAGTTATTCTCTAGCTAGTTCTAGTTCATTGAAATTTTTGTAATGTTTGTAGTTGAACAAATGGGTGTAGCTAGGTATTGATTTAGGGTGGGACAAAAAATAAAAATCTAGAGTAGATACCGAAAACAGTAGGCTTCGACAACATATTCATGCTTTGGGCTCTATCAACATGAACGGAAGACGGAAAAACCGTCATTTGAAGTGCTGTAAATTTGAAAACGCAACTTGGTCTACAATCTAAGAGGTCATGCATCGCCCAGCCAGAGTTGGCAAATGCCCCACCTTGCCCCACCGTGCCTACACATGGGGCAACATCTACTAAATGACCTTGCGTGAGAATAATTATAAATAATATACAATCACTTGTCTGTACCATTCATATTCATCCATACAATATTATAAAATATTATGGCTGCCGTCGTCCCACTGACTCCTGATAATGTTGCCATATATTTATAAAAACTAAATATAATCTACCGTATTAGGTATGTTCTTACAAAGAGAAATGTTTTTCTCTCACATGTTATTAAAAAAATATATTGTACAGATATACCAAAATATTCTGAAGTTTTATTACAGTTTCCATAAAACTAAATAAGTGTTTTTCACAATAAAAGTACAGGGAATCTACTCTTTAAAACACAGTTGTACAAAATTTCTAGGGTCTCATACAGAATCACTTCAATCAGCACGTCCACCTGGAGAAGACACCTTTTCTGTAGCAGTTACTGGTTAAGGTTACATCGGCATTTTCTCCGTCTGAAAGAAGAGTCATTTCAGTACTTGGTTTTTTCAGTTGGGGAAATCGAATACTGTTGGAATAAGGAAATGAATACTACAGGTATGTAGTGAGGATATAGGTACATTTTATATACCTTCCCTGTTCCTGTGAATTCATTTATAGTACAAATATTGATTGTAAAAATATCCGTTACAGTAGTATGATATTCAGAGGTACTTACTTGGTCACATTGCAACATGATTGCAGTCCATAATCCCTTGACCCTCGGGAACTGGGTCAAATTATAAAAACCTTTTAAAAGAGCCGGGTCCAGAAGGAAGCGAATACACATTGGACGGCTATATCCAATAGCCTCCGACTATCTTTTTATAAATCTGCAAGCAGACACCAACAAAATCTCCGGCTGACAACAATGAAATTATTATGGTACATCTTTATTGGAAATTGTTGGAATGGAATTTATATGGTTATAGAATGACATAAAACCTAATATACTTGTTATTGTTGTTGAAATATGATGTAAGTACTACAATTCTGTATTATTCTTCAATATATATATATTAAAATAACACACCAAGTGGTTGAGAGTTTTTGTCTTTAGGCTGGTCATGGATTACAAGAACGGCATTTTCGTAAGTAGAAATCGTGAAAAATTCGGGTAATGCAAATACGATTTGACAGCAGCTGTCTGTCATATTTATTGAACCCGTGGTAGAAAACTTTGCTAATATGGTAGAAAACTTTGCTAATTTGTACCCGGTAAACGTTACTGGCTGGTCAAAGTACCAATTAATAAAAATAAACTTTATCTACCCACATAAGCATCCTTGAAGGATGGTGAAATCGAAAAAATGCTTTATCCTATTGGTAGTGCTTGTGAGCAAGATGGTGAAATACCCCCTTAGACGTAGCATTAGACGTAGTTTTTTTAGTAATAACAAATCAATTAACGTTTTTGATGACACACTAAACTTGAAAAAAAGCAATGTATAGCTAGACGTTTACGAAACGTACGTGTCTTACTTAAAGTATATTTAATTATTTCCTTGCGACAGCTAAAAAGCAATTACGTAAGGTTCATCGAACTTGACGATTTATAATATTCAAAATATCCATCGCAATAATATATTGCGTACTTTTTCGCATTTTTTGGGAAGATAATTTTAAATATCTTATTTGCATTAATGGAAACCAAATATAACGAAACATTTTTACAGCATTCGAAATAAAATTTGAAAAGTAACAAATTCATGTTATAACCCATAAGACCTCGCTTATGGAGAAACTGAAATTAAACCAGTTGTCGCACCAGCACTTTTGCTTGTGTGGCAGTTGCTTTTCAGTTGCCTTGTTAACAGGTTATCATGGTAGCGCTCACAAATTTCGAATTGCGTTGACAACTGGTTTCATTTCAGTTTCTCCGTGAGCGAAGACCTTTAAAGCTATTTTAATTAAAAATGGTGCTTCATCCTCCGCGTTTCTCAGCGCCGGGATTCTAAACGAGTTAAGTCTTAAAATTCAATTAAAAACGAATAAAATAAAATATTTTCGCAGCAGGTACACAATGCAGATGACCTAGAAGTAATTCTAGACAGAAAACTGTACGATTATCACGATGTGAGCGCTCTTCCTGTGATATTTTATTTCTTCAGAAACAAATACTTAAAAAATATCTGCTTTCTAGATAGGACGAGAAAATATATAAATTTGATTAGAAATGTGAAAAGGAAAATCCGCATTACATCTGAAATATTGAAATTGAAATCAAATAAATATGAACCTGGGACCTTCTCGTACTCCATCAACGTTTTCCTAATATCCCCGTTTCTCACTTGGTCACATTTCGTCTATCCGGATATCCATCATAGTGACCGATTCACTGCCGGGTTCCACACAAATCTGCTCCTTTATATTTTCCCAACTAAACTAATAATATCCTTAGCAATGATATATGAATCATTAGGTATCATGTTCAATAATTTATAAGTTACCCCATTGTACAAATGACGGAGATTGACTGTGTTCAACTTTGTATACTAAATGTTTGCTATATTTGCTTTTAGTTCAATTATTTGGAATACAATATGGATGGTTATTACTGTTATTAGCTACCTCGGGTGAAAGCTTTAATTTGGTATATGGCCCCGGTCTAATAGGGGTGAAAACGCAATAGCAACAAACTAAATTTGACGTCAGGTATGTTTTTAGGTTTTCACGGCCAAAAAGTATTTTTGTTATTGTTTTTGGGGTGTTATGCTGTGTTTCGCTACCTCCTTCTTTAGCCAACGTTTCGGACAGCGTTACAGTGTCCATCATCAGGGCATCTGGGCATCTCATCTGCCCTGATGATGGACACTGTAACGCTGTCCGAAACGTTGGCTAAAGAAGGAGGTAGCGAAACACGGCATAACACCCCAAAAACAATAACAAAAATAAATTTGACGTGATAAAATATTCATTGAAAAGTGAAAATAAACACAAAATAATTCAACTGTAGGAAAAAAAATCACCATAATTTTTACGTAATCGAAGAAAGCATTTATTTTGTAGCTTTTCATAATTACAATAAAAACACATAAAATTTGTTGGAAACCACTTTATTTTAATAATTATTGCTCCACCGGTTTCGGAAGGGACCTTTCTTCACCGGGAGTAATGCCTGTGTCAGACCACGCTGTATGCACGCTAGTTTCTAGTGGGTTGGCCTATTTCAGCATATCACTCGCCGTACATTCCCATTCCCATTTAGAAATGTATGGTGAGCGATATGCTGAAATAGGCCAAGTCATGAGAGTCATAAGTGTGTCAGACCTCTAAAACACAACATACTGACAGATAAACATAAATATTTCGGTGTTGGAGTGGGAGTTCAACATAGGGTAAGGGGAATTATGGGGAGAACAGAGCGATTTACTAGAAATGTGACTAGAATAGGACTGTAAGATAAATTTTATTGATTGTCAAATTATAAAATAAAAAAATTATTTTCAATTGGGCAGAAACTTACATATTTATATCCAATTTTTCTTCACTCTGTACGATGAATTTTCCCGCACACATTAAATCCGCGATCTATAATAATAATAACAAAGGTAAATTACTGAGAAAACACCAAAGATAGGTAAAGATCATAAATAAAAGCACACAGGCATTTACAAATTACGTTGCAATGACTGTCCATCGTTCCACACAAGGAAAGACAACTAGAAATATTAGAATTATGGAGCACTGACGATGTTTACAAACAATGATTTTCTGATTTTTCCCTTTCAGATTTTCGATTGAGTTTCGCTTATATTTTCTTCATTTAATTAAAAATTAAAGTCTTGTTCTAGACAAATTTTCAGTAAACCACCATGTTCTCCCGTAATTCCACCAATTACCCGTTCCTCTTTGTTCGCCTCCCACTCCAAAACCGTAATATTTACGTATATATATATATATATATATATATATATGTTAATATGTTAGATATGTCAGTATTTTGTATTTTATGTTCGTTTTGATTGAAGGAAGGAAGATCCCTTCCGAAACCGATAGAGCAATAATTATTAATGAAGAAACATTTTTTGTGTTTATGTTACCATTATTTTTATTCGCGAAATTATTTTTACTGTCATTGCAAGAACAATATTACTAAAAACACAATATTCAATTTTGGATTTTAATAGAGAAATTTTCAGATTGTAGATATTACGTAAAAAGTCTAACAATAAATAACCATAAATAGGTAGGATAAAATAAAACCTACATGTGCAAACGATTGTTATGCGTATATCCGATTTAAAAAGTGGGGAAGAGAGATACCTACCAGCCATTTATCACGAGTGCCTTCAGATAGCGGAATTGCAATTCTTTAGTTCTGGCGTTCGACAATATTTCAATCCATACGACACAATAGTTTGATTGTAATCGCAAACAGCAAAATAAGAGGAATTTGTTTCACTTGATTTAAATTAGAAATGTTAGTGGTATGTGACGGATATTGATTATTTAGGTACGAAATACATAAAATGGAAACTGTTAATTAGTGCTGAAATTCTACCAAAATTTTAACTTTGAAACATTTTGATTAAAATGTTATTTTAATGTAAATTGTTCACAGCAATAAAACCAGGTAGCACCACTTGTATAATATTGGTTTATGTTCAATACGTTTAATTAAGTAGCAACGCAGTACAGAGAACATATATTTACATTTATAACTAATAAAAGTAATAACCAAGAAAAAAAAATCAATTTAAAATGTTTTCTGAAATAATCTATAGGTACATGAAGTTTACATGCAATAAATATTCAGTTCAATAATAATATATATAGTCATATAAATTCTGATGTTGTTTCATTTATAATAATTTGGAGCATAATAAGCACACGCCACCAACCATATTTATTGACACAAATTTTTTACAAGTCATTTAAGTTTCAGCAATCTCTATTTTACGTTTTCTAGTCATATAAATTCTGGTGTTGTTTCTTTTGTAATAAATTGAAGCACATGCCACCATCCACACCATGCACACCATCTGACATCAGAGAGGTGTGGTTTTGTCATTTTCAGGTCAACTCACTAATAATAATGTTAAAAAATAAAAATAAATAATAATGTCTTATTTTGACGTTTAGAATCTAAACTTTATAATTATTTCCATCTCAAAATTAATTATCGGTATCATTGGTGGATGAAGTTGGTGACTAACGTTCAAAATAATTGAATTGGAGAATAAAAGTGGCCGGCCTTCCCTTACGACCAATTTCCAATGGCATTTTGTATCGGTGACCGTCCAACTCAGAATGAAACCAACTCAGAACCACCTCAGAAAGGTCATAGTGGTGATAAAAAGGTATAAAAAATTGGTAAAATGGGTTAGATTAGCGTTAACGGCTATTTTTAAATTATTTTTTTCATAGCTTTTAATGATTTCAAAAAGTTTTTTAGTTGACTTGGTTCCGAGTTGTCTTGGAACCTTTTGGATTATTTGAACATCGGAGTGTATCACTGTATAGACGTAAGGGATAGCACTATATAGAACGCCTTTACAAGGGGGGCGATACATGTAACCGCCTGAATTTTTACCGTTTTTCAGAGACTTATTTAAAAGGGAAGAAATAAATGGATCGTTTTTAAATTCAGAATTTTTGTTTATTATAAATATTTATTATTTATATAAAACACAAGAATCACTTTTTTTTTTTTTTTCAAAATGACTGCCGTAGTAACTAATAGCTATCTGATATCTAAAATTTTGGCTTGAGCGTGTTCATAAAACATGTATCTTCTAGTTGAACCAACAAAAAATGTAAAAAAATTGTAAATTGGCACGCCTCAGAATAAAAAAGTTTGATTTTTCACCCTTTTTTTAAAGATTTTTGGGTCAAAAATGATAATTTTTGTAGATTTTTTTTTTGGCATGTTTGAGGTTCAACTAGAAGCTAATACTATAGAGAAGACGTGTGCTAAATTTCATAAGAATCGGTTGAGAACTTTTTGAGTTATCTTGCCCGCCAATTTAAAAAAGTTTGGAGAGAAACACGTCTAAAGTTTTGATACACACTGATTACAACGACCTCCCAATTAGTCAGCTATTCCAGGGCCATACAGAAGTCCTTCGGTGCGTTCGTAGTACTCGTTTTTCTTCTTAAGTTTTTCTTGACATGCTTGACAAGCTTTTTTGGTCGTCAAAGTGCTGTGGCGATTTTCTTGACTCACCATTTGGTCATCGATTTTATCTTTGAGTTGAGGCGGAGCATTTAAATGAGTTTTTAATCGACAAATTTCATTCTAAACATTTACTTTTTATGCAAAAAAATAAATTTTGATTTTTTTTTAACACGTATCGCCCCCCTTAATTGATTTACTTAATCAGCCTGAAGCTGCCTTTTTCACACACACGAATCTCCAGACACAAGAACTCAATGCTAATTCTCAAATTAACTTACAAGATGAATATATATTTGAGAGACCTTAAAAAAGGACATAGATAAATTTAGAGAAAACACGCCAACAAATTGGACAAACCACAAAATGCTCGGCCGTTTATACAAACAAGCGGAGATTTATTGACTGGTATTACAGAAGGGTTTGTCTTCGTGAAAGTAGATGGTTAAATAATGTACAAAAGATTTTGGCGGGTGTTTGTGTCACATTAAGCACACGGGATCATCGGCGAAATAGTGATTTATTTTTGTCAATTTCAACCTAGACGCAAAATATGGCACGCAAATAGAACCACGCCAAAGTTGATGGTCACAATGTCTGACCAACTTATATTAGTCCAGTCAAGATGTACATCCGTGCTTGCAAAAGGTCGTATCATTCTGAATTTTTTATATGTTGTTTGGACCTAAACCAATATTAAAAAAACAGATTTGCAATTTCCAAAGTGCTGTGCGAGCGGCGGTTTAGCCAAAAAAGCACGAAATTTTCGGACTTTTTTCAGTTTTTGCTCAATATCTCAGTGAAGAAAGGGTCTGACTGGTACAATTGTTCATTACATTTTTAAAGATAACTAAATTTTCTACAATTTAAGACCAAGAAAAACTCTATACAGCTATTGGTTTCCAAGATACAGTTCTTCAAAAATAAGCCATTTTTTCCAAAAAGTGAAATTTTTTCGAAATGGTCACTTATTTTGTGAAATATCTTCTAAAATACCCGTTTCACGTCAAATATTATAGAAATTAAGTTGTAGTAAATTTAATTAGCTTTCATTTGAGACCAAATTGGTACCTGTAGGCCCAGCAACTCTCTAATAAACGGCATATAACCAAAAACAGTCATAATTGGGTTTTATTTATCAAACAATTACAATTTTTTTTTTATTGTTAAACAAATTGTTTGATGAAAAACAAAAAGATAATATACCTATCGGGAATTACGTCATCATCAAACATTGTTTTATATACCTACATACTAAAATGCTTGTATAAACATCATGGTACCTATAAGGACAAACTACATTTACACAAAAAAGACAACTAATATAAATTATGTAGATGGCCCGGGTTTGGGCTCGCATGAAGATGGTGTCTCGAAGGCTGTAATGGACGCTGGGAGAGGCGCCCAGTCTGCAGAAGGGTCATCTTCATCGTCCGAGCATTTCAGCTCCACATCCGGGACGTTAATGCACAATTTGCCACAGCATGATTGGCAGAGGACTGAGCAGCGGAGCACAGCCTTTCTGCACGAGCAGCTCCCAGAGCACATTTTCTTGAATCGCTGAGTCTACAGGTACCAATTTATTCTTTAATGAAAGCTAATTAAATTTACTACAACTTCATTTCATATAATATTTGACGTGGAATGCGTATTTTACAAAAGACAGAAGACATTTCACAAAATAAGTGACCATTTCGAAAAAATTTCACTTTTTGGAAAAAATGGCCTATTTTTGAAGAACTGTATCTTGGAAACCAATGGCTTTATATAGTTTGCATTGGTCTTAAATTGTAGAAAATTTAGTTATCTTTAAAAATGTACTGAACAATTGTACCAGTCAGACCCTTCCTTCACTAAGATATTGAGCAAAAACTGAAAAAAGCCCGAAAATTTCGTGCTTTTTTGGCTAAACCGCCGCTCGCACAGCACTTTGGAAATTGCAAATCTGTTTTTTTAATATTGGTTTAGGTCCTAACAACATATAAAAAATTCAGAATGATACGACCTTTTGCAAGCACGAGGCCCTTTTTATGTTTAATTTGACTGGACTAAATGTATTATTATATGTAGAGTATGAAGTACGTCGCTGATGTTGTAACCTTTCTCTCTTTCTCGTAAACAACGCACGTAACAGAACAGGTTACAACAGAGTTCTCAAAGGCAGGATTATAGCGCTGTTTTTGTTTTCAAACTACTATTTTTGAATCTGTTGGTATAATAATGTATCTACAGTAGTTGTTGAAAATATCATAATATTATTTTGGAATGGTTTATTTTGGCACTGTTTTTTTTTAATAATTAGCATCAGCTTAACCATTATTGCGCTCAAGCAGCCGGAACATGTAATTGTTAAGCCGCCGCATCCCGAATTTCCACCGATTTAATACATATTTTCCTTAATACTTAAGTTTTAAAGCTCTTAAAAAAATAAATGTTAATTTTTAAGATAATATCTAGACGTTCCCCATGCCGAAACTAAAAATATGAAATTATTAATGAAAGTATGCTCCGAAAATTATTATAAACACGTTTTTTTCACTTATTTTGGAAGTTAACGAGTATATGTATGAAAAAATTCACTGTGTTTCGTTAAACGCTATTTTTGATGTTCCCCGCGAGATTTTTGCTCTATTTTAAATGAGTCGTGTTTTATTAAACATTTTCACACTTTTCGCTTAAATTTTATCGGTTTTAATATTAGCGCGCTCTCTCTAACATTCGTATTTGCATATCTCTCCATCTTCTTCTTTTTGAACCGGTATACGGCGCCTAAGTATACGTATTGAAACCGTACCAAATAATTCTCTCCTTTTTAGTGAGAGATTTAGGACCCCTCTTTTTCACATTAGCTCCAGGAGGCTCTGAGGAATATAATTTCTCCAAGGGTCTATGTCATCTTCAGGGAAGCTGGATGGATGGATGTGCGGAGGGTTTTTTTTAAGGAAAGGAAGTTCTGGGGAGGAAATAGATATGAGGGGTGGGTAGGAATTTGGGGGTCAGTATGTCAAGGAGTTACGGACGAATGAATAGCGAATGAATGACGAATGGCGTATGAATCCATCCCTCCAACCGCGGTGCAAGGCGATGGATCGAGAGATTCCGGCTGGAGAGGATAAAAGACCTCCCTCAACCAGTCTCTTTCGATCCTGCTCACCTCACGGCAGACGCATCGGCCGCCAGGACCTGGAAAAACCTCACCCCATGAACCCAGGCACCCCTGCTAAGTCACCAAACGAAGCGAACCACATGGGATGACCTACGGCAGAGGTGTTGGTAATCCAATAAATGGTTCCCGGTGCAGCGGTACCCATACCCGCCTCCCAAATCGAAAATTGGTTGACTGCATGTCATCATTTTCGTTAGGTACATATTTACCTCTTAGCCTCAAATACGGTTTCTAGTTCCTACTAAATAAACGCCATAAAAAAACTTCAAAAATTTATAAACAGAGAGGATACATGACGTGTACAGAGGATACAATGAGTAGAAGCCTGGTGTACTTCAAAAGCAATAATCACTTCAATTTCATTAACGCGGGGAACACAAAACGTCCTTCAGCTCCCCCATTCCGAACATTGCGTTAATAGTAATCAACCTGATTAGCGCTGATTCCAATGTACATAATACGTGCGTTCATCAACGCGATATTGGCTAACAAGCAATATGGAATAGGGCAACAGATATCAAACTGTAGTTGTAGCTATATATTATCTATTATAAAATAATAGACATTCTCCGTAGGTTAATAATAACACTGTAAAACCGGAAAGTAGTTTTACGTTCAATAATAAAATCAACATACTCGTTTCACTTCACGATGTTGTGATGTCATACGTTTGCCTGCCGATTTTGAAGGTCTGTCAATATTTATAATGTCTACAGAATAACACCTCAAAAGCATATGATGTGTGCTTAATATTTGAGTGGCTTTAACAACTTCTCAAATATTTGATCATCAGTTGATATTTTTTTATTGTGACTTTATTAATGGGCTACGCTGGCTGCCAATTACTTTCACTTCAGTAAAGTTATCAAATTAGAGACAAAAATACACAAAAGCACAAAATACTATATGTTTATTTTTTACATTAGCTCCACACAGGAGGCCCCAAAGAAAACAATTCCACTCGGGGCCTATGTCATCTTTGGGGATGCTGTGTGGAGGGTCTTTTAAGGGGAAAAAAGGAGAGGAAGTTCTGGGAAGGAAAAAGGTACGAGGGACGGCTAGAAATCTGAGGGTCAGTATATCCATGAATGACGAACGAATGAATCCATCCTTTCCACTGCGGTGCAAGGCAATGTTCCGAGAGAGTCTGCTGGAGAGGACAAAAGATCTACCTCAACCAGTATCTCCCGATCCGGCCTGCCACGCTGTTGGTGTCACCACGTAGCGAACCTCTTGGGGTGACCTATGGCAGGGGTGTTGGAGAGGACTTGTGGTTCCGTGCCAACTGAGAATAAAGTCAACTCAACACCTCTTTGAAAAGTCATTAAAAGCTATGAAAAAAAACTATTTTTAAATAGCCCATAACCCTAACCTAACGTAACCTAATTAACTATTTTTTTTCATCACTCTTAATGACTTTTCTGAGGTGGTTCTGAGTTGGTTTCACTCTGAGTTGTCCGGTCACCAGGACTTGTATACCATCCATTGTGTAAAACAGGTGTATATAGATTATGACAGAATTGCTTTCGACGTCAAAAACAATACCAGAAAAAGAATATTGTAAAAACCAAAAAGTTTGCAATTTTAACTTTCGTAATGAGGGAATGATGGCAATAACACGGGGACAAACAGAAGTCATTGCATTCTGGCTGTATATACAATATACTCTGGCTGGAAACGCACTAAATTATCGATAAGTTATTGTTCAAATGTAAAAGCACCATCGGCGAAAAAGAGTAAATTAAAAAAATATGTTCAAAAAAATTTTTTTTTCTCTCTGTGATTCCCCTGGGATGTTGATAAAAACAAGATACCAACACGTTTGTTTATGTGCTTATAAAATGAAAACTTGCGGCTGTAGAAAATCAGTGGGTTCGAAAGACTAGTAACGTATACCTTGGGTTAGAGAAAAAAGGTTTATGATTTGCTGCGAAATTTAATATGTAGGTAGATACGTGACCCAACTGCAAGATAATGCGGGAAAAATTTTATAGAAAGCATAGCGAAGGAAAGTTTTACAAATAGGATATTATTGAAATGGAAAATTTTCATTTTTATTTTCACCACCTACATCAACCATGAATAAAGATATTCTAAACAGTGGATTAAAAGCAAATAATAATTTGAATCATAAAAATTTGAAATTAAAAGCCAAACTATTTTTTTTATTGTTCTTAGTATCCTCCCACCAAGGTAAAGAAATAAATATTCGTATTTAGTTATCGCATTCGAAAATTTGTCAAAGGCGGTCGGGTTTTAGTCTACCATTGAAAAATTCTATTGAGTTGGTATAAAATCACAATGTTCGTGCTTGCGCCAAATTGATAGATGTTAAAGTCTCCACAAACCCTACAAAATAATCTACGCTACATTGCAGTTTATGATGCTATCAACAAAATGGCTTTGTATCGGTTAAGGTCGAGGCATATATTGTAATAAAGTACAAGTCCAAAAATAATGCATTGCGTTCGTCATAAACATTATCCCCAAACAAATCATAGGAAGCCGACATTTGTAAATAGCTAATAAAAGTCATCCTGCCGCCTGCCTCCTGTCTCTTGCCTCGTCTGCCCAGTACGACGCTAAAGCCAGATAAATGAAATTACGAGTATAGCAGGCTGGGATCGATAAAGCACCGACTCAAAGAAGAACAAATATTTGATATTATTGGCCGGATACGGAAACGACGTGAGCTTTTATTTTGAATTTATTTATAGTGGCGTTCACTCGAACGAGGAGAATGCTTGCATAAGAGATTTATACTATAAACATCACAAAATGTTTAGGGTAAAAGACGAACGAAACAAAAACACGTATGGAATAAGTAAGGTGGTAGATGTGCCTTTGTTTCAGTTATGCACGTCTTCGCAGACATAATACCCGAACTCTGCCAACAGTCTCCTACTTCTAACAGAATCGGAAACAGAATCACTTTGAACTTTAAAGAACATTGCGAGGCTTTAGTTCCATAATACTGATGATCATAAACATTAGAGTGAAGCTATGCTTTACTAAGAATCGTAGATATCGTCTGGCATTACAAAAATATATTAAATATTAAGTAAACTTAAATGTTGTACAACATACAAACTAATAAATGTAGATTAAAATGGGTAGGTTGTGCTGACAAATTCATCCGAAATTGCAATAATTAAGTACTTTCATTACGTTTTGGGAAATATATATTGCTTTTCAAATTCGGTCTGATTGAAGCGTCAATGTATTAAATGTGTTCATTGGCACGGCGCGAAATTGTATTAGGTATAAATATCGACGTGGCAACCGAATTACGAACAGAAAACTCGTTAAATTAACGCGAGTGATAAAATAAATAGTGCACATATTGTGCATGACGGATACATAAGTAGATACCTCTGGTCTGGAGCCCCAAAATACCTGAAAAAAACCCTTGACTCTGTGCAGAAACGGGCGGTCCGTTTGATAGATTCTCCTAATTTAACTAACGGATTGCAATCTTTAGAGCACAGGCGCCAGGTGGGAATGCTGTCCTTGTTCTACCGGTATTACAATGGAAGATGCTCCGAGGAACTAGCGTCATTGATCCCCTCGGCACCGGTGCATAGTCGGGAAACACGCCAAACGCGCGCTCAACATTTGTACACGGTTGACATTAGTCACATGAGAACGGGTCGTTTCTACGACTCGTTCTTGAGTTCAACAGCTCGGCTGTGGAACGATTTGCCGGCCTCTGTGTTTCCTCCCTCCTACAATATGGGTCTCTTCAAGACCCATGTTCACTCCTTCCTCTCCTCAAAAACACCCTCCACACAGCATCCTCAAAGATGACATAGGCCCTGAGGGAAATTGTTTTTTCCTCAGGGCCTCCTGTGTGGAGTTAATGTAAAAAAAAAAAAAGGGTTTTGATAATAAAGGACGGTTATTGGTAATATTATGTGGATGGTTTGGAATCAAGATAATAGTCACCCACAATGATATTATGAAGAAAAAGAATTGCGTAAATATGTTCATCAATTATCCCACTAGTTAAGAAAATATTATAAACGTATTATTTTTAACTAGTCCTAGATGGTTAGGTGGTCCTTTTTTATTAACAGATAATAGGGTTATGAACAACGTTCGAACTAACATACTATTATATCTACATAATTTAAATTAAACTTTGCTCTGACTTAGCAAGTAGATGCTCGAGGAACTCAAGCAAAACAAATAATTGCATCTCCTGACGATATTTTGTATTGCATTTCTAGGACTTGCAATAGTAAATAAACTGATATTTATTCATTTTCGGGAAATCGAGTTTTAATTTTTTCAGTTTGTACATGAGTTAATAGCCAAAATAAAACCAATTATAGGTTTCCTCCTTGTGACTTTATCTCTAATAAGATAGCATAATAAGGAAAAAGAAATAATTAAATTTATTATAAAGGAATATGAAGCCAAAAACGATATAAAACAAAAAATTATATAGAACGAAAAATTACACAAAACAAAACAAAAAATCCTATACATTGGTGACCATAAGAAGACATACAAATCAAATCATAACAGAATTATAAATATAAACAATAGAAACATAACATTACTAACGAAACAACAGAGAAATACTCTTTTATGAACCCCTTATATTTGGTAAGTTCGAAATTGAAAGTCCATCTTGGATGATGGCGGTAGCACATAATGTAAAATCTTGCCATGTCCAGTTTTTTTTAATACAATGCCATCCACGTGCAAAGCCGTATCTTCAGCAAACATTAACTTTCTAATTAAAGTGTGTTTTTCGGAAGTGACCTGCCAGGTAAGTATATTTTTGTATCTGTTTGTAAATAGTTAAATTAGATAGAACCTAGGAATTCTTAATAAGCCGTACAGCGCCCTTGAGGTGATTTTTCACACAAAACGGCGCTCTACAAATTATCCAATTATTATAGTCTGTTCAGGCAAGAATTCTGCATAATATATATATTATAATTAATTATATTATATATTATTATTCGATGAATTTTCACACTGCTTATCAACAAAAAGGATTTCCTTCGCTTTCAGCTATAGTTTTAAGTTATTGATGTGATATTCACTTCATATGAGAAGATTGAACACTCCGCTTATAAGAAGTCGATTATACGTATAATTTTTTACAACTCTGCCAAAAGCAATCTTGAAAAATTAGAAAGAATAAAATCAAGAGCTTTAAGGATATGTGGAGATTTCCTCAACTCAACTGCATGTTTTACAAAGTGACCCCCTCCTTGCATATACGAACTTGGAAACTAGCTGCAAGATTTTGGCTTGGAGCTGTATCAATTGAAAATAATCCAGTAGTTTTAGAGGTTTTCAAACTTAAACCCTTGATGCAAAACAGATTCTGGAAAAATAAAAAAATTACCAATGTTGATTAAAATTTGTACGGAAATAATTAATTGGAAGATAAACAAAAATAAATGCCTAGACATGTACTCCTTCCAACCTGGGTAGGAGCAATTAATTTGGATTGTATTTCAATTGAAATTGACGATTTCAATTACCCCAAAAGACTACTCTCAATAAATGAAATTAATAATATCGAAAGCGATATTCTAATTAAGGAATATTCAGGATTCAATCAGATCTACACCGATGGATCAAAAAAAAACAGACCAGGAGCAGCTTTCATTTCAATGCAAATTTTTTTTTTCGTAAAACTGAATAAAATTGCACTAATATGAATGCAGAATTGATAGCAATTAAAGAAGCAGTAGAATATGCAATACAATGTAAGTGGAATCAATTTGTAATATTAAGTGATTCTAAAAGTGCGCTTCAACATATTAAAAGTATTTCGAAGGGAGTTTGCCTGTAGGAAAATAGCCTACAATATTGTAGAGCAAATAAGGCAGCTACAGCAGAAAGGTGTGTTCATGTTTCCAATGGATTCCATCTCATGTAGGAATACAAGGGAATGAAGAAGCGAATTAGTTGGCGAACGAAGCATGCGTGGACGCCAGATGCTGAAGACTACTGCCAAAAAATAAATTTCAATTGTAATAATATGTGGAATAATCATTTTGAAACTTTGTATACTAATAAGAGAATATGGTACAGAAAACTCCAAAAGGAACCATTTAAAAGACCTTGGTTCACTGGGGTTAATCTATGATAATAAGAATAATTTTTAGATTAAGATCCGGACATGTGCTAATGGGAAGAATATTGTGTTTGTTAGGCCTTTGTGATTCTCCAATATGTAAACAAATTGAAGATGTTGAACACACATTATCGAAGTGCATTAAATATGAACGAAAGAGAGTGACCATATTGATAACCTTGAACTCATCGGAAGTTCAGAATTTAATAGCTTCAACTGAGTTCCATGCCATATCGAGAAAAATGAAATTTATTAAATCATGTAAACTGGAAAATATTTGAAAGTAAATTCTTATATAAAGGACTATATACCTTTAGAATACCTAAAGAAAATTAAAGAATATAATGATAATATGTTAATTATAATTTAAAAAGAGATGAGGCAAAAAATGACTACATTATGTGAGTCAGAAGCTTCGATAATATACATGATATTATATATATTTCTTAAAGATGGCGCTGAAATTAGCTAAGTATCAGGTATTTTTATAACAATTGGAAATGTTTAAATGATAGTTTAAAAATGCAGTAGTTGCACATTAAATCGCAGTGAATAGAACAAAATTGAGTGAAAAGTATTATAATAATAACTTGGCAAGAAAGTACATCGTCCCCGCAAATCTGTTTCTTTGCATGAGCGAAAGGTTAATTTCTTAAGTAGGATAAAGGGAAAATTAGATATTAAAACAAGGAAATTGGTCTAAAATACCATTGTAATATCCCACCTGAATTATTGCACAAGTGTAATCTTTTTGAGCAATAAAACACAAGTTAAAAGAATGAAAATAAGTCAGAACAGAGGCATGAGGTCTATATTGTGCTGTAGCAGATATACAGGATAAAAACCACGCAACGCCAACTCAATATCTTAAGTGTGTGGCAACGATTTTTTAATTTTTTTTTTAATTTGCCGGCAACCCGGGCGTTTATTAAAGTAACAATAGTATACAAAAAAAGTATGTAACCCGTCTCACTAGACAATGTATGTTCTGAGACGGGTACATAAAAATGCGTGCATGAACACATAAATACAAACATACGCATACATATATATACATATTATTTATTTTTAATTTTTTTAAAAAGAAAGACAAACATTCCCGGGTTACGAATAACCCAACAATGTTTGAAAATCTCCTACTACCACCACAGAAAGCCGAAAATATTGCTTGTGTTGTGATGGAGGACTTGGCCAGCCGAGGAATCGAACACGGGACGCCCGGGTGGAACCCAAACGCGATGCTCACTCAACCACTGACCAGATTAATATATACATATTAATCTTATACACACAAACTTAACATACATACACACATACATACACAAACGTATACGCATGCATGCAGTATACAGTTTCATAAAATCAAGGGTTTAGCTAGCATCTAAAAACAAGAATATTTCAACAAAATAATATAAAGTATTCATAAACTAGACATGCGTAAAACGTATGATTAATCTACAATACCTTAGTATTTATTTATAAGTTAAAAAAATAAAATGCTACCAGATTATATGTTGAATAATCTTAGAATTATAGTATAGTTCATTGCTATCCTACGAGAAACTGCAACGATTTTAGACTTCCTAAAACAAATTTATCGGGAACACAAAACAATATTTATCATAAAGGTTTTCAAATATTCAATGAACTCCCTGTAAATGTTAAGGAGGCTAAAAGTCTTGCAGTTTTTCGTGGATTATGTCTCAGTGTAGTGAAGTCCAAATTTTAATAAGTAGGTAGTAAATAATATTATATTAGTTTTAGAAACGAATATATTAGATACAAGATGTCAAATGTTATAACTAAATAAAATTTACTTAACTAAATAAATTTTCTGGCCATAGAAATGTTCATTTTTTAGCACCACCCATTCCAAACTCCGGTCAGTGCCATTTTATTTACCACCACACAAAAATATGATACATATATTAAAGGTGAAGGAAAAATTATGACTTTTATCAATACTATAGTAGGCGGATATCCTCCGAACTGGAGAATTAAATCGCTGTATTTATCTAGGCTGAAACTCCGATGACATCACCAATCCCAGTCAGCTATTATAATTACAATATACTTCGTTGACCATAAATAATCGTAATCGTAACTAATAATTGTAATCGGCGACTAGGTCTTGTCAAACAGGCTTACATTTCTAACACGGGCAGTCATAAAGGTGTAGAAACACGTTCTATTACATCTATATAACAACTCCGTACATAAAATATCTCAATCAATAATAATTACGATTATTTTGATAAGCATTTCGAAATTCCACATTATATATACCACGGGTAAAGAAACCTTACAAAAACATTTCTTCGATATAATTATTATTACGCCTTATTCACAGGGGAGTAAAATATTCGGCGACGAAACTTTCTGGCGAGGGAATTAGCGCCCGGCCATTCTCACAGAACGCGTTAGGCGCGTATTACGTATTATGCGTGCTGTCAATTTGACACAGAATTTTTGGACGAAAAGCTGAAGTGCTAAGATGATTGAATTCCACTGTTATTAAAATTCGAACGCAATAGAGAATTCTAGTCCAATTTTTTTTATTTTGTTTTTATGAATAATGACCTTCTAACTTAAATAACTGCATATTTATTTTTATGGTTAGTTTTAATAGTTAAAATAAATGTCAAAGTCATGTTTTAATTTTTCAAGATCCCCCGAAAACCACCGAATCTAGTGTGACGTCATCATGACTAACCGAAGTATGAATCTGGTAGGGAACTGGAATCAGCTGTTCGCCTCCCGAAAGTTTGAATTTCAGCATTGGAGCGTTTTCATAGACATTACTGGGCAATACGATCGTTTTTTGTACAGTTAAAGTTTTTGAATATTTTAAATAATATAGATAAACTAATAGAGATACTTTATTTTTGATACTGAATTATTTAGGCCTAAATAATGTTTCAATAACAAAAACTATTATATGTCCAATTCTCTATAAACCAATAACACAGAATGCCGAACGGCTTGCGTCTTCATTTCTATTGATTTCTATACAACTTTGACCCAGGTGACGCGGCGCGGTGACGTCACGCCACCAAAATCCAGCAATAGGGTGCTTTAATGACACGTTTTAAAATGGACTTTTTAATAATTTTGTAAAAACTCTACGTTAAATATTATGTAATAAAACTTATATATTCAGAACCAGCGTATATTGGTCTATATGAACATATTTTTTTAAAGCCATAATATTTTTCACTGGAGTTCCTTATTATAGAAAGTATGAACTATTTTGATCCAAGCTTAAGTTAGCTGGGCACTCTGAATAGCTAACAGTAAGTTTCGCAAAAATCGCTGATTAAAATACAATTTATTTGAATGGGGTTTTAAAAAGTGCCTACTCATTCGAGTTAGATAAACTATCGAGATTTAAGATTAAAACCATGCCCACTCAACCGCATCTTTCATAATGTATAAAATTATGAAGGGTGTCCGAACAACTCAACAATGTGGAACTTCATTACTCCTTTGAAAAGTCATTAAAATTTATTGGTCAAAAGAAAGCTTGCTTAAATAAGTTCGGTTATGGGTTAGTGAGACTTATACAGATAGATACCCTCCACGGGTTAATGGGTTTTGAACGCTATAAAAATATTTGTTAAATTAATTTTTTAGCTTTTAAATTAATTTAATTTCAAAACCAAAGGCTTAACAAATTATAAAAATCTCTCGAAAATTGGACAGTTTAATCGGTTAAATATACATTTTTATTTTAATAATTTTATCGAAAACGTAACCCAGTCAGATTATAGCAGGTTAAGAACAGCACAGTGAAAAATGCGAAGGTATTGGTTCAACGTCCATAAACAAAATTTCCTTTGTAGAATTAAAACAACTATATACATATACAATAATAATATACGATACGACCGCAGCAATGGATCGAACGGCGCAAAGAAAAGATAACTAAACAACAAAGGACAATAAAACCGGCATACGGCATACCTCGACTGTTCATATTATTATCATTAACCTACAATATGGCAATTACCCACACTACTTATAAAGCGATGTAAATATTCGGAGGCGCCGAGCGCCAACCTGCCGGCACGATTTCTTGACCTCCAACCTGCCTGCGTCAGTTTTGCACCCCACACACGAACACTTCGGAGCGACCGTGCCCCGCGCCGGGGCACTTCGCCACTTCGCCGCGCTTCGCCACTTTAGGCCGCCGCACACACGGACGGCCAAAGAGAATAAGGGCGCCAAAAATACGAAAAAACGTTGTCTTCAAACTAATCATAAATATTCTTAAAACTAAACCAACTCAAAATGAACCGAAGTATTTATTTTGTGAACGCAACCCAAAAGCCTGCGCACGCGCGCAAAATTGAGATGTACAGGTATCGCGCTGCCGATATTTCTCATTTGTGCCTGCTTCGTTGACAGGGTAGCCGAGCCACGCTCGTCCTGTTTTCTTTATTTAAAAACCAGAAAGTTTTCAACATGGATATTAAAGCTTCAGGTATGTATTTTAATCTACAATTATTTTTAGCACAACACATTTAACGTAATATTTATATAATATATGCTTTGAAATACTATTTTTGTTAACCAAATAAATTGAAATGTTTACTTCAATTAGAGTTTAGAAAAAAATTTCAGACATTATTTTACTAGTTGAAAAATATACCTTATAAGTTAAAAAACGTAAACTGTATGTCCCCCTTTTTCCCTCTTTCTTAAATCAAGCGCATTCTTTTCAGGTAGGGTTGCCATCCGTCCGGGTTTCCCCGGATTTGTCCTAGTTTAGAGGGCGTCCGGGGAGCGTCCGGGCGGGGCTTCATTTGTAGTCCGGGTTTAAAAATTAAAAACTGATTATTTAAACAATTAGTCACAAACTGTAATAAGATTCTGTTTTGTAAAGGATGATAAAATGATAAAAGATGACTAAATTTAATTTTAAGGTCTGAAAATAAATAAAAAGGTGATTTATGACATTTTCAACTGTTTTTTATTACACTGACTATGTTTAAAAAATCCTGTTGACATGTCCGGGTTCTGGGCTATAAAATCCGGGGTTTTCACGCGTCTTGTCCTGGTTGCCAAATTTTAGAGATGGCAACCCTATTTTCAGGTAGTCTTGGCGACCTCGCTCTAAAGGAAATGAGGATTAAGAAAAAAGAACAATATATTTATAATGTTAAAAAATGAACAATTTGACAAATTATCACCATTTTACAGTTTAATCATATTTATATGTGTCCGTGTCACTATTTCAAAATCTAGCTGTATGAAATAATTCAATACGAAATAATTTATGCTTTTTAATTATAATACTACGACCCCAACTAACCCTAATAAGGTATTTTTTGAAAAATTTCCTTAGGTAATCTTCTCATACGCATTTCTGATGGGAATTTCAAATAAACATATTTTGGCGCCGAAAATTGGTAATTTGTGTACGCCGCGCAGAAAAGTAAAGACCGAAAGTAAGATAACGGTTTACAGCGCGGTTCACTGCGAGACTTTTCTGCGCGGCGGCCTGAAGTGACGCGGGGCACAGTCGCTCCAAAGTGTTATGTGTGGGGGGTTCTTTTGTGTACAAATAATATTATGTAGGTACAAAGTGACACTTATCTTCGACGAAACGTTCGACGGTCAGGGAGCATCGCAAGTGGCAGGGTGACTTCGTTTGCGATAGTTCCGGTGGTTGCATCCGTGTAAAAGTAAAAGCTGTGATTAAAATTGATGGTAATTTAGCCAACCATTTTTTAAACTCTGTTCCTAAAATTAAACTTTCAATTCACAAGGTTTATCATGTTTAACCTATGTATGAAACATCTGGTGGATCTTAAAGAGATTTGTATATTTCTATGTATTTTCTTTGTATTTGAATATTTCTTCCTGTGGTAGGAGAGGGGGTCAGATAAACTAGGGAGCGGCACTGGAATGCACATTTTTTGTACTGAAACTGTCAACTTGACATCTATCATCCACCGGTCTAGGCAGCTCCGTAATTACAATGACCCCCTCTCCCGTCTTCGTCGGAGAGGGGGGCGCTTATCTTTTAGTATATCGCCTGTGGAGCGGTTCCGTCGCAAGATGTGTATTGTCTATGATTGATCTGCGCTTAAACCGCTTAGGTGTGAACGGTTTGAACGGATTGTATGGAGTGCGTTATATGGCGTGCGATGATGTTTTATATTTTATAGCTGTGTGTGAACGAGCATTTAAGATTTAAAAGTCCTTTTACCTTCCCGGCAAAGCAAAAAATTTCCAGACTTTTAATAATATTAAAAAAATACAGTAATTTTTGTATTAAAACTATGGTGGTCTAGCAGACACGTCACGTCGGTACTTCCGTAACTAAAACGGCACGTCGATACTTAAAGATTAAGGTTTATTTGTTTAAAGTAAATTAAAGTTTGTTTTTTTTTTAAGTAAGAATAATTTTTCAAAACTTCGTAACGCATTGCAAAAATTACATTACGACCTAAAATTAGTTACGTTGACCAAGAATGACGGTAAGTATTAAACTGTGCAATTTTAATGACGTCAGAACTAACCATTTGCTGCTTCAGAAAACTGATTTCTGCTTTTTTCAATTTAAGCCCTCTTGCACGAAACAAATCGCTAAGCGACGCTGAGTCGACGAGATAAGAATAAGAATGTGAAGGGTACAATGTTTTTAACTCCTTGAAACATTCTGTGAAATAACATAAAATGTTCACCAGCGTTAATATAATCTAAGCCTTAACTGAGCCGCCATGTAAGCGTCAGTCTGTGAACAATGTAACCTGCTTACAGTGCCATGCAGTCCACAAAGGCTTAAAAGCTGTGCCTGCCCGAATAAAAACGAACTATAAAAAATATTTTTTAAACTGCGACAAATTTTTGATAAAGATTTATTTTTCCAAACATTTTGTTTTTTCACGATCGTTTTATTCCTGTTGATATATTTTTTTGTTTCTATTTCATAAATTTAAGCTTTTAGTTGTAACCTAGTTTATGGCAATACATTTAACTTAATAGATAGTCTTTTTGCGGGATATATTATAACGTAAAGCTACATATTCCCAAGCTTCTTACAATAAAAGCTGGGAAATAGTAAGCATTACTGCTATTCATTTTTGCACAATTATAAAATGCTCGTTTTAGGATCATATTGTTTATTGTTTTCCCTCCTATAAGATGTAACCGATTTCATAAGTCAGCTTTTTTAATATCCAAAACTATCGCTAGGTTAACCTCAAATAACTACTACAACTACAGCCTAGCCTTTGGTCAAAAAGCAATGCACCCCACTGCCTGCTTCCTGTTCTAAAAAGACGATGTTCTTCAGTCTTCACCGAGAAATGAAGAAAGTAAAACAAAAAAAAATAAAGTATTGGTCCAGAATAACAATCATATTTCCAGCCTTGCATAGCACAGATTCCCCTCGGTTTCTCCGGCGAAGACGGCGTGGTTCGTTTAGCAAAAAAAACTAAGCAGTATTTGAAATTCAACGCAGGTTCAATAATATTCATAGCGTTTTTTAGGACAGGAACAAGTGAAGAAAAGGTTTAAAATGATGCAAAGCCGATAAAATCATGATGGTTTTCAGGAGGCGGCAGCAAAATATATTATTTTTATTATCTCTATGGTTCACTCTCCTTTTTTATGCGTTCATACGTAAAAAGAATAAGAAATATATTTTAACTCGCACTTTATACGCCGCGCCGTAGGAAAGGATAAGCAAATTATCAGGTACGGTAAAATTCATTACAAATTATTCGTTTAAAAGAGTTTTTTGTGTATATATTCCAGAATAATTATTGTAACAACTTGTTAAAAACATAAAATACCGTATGCATGTGATTTAAAAGATAAAATCTTAACTATAAAGCAAAAATCAGAGAACATGCAGCAAAAATACTCGACCGATGTGGAGTCATTAAATTCGAAAATTATTTTCTCACGGGATTTTTTAAATTAAAATTAAATATGGAACTCTAAAATATTCGATAAAATATGTCAAATTTGTTGTAATGTGAATAAAAATGTTGAAATCATCTCCAAGGTGAAACAATTATTTTCAACATTTTGTACCTCGCCCTTCCCCGCCAGACGTTGATAATGCTATCACTCCTTCAAATTTTACTCCCGGAAAACGTGTTTATCTTATAAACAAAATATGAAGCGTCTGAGCGATGAGCAATGAGCACCTTCTGAACAATTACCTCTCAGACGGGATTCTACTCTCCAGTGCGTAAGTAATAAACGCGAAGCGACTTGTTTATTATATTCTTGTCGGTTCAGTGTTATTTATTTTATTAGGTCTATCTATATAAATAAGGTTTAAATAATTATATTTTTGTTATAGGTAAGCCGATTTTTAACCCAGTTAAAGGTCATTTTAACCTTACGTCAAGTTAAGATTTTCATTATTCCGACGTTACCCGGCGCGTAATATTTACACCGCGATAATAAAAGGGGAATTGTTTGCTCATGCGATCCGGGCACGGAGCTCACAGTCGCAGGCGAATTACATCAACATAAACAGTTCAATTTATTCTAATGAACTACCTACACACTAATACGAGTCCACCTATTCCAAATCGTATTCATATCCAGCTGAAATTAATTTCGCGATGACGTCACTGACGCCGCGCTGCACTCGTTGAAATCGATTCCCATTTTTTATTGGTAACATTTTTAGCACCACTCAATGTCGAAACTTTTATATTCGGATAGAGAGGTATACAATGTCTCATCTTTCGGTTTGCATGGGACACATTAACATTAAAGGTTGATATATATAAAGTATGGTCAGAGGTCTGTAACTGGCATTGAAAACTTTTAAACCTAATTAAAAATGCATGTATTTAGACAAAAACTACAATACACAATAACTTGTGTAATGAGCCCTTGAGATGTTTCAATCACTATACACTTACCATCCGATTTAACGTTCTGCTTGAACCTCCAACCGAATTATTATTATTCCGACGGACCGACAAAGGGAATAATAATAATTCGAAAATAAAATAATAATTCGGCTGGCGGTCTTGTCTACTAACGATCTGATTTGCAGAGACTGCATGCAGTTCTACAAGCAATAGTTTAGTTAGGAAGGTGCGTAAGGCGTTTCACGGGCACTAAATGAAATTGTCCAGTAATAACAATAATAAGGTAAATTATAGAAACTAGTGTTCGCCCAGTAGTCGAAATTCGACCGTAATTGTAATGTTTTTTATGTATTTTTTATTCATAATTTGATTTAATATTATATTGAGTGCGTATTGAGCGGTATTTTTATGGTTATGTTTGACATTTGACATTCAGTAAGACCATAGACAAATTGACCATAGACTTTAACAATAAGCAATAGAGTAAAGATGCGTGTGTGTGTGTCAAATACATGGTAGTGTGTGTAATGTTTTTTTTATTGATTTAATGTATTTTTATGCATAATTTAAAAAAAATATTAGCATTCTGCACTCCTCCTCTATATAAACTATAAGTGTGCGAAATTTCATACTCCTCCGTCCGCGCAATTTTCGTAAAAAGGGGTACAAAGTTTTGGCTTCACGTATTAATATATAGATGATGATGATTGATGATGATTTTCTAAGGCCGCATAAAAAACAATATGTAATTAGGTAGGTAATAGGTATGGTGTAGTATAGTATACCCATATTTATATTGTTTATATAAAAATTTAAAAAAACTGCTGGAGAAGCAAAAACTTTCGAATGGTGAAGTCTGGCATTGTATTGTTTCATAGTGTTTTCACACAAACAAAGTATTGAATTCCGTAAGTCTAAACTTAAACTTTAGGGCGCACAGTTTATACCCGCGCTGTGCAGGCGGGTTCCCTGCAGAGCATCGGACCATTGTGAAAATTGCATTTTTTTAATCTTGAAATTTTAGGTCAAGACCCGGACAAACCGCACCCCATGAACCCGGGCACCCATGCTAAGTCACCAAACGTAGCGGACCACCACTTTGGGTGGCCTGTCGTAGAGGTGTTGGTTATCCAATAAATGGTTCCCGGGGCGGCGGTACCCGAAAACCCACCTCCCAAAAATCAGAACTATATATTAATTTGATACCTATCTAAAAACCCAGAAATAATTTTAATTTCTAATAGGAACCCAACCAGCACGTCCGTCAATCTAAAATAATGATTTATTTTAACTCCTATATTGTAAAATTTTCAGGCGGTGTGGTAACGGTATGTCAGGAACAAGCAAGTCATTAATTTGTTTTTACATAATACCCTTGATAAAGCTGAAGAAAAGCACCTTAAAATATAATCAATATTCTGTACAGGCATATTTATGATCACGCATTTTGCGTTCCGAAAGCATTGTCAAATTATGAGAGTCACTGGTACCTCGATTACGTTAGTATGGAAATTATAGAAAGAAAGATACAGCCAGCGTGGAAGATACTTTTAGTATCGCTATGGCGAAAGACTTCAAAATTCAAAAGAAAGAAAAAATTCAAAATCATTTAGAAATGTTGTTCAAAATGGATTTAGGCGCGTTAAGTAGCCATATCTGAATAGCCAGGCACTTCCCCATTTCGTTCGTCTCTCAACTCCCTTCACCTTTATAAATTACCCCAATTGGTGGTGCCATATTCCCACTGGCTCCGAGCAACTCTGTTGCAGTTTTCACATAATTATGCATTTTAAAAATTTCCAGTTACAAGTTTAAATATTATGACTAAATGAATTTATAACAGCATCAAAATATACATTCGTATGAAATATTTCGTTATTACTGAAGTAAAAGTAGAGCTACAATGGGGTGAAAATAAATTGAGTGAACTATTGTTGAGCTCTAAAAGATATTAAAATGGGAAGTTATTTAATATTCTTCACTCTTAATAGAAACGAATGAGCTAAGGAAAGTTACACTAATTGATCGATTGAATCAGCAATAAACTGCAAAAGCATCAATTAAAGAAATAATAAAGTCGATAAGGAATCACCTCTCCCTACAGTGAAAATATCGGCAAAATATATTTCATTACTCTGTGGACTTAAATCTATTTAATTATCTTGAGTTACTCTCTTTTCACTGATCGGTGAAAATAATCATTAAATAGGTACAAAAATAATTTTATATAATAAAAATAATTGGATAATTTGTAGAGCTCTGTGAAAAATCACCTCATATGTATGTTTGCTTCATTATTATGCACTGTAATGATATACGGAGTCAAATGAACGTCAATACAGTGTAGTTATTAACAGTAATAATGTATATTTCCGAGGTCGCCGGAGGCCGCAAAAGGTTAACTTAAAAAGACAAAACTAAATGAGGACAAAAATTGATTTGGCCATTTCGCTTTAGTCATTCATAACAATAAATTCAAATTAGGGCTCCGTTAAAAGTTTATTAGATATTAGATTTTTTAAATTAGTTTGCGTTTTCCTTAGAACTAAAAACGTTTCCGAAGCTTCATCCGTGAACCCACCTGCACGGTTTTTCATATTACTTCTTTTTTTTTTGTTCGTGAATTAATCTAAAATATGACCATAAATACGAGGAAAAAATAAAAACGGTGCTATAATTCATAACACATGACAATCATATTCCCATCATCTATTTCCACCGCAATTACCTCCGCACTATTATGTTAAAAGTTTTCAGTTATTAACAAAAATATTATTTTCACCTTAAAACTATATCCAGTTTCCAAGAATTCACAACCTCAAAACTTTACTCCAAACCATTCAACCCACTCAGCCCGCCCCCTACTGTCCAATACGTACCTACTGATTTTTTTTAATGTTTTATTTGCAATCAAAAATCTAAAACAAATATGTCACCGGAGATCACAAATTTATTTGATTTTTTTACTCCAAATAATGTCAGGAATCACTTAAAGCATGTCAAGTGTGAAGCTTAACACCCCGTATGTATCTATTTTATTTTAGCTCCATACAGGAGGTACCGAGGAAAATAATTTCCTTCGGGGTCTATGTCTTCTTTGAGGGTTCTGAGTGGAGGGTATTTTAAGGAAAAGAGAGAGATGTCATTCTGGGAAGGAAAAGGTATGAGGGGTGGGGAGCTGGGGATCAGTCGTATCCATCTCTCATATGGCTCAAGATAATCCGGCTGGAGAGGAGAAAAGTATTTAAATATCTGTGTTTAAAATTGATAGCCTTTTTACTTTATATTAGTTTAGTAGTGCTTCTAAGATCATTTTCTTAACTGTAACAATTTCTTCTTTATAACTAATTTGAACCTCTTTGCAAGCTTTTATTCAGTTGCCATTTCAGAAGTGTCTTAAATATTTTTCAATTGTATGCTTTGAAAAGAAAAAAGAAAGGTGAAATCATATTAGCCTGAAAAGGTGGATTTAAATAATGACCTTACAAACAAGGATTATTAATGTTATGAATAATTTCAATGCGACACGGCGAGCCGACCTCCAGCAGCTTTTATTTGAGGAATATTGACTTTGTAAAGGCAGAAGGGAATATCTCACACTTTTTGCGAAAGTCACATTTTTTAATTTATAACATAATTTTTAATTTATAATTTCTTTGTGTTAAAACACACATTCTGAGTAGAGGGACTAGGCTTTTAAGTAGATTAAGTATGATAAGAAATACATAAAATGATGAAAATTCACTTTCATTCAAAATCACAACAAGGAGGGATAAGCAAACGAAAACGTTTTTAACGCATTTTCGGTAGCACAGAACGAGCTAAGCCAGATTGCTCTTAGAAATATATGATTCTTGCCTGCCGAGCGCACCACGTGCCTATAATTATTATTTTCTATTACTCTACACTGAACAGCTCTACAGCAAGGCAGAAGGGAATAAGCCGGATTTCTAAGTGTTTTCTTTCGAAAAAAAAACATTAAAAAGACGCAGTAAAACCTGCGAATTACGTACCGTAGAATAGGGTGATTAGAAACAGTTTAGCACATTTTCGACCTCAGAAACTGTAAGTTCAAAGTGCATTGAAATGCGTTAAAAATATGTTTCTTTAGTTAGTGTTTTTGTTTCTACCCATTTATAACATGAAATATGCTTTCTCATTGAGAAATTAAGATAAAACTGTAATGTTTCTATTCGCCTTCACAGTGGGGTCAATAGAAACATTTGTTTTATTTTATTATTTCAATGTGTGGATTCAAGTCTTTTTAAAAAATAATTTAACGTACTAGACACATAGTCCTTATCTAAGCTATCGTCACTCTCCATGAAGCACATTGTACATAAAATTCAAACGGATTCTTTTTTCCTTATCTAGTCTGAATTATAATATTTCATAGTGTGACACATTTAACAATTTTTTATTGTAATTGCAATAAGGAACTCCACTGATTATTATACGCTGATTCTGAATACATAAGTTTTATTACATAATATTTAACGTAGAGTTTTTAAAAATATATTAAAAAGTCCATTTTAAAACGTGTCATTAAGAGGTCTGTTCACGCGGGCGAAGATTGACTATCCAAAAAAGCATAATGATAGGTATAATTGTCGTGTGTCCTGCTCTAGTAAAGTACAGGAAAGGGGCGTACGAGAGGCGGTAGTGAAGGGGGAAATCGTAATACGTATTGTCGCACATCGCGAGCGAACATAAAAATTAAATAATTATGTAGTGAACAAAGCAGAAAATATATGTAATATTACGCTTGAATATTTGCAGGAAGCCGGTGAACGGTCCCTTTCGTTTAGTACCTTAGCATTAGCGGACGAGGGACACACATGCGGAGGTCTCTGGACATATTCTGTAGTAGTGTTAGTTTGTTTATAGTACAAACGCTGGGTGTCAACAAAATTTACAATTTTACAATAATTCTTCGGTTAGGTTTGATTGTTTCACAATATACTAAAATTTATATTCAACGATGTTGTGATATTTTTATCTTGATTGAATCATTGAAAACAATTATAATTATAACAAAAGAAAACAATATAGAATTTTACCCCGATTTGATGTTTACATGTTAGAACAGAGTTCAAAATGTGAAGTTTTGTCAAATATTAATTTGGAGGTACGATTAAACAACCCGGCCTAACATTCGCATACAAAATAAAATCGGTGACCGGACAACTTGGAATGAGACCAACTCAGAACCATCTCAGATAAGTCATTTAGAGTGATAAAATATTTATAAATATAAAATAGGTTGCATTAGGTTAGGGTTATCGGCTAATTTAAAATTATTTTTTTCATAGCTTTTTGACTTTTCAAGGAGGTGTTGAGTTGAATTTATTCTCAGTTGGCATGGAACCATCTAATCGACATATTTAGGCACTTTCATGAAAACAAAAAAAAATTAATGATGACTTCCGTGGTCGAAGGGTAAGACTCTCTCTCGACTAGCGATCAGGAGGTGACAGGTACAAATCCCGGAGTGGGCAAGTAGGTAAATTATATTTGATTGATTTGTGTTTTTTCACAATTCAATCGTTTAAAAATAATATATGGTATATTTGCGGCACTTTCCAGAATGTAAATAACTCTCAGTAGGACTCTGGTGTAAGACCACCATCCAGAATTGAAATGGCTTTAACTGTGTTTAATGACTAGATCTGAATGTCCGGGTGCTTCCCCACCTTCCTTTACCCCATATCCTTCCCCTCCTCACCAATTTCAGCCTCACAACATACCAAAATTGAGGATGCCATAGTCTCACCACATTCAACAATTTGGGAGGCGGGTAAGGGTACCGCCGCCCCGGGAACCATTTGTTCGCTACGTTTGGTGACTTAGCAGGGGTGCCTGGATTCACGGGGTGAAGTTTGTCCGGGTCTTGGCGGCGGATGCGTCTATTGATATGTCAGATTTGAAAGTCAAATAATATGTGTAACTTCACATTCAATTATACTGTAAGGTTCCAAAATCGGTGTCTCGGAGGTATGTTGGTTTTCCTTGCATACGCCTGAGGGATCTTTTTGTACAGTTTTTTTTAACGTTAGCTCTACACAGATACTTGAGTCGGGCGATGTCAAGAGTCAAAATAACAGAAGAGCACGTATGAGACGATGTATGAATGTGAACGAAGCAAGGAGTGTGTGCCAAGATCGAGTTGTTTGGCGGTCCGTCCTCTCTGCCTACCCCTGCGGGGAAACGGCGTGATGGTTAGTTAGTTAGCTCTACACAGGAAGCCCTGAGGAAAAAGGGGTCTTTTTAGGAAAGGAAGGAGATGAAGTTCTGGGAAAGAGAAGGGTATTAGGGGTGGGAAGGAATCTGGGGGTCAGTGTGTCCAGGAGTGTCCCGGGCGTATGAATCAATCCCTCCCGCTGCGGTGCAAGGCGATGTTTTGAGAGAGTACCTACAGCTGAAGTCAAAGAGACTCCCTCAATCGTTCTCTCCCGATCCGAGCCTGTCATGCAGCTGGTGGGCAGACGCATCCACCGTTAATACCCGGACAAACCTCACCCCATGAATCCGGGCACCCCTGCTAAGTCACCAAACGTAGTGAACCACTTGGTAGAGGTGTTTGTTATCCAATAAATGGTTCCCGGGGCGGCGGTATCCATACCCGCCTCGCATTCAGTCTACTTCATCCTTCGTCTGCCAGTTTCCATGCCTTACTGCCATACATATCTATACCTAGTTAGGTATCCTTGTATCGTAGAAAATATTTTAAAAATAAAAGCTGAACTGCCAAAATAGTGTTTCTTACTACCTACCTACTACCTAGTAAACACAAGTATATTGGCATTATTGAATGCATTCTCCAGTTTTCGGTAAACAGATCTAAAATGATAAAACAAACAACGAACATGCACCTGCGTTGTCTGACAACACACACACAGATACACGATTCTATTACCTCTCCCCCCGGCCCGCGTACGTTTCACTCCCGCGTGACTAGCAAAAGAGTGAATGAGATGACATCAAAAAACCTAGGTAATTTTACGATAAATTTGCGCGTAACTAGATCCGGTTTTTGACGCAAATATAACTGTTTTCAGTGCAAACTAAAATTTTATCGTATACTTCATCATATTCCTGAGGCAGGATATGAAAGGATTTTTCAAAAATAGCATCCATTTGGTCAGAAAAAAATTCCAAAGTAGCCTCCTAAATTCATCGATAAATTGTCATCTTTTGAAGCCTATATTTTATAATTTAAAACAAAAATCGAAAATTGGATTCATATCCGTACTTTTTATATAGCTAACCTGTCATTTAAAAAAAAATTGAAAACAATTAGTTTGATATTTTAGCCGTTAATCCGGAACTAAATTTTGTATGAAACAGGCCACGCATACGTTCCTCTTAAAACACCCTATTGCTATATTATTTAAAATATTCAAAAACGATCGTATTGCCCAGTAATGTCTATGAAAACGCTCCAATGCTGAAATTCAAAATGGCGGGAGTCGAACAGCTAATTCCAGTTCCCTACAAGATTCATACTTCGGTTAGTCATGATGACGTCACACTAGATTCGGTGGTTTTCGGGGGATCTTGAAAAATTAAAACATGACTTTGACATTTATTTTAACTATTAAAACTAATTATAAAAATAAAAATAAATATGCAGTTATTTAAGTTAGAAGGTCAATAAAAAGAATTCATAAAAAAAAATTAAAAATTGGACTGGAATTCTCTATTCTTGGTGAGAAGCGGATGGTTTACTGCTGATTACCATCTCTTGGGAGGTCGACAGCGATTAAGGTAGTGTTTTGTGATGATGCGTAGATCAAACTGATCTACTGGATGGCCCCATTCGGCACATGCTTGTCTGTATATAGCACGAAATAATTGATGTTGTGTTTTTAGCAGTCTCTCTGTACGACAAATTATTCTTCTTTATTTATTTATTTATTAGGGAGAAAACACAGATACAGATGATAATTGACAAGAATTTTCTCAAGACGACAACTAGAGAACTCACCTGCATCCAAACTATTTCTCACGAATAGACAGCAGATAAAAACATGTACAAATATTTTAACATATAAATAGGGAAAAACATAAGAATATTATTTTACAAAAATAAAGATGAGAGAAATGCGCAATATCCTTACAAAAGTTTAAAAACTATATTTGCAGAAATTGAGATGGTAAGACAACAAGAAAAAAAATAATAACAAAATACATAAATAGATAAAAAATAATGTTATCCAAAATTTAAAAGAAAAAAAGTACTTAAAATCATAAACGAAGTATGTCTAAAAGAAAATAACTTAGAATTATAAACGAAGTATGATGTCTTCTAAAGCTTGTTCTATCTCTTCTATTTTATGAGAAAGATGGCGTCAGGATCGAAGATTTGGCTTGTAGTTACGTAGCATCTTGTAGTGTAATGGGTTATTGAAACAAAAATTTATATTACGTTATTACAATGGGATTGCTAAAACAAACCACACAATATTTTTACATATGTTTCTAGTAACCACATATCTCGTTTCTCTTCACCCCCTGTGGTGTTACTAATCACCCCATTTTTCAGTTCTCTATTAAATATGAGAAGCACAGGTGAATTGGTGACTGGAACTGGAACTATTTACTAAGTTTTGCGGACCAAAATCGGGCACGAAAAACTGTGTTGACAAAACTGCTTGAAATTTTTCACTTCTGTTTTGCCAAAAGCAGTTTCAGGTTACCAGGAAACACAATTATTATTTTGCCAAATTATGATGAAAATTTTAAAGTAATAATAACGATTGAGAAAAAATGGGAGGCATGTGAAGTTATCTCTCGAATTTGTTTCTATTCACCCCCAAGTTTCTAAACACCCCATTCTACGGTAATTCACACGAGGAGCACCTATTAAAATCTAAAATGAAAACTTTGCCATACATAGAATATTTACCTTTTTTTGTTATTGTTTTTGGGGTTTTATGCCGTGTTTCGCTACCTCCTTCTTTAGCCAACGTTTCGGACAGCGTTACAGTGTCCATCATCAGGGCAGATGAGCTGATGATGGACACTGTAACGCTGTCCGAAACGTTGGCTAAAGAAGGAGGTAGCGAAACACGGCATAACACCCCAAAAACAATAACAAAAATACTTTTTGGCCGTGAAAACCTAAAAACATACCAGAATATTTACCTTTCTGAAAAAAAATAAAAGTTACATTCGACCTTTTCACGGTCGAAATAAATAATTAACAAATCTAAAATGAAAACTTTGCCATAAATAGAATATTTACCTTTCCGAAAAACAATAAAAGTTACCTTTTCACGGTCGAAATAAATAATTAACATATCTAAAATGAAAACTTTGCCATAAATACAATATTTATCTTTCCGAAAAAAAATAAAAGTTACATTCGACCTTTTCACGGTCGAAATAAATAATTAACATATTAATTATGTATGTATTATCATTAGAGTAGGTAATAATATGAATAAATCAAGGGAATTGTTGGAGGAATAATTGTAAAATTAGTTTTTATAGGCATTTATTTATTATTTTTTGTTAATTCATGAGTTCATTGTTTTGTTTACAATTCAATTTTTAACCTCATTAGAACAACAAAGCCTGTATCGAGGTTTGAAATTTTATGTTAAGAAATTCATAAAAAAACACAAAAAAATTGAGATAACAAATCCAAGTCCATTTCCATCAATCAATGCTGGGGAAATCTTCCAAATATGTGTCCAATATTCGTAAAAACTAACCATCGCGCCGTTTCCTCGCAGGGGTGGGCAGAGAGGAGTTTGCCGACCTGTCACGGAGGTCGTCAAGTTTATGTAACAAAATCATTACTTTATCATTAGGAGAGGAAGTCATTTGAGTGAACATCAGTAACTGAGAAAAACATATTGTCGATGAAGACTGTAATATGCTATAATAAGCTAATGGCGACATTAACGTATGTTATATTCATACGACAAAGCACGAACGAAATAAAAAAAATAATAAATCATATTTTCCAGATTGCTCAACAGCACGGGCACTAATTTCAGCATTTGTATAACACGCAGAGAACTTTCAGGATCCAATTAGTTGGAAGGCAATCAATCCTATTGCTTTTCACCCTGAAAAAGAAATCCGAACCATGATTCAACTGAAGTATTTCCTTGTAAAGTTTTGTTAAATTTCGCGACTGCTCATAATTCGCAGTAGGTACTTTTCATTTCAGAAGAATAAAAAGGGGAACGTTTTTTTATACGTTTGTCGAGAAAAAAACACCAACCCATGAAACTGTAGGTACTAAGCACAGAACTGGAAAAATCAAGAACGGGGAGAGACAGACTGTTATTGTAACAGACGCCCCTTCATACCGAGAAATATAAAAGAAGGTAAAAAATTAATAACTACTGCAAGGATCCTTTCTTACTGAATAGATATTATGACGCGATTGAACTTAACCAACTCAAAAGTGATTCCGCAAATAGAAAAATTTAAACAGCAGTCAATCAAATGAAATAACATGAATACTTGTTTGTATTTCCATGAAATAAAACAGTTTGCAATTGTTATCATCGAAAACTTTTCAAATCCTAAGTGGCAGAGCTGGTTGGGACGTGATTTCCAGTACAATATCATTGGAAAAAAAATTCTTATCGACGAAGTTATAATATTCATTAGTCTTTGAGAATCTCACTTGTCTGTAGTGATAATAATCAATTAATAAGACAAGTACCAACCTATTACGGTAGGAAGGTTTAATAGTTCTTCATTTCAATAGACCGCCAAACATTGTCCGCAAAGACATCGTTAAAATTGCTTTTTATTCATTAGTGACCAATAATACACATATAATTATTAGAAATTCACAAAATACTTCCATGCTTTCTAGGTAGAAGATAAGAAGCAAAATAAAAACGAATTTACTTATAAAACACTCAGAGCGCCGTACTTCATTATTTTGGATGTCTTATCTGGGGGCTTTAGACATTTTAAGGTGACCTGAGATGAAAATGCAGTCCAGGATTTGAAAAAAATTCAGTTGATTCGAAGTCTCGAAGGTTATCGGCTTGGGAGAACCCGAAATACCAGGGTACCGAAGGATGTACTGCACTTATAGAGCAGCGACGGCAAAAGCGGACAACGGTCCGAATCCGGACCGCGAAGGGTATAAAACTGAAGAGTCTTATTTTAACTAAAACTATGAAAAAAAACTGACTTAGGATTGGAAGTGTAATTTCACGCACCCGGCGGCGTTTTGACCATACAAAGTATTCCCCAATTGCCTCTCTAGATTTTGACACTTCTGTAAATATTTTTTAAGGGGTTACATGGGTTTCAAAGGTTAGGATTCGCTACGTTTGATGACTTAGCAGTGGTGCCCTGGTTCATGAGGTCAGGTTTGTCCGTATATTAGATCTGGCGGTAGATGTGTCTGCCCAATAACTGCGTGGCAGGCCGAATCGGAAGAGGCTGGTTGAGGGAGATCTTTTGACCTCTCCAGCAGGACTCTCTCAGAACATTGCCTTGCACCACAGTGGAAAGGATGGATTCATTCGTCCTTCACTCCTGAACACTCTGACCCTCTGATTCCTACCCACCCTTCATATATTTTTCCTTCCCAAAAATTCCTCTCCTTCCTTCCCTAAAAAGACCCTTCACACAGCATCCCCAAGAATGACATACGCCCTGAGTGGAATTATTTTCAAATGTTATGGTAGGGGTGGGGGCGTGGTTAATTAATGGATGGGTGGGGGAAACAGAACGGACATTGAATGGGAACATATCTAAGATGGGGCTATAAGATGGAGCTATTTTGGGGAATTATTTTCCTTTGGACCTCCTGTGTGGAGCTAATGTAAATGTAAAAATAAAATAAAATTATGCAAATTCGAATTGGGGTTCCGAAAAAAATCGAGATCGTTCGTGGAAATGTTTGTAGGAATAATAATTATTAACGTTAAGTATTTTTGGTTAAATTTTGAGGAAAATAAATCTTTTAAATTAATGACACTTCCTTTTTGTCTCGATAACGTAAAAAAATCTAATTTTCTAAGCACTCTTTTAGAAATTACTTTCCGACCCACGCTATAAGAAGCTTTAACTGTGTACTGGAGTAGTGATGTGAAGGGTGTAATCGATATAATTTATTCGATTATTTTAGGAACCGAAACCAATCCATTCATACAATAATAATATTAAAAAAAAATTCCGACGAATTAGCAGAAAATACATATATTTTAACGTCGTCGTCGCCGGGGATTTTTTATTACTCTCTCACTATTCGATTCCCGCAAAAAGTAATACTCGTATATAATGTATTTCGGAGGAGCAACAAAAAAGATTTTATCGCCGGGGGAGAAGGTTCGGTAAATTTTCGCGTGCGATTCTAAATCCTAAACTAGGTATATCAATTCATAAAATATTTCGATTATCAATCATTTCATTACAAGTAAAAAAAAATATAAAAGCGACTGCAGTAAAATGAATTTGTGCCATTAGAGTAATAAATGAGTTTTATATCGAGTTATATAGAGTAATATTTGAGTTATATCATTGCTAAAGCATGGTCGCTTCGGATGCATCGTCCCGGTTAATTCGACAGTATCGAACCAAAAGAGCACTTTATTTCCGAAACTTTCAAATATAACAAATAAACTCATAAAAAGATTTGAAACGAAAACTTTGTAGATTTAGATGTTTATATAAGAAAACTTTGTAGATTTAGATGTTTATATAAGAAAACTTTGTAGATTTAGATGTTTATATAAGAAAACTTTGTAGATTTAGATGTTTATGTAAGAAAACTTTGTAGATTTAGATGTTTATATAAGAAAACTTTGTAGATTTAGATGTTTATATAAGAAAACTTTGTAGATTTAGATGTTTATATAAGAAAATTGAAAATTTGTGGCAGGACAAACAAAATAAACAATATTTCTGAATCTTACACGACAGACATCCACGTCCCTTTGATCATTGAATGTCATCTCCAGAGACAAGTTTCAATGTGGAATCAATTTTAAACCCACGTAGTTCAAAACTAATACCCCATACCTAACCGATAATAAATTTTCACATAAAGCATTACCATTTTATTTCTTGCTTGGCCGAAAACAATATATAGAGAACCAGAATAAAAGAATTAATTATCAAAGATATCAGAATCATTCGTATTATAAATATGTACTATATTCGACTAAACATCCAAAATTGATTCCTGAAATTTTTCAATGCAAAATAATTTTTATTTTTAAGGGGGTGTTCTAGTCTAAAAACATGAATTGAAGGGATTTTTTCAGACGCAATAAAAAAATATATATTTTTACAAACCATTATTTTACCAAATATTTACATCGCTACGTTTGGTGATTTAGCAGAGGTGCCCGGGTTCATGGAGTGAGGTTTGTCTAGGTCTTGGAGGCGGATTACCAGGACACACTGAACCCCAGATTCCTACCCACCCCTTAAACCCTTTTTCCTTCCCAGAACTCCTCTCTCCTTCCTTTCGTAAAACTTTCCTCACGTAAAAAAAAGAATACCCCCTTAAAACATGAAAACTGTTAATTCAAGTACATAAGAAAGAAGCCAATCCTAAAATAAAACAGCAAATCGACCCTTTAGAATATAAAGGAATATAATATACTTTAGGGTTCATTATCGCGTGACGTTTCCGCAACAGATGGAACCTTGTTATTCCAAAGGGTCGAAATAATACTCGAATTTATTACCTGCTTATACGTTGGGAAACTGTAGATGCCATTTTAATATACATATTTCATACAACATAAGTAAATGATTATGAGGAAACTTTATGGGGTTACCATCGAATTTTTGAAAATCTCGTAAAAAGGACGAAAACAAATTTAATAGGAATCTATAGTTTTATTTTAAGTTGTAATGTCACCACGGTTTGTAATGACTTCGAAAGTCGAAATAATATAGCGGAAAAATAACAAATTTATTGAAATGCGATAAAGTGCTACGTTGCCAAACAGCATTTGCATTGTTTAATAGAAAAACACCCCTTGACTTACAAATCAAATAATTGCGAGCGACTCATCGGCAATAGCCCCAGTTGGATTGTGTGGATAAAAAAGGCAGCCGCTACGGGATGTTATCGAGAAGTAGTCATCTCCGACTGCTCTGGCCCAGACAATGTCACCGAAGCTGTCGGGAGTCGGGAGCTGCAGAAGTACCGTCTGATCATATGGAATGGGAATGCAGTGTTTGAGCCAATCTGACGGGAAAAACAGACTCTTAGGAATAATGCCAAGGGAATGTGCATTTCCAACCATGAAAGGCGTGTTTTTCTTATAATAATATGCAATCCGCGATGAAGCGAACTTTGGGTAGGATATTCGGGAAAATACTTACGTTATGAATGTTTTAATGGTTTGGGAAGG
The DNA here is from genome assembly GCA_936435175.1 of Glyphotaelius pellucidus. Taxonomy (NCBI): domain Eukaryota; kingdom Metazoa; phylum Arthropoda; class Insecta; order Trichoptera; family Limnephilidae; genus Glyphotaelius; species Glyphotaelius pellucidus. The sequence continues at coordinate 21,259,265 of OW386540.1, read as the reverse complement.
TGATTGTTTGATAATGTCGATTATACCTAAAAGATAAAATATTACGCTAACCATTACGTATTCAAAACCTCTTAATTTGAATTGCTTTAAGAGTTAATTGGTGATGGAAATCCATAATCGTAATATTGCGATTGCAAAAACCACATTATATTTTTACAGGATTCTTTAAACCTTTTTTTTGGGGAATTTTCAGAATAGTTAATGTTTATTTTTCTAAAATTTACGTTGAGCAAGTACTTTTAACAAAATGAATGGATTGGGGGTAAAAATAATTGAATTTCGCAAACAAAGTTTAATATTTCATTGAATTTTTTTTAAAGAAAGGCAAACATTCCCGGGTTACGATTAAGCCAACAAACTTTGAAAGTACTACCTTTCCTACGCGGAAAAGCGAAAAATGTTGCTTTTGTGATGGACGACTTATCTATCTCAGTCTTTTTAGAATTAACAAGGCTCTTTTGTTTGGTTTTAGGAAGTGTATTGTATTTCTTCTTACGTAATAAACCATCCAAAGGATCATATTAAAGTTAAATCGAGCGTTAAAGAAAGAAGTTAAGAATTCTGAAAGTAGTTTTAATCGGGCAAAGGGGTAGTTGGGTAAAGTTTACACGTCTCCGCCTATTTGATGTGTTTGGCGTATCGATGGGTGTAAGAGAGTAAGTTACGAGATTCAAACTCTCCAGACAAACTTAGTTATTTCACACGCTTCCAAATTCGTACCCACTGATATTATCGACCCGTAATCGGCAGAACAGCGTAAACGACAGTTTTGTCAAATTACGATTTTTAACGAAAACTGTTCAATGCTGCCTAATACATCAGTGACAAAAATATTGCAGCTCTATCTTATATGCCTGACACTTTTTAGTAGCTGTAACTAACAGCGTAAGCGACTGTGGTAGGTTACGCTCTCACGCCAATGTCACGTCAAACGGTCAGTTGGCGTCCATCTGGTGACTAGTGCAGACGTTTCAGCGGCTAGTAGCATCGGAAACTTAACGGAAATTCTGAAATGTTTTTATTTAATTTAGTGTTTTGTATTTAAATATTAGCTAAAAAAGTAGTAATGTAAATTATTTCATTTTTCCCAACCGTCTGGAGCCAGTGAGACTATACCATCCCCAATTTTGGTATGGTGTAAGACTGAAGGTAGTGAGGAGGGGAAGGAGATGTGGAAAATGTACCCGGCTATTCTGGAAAATGTACCCGGCTAGCCAAGTACATTTTCCAGATCTCCTTCCTCTCTCCACTACCTTCAGCCTTAAAACAAACTGAAATTGGGGATGCCAAGGTCTCACTGGCTCCAGACGGTTGGGAGCAGTTGGAACTCTTATCTTGTATTCGGATAAAAAAGTTATACTTTATGATTTTTTTTTGTATTTGGTGTGTGGTGTGTAGGTATTGGACTCATTACTTGAAATGCTTAAGTCGTGTTTGGTAACTAGATCTGAATAGCCAGGTACATTTTCCATATCTCTTCCCCTCCCCACTACCTTCAGCCTAATAACATACCAAAATTGGGGAGGCCATAGTCTCACTGGCTCCAGACGGTAGGGAGAAGTTGGGCCTCTGGTGTTGTGTTCAGATAAAAAATGTTATACAGCGGTTTTTTGCTAAGCCAATTGCACGTATAAGTATGTCGTATTTTGTTACTTCCGCATGCTCCTTCGGAAAGTCGAAATTATTGTTGGTAAAAATATTTTTACAACGGATTTTCAATCAAGATGCCTGCAGATACAAGTATATCGACTTTGGTTATACGGACATATATCCTCTTTGCATACCTACTTGCAAATCATTTTATATAGTCAACTTTAGGATCAACTGTCATTGAACCATTTTATTTTTATTTTTTTTACCTATCATGATTGTGTGATAAATATTTCAAAAATAATTATGTACTCCAAACATGCGACATTTCCTAGTGAAAAAATCTGTCAGGGTCATAGGCAAAACAGCGTTACCGCCACTATCTCAACAACTGAAGGTATTTAGATATTTGTATTATCAGCTTTATATAGGCAGCAACCAAAGATTAATAATCGTAATTAACCAAAAATCCTTTTTTGAACCAATGAAGAAAGTTAATTAAAAAAAACCTTCTCCTGAACAATTTACTTTTTACCGCTTACGCTGTGCTGCCTCTTATGGGTTGTTATAATGCCGCGTAAGGCCATGCATTAGTCGGTTAAACAAAGCATAACAGCAACTTCAAAGTTCTGGATCACACTCCAGTGGGCTAGACTATCATAGCCATGAAGATATTTTTTGTTCAATTAATGGGTCGGAATGTTAGGGCGATCTTGTCGTTGAAGTCGCCTTTGAGCCAGGGACGAATTCTTACGGACTCACAAAATAAACAACACTTAACTAAAAAGATCTGTATTTCGTGCCATGGTCAACGTTTATCGGCGGCTATTCCGGCTTTTCCTTTAAGATTGCTATAGAATCATTACTCTGGAATGGAACGCGCCTAAATAAAACATTTTGATGTGTACACCACTCTCCTACTGCTTGGAATGGAACTATGGCATTCTTAAATGTAGGGAGACGCGGGGGAAAAGGGAAGGGGAAGTAAATGGGGAAAAGCAGGGCTTGGAAGTACCAGGCTATTAAGCAACGGTTAATAAAAATTGCTGATTTTTTTTTCACATAGAAGGCCCCAAGGAAAATAATTTCCCTTAGGGACTTTGTCATCTTTGGGGGATGCGGTGTGGAGTCTTTTTAGGAAAGAGAGGAATTTCTGTGAAAGAAACAGGTATGATGGGTGGGTAGGAATCTATGGGTGAATGTGTCCAGAAGTGACGGACTTATGAATCCATCCCTCCCGCTGCGGTGCAAGGCGATGTTCCGTGAGAGTCCTGCTAGAGAAGTCGAAAGGTCTCCTTCAACCATTCTCTCCCTTGCCACGACTTAAAGGGCGGTCGCATCCGTTACTTAATGAACCACTTGGGGTGAGGTGTTGGTAATCCAACAAATGGTTCCAGGAACGGCGGTACCAACCAAATTAAAGTAATTTCTATCCCTGTAAGTGGTAACTCACCATAGCGAATACACAAAGGCCTAATGTACTATTTTTTACAAAAAAAAAGTACTATGTTTTCTTTGCATTCATTCGTTTTCTCCGCCTTTTTAACTCGAGCTCTGCTCTAAAAAAATGTGTAATACGTATTAATTAATGTATTTTGAAAGAAAAACTTTATTTAATGTATACAAACATGTAACCTTTGTACCATTATATTTAATAAAAAAAATATATGTAAATTAGGCTTGTAAACCACACTGGGGTGATATTTAGACAAAGCTCAACATTAAAAAAAGACTAGAAAGAGTACAATTTTTCATTCTATGTCGTTTCGGAAACATTCTTTTCACCTATCATTTACTGTTGGGCTTTTAAATAACTTAAGCCACTACTTGTCATATTGTTAATGGTCATCCCACTGGCACTGCCGTGACCAGCAATGAATATTTATTGAACATGTCGTTGATGTTTTCGCTCAATTAATAAACAATCCTTAAAATGGATGCGACGTCTTATGCGCTCGGGCAAATGCACATGACGTTTGTGGAATAAATTACTTAAGTTTATGTCACGTTTATTACGTATGTGTTTTATTTGATAGTAAGGTTCCGCCTTCTCCAACCATGCATTTCTCAGCAGTAAGCATTTCTATGATAATCGAAAAAACTATAAAAGAGGAAATCTACTGCCACAAAAAACTGTGTCAAGATATCCATATATTTTTTTAAATTATTTAATTAGAAAAATGAGTGTTGAAACTAGGAGCGAAGACAAAAATAGTATTATAATGTCAAGTAGGACATAAAAATATAAGTACAACATTTTTGTGTCGGTTTGCGCACTTAAAACTTTTAACAGTTTTAAGACGGCGAATGCACTATTATTATCACTAATTTGCTGACAGTAAACTTAAACAATTTGTTTAAGTGCCCATTTTACCTATCACAGAAAGCTGGTTTAAAAACAAGTATAACTTTAACACTGCGTTCTTTCTACCACTTCACTAATGAATTTTTTATATTTATTTTTTCGATCTTTTGCTTTTTTCCCAGTGTATCTGGCTTTCACCCCTCGAGGATGTTTTTAGAAATCGATTCGTGAAATGGAGGAAAGGAAGGCGATTTTATATTTCAAGATCATTAAAATATGCATATATTATTATCAAACAGACTATTTCGATGTATGTCAAGACGTGCTTTCACGTTTCAAATTTTCACGTTCGATGAACCCAAATTTGCTGTTAATTTAAGCGTCATTTTCAAAATTGGAATCAGTTGTTTAAAAAACAATTCAGACAAGCGATAAAGTGAATACCAAATTTATTTCATTTTATTACTATTATAATTCTATATTTGAAATGTATTTCTTTTTTTAAAATTTTTAACAGATTTTTCGAGTTTAGGTGTTAGTTAATTCGAAAGGTTTATTTGAGATCGTCTTCTATCTAATTTGTCAACAAAAATATAATTCCAAGTAATGTTACAAAATCCGAAAGTGCGTGTTTGTTTGTTTGTTTTTCTTTCACGCCGCAACGGAGCAACCGATCGACGCGATTTTTATTAATAAGGATAGTTTGAGGACTGGGAAGTGACACAGACAATATATGGTGATACAATTTGTTGTAACTAATTTACCCATACCAATAATACCACGCGAGCGAAGCCGCGAGCTAGATATAATATTGTAAAGAAAATTGATAATATTTGTTTTTGAAAAGCAATGATCCTGAGACAAATATTTTATAAACACTTTGTAAATCCTACAATTAGGGCGGCTTGCACCAAAATTTAAATTTGGTAATATCAAATTAAACACATTATTTGATTTAAGTCGACTTGGCGTCTTGCACCACAAAATTTAAGTCGTTAAATGCATTTAAAGAACTGTCAAAGTTAAATACCCAAAAGAGGCCGTTTAACTGAGTTAAACATGTTTAGCGAACAGGTTCTGTCAAAAATTTTTAGGTTATTTCTTCGATTTCCGATTGTCTAACTAATATTGCTGAAATCTGTCTCATTTATTAATTTGTATTCACGATGGAACTTCCGTTTATAGTGAGAGAAGAAATTACAAGAACAAATTTATTTGAAACACTATAGTAAAAGGAAGTCTTTGTAATAGAAATAATAAAAAATATTTAGATTTGTTTTATTTTTAAATCTAACAATAAAATCTCCTTTTGCCTCATTTCATTGTTATGTTTGTTTCTTTTATTTTTTCTTCTAATTCTAGATGATTCATTTGTTTCTTGTGCTCAATTTCTATTTGTAGCGACTATTTTTGTTCATAGCTGAACAAACTCCATTACTTTCAAAAACAAAAATTGTTCCTCCTTCGAAAAGTTAGGAGCTCTCGCTCGGGATTTTTTTATTTGGGCACTCATTTTCTGGATCAAAATAAAATAATACATTACGCAACCACAACATAACCTCAAAATATTTTTATTTTTGTCACTCGTAAATTTAAGCACCCCTCACATGGACACTTCGGAGCGACCGTGCCCCTCGCCACTACAGGCCGCTGCGTAGAAAGTGTACGTGTGGGAGATGCTAAGGAACGACGTAACTGTTTTACCGACGCGTTAAAGGGCGGTAACTGTTTTACCGAGCGACGTTTAACTAAATAGCCACTCCAACTGTGTGGTGCAAGTCGAAGTTAAACTAATTTAAGTTAAATGTATTTAGTGACTTAAATTCGTTTAGTTAAATACAATTTAAGATAAAATCAGCGATAGTTGGTGCAAGCCGCCCTTATAATACTTCTTAATTTCTGAACGAGTGTGTGTAAATAATTAATAAAGCTATTTTTGACAAATCGTATCGTGCTATCAAAACATCTCAAAGGAACCATGTATGTATAATGTGTTATTGTGTTATGTTAGTTGTGCTAGATTACAATGTTAAGTAATTGATTAGATCGCTAGATACCAACGTAGGTTGAGAAATTTTCAGAACCGATGAACAAAGAAGAAAATAAATAATAAAGATCCCAGCGCAGTAGTGACTAGTGTTTTCTTAGCATTCGAGCCAAAACCCGCTTTGCCATCGACGTTAATAGTAGTAGGTAATAATAATATCGGAATGGGTTGTCATGTCATTTTATGAAATATGTACTGATTTATTGGACATTCGATCCAAGGTACGAAATTCATCTTACGCTCTGTCAGACCCACGTTCGAGACTTCACGAACATTGATCCATTCTTAGACACCTACTACAATGAGTACGTAATCCACTATTAGACCAGTTTTCAAACAATCAAATGGCTGAATCAAAAAATACCTGCGACACTGTATTTTATGTTATACGAGGTAATTCAGAGGCTCTGCTTGAAGTAGAGCAGATCGAGTTCAATGTTTACAGTGGGCACCGAATTATTCCCTGAATAGGCCACACTTAATGAAAACTGTGAATATAAGAGTAAATAGCATAAAAAAATGCACGTAAGGATGTATTTTGATTCAATAATGTCAGTACCTAGTTAACCAGTGTGCCGCTATTTAGTAAATAATATCGCGTAAATATAATGGTGTTGTAAGTCTGGTCTTGAAAAAGCTCGGAATAAATTAAAAAGGAAATACCTTCTAAACCCAGTACTACGTTCCACAAGCGAGGTATTTACAAAACAAGTGGTCGGAAAATGGCTCGTTCTCTATCTACCGACAACAATTATTGTTCCACCTTTGTCCGATTGCTCCCACGCTCGGGGATCAATGCTAACGACGGTTTGTTCCACAAAAAATGAACAATTCATCAAAATTTTCAAATTTAATATTGAAGTTCTGTTAATACATCATTATGGGCCAGTACATTATGGGCTACACATAACTGAAATAATAACAGAACCCGAAAATAACTTTCACAGAACTTTAAAATTAACTTCTGAATTTGATCAAAGTGCGTGAAACAGTGCGTTGGAGCAATTTACCCCTGCTAGCTGTGCCTCTGATTAGATTTTTCAGAGAATCACCGACAGAACATACACATTGATCGTCTGTATAATATCGAACAAATATTATACAGACATTTTGGTGAGACTTTTTTGAAGCTAGTACAGTTTTTACAGAAAATGATTCCATGACAGTTGATCTCCCGGCGTACTTATACGTATTCATATATAATTTTCATTTATACAAATTTCATAACTTTTTTTTAAACAAATATGATTTTTTGAAAAAATAAAAAAAAAGTCTTGAAGCTATCTCATTTTTTGAAAATGAATATCTTACTAAATTTTAAAATTTAAATACTTTGAGATATTCTAAAAAATTCAAAATCCAAATTTTTTTAAATATATAGGTACTTACATATTTTTTAATTCTTTTTTATTTGAATACCTCACAAGTCCCGGCTCCCATCTGGAGCAGTGAGACTGTGGCATCCCCAATTAGGGTATGTTGTGAGACTGAAGTTATTGGGGAGGGGAAGGAGATGGAAAAAGGAAGGTGGGGAAGTACCTGGATATTCAGATCTGGTCACCAAACACGGCTAAAGCCATTTGCTTGAAATGCAAGCGCTCTTGAGGTGATTTTTCATAAAAAACGGCTCTACACAAATCGTTCAAATAATATTACTATTATGCAGTAGGTTTAGGGAAAATGCGGGATACCGCTTACATAAACTATAACTAAGTCCCCGAATGGGTGTGCAGAGAGTATATAGCAACGAATAACAAAAGTAGAAAACTATTTTACTGCATACACCAGCATACAAAAAATCGACACTGTAAATAGATTCGTTTGATATCCATACCAACTTACTAATAAAGGTATTTTAGAAGTCTAATTCAGGTAGACATTGGTAAATAATGTACAAAAAATTATAATTTTAAAATAAATATCATTTTGGGTGGGGCAATTGTCGGGGAATCAACTGTCGGATCACCGCATAAAATATATGTGTTACAAATTCGTAAGCCTATGTTAGCGCTATATGGCAAATAGACAGTTAGTTGATTGAATTATAATAGTAATAAAATTATAATAGTGTGAGTAATATTGAAATAGAATTATCGCACGTTAGTGTGTTCTGTTTTTACCTAAAGTGAACCTACTTAATTTAATGTGACGACTTTGACGGTTCGATATTTGGAGAGAAATAATATAGATGAAATTTAGAGATGTGTTGAGCAAAATAACAAAAAAAGTAATTTAAATATATTTAACAGGAAAACATAATACGAAGAATCATTACTTTAATATAAAGATCCGCAACATCATTAAAGTTTGCCAGTCTGTGGAAGAATTGTAGATGCTTCCAATATCTAATAATATCCAACTTCGATTAAAGTATGATAAGTTTCAAACTACCGTAATGCGGAGCGCGATATTTAATGCTCAAATCCCATGACCCGGGTCCATTTTATCAACCAATTTATATTATACTTGTATAAAAGACGATTAAAGTTCACATAAGCGCCTTCGTACATGGCGAGCATAGCGTACACTTCTATAGCTACTTACAAGCGAATCGAGCTTCATGCGCGAAGCACACGAGCCGCTCGTGAGCTTGATGCCCATAGCAAAATAGTATGGCGGATACGTGGGATAGTATGGCAGATAGTATGGCGGATACGTAAGACCGGCGCGCGTGCTATGCGCATGAGTTGTTGTTAAGTAGCTCCATGTACGAATGCGCTAAATACTAGAAAACAAAATAACTGTTAGGAACTGTGTTAGGAATTATGTGGGTAGGCACTATAGGTACTACCATTGATATTCTACGGATACTATAGGTAAAAAATAATAGATAATCATTGACGATTTTTAGCGACTATCAATCGAAAATTTGAAACTGGACAATTTATTTCAATATTACAATTTTAAAAATGTAATGCTTACGCACTTCTTTTCTCCTTCGTATTTTCTACTTTTATTATAATTTTTCAATTTTCAGCATCATTATATACAAAATCCATATATTTACTTCAAACAAAGTAACCATACTCCATTGGTCAACATGAAACAGGCAGCTGCCTAGTATGGTGATTTAATATATTTTCTCTATGTAAATGTCACAATTATGTAACATGTATTATATGAATAAATAAAATAAACAATTTGATGATTAAACATAAGGAAACGTGTGAGCGTCCTTAGATATTCAAGGTAAAAGGTCGCGAAAATCATTTTTTTGGAAATATCTTGCTTCCTTTGAAACGAATCGTATTTACATTCATTTTAAAAATTGCAGAGTATAAATATCTCTACAAATTATGTCTTCATTCATTTTTCATACGCCAAACCGTTTTTAAGATAGAGCGCAAATAGTGCGGAGCTCTCAGCCATATATAGCGCAAGGTCAGTCACTGGGATTCGCGATTGCGAGGTTTACCCCTTTTTTAGCTTAAGCGACTGGACTATTAGTAGATTTTCACAAAAACGTCTGTAAAACCTAATGGACCCGCTGTCAAAACAATATAATACTCGTATGATAAACATCAAGACGATTATTAGGGTCTTTTAAGAGTTTTACGGCAATTGGTTATAAAAGGACACCGCAAGGCTACTCGAAATAAGGAGGATGTTCGCAAAACACTCCAACACTCCTAAAATCCAACATAAAACTATTCGCTTATTTAGAATCATATCATTGAATACCACAGGGTAGTGTACTTTAATCATAAATAAGGGCGAAGGAGTTGAGAAGGTTGAGCGAACTTGTCACGATGGATTCGTTTCAGAATAGCGTTAACCATTACTATTTCACAGAACTTTCTAACACTAACTTTGATATATAATATAAACTTAATTCGTTACTTAGTTTGCGTTATGACTTACGTATCTTTTTATTACGTTTTTCTACATCGTAAAACTCGAAACACGAGGAAAACATTTATCTATATTTGAAGACCCACTTCGCAGCACATATGCAATGTAATGTAGTGTAATCGTGTTCAATAATCATTATGATTTTACAGATTATATTCTTCTTTTTCTTGTAGATTTTTATCTTTATTTTTATTTTTTATCTTTAGTTTAAATTTATCATAATTTTATGTTTTTATAGTCACCAACATTATATTCTTTTCTTATCAACATTTTATATGTATAAAAAAAAAATCTTGTATTATAAAATGGGGGCCTCAGCACGACTTTTCACGACAAAGGGACTTTTTAGTGTTTGGTGACTTAGCAGGGGTTCCCAGGTTTATGGGGGTGAGGTTTGTCTAGGTCTTGGCGCCAGTATTTGCCCACCTATGTGGCGGGCCGGATCGGTAGATTGGTTAAGGGAGACCTTTTAACCTCTCAACCCGAACTCTCTCGACCCATTGCCTTGTACCGCAGTGGGAGGTATGGATTCATACGTCCGTCACTTCTGGACACATTGACCCCAGATTCCTACCCACCTCTCACACCCCTCCTGTTTCTTTCCCAGAACTTCCTCTCCTTACCTTCCTAAAAATACCCTCCAATATGTTGTCCCTCAAAGATGACGTAGACCCTAAAGGAAATCCTCAGGGAAATCCTCAGGGCCTACTGTGTAGAGCAAATATAAAAAAAACATCGGCAATGTTTATTAACTATTTCTTAATAGCCTAATACTTCCAAGCCCTTTCCCCCCATTTGCTTCCCTCGCCTTTTCCCACGATTCTCCTTTTATTTTTCATTTAGGAATGCCATAGTTCCATTCCAAGCAGTAGGACAGTGGTGTACACATAAAAATGTTTTATTTAGATGCGTTCCTTTCCAGAGTTATGATTCTAAAGCAATCTTAACGGGAATAACCGCCGAACGAGAGAGCTGGTTGAGGGAGCAATTTGGGAGGCGGGAATGGGTACCGCCGCCCCGGGAACCTTTATTGGATAACCAACACCTCTGCCATAGGTCACCCCAAGTGGTTCGCTACGTTTGGAGATTTAGCAGGGGTGCCCGGGTTCGTGGGGTGAGGTTTGTCTAGGTCTTGGAGGCGGATGACCAGGACTCACTGAACCCCAGATTCCTACCCACCTCTTAAACCCTTTTCCTTCCCAGAACTCTCCTTTCCCCCTTTTCCTTAAAAAAAAACTCTCCACACAGCATCCCCAAGGATGACATAGGCCCTGAGGGAAATTATTTTCCTCAGGGCCTCCTGTGTAGAGCTCATGTAAAAAAAAGGGAGACCTTTTGATCTCTCCAGCAGGAGCATCGCCTTGCACCGCAATGGAAGGGTTGGATTCATACTTTTGTTACTCTTGGACATACTGAACCCCAGATTCTCACCCAACCCTCATACTTTTTTCCTTCGCAGAACTTCCTCTCCTTCCTTGCCCTAAAAATACCCTCCACCCAGCACCCCTAAACATGACATAGGCCCTGAGGGAACTTTTTTCTATAGGGCCTTGTGTGTGGAGTAAAAAAATAATTCTCTAACCAGTTTAAGGCTGGTTCAAATAAACCCTTTTATTATTTGTCCTGAAAGTATTGAAAATTACCATTTCGACAACCTTTGAAATAATCGAATGGGCGGACGTGATGAACCTTTGATATTCCAATTTCATACATTAATCTAACGTAATTAACTGGTAACAAACTATATCATAACCTTCAAGAAAAATTGGTGCTAAACAGAATATAAATTAGAATATTGGATTGTAAATAAGTAGGTGCCAGTAAAGGTATTTGCAACGCGCGTGTCATATGTAAATTCAAATAAATCCTGACATTCACTCCCACGGTAACGACAAATCACGATTGTATTTGTGTCGGCTGGTGTCGGTTTATAAATATTTTATTTTAAATATATCACGCAATATTTATTCAAAACATACTCACAATTTATTTATCAAATATCTTGGCTTAATTATTGATAAAAATTTAAAAAACAAAATAAGAAAGCTAGCCTACATCTTCAAGACTCCAAGAAATATATTGAACAAAGTTACACTAAAAACTGTATATTATGCTCTTGTTCAATTAATGCTTTCGTATAATGTTATTTGTTGGAGCTCTTGTCATAAGACTACTATAGAGCCTTTAAATGTTGCACAAAAATTAATTACGGTCATTACATAGCGAAAGCCAAATTATGACAGTAAGGCAGTTGTACATAATGCAGGCTCTCTGTAAATTTTTCAATAACATTATTACTGCAAAAAGATCTCAACAAGTGCGCAACACTAGAATGGGTTCTTCTTTGATGTATCAGCCGGTATATACCAGAACATCTTTTGGACAAAGAAATCATGCTCAGTGAAAATATAAAAGCTCTAGGTTAAGCTACATTAAATTTGTCCAAGAACATGGTCAAAATTTATAAACTAACTGAGAGTGATGGTTTCGCATTACCCGTGTTGTGGCTTATGTCATAAATCAGTATGGAATTAAGTTATATTCGATACAATCCATATTTAATTACAATGTGTGTACTTATTTATATATTATTTCTTATTGCTATACTTTTTAACCTGCTTATTGTTATCATTATTTCCTTAATATTATCTACTTAATGTTTTTATTATTATCTAATTAACTTTCTTATTATTATTTATTTACTTTTTTTTTTTTTTTTTTTTTTTATTCTTCATTTTAATCACCCGCTAAACTGCCAAGGCAGTTTGTCAGCAGGTCAATTTGACAATATTAATAAAACACTAAAACATAAAATATTATAAGAAAACACAATAGCAAAATAGTTCCAGAAGAATAACTTTTAAGTACCTATAATACAAAAGCATAAAATATACAGACAGACAGATATAACACAGGTAAATTACTGATAGATTAAATTAATTATAGATAGTATTTATACATAAGATTACAAACAATATCAGTACAAAAAGTTTTGACCCATTAGACATTTTTTAATTTTTCTTTTGAGATCAGTGGGGCAATTGGATTCGATTTTGAAATTCATCGGCATCTTATTAAATATGGTGGGGACAAGATAAGTGAATGTCCGTTGGCCGTATTTATTTATAATTTTCGGAACGGACAAACCCTCATTTTTACTAAATCTAGTGCCATGTTCATGATCTACTTTTTCTTTGTAAATTGAGTCCGACAATAGGTTTTGGCATACAATTTTAAACCATAATATTCCTCGCACAGGTAATATGTTAACTGATTCATAAAGTAATTTTATGTCCCTTCTTTGTGCATAAACACTTTTGCTTACCAAGAGCTTAGTCAAAGAGTTTTGAATCGTTTGAATATAACCTATATTTGTCTTGCACGAGTTTCCCCAAGATGTTATTCCGTATCTGATAGTGGATTCCGCTAGTGACAAATAAATTATTTTTAGCGTACTAATGGGCATAAAATATTTTATTTTGTAAATTCGCCCCGCAATAGCTCTTAGGCGTTTGCAGATGTTGCTTATGTGGGTATCCCATTTCATGTGCATATCTACAGTTATCCCCAAATATACATATGTTTGTACAAGTTCAATGGTTCCGCATTTGCAGGACTGTGACGAATTGTGTATGCACTCAAATGTATGCGACTTTATTACAGGTGTGATGGTATATTTGGCATGTGGAGATCGTATATGCATTAATTTAGTTTTTTTTAAATTTATTATAAGACCCGCATCATGTGACCATTTCTGTAAGGATAAGAAATCGTGCTGCATGAGTTTTATTGCAATTTCTAATTCTTCATGCGAAATAACTAGTGCCGTATCATCAGCATAAACGTAATGTTTAACAAATGTGAAGATTTTATTCATGAGTGAAACAAATATTATGTATAATGTTGGACCGAGGATTGACCCTTGCGGGACTCCTGTTGACATAAATTTAGCTTTGCTGTAAGTTTGAAAGAGTTTCACTTTAATTTGTCGATTGTTTAAATAGTTTTTGAGTAGTTCAAGTAATTTTCCCCTAATTCCAATCGCCTCCAATATCTGTAATAGTTTTGTCGGATCAATAGTATCAAACGCTTTAGAGTTGTCTATGAATAAAACCAGAATATGTTTTTTATCATTCAGTTCTTGATTTGTGTAATTCGAAAAGTCCTGCAGTAACATTTCTGTACTTTTCTTTTTTTGAAATCCGTATTGGTTGGGATCAATAATGGAGAAACTTTCTAGGTATTTTATTAAATTTACGGAGATGTATTTTTCTAGAATTTTTTCAATAGCTGGCAGTATACTTATTGGTCTGTAATTTTCTATCTCGGAATGTTTTCTACAGTATATATTTGATATGGATGCATCTGATAAGCCATTACAGGTACCTTGTACTTATTTAGTTTACAATAGAATGTTATTGCTGTGAACTATAAATGCACTGCCCAACTGTAACAGTAAGTAATGTTTAAATAACTAAATTTAGTACTTCTTTTGTAGGTGTATTATAATATTTTTATTAAGTTTATATGTATGTTTTCTTTTAATTCCACCATTGTAAAACTGCAAATCTCGATACAGGATGCCCTAGTGCGATGTGCAGTTTATGTATTAATGTATTATTTCATTTTCCAATAAGTAAATAAATTTTATTTATTATTTCAGTCGTGACCTTGTATCCATCCATCCGTAATAAGAAGGGCTAGTTAAAATAATAATAAGGGCGTTATAAAATATTACGAAAATGAGTTCTTGTTTTAATAAATGAAACATTACATCCGTAATAAGAAGGGCTAGTTCAAATAATAATAAGGGCGTTATAAAATATTACGAAAATGAGTTCTTGTTTTAATAAATGAAACATTCAGTAAATCGAATTGGAAATATTTTAACCACGACTCATCGCCATGGTTCGACTTAATAGAATTAGACCGAATCGGTGTTCTTCTGAGCCATATACAAATACAGCCGATCGAACTTTCCATAGTTTCAAGTTTTTTGTTGTAAAATACAGCAATTTTATTCACAAGGAAATTAACGACGGCTAATCTATATATAGCACAAGAACTAATATATTAACGCCCTCTTTTATTGGCTTAAAACATTGATTCAATGTTCCTTTCCACAGCTTATGCAAAATCTAATTAAAACACGAAGGAAGCGCCTATATAATAAAAAACTAAATTATTTTAATATATTCTTACCCCCATTTTAATACATTCTTACCCCCATCTTTAAGGGAAATGGCTAGTTCACTTTGCTACGGTGGTCATTAAAAGAAATATTGCAGACGACAGCCGATGCAAAACAAAACACGCAAGTAATGGAGGGAAATGACTTATTTAATCATTCAAAGAAATTCACCGTACAGAGAAGTAGCGAACTAGAATAATTCAGTTAATGTCTCGTCTCATCCGTTGAAGATTCGTTGAATGCATTTTCGGTGAATATTTACGGTAGGAGTCTCTTTGGGTACCAACCTGTAACAGAAGAGAACATAGTGTGAGTGGAGAGGTCTTAGAATATTACGAGAACCTACTTAACTAATGCACGAAATATGCTAATGCGAATCGTAAGTGACGCCATAAATCATGCAATGGAAATCTGTGAAATGTGTAATAAAGGATCTATTTCACACAAATGCATGGACTTGTTCTAGTGAACTTATGTATTGATGAAAATTAACTTTGTTTTACTTGTGCGTCAACATAGGGTTCAGTTAACTAGGTCAACTAAGTGACCTGCTCCAAGGTGAACAAAACTAGCTTTTAAGGTAACTTGAAAAGGTATTATATTCAAGTACTTAGTGTTTATTTTGCTACACATATTCACACATTAAAATGATTGCTTGTTTTCGACAATATAATGAAAAGCTATGAATAATTCAAACATTTAATTAGCAGGTGAAATAGTGGTCGCTGTCGCCCAAATAAATAAATATCACAGAACCAACTCGAATCAACAATTTTGGTTCGACTGTAAAAATAATACAAAATTCTGCAAAACAAACATCAATCGAAACAGGATTTACAAACCAAAGTAAAAACACGGACAAGACAAATTACCATTAATTGTTTAAATGTATATAAATCTATCAAACGAAAATGCTTTACTTAACTAAACAGGATTATCAAAATAAACAACGCCAGATTCCGGTTGGATAGGCACGTAATACGGACAGAAAACATTCGCGGCTCTACTTCTTCTTACCATAATGTTGGCAGAGCTTGGCAGTCTCCATTCTCTCCAAATAAATAATGTCTTTTCAAATTGCGCTGACAGTGTTTTATTTATTTATAATATACAATTCCGAGCACAAATCTAGACAAGAATGAATGAACACGAATAATCCCACTGAAAGGTAAAACGGTATATAAAATAAGATAAACTTGTGCGTTGAGAAGTATCAAACAAAGTTATGCCTCAGGTCTTGGGGATATCGTATTAATACAGAAAAGCATTTACAAATGTCCAAATCCAAATTTGTTTTTGAAACTAATAACTTTCGGAAGAATCCCGACAGAATATTGAGGGTTTTGACGAGTTTCCCAAGGATCGCTTGGTTACAACTTTTCAGAAGAGCCAGACAACGTTGCCAGGTATTGCTAAACCTTCAGATTATTTAAATATGATTTAAACGTTTTTCAAGCGTCACATCCTACACCAATCACGCTAACAACCTATAATTACTCTGCAGCGCCGTAATTTTAAAACAAGTTACACCAGTAAATTTTTATAGTATCAAAATTATGTAGTTCCGAATTTTTTAGACGCCACGATCAAACTTTTAGGCGCCATACCTGGAGACCACGGAATTTTCGGACCCAGTTTTAAGGAATTCTAATACATCATTGTGCTGGAGAATTCTTTATGAGTGAAGAATTTAAGTAATCTATCGGATATATAGAAATCAAACCAGTAAAATCGAAAAAGTTCCGCCGACGTATGTTTCGGTCACAAGAAAGGAATGTGCTGATTTCACGAAATTTCAATAAACTTCAGCATTCACACAAATCACCTTGTATGCGAGTAAAAACCGAGTTCGCACAGAAGTGACTTCTCGCTTACATAAAATAAAGAAAACAAAAAATAGCGAAGTTTGCAAGCGGCACAGGAGGAGGTTGAATCACCGCATCGGTTCAACGCCCAGCACAGTTTTCACCCGCTGTTTGATAATAATGACTGTAAAAACATTAATGTCCATAAAAGCGTTCTAAGACGTGTTGAGCGTTTTTGATAACCTGCGCCAATGCAGCACAAAGTGTAAACAAGATAAAGATAATATGACCTTGGCTTCATCGATTGAAGTATTAATTTTATGTACGTAGGCACTTATCAAGAGTTTATTGGTATGTATAATTTATTTTGAAAGAACACACTAAGAAAATGATATACTATCTAATTTCTACCATACCAGGAATAAAGATCAAGTGAAAACACCTCATATTAATCTAGAGATGTGTACTCACGATATCAAAGTCAGTTATGACCTGATACCATAAAATTGAGCCTATTTTGTACTATATACCGGAAAGTCAAGATTGTCCGGAGAACGAATCGGAATGATTGAAACCGAAAAACTTATAATTTTACATGTATTCCTTTTTAGATAGGTATATACAAGTTCTGTATATATTTAAAAATAGGGATTCGTTTCAGCTTGCTACTGACGTCTTCAGACTGGTACACTACAAACTAATTCTTGGATATTTATATTTATGAGGGTCGTCAAATACGACGATTGAAACAAGTTTTTAAATCATAATTATTATAACAATAGAATTCCATCACGAATTGCTACCAATTTGAAAGCAACTTTTTTATATCGCAAAAAGATTTAGAATTTCCGTCTTATTGTTGATGTTCGTTATCAGTAAACAAATAAGTCCACCATCAGTATACAGCTTGAATAAATATAAAATTGCATTATTCGCTTAACGCGAGCAAACCAGAACAGGTGATAGATGCACCATTGCCTTCGATTGAAAAACTACACCGTCAAGTGCGGAATGGTACAGCAGTAGACAGCCCAGCCGCCGGCCATACCGTTGGCTGATTCACCGGAACGTCTCCTTGCGCCGCTAATCTTGGTAACGACTCTAGCAAGCTCAGTACTCTATCTCTATAGTACGTAGGACCCGTCTCATCAGCCGGTGTAGTTATTTGGGTAAGTTAAAACAACGCGGCTAGACGTTCCGCTTTGCCACTTGCGTCTTTCTTTTGGTGGCGTGAAAGCTCACACCCTCTTCTGATCGTGTGTCTCTGATAGCAATTATAACTTCCACCTTTTGAGTCAAGCGAGATAGGTATATCTTGTTTACTTTAGATGATACGTGATTTTCTGACGGAAATACTGATCTAGGTAAAAATTATATAAAATAATTAAAAAATATATTTCTATACAGGATTCTAGATTGCATGATGTTCACTATTACAGAACTTCTTCCTTGCACTGTCTTAACTCATTGCCTATGCAGGCTGTTGGGGTAGGCTCTTCTCAGACTATTACAGAACTGTTTAATAAAAATCACATAGTTTACTTAAGTCTCAATACAGTAAGGACCGGTTTTATAACCATCCGTTCGTTACGCTCGATACCATTTTTGACAATATTCGTTTGGCGGTTGACCGAACATTTGTATCAAGCGTAACGAACGGATGGTTATAAAACCGGCCCTAAGAAACGTAACTCAAAACCAAATTAAAGAAATATTGTTAAAACTCAAAACCCGTCAGCTCCAATAATACAAATCTTATTCGTTTGTACTTTTGAGCACACAACAACACACAGTGTTTGGTCTCAGATCGCAAGTAATGACTGTAAACCGACATCCAAAATAAACATTGTTTGTACTAGTACATACAACACGGCACGTTATAGTCTGGAGATGTCTGTCTGCCCACTGACAGACATGACAGACACATTATTTGAAATTCCAATGAATAAGATAGCATGGCGAATTTCCGAAGTAAACAACATAGAAGTCGACTTGCGCGTCTACGAGTGTTCTCACACCGTTCGTTGGTTCTTGGTGCTGAGCGCTTTGTCTTTCGTTGCTCACCCATTGATCCGAGATTGTACGAGTACCTGCCTACTTCAGCTCTCAATGTTCTTATGCTTGACGTCTTATTAAGGCGGATACATTTTTACTAAGTTCAAGCCAGCACATAGATGTCAATCAATCGAGCTAATGGTATTAAGTAATAAGATATTGATATGGGTTCACTTCATACTTTGATTTGGCAGATTACTATACCAGTACGTGACTTGGTACCAAATAAATCGGATTTATGACGGACTACATTTATTTTATTCTGGCAGGTAGCTCGTGCCAATGAACTGGAAAGAGTTGGAAATTAATCCTTAACATAAAGCGATATATTTATGTTAACCCTCCAGGCTAATTTGTTCGGTTTTAGGAACAACTCCGTACCTTTCATAGAAATCGTTCTGTCTCTCTTACTATGATGGCTAGAAATATGATATAAACGAAAATGCTAGAAAAAGAAAACACGATGCTTAATATTCAAATCAAAATCAAAGTTTTCGATCGAATTTTTTTATTTATTTTTACGACGACGAACAAAAACGAAACGTCAAAAAAATAAGGTGATGATAACGTTTAAATACATTTGCCTCATAAAATATGTATTCGTTATCAGCAATATTAGTTAAAAAAAAGTAAGGTGATCCATTTTTAAAACATTCTTATTTTTATATTCCAAAAATTATATATTTGTTCATACGAAGCAGATACTTTGTGACGTCACTTTAAAATAAAACAATAACTTTGTGAACACCACTTTTATTTTTTATACTTTATGCCGACCGGATTTCGCTATAACCGTAACATCTTCGGGGCAATATGGGCAATATAAGCCTAGTATGATGATTTCATATACCTACTTTATTTTAATATCACAATTATGTAACACGTATTGTATAAATAAATAAATGAAATAATATAATACTCTACAGTACTTATACTGCCCTGAAGAAGCTGCGGTTGTAGCGAAACCCGGTCCCAAAAGATTTGTTTTTATTTATTGTATTTTATTTAAAATTTTACAATTTGAAAGAGTGTTATTTCATCACCTTTCCAAAATATTTCTTAGTTTTTGGATGCGTTCAGAAATAATATATTTATTTGGATTTTACTGTAAAGCGGAAATATTTTGACCTTCCGACAAAATAGCCCTGAGGACTTAGGGGTTAAGCTCGACAAAATATAATAATCACCGAATGGCAGAGCTTTAACGAAAGACAAAATACTTTATAAATATTCATCTAAAAATGTTATGGGTAAAAGTGTGCCCGGGAAGCCTTACAAAAAACGTATAAAGAAGGTCTCGTCAAAACGTAGCTTTATATTTTCATCAGATTTTTAGTTATACAGTAAAAGTTTCATGATAAACCTTTTTGAAAGTTAGAATTAACTTGGAAGGAGGACCCTATCTGAAAGTTTTCATAGTACACAGAAACAACACGAGCAACCCTTTTGAAGTGCAAATACGCCCAATATCAAAAGAATATCTGATGCCGACAAAAATAATACATCGACTTCCAATTTACGTTGAACAAAACTATCATGTTCTTATTGGCTCGTTATAACCAATACTTAACATATTTGCCGAATTGAATAAATTGGCTTTATACCCCTCTCACTTCTCATTAACACATGTCACTAACTATTGAAGAGTCAGCTCAATGTTCAATAATTCAGTTACAAAAATGCATTTACTCGACACTAAAGTTAACAAATATACCGTTGAAAATGCACGTAGAAACAATGACATACTATTAGATGAGTCCTAAGTGCTTGAATACAACGAGTAAATTAATTGGTATGTGTTCTTCCTCATATAATTGCTGATTTCCGCAATTCAAAATGCTTTTGTCTTTGTCTACAAAAAGAAACCGTAGAAGTTTGTGTTTGAACATCATTGTTTATTTCTAGTGTCAGTAAGGTACAGTCACGATACAAAATAACCCGAAAAGCAGGAATTTGTGTTACATTTTAAATCGTTTCAAGCGACTTCATTTTAATTGAAACTCTTAACAATGAGAAATATGTTTCGTTTTAACCTTTAAATTCTTAAACATTGTAATGCTATTTAAAATGACGTGATGTAAAAGGGGCGTTTTTTCCATGCATAATTCAGGGCGGCAAATGGTGTGATTGTTATTGTATTTGTATGTGGACACAAGAATGTTCTGACGGTATGCGAGGGAAACATTTCTGAACCTGTTCGAGGGATTGATCGAAAAAACGGAATTTAAATTATTTGTGTTACTGGAACGGCCGCAGTCACGGATCTTTCCACGGCAACCCATGTTTACGTTAGATAAAAGATAATCACTGCAAGGATTTAAAACAGACACAAACAAAATAAGCGTAACGAAATCTTAAAAACCAAAAATTGGTTAAGAAATAATATATACGCCACAGCAAAGGCAACTAAATTAATTGAAATGAACGAATCAACTGAAAACCAAATAAACCCTTTCAAAGGAAACCAACGAAGAAGCACCACCATACAATAAGGGCTAAATAATGTATTGTACAATTTACTCGGACCGAAACACTTCTTTGAAACTTAGAAGATTAAAATTTCATGGTTTACAAGTACATAGGTATTCTTGGAAAGAGTTCCGGCACACTTTACAAACTGGGTTGAAACTGTTAGATTGTGAAAACTTCTCGTGTAGGTATATCTTTGTACGAGTATCTTGAATCTTCACATACCTACTGCCCATAATGCGATAAAATCGATACAACCAATGTTGAATAGCTTAATTGTATCAATATTGTGTACATCCAGTCATTGGTTGAGTGGGCATCGCGTTTGGGTCCCACCCGGGTGTCCCGTGTTCGATTCCTCGGCTGGCTAAGTCCTCCATCACGACACAAGCAACATTTTCCGCTTTCTGTGGTGGTAGTAGGAGATTTTCAAACATTTTTGGGCTATTCGTAACCCGGGAATGTTTGTCTTTCTTTTAAAAAAAATATATATTATAATCCGCCTATACTTAATTATATTTTTAACAACTCTATTAATTTCTAATTGTTTCGTTTAAGTGGAATATGTAATTGAAAACAGTTTTTGATTAATTGAATAGATTTTAAATGAAAGATTTAAAAAATAATGCTGCGATTCGTTTTATGAAAAACTTACGCGTGAGTGGGAAATGAGAATAGACCGTAGCACCAATGTCTTAGCATACACTCTATGCTACATTCATAAATTGTTTCATAATAATGTTATACGCACTCTTGTTTCATTCACCTGATCGTGTTACGTCTTTTTGGATTTCCTGACATCTTGTTCGTCATAATATATTATTGTTATCCTTTATGAACTTAAAAAGTCCTTTTAGGTTCATAAATCCTCTTTCCTGTTACACTTCATTTGTTCCATACGCACCAACCATCTATCTACGCGTTAATTTCTAAAATTCCCTAGAATTAAAATTGCCAATGATATCAATTCAAAGGGGATCGAAAGCTAATTACCTGTTAACTATTATTGAATGAGGACAACGCGACGATGTCTTGTCGGCTTCGTGACTATGCAAGTCCGCTGCATTTGTCCGTTTAACGTTTAACCTGTCGATCTATGCAAGCCCTGCATAGAAACGAGGGTAGTTATGAAACCGGTCATTTCAGAACCCGTTCTCCGGGATGGTACCTACCGAGAAGCGAGGCGGGAGATACATACACGTAACGTATTAACAGGTGAACACATACACACACGGATAAAACTTAATTTCAAACACTCAGTAAAAAGAAGACTGCATAGTTCACAACGTGCTTAACGGGGTGTCTACTGTCTAGTCTAGTGCCTCGGTATCGCGCTCTGGGTTAAATTACTTATAGCTAGAATGTACAAACCTTGTTTTAATCCGTTCGAAATGGCTATGTATGATATTTTTTTAAGTACCCACCTACGAGTTTTCAACGAGATAAGCATTAACTATTGTGTTGTATGTAATTCGAGTGTAAAAGGGAAGCAGGATAATGCTAGAAGCGAGTGTAAAAGAACGAGGCAGCGCACTGAGCAGGCCAAATTACCTTTAAATTGACTGGTAAATTCCGGGAACACTACAACCGCTTACTCAGGTACAACTTTTCAAAGAAGGTCGGAAAGAGTCTTGTAAAGATTTTGCTTTTGAAATAAAATGAAATAAAAACTTTTACCCCTGGAAAATGTGGTATGTGGGTACTTCAATCCCGCTTTAAATCATAAAGAGGTATTTTTAAAAAGCTACATTTTTATAACTGTAATAACTCCCGGTAAGTGGGTTGGTATAGAAAAAGAGCAAAATTACGAACGTATGTATCAGTAGATTCTTTATCGCGGTCGCGTGTATTTCACTCATAAAAGCACTGAATCGGTAAAATCTCGACAGCCCACTTGCCCAGTCCACACTCGTGAACTTGCGCCGCGACTATATTTTTAATCAAGGAAATATGACCTGTTAAAAATCGTCATGAAAATAATATTAAGAAGTGAAAGGTTCGCGTCCTAAAAATATGCTCACGATGATGATAGTAATGATGTTAAAATTATCGGTTATAGGTTACGGGTTCATTTCAACGGCTGTTCGTGTATGTTCGTGACAAAAAACAATAATTAATCGCACGCTCAATTTACGCGAACTCGTAATACGCCTTTTTAAAGTATTAAAAACAATACCGAATTGCGGCACACGATTGCCGGAGGGTAAATATTAAAACGTGCAATGAATTTCACAACAACTGCGTCCAATAAAATGCATACGTATCATAAATACACAGAAAGCTTTTAATCTAATGGCAGACGTAGCAACCTCTACCGTGATTTCTAATTTCTAAGGCTAAGATATCAAATTACTTTTGCTTCATTAATTTTCTAAAATCGGAAACCAGTACAAATAATAATAAAACTTACTCAGTTTATATTTGTTTTCAGACCAGAATCTCTTTCTCTAAAACCACTTCCATGGTACCCATTATTCAAGATACTAATTGCGGTTTTGACTCTGAAACTCCGATTCAATGAACTCTAACTTCGAATTAAGTGTCATCATTTTCAATTTTCAAAATTGGAAGTTTTTGTTTAGAGATCAAACAAACAATAAACTACCCATCTATGTATCTATAATATAATATTTTAACAGAAAATTATTTTAATTACCTTTTTTAAAATTGGAACTGATTGTCGAGAATGAAGTCGTCTCCCACAAAGAAATTTCAAGATTTTTTACAAATGTATTGTGTTAATTAGAGCACGCTGAGGATAAAAATTAATGGTACCGATATTTACGGCCGTCCGAAAAGCTTGTGACATCACGGTACATACGCGGCGGTACTCCAACAATGATCGAATCGTCTCTCGTGAAACTTCACACCATTCCATGTTTTACTAAAGTTTACTTTGAAAGCTCAAAACTTTGTTATTTTTGGTGACATCGAAAAACAAATTTTGCTGTCATTGTTAACTATTTTAATAAAGAACACATTTTCATAAAAATAAAAACTAGGAGGCGACCTCTTTCAGACTATCCCGTGATTTTCCACGGGTCTGCGCAAGTATTACAATAAAATAAGATAAGTTAGATTTAGAAAGTACGTTTAACTAATACAATTTAATCATAAAATACAAGACCCTATAATAACATTGATGTTCCTACATTAGAACAACCCAATTAAATAGATTACACAACAAGTTCATAGCAATTTGCCCAGTTCAACGAAAAATAAAAATTAAATAGGTTTGGAATCTCTTCCAGAACGAAGAATATTTAAAAAATACTACTATCCAATTCGAATCACAATAGTTTCAAGCAGTTACACGTCGTAGTTACATTGAATTTAAAGCCATTAAATTTAACATCACCTATAAAATTACCATATTGTGAACCTTTCCACAGTGCCTAACGTAACAAAAATAAAATGTTGTGTGTACCTACTGCTTCAATGGATACAGGAGAAGAAACTGAGAAGTAGTAAGAAGTATGCTTTCCGGGTTGATCAGGTGGGACACTTACAAAAATCGGGATGTCAAGATCATTAAATTATATCCAGAGATACAACCGACGCACAGTGGAGTATTTTACCTCGAAAGTTGACCGATACCACAGAAAGAGTTTTTTTGTAACAAAAGGTACTTTAGAGGCATGATTTTATATTTTTTTCACTAATCATACATTAAATTCAACAAAATGAAATTATTGTTTTAACTTTAAAGAATTTCTCTATCTCGTGTATTCGTTCCCTGATACGTCCATGCTGCAAACAAAGAAAAATCGAAAAAAGAACAAACGGATCAAAAATCACCTAAGATCGAACGGAATAAATTGGTCAAGACTACAAAATTTATTTAAAAAAAATTCAACAATTCAATAAAGTTTATAAACACATCGAGAGAACTCGAATAAATGTAGCATTTAAAAAAAATCACAATGGTTGTTTTAGCGAAAATAATAATTCCCAGTACGCACATATTGATCTAATGTAACTGCGTTTAACGGGAACCTTTCAAGTGTCAAATAAACAAATGCACACAGCGAGGCTCTTGATTGGAATTTTTTGAATCATTTTAAAGAAATGATTGATTTTTTTTATTGGTGTACCATATGGAGGTGCGCGCACGAGAGACTTTTTAGTTCGGAGACTTTTTTTTTGAATTCGTATGAATTTTTGAATAGTTTTCCAACTATCACCGCGACTAAAGTCTATCGTCTGCGGGCGCCAAGTGATTTTTCAGCAACTCTTCATCACAGTTTGGGCAACGGATTTCTTGAAACCTATGTTCTAAAAACGTGCACTTTTCATCAATATTTCCATTTGAATATTGTTTCATTAGCTCGTAAATGGACTTAAGAAAACTTTACAATCTCAATCTTTACAATTGAGTAATCTGAAATTAATCTGAAAGTATGTTGTCTGTTGTACGCTGATGATGCGGTGCTGATTTCTAACACTATGGAAGATTTACAGTCTCTAGTGTCTAGAATGAACGAAGTATGTATGAAGAATGAGTTAATGATGAATGTAAGTAAGTCTAAAGTCATGGTGTTTGAAAGAGAAAGTACGAAAACAGTGTGTGATATAGTTGGGAACGATGAATACTTGGAGCAGGTGGATGAGTTTGTGTATCTGGGTAGCATGTTTACGAGAGATGGGAAGGCTGATAGAGATATCGAAAGAAGGGTAAATGCCGGTAACTCCATTAATGGAGGACTGAATGCCGTTGGCGCTAATAAAAAACTGTCAAAAGAAGCGAAGCTAGCAGTCCACAATGGAGTCCTGGTACCTACCCTGATGTATGGCAGCGAGGCATGGAACTGGCAGAGGAAGGATGAAAGTAAACTGAATGCTGTAGAAATGAGATCCCTGGGGCGTATGTGTGGTAAAACCATGTATGATCGTGTGAGAAATGTGGAGATCCGCAAAGAATGTAAGGCTGATGTAAGCATAATGAGTAAGATTAAGAAAGGGACCTTCAGATGGTTTGGGCATGTAGAGCGAATGAACGAAGAAAGTAGTGTAAGAAGAATATATGATGCAAATGTGAATGGTAAAAGAAGTCGGGGACGCCCGAGGAAGACATGGCACGATCGAGTGAATCAGATACTTGAGTCGGGCCATGTCAAAAGTCAGAATAATAGAAGAGTATGTATGAGACGATGTATGAATGTGAGTGAAGCAAAGAGTGTGTGCCAGGACCGAGTTGTTTGGCGGTCCGTCCTCTCTGCTTACCCCTGCGGGGAAACGGCGCGATGGTTAGTTAGTTAGTTAGTTACAATCTCCGGAATATATAACAAAAACTAATAAGTAAGATTTAATAAAAAAACCTTTCTGACACCGGAAAATCTCATCAGGAATAATCAAATTTTACGGTACCATCAAAATTTTAAGTTAACTCGAGTGAGCTCGAATCGACTACAAAATTAAAATTTAATATTTTAAAATTAAGTGCATACCTTCTACTTGATGTATTCACAAACAAAAAACATTTATTCAACTCTGCTGATAACGTTCTCAAAACGTTAATATAAAAAAAAACACGCGACAAGAACAAAAAAGCGACTCAAGACTGCGGATAAGACTGTTTGCCGGTAAGGTAGGGTGAGGGGTAACATTATTAAAATGGCCGCCATGTGATGTGATGACTATCGAGGTTTCAAAATAGATGATATTAATTTAACAAAGTTAGTGTTGCCGACTTATGGCCAATTTTCTTCATAGATATCCTCGCCTGTGCGACGGTAAAAAGCGTTCCAGTAGTTTAACCCGCCCACGCTCAAGTTCTATGCCTGTGTTGCCGCACGTTGCCTCATGTCTGGAAGCGGACATGTTGATAATAGTTTGATAAGCAACGAAGAAATATAAATTATAAACATACTTCTGGAGAGGAGCAGCGTCCATCTTGTCTTCAAGGCATATCATAAATACTTATTCATTACAAGGCGGGAGAGGTCGTGCAGGGTCAATAATGCGTTATCTTAATGCTTATTTTTGTGTTCCGTGAAAGATGGACCTACTTATTAATAAATACTATTTTTATTTTATTTATTTCTGTATTTATTATTTACTTCTGTAAACCCCGGTACAAAATGAGTCTACACGTCAACACATCTACAACCTCGTTCAGGTATATAAATACTTTTTTTTTTATTTTTTTATTTTTTTTATTTAGAATACATACATATAACAGATTTAAAGGTAAACAATATGGTTCTTAAAACTAATTACAATATATTAATTTCTCGTTAACAAGCTACCCAACTCAATAGAGAAAGAATTTCTCGTGTTTGAATTTTGGAGTAGTGCCATTGTAAAAAATAGGTACATAAATTATGTTATTTTAAGTAATTAAATTACAAAGAAAAAATAAATAAACCTTTATACATGATAACGGGTCTATATAATGAATATATTTATCTGATCGAATGGAGATAGCCCACGCAAATCGGAACGGTTTTCGAATAGTTACTGGTCTCGAATAAATTGGAGTTAAAAGATGTGTTTTTATTTCATATCAATCGACCTACGCGATAACGTTCACAAAGGCGTTGACCCATTTCATATACCATCTAAAGTCAAGCACAATGCCTGTTCGTTGGTCGATTATTGTAGATATGCACGTGAAATGTTAACATTTCCTATAAATGTGTTTACATTTAACAATGAATGGGGCACTTTGGTATTCTGAACTACACATAATGCTACCGATTCGATCGAGTATTATGTTTATTGCTTGGTTATCTGTGAAATCTTTCAACGGCTATTGGCTACACAATAAGCTGCACTTCCGGGACAACACCATAGTACCTTCCTAATATGAACACACGAAAATAGTTTTATGGCGTAATGTCACCATCAAACGATTCTCAAGGTTCGATTCTCGATCCACAATAAGAGAAACAAAATATGTGTACGAAAATGTTTGTTTAAATAAAATAAACATTTCTAAGTTAACAACATTTTTTTTCATTTGAAGTAAGGATTATAAATAGTTACACAACGTACTTTAGTGTGACATTACATTTAAAGATTCGAAGAAACAAATCTCTCAAAGCTCTGACTTAAATAATATTAATAATGTCAATTAATCTGAACTTTACATTCTTATTTGTATGCATGCGCGACGAGCACCGCCGCGCGCCGTTACTTGAATACGATTCGTGCGAAGATTTCATTGGTGAGATACAAATCCATCACTCTAGAAGAGATAGACAACTGATAAAATAATTTATAACATAGAGAACAAAAAATAACTGAATAAAACGATAAAAATCATTACCAAAAATTAACCGACTAAGTTATTATAAACAGAATGTAGACATCGTTATTTCGTTTGTAGCTCTGCGGTATTTTGTTCCCAGAATTAACCAAAGGCTAAGGTGGTGGTGGAATGAAACCCAATCCTGATTCTACACTACACAAGGTACAAGGGTACAGGTAGGGCACGGTACAGGGTACAGGTAGGGCACGGTACAAGCACATGGGTAAGTTTTCGACGTTGGGAATGCATAGTATGTACCCAAGCATGTTCAAGGACCTTCTCATAACACAAATTAATAAACCAAGAATATTAGGATAAATGTACGCAGAGCGCACAGGTTGGTTTACAGACCATTATTCGAGCATGTTTAGAGTGCCCCTCGCAAGACGAGTGCCTAATTAAACAAAGGGTCCTGCAATTATGATAAAACGTGTCGCAGAACAAGGCAAGTGTTTTAATAAGAGTTTTTATTAAAAAAATAAAAGACAGAATGTCTGCATACATAAAGATGCAAGATGTCGCCAATTTTCAGTTTAAAGCTCCCTCGAGGAAAGTAATGGCATCCGATTCCTGGCATTTAGAATACTATTTATTTTAATCTGTTTCGACATTTGTTTGTATTGCTTATTTACTGACACGAATTATGCCGAACGTCTTTCTTGCCGAAATATATACAATGTAATTTTTATATTTTCTGTAAACTCTACTCGCAATAAGTTGGCACTCAAGGTGAGTTAGTGTGCAGACAGAGAATTATACAAACTTATTTTGAATTATGATGAAAAGCAAATGGAGTAAGGATTCGGAATAAAAACAATCGCGCCTGGCAAATTTCCAAAGTGCGAATAAACTCCAAATAATATAAATAAAGGAAAAGCGAGAAGACGAAACAGGAACAGCGTTCTCCGAAATCGAAGTACACGAGAGGAAGTGAATCATTGCAGCAGAGAAGCTATCCGACTGATTGGTTGGATGTTAGACGATTCGAGCCTGCGGGATATTAGCCATCAGTACCTAACATCAGATTTAACATGGCCTACCAAAATGTATTCGATGCTAACGAGGCATTACGTCATGTTAAGATAATAATGCCGCGTATAGACGCGGTACATGGTAAGCTTTCAAATTTACGCTCCCATAAAGTTTGAATAGGTTGACGGATGTATAAAATTAGGGATAAACGAAATTTAATGACGGACAACATGTACCTACCAGCGTCAAATTAGCCTTTTACTGCGTGTCGGTATGTACCTACATAATATGAAATTTGAAAGTGCTTAGTTAAATTATTAGATCTCGTTTCTGAGCACAGGAGATCTTTTGAGGAAGGAAACAAAAATGTTTTAATCTAAGAAGCTTAAAAAAAACTCGCATAAATTGAAGCGAACGTTTTAAGGACATTTTTGTCTTCCATTACTCGTATTTTCAGTCTCCTTGTTATTTATTCGGGATATCGGAAGGTAGAGCGGATTTAGACTTGAACGGAATCCACATTCCATAAAGCTCGCTGCAATTCCTTACTAGAAACGAAAGCAAACATGCAAATAGCACACAACATCCATTAACATGGGAAATTTCGGTGTGTTCTACTGCAGGGATCGGGTTTCACACCAGATTTAAATTATAACAAAAAAGAGAATCGACTTGATAGCGAGAAGATTTATAACGAAGCCGTCAGAGAAACCTGTAGGAATTCAGAAAGACTAGGTTATAATATGATACACAAATGGAAACAATCGCACGCGAATGGGGGAGGGGGAGGCGCGAGGAGCCCCAGCGGATGTATTTAGAGGAGTGCTATAATAATATTATCTGCTTCCTCAGTAGTCCATCCTTCACAGAAATGACAAACTCATTTAGCGTTCGCGTAGAACGGTACCTACTACTAACTCTTAAAAGATACTTTTTCCGGAAGCAGAGTATCTGAAACATAAACATTTACGACACATATTGTACGAATGTGCGATGTGTAGCCAGCCGTTTGTCAAACGCCCTGTTCCTCGTGTCGTCTACATTTTTACTTTAGTAACATGTTTCACGTTGATATTAAGTAGGCAATTTAGAGCGGCAGGCACCAAATGGCTTGCGGAATACTTTCAAATAGGTATGGCTGTCTTAACATTACTCTCAATTGCCGTTCGCACATTCAAAGAATGACGCCAGATTTATAAATGGAAGAAGACACTCGTGAGAGTTAAGGAACTACAATAAAATGTTAAGCCTGTCAAAATCTCGGGGTCTTTAAAAAGTTTTGATTAAGTGCACAGATGAATACAATATAACATAAAATGTGTGTATAACGAGGCATGCAGCAACTCCCACATTGCGCACCTTAAATGACCGCTAATGACAGACAGGCCCACCCACGATACATTATCATGTCATGCAAGTATGGAAGGATTGGCTTTATTAGGAGAGCACGTACACTCATGTCCAAGTATTTCCAAGGGGGAGATAACGATTTATTTTTAAGATTATTCACGTGCAGATGTTACTTTTTCTAAAGCCAACAATCATTAAAAATTTATTATTTATTTATATGTGGACCGCACAAGAGTCCCAACTACATCCAACCGTCTGAAGTCAGTCTTCTTCTTCTTCGAATGGTTGAGAATAGTTGGGGTTGAAGTGGGATGCTGATATCATTTAGCCAGCCAGTGATATCGGGAGTCACTTTGTTCAGCTCCAGGCTAGATGTGCCTCCAGGGAACTGATGAAGGGAACATTCTTTTACGACGTGTTCTGTTCTGCGATGTTGTCTGAATGTGTTCACATTCACATAATCCTTTTTGTGCATCATGTATTAACAACGACTGTGACTGCACCGGATACATCCACCACTCTTCACTCTTCAGAGGAGTGTCGTGAAGGAAGCCGAGTTTTGCTTTCAGACCAGAAGAATCTCCTTGACATGAGACTTCTGGCCGGGAGGTTTGCAAGGTCACCCGGAATAGGAATGTTGTTATTCATGGCCTCTTCGTATTCCCTGAGGGTTGCTGTCTCTCGTCTTATAGTGGGCGGTACAAAATTCGAGAGAACAGGGAGCCATTGTGGTGTGTGCACTTCGGAGCACAAGGAAGTATTCGAATCGCAACCACAGTCAACTGTGATATTTATACGAGTCCTGGTCTTCTTGCTAACATTACTTCTCCTGTTTGTAATTAACATTAGCGATGAGTTGGTTCAGCCGGAATGGGCTCTTGAACTCGGGTCCTTTGCGGGAAGCGGATCCTACTCCCACTCCTTTTTCAAATCGACCACTCCTAGAGAACCCTGTCCCGGACTCGATGCTCGAACCCGCACTGGAGCGCGGACTCGGGCCCAAACGCGGAACTCGGAACGCGAACTCGAACCCGAATGCCTCTACCGGCGGCCGGTGGAGGCAGGCATTCGGCCTGTGTCGGCGGTTCAGGCGGCACGCGAGTCGCGTGGTACTACAGAATGAATGAGTGGCGGGTCCGTGAACTTCACCAAAATGTACGTTGCAGAACACGCGGACGGGTGCGACGGGTGAAGGGCCGCGTATTTCCAAACCCTATATCGGTTCAGTCGCGGTAGCGACATTTTACATTGTAAATACACCTCTAAATTGGTTATTTATCACTTTGCAAAAAAAATGTTCTAAAATGTTGATAAAATAATCTTTCCAGTGTGTATATTAGAAATTCATAATTTTATTTCTAAATATTTAAATTTTGATATTATTTCCATATATTCTAAATATACCTCTATATTGGTTATTTTTGATCATTTTGCAAAAACAAAAACTGTTCTAGAATCTAGATAAAATAATCATTCAAATGTGTATATTAGAAATTAATAATTTTGTTTCTTAATATTAAAATTTTGATATTGAAAACGTAAATTGTCGCTACCGCGACTGAACAGGTATAGGTTTTGGAAATACGCTGACGAGCCCGAGTCCGCGTGCGGGTCCTGTCGGGTTCTAGTTCCTGTGCGGGTTCTAGAGCAGGTCCCGGGTCCAAGTTCTTCTGCGGGTCCGAGTTCTTGGCCGAACCCGCGCGTCCCGTCTCGGTGCGCCGCAACAGCGCCCAGTATCTACTCAGTCCGCACCCAAGAACTCAAACCCGGGACCTGCTCCTAGAACTCGAGTGCTTTTAAAACGAAGCACTCCTCGGAG
Source organism: Glyphotaelius pellucidus (assembly GCA_936435175.1). Taxonomy (NCBI): domain Eukaryota; kingdom Metazoa; phylum Arthropoda; class Insecta; order Trichoptera; family Limnephilidae; genus Glyphotaelius; species Glyphotaelius pellucidus. The sequence goes on along the minus strand of OW386540.1, from coordinate 21,226,558 downwards.
GCCTCAGGCAAAATGCAGAACTTACTCATCTCTAATTAACATGCCGTTATAATTCGTACCTACACTCAAAATACACTTAAATTTTGTGCGTCCCAGTATTTCCGAATAATATATATTAGTTAACATTTAATTTCGGGAATCATTAAAAGTAGAAACGGTTTTCATTTATGAAGGTGTACATAAAAATACAAAGAACGCACTAACAGAGCATATTAATAGTAATTCATCCTTTTTTTATACATTATACTTACTACGGCATCTCTGGATTTTTTTTAAACAAAGACGAACATTCCCGGGTTACGAATAACCCAACAATATTTGAAAATCTCCTACTAATCTACAGTAAGCCGAAAATGTTGCTTGAGTCATGATGGAGGACTTTGCCAGCCGAGGAATCGAACACGCGACGCCCGGGTGGGACCCAAACGCGATGCCCTCTCACTCACTCAGCTACTGACCGGTTAAAATGCTGTGCGTAGAGTAATTTAAAGAAGATGACGGAGTGAAATTGGGTCTTGAAGAAACCCATTTTGTGGGAGGTAATAAACGCAAAAGCTTGAACTTTGTTCCAGAGCCAAACGGATCATAATAAGGAGTCGTAAAAATAACTCGTTCTCAAGCGGCAAATCAACCATGTACGGTTACTGAACCCGAGTGCATCCCGACTGTGCACCGCTGCCCAAGGGCTGGAAGACGATAGTACAGAGCAAATTCCAAATATAATAAGAAATACCGGTAAAACGTACCAAAATTCTCACTAATCGTTCTGCTTGTCTTCTTCGTAGTGATATGACAGTATTTATATCTAGATCATTTTGGATGAGCACTTTAAATAAAGATGTGTTTATCATGTTTCACTATTATAAGATCCTTTACTAATACTTCGGAGGCACGTAAACCCACGCGTAAGTGTGTTAGTGTCCGTTGGAGGCATATCATTGGCTGGACGATAATGTTATTTTTGTATATAATAAATTGGTTAGTAGTGTTTAGGCAGTGCAGATGTCAAAAGACAACATTTTAATAAAAAAAGGAAGTTCTCGAAGTTGTATTTGTTCGTTAATTGTTATCGTGGCATGGAAATTGAAGAAAACAAATACGGGTAAATCGAACCAGCTTTGGACAGCATGGATCTTGGACTATTTTTTTTTAAATTTACAAGATGACTCTTCTGACGGAAATTAATTTTATGGTACGAAAGTGGAGTGCTTTTAAATGTATATGGGTCGTTCTTCTTTTTAACCTACATAAAGTTGTCTCCACCAGTTAGTGGAGAATAATTCAACAGAATTACCAATACTATTATTTTATAATTACTTTAAAATCTACTGTACTAAAGACGTAACGACTGTGTGCGTTTTAAAAAAAATGTGTTTATATTTTTGTAGTAAAAATTACTACAAAAGGTATAACCTATTAACAGTGATTATTATTTTTAATGATGTTCAATAAAATATTTTTTAAAATCTCAAAAACCTGTCTCCTACAATTTTTATGTCGTACGAAAATTCTGTCTCGTGGGTTGTCATTCGAAATAGGTATACACGTAGCTCGTGTTTGTCACCCCCAATAGGCATTTTAGGCCTCCATCCCCCCTTGCTACAATTTCCCCTCTGAGATCCAGAGAGATTCATTTATAGGAAAAACAAAATGTGACGAGTGGTAAAACTTATGTAGGTTAAAAAGAACAACCCATATACTGGCTATTAATAATTTGGTTATTTCTACTGGAACGAAATATTATTTAACTCGTACAACTTCGTGACACGGAAAAGTAAGCTGACCATTAAATCACGAGGGCTGCTATTTTGCATTACCACAGCCGTTCTGATTGCTTTGTTTATTTATTCAGGGGGGAGTTTTTTTTCCAAAGATGAAATTTATTTTCGTTAACGAAACTTTTGTTACGTTTGACAACAAAAAAACATTATTGAAAATTTGATTTGAACATCGGTATATAGATACAGCGGCCGCAAGCTGAAAATCCTACCAAATCGGCTAGAATTCTGAAGTCCTTGGAAATTATCTAAAACATGAAATTCAAAAAAATCCGCTTTGGTATGAATGTAGAAAGCGCACGAACCGCGGTTTGTAAAAAGAAAATCGGTTTGAAAAGATAAAATGAAAATTGACAAAAAAAATCGGCCTTAATTTTGCGATAACTTTGACCTGTAATAATAATTATTCGTAAATCGAGGTAGATCCGCGCATACATTTATTTTTCTTTAATTCAAGTATTGAATGAAGGGAAACGGATGAAAATTCGATGAGCTACGATTCCAGCCAACTTGAAAAACGCATTTAAAGTTTTCTTGTAACATAATTTGTACTTTTCATTTAACTTGTAACCGGGCCGCTCCGTCCTCCGTCTTCCTGCTTGGCGTGCATCGCTCCTAACTATATTTCAAGGTCGAATTAGAAGCTATAATTTTGGAAATGTATTCTCCACATGTATGGGAAAACTTTTAGGCAACAAAAAGTATATTTTTTGGATCGGCTGGACCAGACTTCTCCTTAAGCCGAAGGTACTACTATCTACTATGTGAGGAAATCAACCCCGCGATACATCTCGGATATTCAGCGGAGCTAATGTACGACGCATTATTATGTTGAAAGATAAAACGTGCAACATTAAACCATACTGAAAGATCATCCATGTGTTTGGAAATCGGTCCCGAGACTGAAACTTTAGCACGGATCATAAAGAAATGAATTATGGGATAATGGGATTATTCCTTCGCTCTCATACATCATAAATAATAGTTAAAAGCACGATACTTAATAGCAAATAGCAGGCCTCCGTGGTTGGGTTGTTGCGATCCTTGGCTACGAATCCAGAGGTCGTGGGTTCAAATCGTGGGTAGATACATTCAGAAAAAAAAACAAAAAAAAAATACCATGCAGAATAGAAACGTTGTCTTATATGGGCTTTAGCTGTTTTGGTAACCAGATCTGAATAGTCGGTTACTACCCCACCTTTCTCTACCCCATCTCCCTCCTTTCCCCACTACCTTCATCACCACAACATACACCAATTGCCATAGTCTCACAGTTAGGAACAGTAGGGAATTTAGGGCGGTACTTACATTTTTCTTAAAGACTACGGGCCACTATTACCAATCAAACTGAGCGACCTTTTATGGTTAATTATTATTTAAACCGGCTAACCGTAACTTCCAATTCAAATTAATCTATTAATCTTCAACGTTAGTGACGTAGGTCGCGTATTTTTTGCGGATCTGGTACGGACGGAGAAGTCTAAATCATTACTTGTGTAATAAAAAACAAAATGTGTAATTAAAAAAAGTGAACAATTTTTGCACTTCAGGAAAAAAACAATGCAATAGGTTCACATCGACTTAAATTGCCTATTGCTCTGAAGGCTTATAAAAGTGGTAACGCTGGTAAATTTTTATCAACTTTGGAGCTTGCTCAGTTTCGGTAAAAGCCGCCGTACATGTTTCATTTCATAATCTTAAGCTTTTGATGATTTATTTATTGTATTTTCTGTTGAATTTGTACAGCCTCCATATATACAATTTTCATAAAGGAACAAATTGCATCTAGACGTGTCATGTATAAAAAATATCACGCCAGGTTCTTATAGGAGTGCGGTTGGTTGAATAACTTCAAAGTAGTAAGATGTAACATGATTGATCGAAGTGCTTCACATTTCATAACACGCTTTAATGTTATTCGTTTGTTAGTTTAGGAAAATACTACCCGTGCTACGAAAATATGATTTGGCGTATTAAAATATTCTGCTTCCAATAATGTGGCGAATAATAATTGTTATCGGTACAAACGTGCCTTTTCTTACTGGTATTTTATTATTACGACTGAACAATCGATGGTTTACGCACAACGTTAATTTTTAAAAACACACACCCAGGGATGGAAAGTACAAAAAGGTTTTTCAGTTAATATAAGGAAATACTAAACAACATACCGTAATATAAATTTTTTTAACAGTGCCAAGACTGCCAAAGAACATTTTTCCCTCTTCTTGAATCAACTGAGGTATAGGTGCATACAAATATATAAGAAGATAGTATTTTCTATCCAGTGAGCGTGCAGGGATTTTTTGTACAAATATTTATATAAAAATGTTTTTAACGAAATATTTCAGATAGTGCTTTTTGTGCTTAAAGCAACCTTTAATTTAAACCCGCTCACTAAGTAAGGGAGGGTATAAGTTAGATTGAAGAATGAGTAAAGAAAAATATTATTACAATATTGAACAAATAAAAATTATAGTGTGCATATAAATAAATACAACATAAAGTTATGCAGATGTTGAATATAGAGAATTAACGTTTCACACATCACGTTACCGCCACGTTTGACGCAGTATTGGTTAGTAGCCGATTGATCAAAAGCATCGGAATCCCACACGGCAGGTTCAATCCTCTGTTAGCTAAGTCCTCAATCATTGCACAAGCAACATTTGCGCATTTAATGACTTTTGTATGATCAATGAGAAATTCAAATATTTTCAGGTAATTAGAAAACCGGGTATATTCACCCCGCTTTTTTTAAAATAAATAAAAGGGAGGAGAATAAAAACACGATCGTATATCGAGAACGTGTTGAAATGTTATACGAAAAGATTAATTGTTTAATTATGATTTCATCACTATTACCGTGCGATTTCGTAATTTCACATTTACAAAAACCAGTCATTCGAACCTATTTCATTCCACTCGAGTATAATATGACGTTATGAAGAAACGATGCCGCCAAAACGGGAATTTTCACCAATGCGACCATAAACTATTTCTAGGTTGGTTCTAGGCGCCATGTCCGTATAACAATCTCTCGTTACCACTTTGAGTCTTTGATCTTGTAGGTTGCATTGTTCTGCGCTCGACCACCAGACACTACATAGACATGTATTGAAGACAGAATCAGATTTCGCCGAAACAACATTTTTATTTTGACTCAACTAGTGACAAAGCAAACGATTAAAAAATAGATATTTAACATTCAAATCTGGCTTCCGAAAATGATTTTTATATATTTTTTTATTATTTATTAATTTCAACGCCCTAATGAGCTTTTACATGATAAGTTTATAATACAGAGACACAGTTCTTAAATAAAAAAGATGAACTTGAAAAAGTAAACATTATATGAATGGTAGGTATAAAGATAAAATTAAGTAAAAATAATGCATTACAATAAACGAGAAAGTTTATAAGTTGCAGATGGCAAAGAAATAATAATATGGTATATGTTAGTGATTACAAAATTTACAGGTGACTGACTAATTGTGATGAATATAATACGTGACAAAGTTCATGATATATAAAAAGAAAACGGGAACAAGTTTTGACATTGTAGATAATACACAAATATGTAAGTTGTGTTCGTAAAATCAACTGCTCTCTGTACTGTAATAGAAACTATGGCATATCCGATTTGAAAGATGCCATAGTTCACAACACAGCATTAAATCGTGGGAAAAGTGATGAAGAAGGAAAAGAGGAAGGTTGGCCATTCTCTGTCTAAATTTTACTGAAATTCGAACTCATGGCTTGTAGGTGCATGGAGGTCGTAAAATAATTAAATACACAAAATACAAAGAATTATTTTACTGGAATTCAAACTCGTGGTTTATAGATAGATGGACTTCGTAAAATAATTTAATACACAAAACACAAAGCATTATTTTACTGGAATTCGAACTCGTGGCTTCTTGGTGCATGGACGTCGTAAAATAATTTAATACACAATATGATAATGTGGAGCGCTTGTAAAAATATTGCAACAGTCGTACATCGTAATTTGCAAATGCAATCAATTGAAGATAAAATTAAGTTTTTTAATACTTGCACAGAACAGTTCCCACAATCCCGTGCATATTTTATGAACTGCAATTCATAATTCAATTATACTCTGCGGAGTTTGAAGTAAAAGCTTTATGTTACTCTTTCGACAGATGTCTCTCACCCATTAGGAGTAATATTAGGATGTTGAGAAGTTGGATTAGTAACAATAGATCAATCACCTGGGGCGCTGAACTGTTCTCGTCAAAAACATCACGCACAATTCAAATTACCGATTCAATTTCCACGTTCTTGGTGGATAATGAAATTTGAAACATTTTAGTCGAGAACATCGCAAATTCTTGCTCGCTATCGGGAGAATCTCTGACAACTACTTAGTTAGCATTAGGTAATAAGAATTCGACCGTACTTGAAAATTCAAATTTAAAAAAAACCATCGTATTTTGACAATTCAATCAAGAAGGTAAGATCAATGTCGTTACAAGAGTCGTATAGTCCCTATCTACTACAAATCCACTTGGGTGAAACGTTGGCAAACTATTTTTTTTTTGTATTATAACTTTTAAGTGTAAAACATAGAAAATTATTTATTTGTGCACTTTGTTGGTGGACGACGTATGTTTAGCTAAAAACACACTAAATAAATGATTGTCTAGACTTTTATCTTTAAAAGTTATAATAGAAAAACAAATAGTTTGCCAATATTTTACCCGAATGGACTCACCGTAGATAGAAACTATACGACTCACATATAATATAATATATAGAATCGCCATTGTCTCACATAAGAGAATATGGCAAACGAAGAGAATATTCTTACACGTGTTTTCAGTAAATTCTCAATTCAAAAGCTATTCATCTACAGTAAAGATGGACATGTAAAGAATGTGTGTATGAACGTCACAGATATAGGACCGGGCGGCGTCATCATATTGCGCCGAATACTATATTCTACATCACGGGTGTGACTGAGATGCCAAGATACGCTTACTCGCTTACTCTAAGACGAATACGGAATGCTGTATGTGACGACCTACTGTCATAGGTTGTCCTTATACATAATTGTTTGCTATCTCACTTTCTCTAATGTTGCTAAAAATCTTCCGAAAACAATCGAAATAATTGAATTTTTTATAATAATAAATAATTTGCTTGTATTTTCGAATGAAATGTTATTCCTTGTCTTTTACTAGTTTTTTGTGTAATTGAAACATTTTCTCATCACACACTTACTAGTAGGAAGCGACCTTACGCGTCGCGTGGCGGTTGAGTACTAAAATTACAAAATCGAAAACAAATACAATTGCCCTTTTTTATTATTTATTAATACAAGAAAAAATGAATACAAGTTTTAGTCCCACAAAGCTGTCACACGACGGCTTGTCTGTAGGTTCTATTAAATAATATACATATTTTTTAAATTAATAATACATGTATATAAAATATATATATAAAATAATATATCTCAATGTACCTACCTAAATACAAATTGTTTAGGCAGGTATGTTGAGATGTTCAGAGATACATTGAATCGTCATTTATTATCAAACGCTTAATGTTATTGGTGCAGGGTCTCTCATTATTCTGTGGCTTAAAAAACTTATTGAATTTATTAAAAATCTCTGGTATTAGTCCTGTCTTTGGCTTACCAATTTTGAGAATTCTACCACGAGTCTATATATTATACAAAACGTCATAGGGTAAAATGAAATAATATTACGCACTTTAAAAATAAGCAGCTTTATGGCGATAGATTATTAAAAAATGAAACCAACTTTAACTTTGTATACACCACTTAATTTGAGCTTTCAAGCCAACTCGTTTCAACAAGGTGATTTCTTCCTAAAGTTTTATAACCGCCTAAGTTATCTTCGTTAACTCTAACTTCGTATATTAATAACTACCTGTAGAAAAAGCCTTTTTTTTCGTTGACAATCTTAAAGCTAAGAAATCACCTTTATTCACTGCCAGCTTTATTTTATGACATAACTGGCTATAAATAATTCAGCACACTAAAAACAGGCCCATAATTGACCCATGTAATAAAGGACGGATTGTTTCTTAGAGAGTTGCCATAACTTTGGTTCAAATTGTCAAAATTCGTTCAAGTGCTCACGATGTGTCATAATAATACGTTCGCCTGTCGCATTAATATAAGATAAGCGGTTTTTGATTACACAATTACGGGGAGGTAAAATTTATGTTATCGATTACAGAACAAACGCCCCGAATGAAGCCGCTAGACCCCGTAAGTCAACAACCGTTTTTATGGAATTCTAGATCTTATTTCAAAATCTACAAGTATCAAATTTCTTTGCCAGAGTATAATATTGACAGACGGTGCTGGCAGTTCTCCGTTAAGTTCTTCCGTTCGCTAGAGTGAACAGGTTACAATTTCTACTGAATTAATTCGGTGAGATTACATGCGCATTAGGCACAATAAATTTATTGATGCGCCCTTAATTGCACCCAGTAATTATTGTTCAATGGCCTGACGATAAATAACTGACTAAAGACGCCATTTGAATGTACGTAGGTATTACTCATTACTTATGCATTTTAAGGGTACCAAATAATTCCCTTTTAATTAGCATGCGACTGTCAAACTGTAAACATAGAACTGATACTGGTGATACGCTCGTGTGAATTGCAGTGAGTTTAAAAAGCCGAACATGAGTTATTAATATCACTTGCTTTTCATGCTATAAGTTAGAAGATGACTACAATAGTTGTTATAATAATAATGATCGTAAATAAAGTGAGAGCATATTAAACTGCCAGTTCACATTGGGCCAACGTTGGTGCCAATCCGCCAACGAGTCACTGTTGACGTGTTGGCGACTCAGAGTAACAATTGTTACTTTAAGGTTGGCGACAAGATCCTGTGATGTGTGCATGAAAAACCGACTATGATCGGTTGGTCGACCAACATTGGCGGCCAACGCGTTACAACTTATACGTTGGACCAGCGCATTAGCCCAACGTGAGTGCACGTTTAGACGTTTGTAAGATAGTATTTGTAACTTATCAGAATCAGGAACATTGTTGAGTGCGTTTCCTACTATTTATAGCCAGATGAACAATTAAAAGGGAAAGAAATCAGTTTCCATCAAAATACCAAGCTTACCCATAACCTGACTGACTTGAGACTATTTGAAAGAAGTTCAACAATCACAATCTGTGTATAGGTACAGACCAGGATTGTTACGGATGCCAAAATTTTGACATCCGCGGGTGCGGATTATTAGAAGTCCACATCGTTAGACGCGGATGCGGATGAAGATGTTTGAATTAATGCGAATATTCCGCATATGCGCATGCGAATGTCCGTAACACCCCTGGTACAGACATAACCTACACACTTGGTACAGACATAACCCACACACATTGTGCACAACACCCAATGGCTCCATTGGTTGCGAAAGTCTTCCACATTCGTGGATAGTATTTAAAACTCAGTAAAAGCTTCATTTTTTTTTTTTTTAATTATTGAAGCCTTCGAAACCGACGACCAAATCTTTTTAATTAAAAACAAACATGATTTTCTTTTTAATTTCATAAAAATCAGATTTATTTGATTTAAATTGGATTTATTTGATTCAAATCAGATTTTTTTTAATATTTCGTTTATTTTAACTCGGAAGTCGGTCTATGTTTAAAAAAAATCAATACCGTTGTTGTTCATTTTAATTATTAATCTATAAATTTCAAAATCAATGTATCAATCTTTCCAAAATGTTATTATTTTTATTTATTTATTTAACATTTTACTGTAGGTACACAAACATTTTTAACATTATAACATTAAAAAATTAACACAACATAACAAAAAAAGAGCTCAAAGGGTAGGAGTTTGTCTTTTAAAGAAATTTCTTTCAGCCCACCTGCGAAAGGAAATGTGCTTAGAGAGATTTTTTTAACACTAGCAATAGTATTTGCTTATTCAATGAAAAATCAACAACTAAGACAATTAAAAAGGCTTAAAAGTAAGAATATTAAAAATGAAATAAACCATTTGTACGCCTTAATTATATAAGTTTTATGATTTGTCCAAATTTAGTCTTTTCAAAAGGAAGACTAATTTGCCCGCCTTCTCATTACCTAACCTATTTCTTATTTTACTGTGCACCAAATTGAACGCCGAAAATATTCTTTCGATCCCAGCAGAAGAAGCAACTACACTTAGTAGCTGCTTGATTATTTCCAATTCTTCTTCAGTTACACATTTTTTCATATTATATATTGCTAACCACCAATCAGTATGGTTATCGTTATCGACGATTAAAAAACTATTCAGGTATATTGTCATGTGGTTGTAATAATCCAGAAACATTCGCAGGAGTTTAAAGAAGGTATTTTGAAAGTTTCAAACATTTCCTATGCTTAACATAGCAATACAGGTTCCACGCCAACTGAGAATAACATCAACTCGACACCTCTTCGAAAAGTCATTAAAACCTACGGAAAAATTATTTAAACCAGCTGATAACCCTAACCTAATGTAACCTATTTATTATATATATTTTATATCACTCTAAATGACTTATCTGAGATGGTTCTGAGTTGGTTTCATTCCGAGTTGTCCGGTCACCAGCAATACATAGGACATCACTAATACCCAAACACATTTTGATTTTTATCTATATAGATAATGCGATATTATATTGTCTTTATTGCCGGTTGCAACTAACAAACTAATAATATGTAAGCATTGGAAGTAATAATTCTTTATAGCTAATTGTTTATCTTCGAGAAAGTAGCTGCGTTAAAACCTCGCGTGCGAAATGTAGGCCGGCACAAAAACCACCCAATATTAATGCGGCAGTTAATCTAATAGGCCATAAATAAATAAAAAAAAACCTGCACTCGAGCGAAATATTGATCATGGGAGAAAGGTTGCGAAATAAAGCAAAGGAGAAATCAATTATAACGAGGCAGTCGACAAGAAATTAACGAGTAAGTAGGATAATAAAAACAATAAAGCTTTAAAAAAAAACGTAGTAGTAGGTATAGGTTATAATACATACGCCACTATAAACACTCAAACGATGAGCTTTGGCGTCATCAATAAATTTCTAGGATGTTAATTTCAGAAACTATTTTCAGCGATCGCCATCTTAAATCAACGCTGTAATTTCCATTAAAAGCAATGGAGCTTTAAAATAAACATCCAACTATCGGAAAACGAAACGCCATACTTTTTGTTTCATATTTTACAAAGCTGTTAATTTAAAAAAAAAGTGTTAAAGAGTCGAGTGAAGACGGGTAGTACGACTACATAGTAATTAATATTCGGAGAAACACAACCGCGAACTGATGGCGCTTAACGAAACGGAATTACAGTTGTTATCTCATGTACAGCAAAACTTTACGTCTTCCATCAACACCCAAACTTCTGCTGAACTCTAATTGATAAACTGTAAACCAGGTTGTAAAGTGTCACCGCGGGTGTTAGGGAAACAGGGGTGGCTCCACTGACTATGCGATACAAATTCATCCGGCATCGGTTTCCCTGCCATTATACTTTGCACTTACGTATAGGATGAAACTGTCTCATAGAAAATGTATTGATATTCACAATACACTCTCACATACAATATACATTAAGTTAAAGTTCATTTACGTGTCGGTACAACGCCGAGGATAAATTACACAAGCATTAGAATAACGTCAACTTGAAGATGAATATTAATTCCCGGTATATTATTTATAAGGTAACATGAAACTGAAATGAAAACTATATTTTTATTGGCAAGACGTATTTCATCAACCCTTTAGGTAATATATTGCAGTATTTAAGCTGTCGAAATTTGTTCGATTAGCGATATTATTTATGAACGCGGACTCATCTCAATCTCTTTATTGCTGTGAGATGAAAAACCTTATGACTACTGAACATTCTAACATAAACGAAATATTTGTATGTAGGTATGCAAGAGTAGAGAGGTTGTGGGTTCGATTAATTACGCGGCCAGAAAATAATATAATTCTTTAACCACTAATTTATTTTTACTGTCGACCGGTGTCAGAAACTTCCATTCGTCAATAGTTAAAACTAACCTGAAACCTGCGGACAATATTATTATTTTGTGGCGAAAATACTGTATTCGTAATTTCGTCTTTATGGTACACACAGGCCATACTTTTTACGAAAATTTTATTTTTCGGGTAAAAAAAGGGCGCCGTCAATTGGGGTGTTGTGACGTTGATTATAATTTAATGGGCATTACAAAAAACAGATTACAGCTGCCGCAATGATAATTTAATGTATGTGTATTAAAGCTACCACAAATTTAATTGAAAATGTTGATTTTTTTAAGTACTAATTTTGACAAAAGAATACAAATGCGGTCTATACTGATTTCAGTAAGACATTCGATAAAGTCATTCATCCTCTTCTTATACAAAAGAACAGGTTTCCACGGCAATCTCCTGAGATGGATTAAAACTTATAATTCACACAGGAGTCAGATTGTACAATTTAATAGTTATGAGTCCTCTCCCAGACTAGTCACATCCGGCGTTCCTCAAGGATTCCATTTAGGACCACTACTTTTTGTTATATTCATAAATGATCTCACGGCACAACTTTTTTGTAAATGTTTATTATACGCAGATGATTTCAAAATTTTTCATCCCGTGAATTCACTACAAAACTGCAAAACTTTACAAAAAGACCCACTTACATTGTCTTAATGGTGTATAGATAGTGACATGGAATTAAATATTAGCAAATGTAATAGCATCCCCTTCACGAAAAATGTCCGTATAATTGATTACCCTTACACGATCCGTCGTGAAATCCTGAAAAGTAGACTCCATTAGAGATCTAACATTCAGAAGCTCGACTCGAAGCTAACATTCAGAAAAGATTAAAAACACATTGTCAATCAGGCCAACAGAATGCTCGGTTTTATCACTAGAATCACCAAATAGTTTAGCTTCAGAATCTTGTCCTCCCAAATGTAAGAAGTATTTTAGAGTACGGCTCCGTGATTTGATCCCCACACTATGCAATTCATAGCAGCAAAGTGGAGTCTGTTTAAAAAAATACTTAAGAATACTAGCTTACAAATCTTGAGTACATCGGAATCTAGAGAACTATGCTGAAAAACTTACTCACTTTAGAGAAGTCTCACTCGCCAAAAGAAGACACATTTCAGATACAATCTCTCTATTTAAAATCATATACAACATGTATGATTCATTTTGATTTAATCAAATTAATTTTAATATAAGGTCGAAATTCACGAGACATCTTGAAAGCCTTTGAATCGATTTAACGTTTAATACTAATTTAATACTAACTTTAATACTAACTTTAATACTAATCGATTTAACGTTTAATACTAATTTAATAATAACTTTAATACTAACTAAAGGTAATACTAGCTTTTTCAAATCAACCTCAAGAATGACTCGATTATACAATAAATATTGCGAACATGAAGACTTGGATGTATTTTCAAATTCAATTATTACCTTCAGAAGGAACTTGTACTTACATATCCCTGATGATCTCCCCACAGAGCTATAATATGTGTATAAATGTATATTTATGTGCATGTATGTAGGTACATGTGTATGTATTTTCTAATATTTGATCCGTCTTGTTTTGTGCATGCACGTGAATATAATTTATTATCATGTAAACATATTAAAAATGTTGAGATGAATGGTGTGCTCACCTTTAATTGGAATTATCACTGTAAACATTTTCAATTTATAAACTTAATATAAAAATTATATGCGATGTATTCATATAAACTGAAATAAACACACAAAATAAATAAGTAGGTATATTATATGTATTATTATTATTTCATGCATCTCAAAAGCTGTGGCGGTTGTTCCCAAGGGGCCCTCCCCCTTCCGACACTGCATCACCGGTTGCACAATAGCTATGCACTTCTGCACAGCATTCATTATAGGATTGTATAATATATGCATTGTGCATTGTGTGTCGTTTGTGGGTGTTACCTTCCTACTACGGACTAGAGTACACATTGCACAGCGGCCAACATTCAAGAGAAATGAGGATACAGTTGGTTAAGATTTAATTAACCAGGAGCTAACTGCCTCACGAGACAACCACACATGGTTCTATGTGAGTTGAGGAAATTAAATCGCCATAAAAACCTTACCCCCCCCTTAAAACAAAGTTGGTTTCATTTCGAACAATAAAGCGATGGCTTTATAAAAAAAAAATCAAACTATTACAAGTTATTATTGTGCGCTCTTTATTGCAAAGTATTATTAAATAAAATAAAATACTTTTTTGTTTAAAACCACGAGATTTATTAATTTATGAACCGACCGGTTTCGCTTTAATCAAGCATCTTCAGGGTACAAATTAATACTTAACAATAAGTACATAGTGTGTGCTTATATATAATCAAAAATATAGAGGGAGACAACATGATACAAATATAACAAATACATTGACAGTCATAAAATACATCACATAAGTAATGGAAAAAACCGAAAGATAATTACGTGACTAATGGGTTACAATAATAAATCTGGAGAAACAAAGCATCAACTGGCATGGGGTAAGGAGCACTGGGAATTTTTATTTAAGGGTTTATTGGAAACAGACCTAATATTGGACTACTTGATATGTCTAATTGATTATTAAGTATATGACTTTAATTGATTATTAAGTATATGGTTTTTTCCATTACTTGTGTACTTATGTTGATGTATTTTATGGCCGTCAATGTATTTGTTATATTTGTATCATGTTGTCTCCCTCTATATTTTTGATTATATATAAGCACACACTATGAACTTATTGTTTAGTATTAATTTGTACCTTGAAGATGCTAGATTAAAGCGAAACCGGTCGGTTCATAAATTAATAAATCTCGTGGTTTTAAACAAAAAAGTATTTTATTTTATTAAATATGTCAAACCACAAAGTGGGTGCTTTCTACAATAATAAAGTATTATTATTTGTTTTTACTTGTAAGTTTGTTTATCAACATCAAACGTCTATTACATAAATATAGTAGTCCCACAATGAGGTCGTAAGTGACGTCATCGTTCTAGTATCTTTTGTTTTCATACAAGATGTGTGAGAAGGAAGGGGACGATCGTCGATGACGTTCAAACGTACATTCTCTCTGGGACTACTAATAATTATAAATTTACACTGAGCAGAATATTCGTAGAGAAACTCCCCGAAATCTGACTAAATTATGAAGGTTTCTAAGAAGTGTTAATTTCCTGATCATCTATGGTTGATTTAATTTAGACCGCAGATAGACGCCATACTAATTCTCAAAACCCTGAATAATGAACAGCAAACAACACCCGGCAACTATGCGGTGCTACAACCGCCAAATTGTAACAAATTAAGAGAACAATAATTATTAGATGTATAAAGAATAATTATTTTTACTGCCGGATGAGAAGGTCCTGTCACACTGTGTTTCATAGTTCACAGTTCCCAGCGTGTCAAACGTCAATTTAAAAGAATGGGAAAAAAACATCGGGTGATGTCAATAATATTCGGGTTCACCAGAATTGAAATGTCAGCGTAGATTAATGCGTGAAGCGTTTATTCAGCGGAAATTATTTTTTTTGACACGTTTTAATTGGTCTTGCGAACACAAACCGAATTTAAAAATTCTACATGAATACATTGCAAGGACAAGAATTACTATTTGTCACTCAATGTGTTACGAATAAGCGAGGACGTCCCGGTAACAAAATAAAATAGCATAATACGGTGACGCATTTTTTAACGCTTGAAAAAGATGGGTATAATTTAGAGATGCCACGAATAGTGAATGATTTTGCCGAATACCGAATATTCGGCTAAGCTCTCGGCCGAAGCACCGAATATTCGACGACACTTGGTACATTTTGCGGTTTGAGTTTCAAAAAATTATATTATTGTTTCCTTTATTTCAAACTAATTTCTATAAATATTTTAAAAAATACAAGGATTAATCTTCCTAAAAAAAAAGAACAATGTATTTGGTTGAGTTTTAAACGAATTAACCTTCAATTCACAGCTTAAAAAAACCTAAAAATACAGGAGTACAAACCAATCCTCAGCAAGCGAAGTTCCGACGTGCATCATTGAAGTGCGCGCGGTAATGACGTTATGGGCTTATTTTTTCGTTGGAGAGTAGGTCGTATCACAACACGCATTATTTGTCGGTTGTTGCATCAAATTGTGTTATTTATAGTGTGTAGGTATTTCTTAAAATATCACTTTTTGTTCGCGAAAATCTAAAAAAAAAAACGAAATGGCACCATTTAATAAAAAAATTACCTATTTGGGAATATTATGAAATTTGCAAACGCAAAACAGTATCCAAGCCTAGCAGAATTTGCTAAGATTCGTTTATCATCTCCCGGTAGCAGTGTATATAGCGAGTGGCTATTTTCAGAATCAGGTATAATCAGAGGAAAAGCGCAATCGTTTGCTTCAACAAATGCTGAAAAAATTGTTTTCACTCACCACTGATAGTTTTTAAGTATTAAATATGTTGATTTTTTGTAAAATAATAAAAATTGTGAGTAATATTTATTATGCGTTTTTTTAATGATATCATTTAATATTCGGTATTCGGATGAATAGTAGCCGAATACTCGTGGCATCTCTAGAATAATTGTGAAACATTTGCACGGCACTCATATCTTGTCGGAAGAAGATTTGCACACTCATTATATTCAACTTTGCCAATTTCGTAAAATTATCGTCAAAGATTTGATTTAATGTGTCAATACGTGTGATTATTCAAAATTAAATTATTTTATAATACACTCAACATGTCAGGGAATGCCAAATAAATGTTCAAAGCAGTGACCAAATTTATGAGCACTGTGAGTCATGGGTTTGGAGCCAATGTCCAGCAAAATTCACAATTAGACATTTTCGTATCAAAGAAAATCTCCATGGTGTAGCGTTATGATTTTGGGTACAGAGAGAACCCGGAGAAATCAAAAAACTGTATCATTCTTCGACAAGAACTACCAACATCATCTTCATTTTCTTAACGCATATTTTTATTGGCTGCTATATTTATGTGTGATTGCAAGATTCAAAATTGGATTTAAGTACGTTTAGTAACTAGAATCGAATAGCCAGGCACTTCTCCATGATCATCTTTTCCTCCTCTTACTTATCCTCCCCAAAACCCTCAAAAAACCTGATAATTTTAATTATGTATTTACATCGATCAGGTATTATAACGATTAGATTCGATGAAATATGATTAAACAGAAAATCAGTCTAAGAACAGTACATATAATTCATTCCTTTTGTATAAAATAATATTCCCAGACAATAATATCCGTATTCGAGTTTTGACTAAATTACTCAAAATACCGCGGGACCGACAGTTCCTGTCGTTGATTAGAATTTATGTTTCCTGTGGGAAGAGTACATCACCAATATAAAACAAAAATAAAAATAACGCCCCACCACCGGGGATACTGTCATTTCACAAGGAAATTTGTCAGGAAATTTGAGTGTTATTGAAAAACTTTTTTATTCGGATTCTGAAAGCTTCGATTTCGAGTTCCTTTTCTCAGTAAGGCTTTGAAAATTACTTCTGATGCAATACAAAATGGACGACAACCCGAAGAAAAATCCGATAGTAACTTTCTATTGAAACTAAAAAGTTCGGATACCTCACAACTCTTGGTTTTCTAACAATGGTACCTTCCGAGAAGTAATTGGCCTAATGCATGGACAACAACGAACACTATATATTAATGTCCTACTATACATATATTGAAAAGACAAAGGTGGCCAATTTGTCGAAACATAATTATTAATCCTTGCGTAATCCTATATTTTTTTTATCTTTAATAACACAGCAGCCAAGCATTTTTTATTAATACCGCACAAGAGTCCCAACTGCTCCCAATCGCCTGGAGCCAGTGAGACTATGGTATCCGTAATTGGGATATGTCATTAGGCTGGAGGTAGGTGGGGAGGGGAAGGAGATGGGGGAGAGGAAGGAGACCTAGCTATTCAAATCTAGTCACCAATTACGGCAATTGGCCTAAACTCCAGGGCGATACTGAGAGTATTTTCCACTCTGGAACGTGCCGCAAATACACCTTACATTATTTTAAATTATTAAATTGTGAAAACACAAAACAACCCAATAAAATTTTACTGGCCGACGTCGGGATTCGATCGCTAGTCGAGAGCCTTACCCCTCGCTCACGGAGGTCAAAAAATTCAGAAAAAAAGGATTATAGATACCTTATTCGATTGAAAAAATGTGAATTGAAATCAAGATGTATGACATCAAACGAAACGTCTGTGAATACGTGCTGCTTGGTTGCTGAGATGATGATGAGAAATGTTTTGCTCTAAGAGATTCTTACACATAAAACAATACTTATCTACATAATATGTGTATACAAGTAATAAGTGCTCGTTGGATCTTATAGCAGTAGTGCACTTTTGCAAACACTTTTCAAATCCTCCAAGTGCACAATAATACAAAAAATGCACGAGGCTAGAAGCCTTTTTCAGTGACAGGTTTGAGCAAGCAAACAGCTTTTTACCATCATCGTGGTAATCAGATACATCGTCTGGGTTTCTGGTTTCTATGCCCGCTGTCGTGACTTTTCGCAACAAAGGTGAAGTGTACAATGCACTCGCCAATCTTAAATAATGGAGGATTAAATTCACGAAAGCGAAGACGATATTATATTGTATAGTATAGGCGTAACGCGTCAGGAATAAGGCCTAATTCCAAATATGAGAACAAAAAGATCCATCTGTTTTGCCGTTAATGGAAATACAAGAAAAATAAGCGACACCCAAAAGCACTCTGGCTTATAAAGTCTATATTGCATGGAGGGATATCCGCTGGTATAGTGGGATGTTAGGAGGAGCTTATTGAAACGTTTTGAAGACAGCGGGGTTTAATATGCGGATGGTAGCTGAGACTGACTTATTTTGTATACATATTTACTTTCTGAGCCACCGAACCAGCAAATTATTTGTAAGGTTTATGGGCTTGAGAAAATAATATTCAAAATCGAGGGGCTTAAGTTATAGGACTGTAATAACTGAGGGTCGAAAACTTTGCTGTGGTTATTCAAACTTTCGACTTAATATTGAGAGCATACTTAGTGCTGTACTAATTTGCCAACCAAACGGAGATTAGATTAGATATTTTTCAGCTACTTACCATAACATCCACGACGGAGAAATCAAATAGAGAACTAGAGAATTTCCTTACCTGTAAAAAGAGAAAAGGTTCATTAGAATTTTGTTTACAGATCAATGTCAATTTTAAATAGGCAGAAATAAACATTTTTAGCACGTATACAATAAATTTAGCAAGCTAAAAAAATAAAATAATAATAATACTAGCATTACGCCATTGTTCATCTTAGGACAGGTTTCAAGTGACCTAGTTAAATGAACACCGCAATAAAAACACAAAAATGTACAGAAATAAAAAAATCAGAGTGTGCAATTTACACGCGGTAGAAGTGAATCCTTCAGAAAACTAAAGTAGACAAGAGTCTATGGAGAGGCTATGAGGCAGTTTTTTTTATCAATGTAATGATTTTTTTTCCATATTTTTGTCGTCGAATTCCAGTGCACCTTTTCCTATACATTTGGCCATCTTATTAGTATTTGTGTTTTCTTCTTCGGAGTCGCTTCCTTTGTGTTTTCTTTGTCTGTTCATTTGGGGGTGGTTTGAAGATTGGATATTCATTTTACATTTTTTTTTTTGTATTTCGCGGAATTCAACCCTTGGGCCGCTGAATGTCTGGCCGCTAAGGTTCGTCAGGCGCTTTATACCATTAGATTAGACGATAGGAGACTTGCGTGGGACCGTGGATTTATCGCATTAAATTGGACCGAGTACCACCTACCCATGAAATAATAATAATAATAAGTTTAATTCCAGGATGTGGGGAGGATAGTGCAATCCCACACGTCCCATATGATTGTACATATTTATATAGTATATTTTATAACATATATATAAATAAATATTTTATTGCTATCTCATTATCTTGCAGGCTAAATCCTGTAGATGTATATGTTTGTCTCTTTTTAGTCTCGCTCGCTTCCGTTTCATCAAGTTTCAAATCACAACGGTGCTAAAAAGTTTTCACCTCAAAAATTAACCCCCAGTGCGAAAAGCTCAAATGACTCACCCGAATCGTTCTACTAGTCTGAATTTTAATTTCTTACTTTATTTACTCCATTGGTTGTTGTAGATAGATCATGGGTTTAGTCAGTACTCAATACTCGGTACATCTAGGTACGAGTATTCCTAGAAGGCGGCGCATAACGAATGTTTCGAGACGCGCGAATTCGAGATATGGCACGTTGTAAAGGAGGTCGAGAATAGTATCTGCGAGTTGTTTACAGCCGGGGTCAATGGCCCGTGACGTCGTGTTGCACGTTGCACTTGCCGACCTCGCGGAGATAAACTACGTCCGAAGATGATAAATGGCTTTCTTTTGCACTTGCGGAAGAGTCTGGGTGACCCCGGCCGTGCCTTATGGACAACGGGATTCGAGAGCATTACGGTCCATATCTCATCGGATGATTTCTGTAGCGAGCCCCTCGCTTTGAAATCGTGCCCTCCATTGCAAATCACGAATAGTACCACTACATTTTTATTATGACTAAGTGGAAATCATGCATTATTCTTTACTCCCTCTTAAAGGCCGTAAGTGCCTGGGTCGGCAATAAATATATACGATACCAATTTACGGAATCCATGATAATACGTTGAAGTGTCGAATAACCTTGTCGTTAACAAATAAATATCATGGTAGTAATACGTGCTCATGGGGATGGTACTTCGTCTTTGCGAAGGTTTAAAAAAAGGTTTTCATTAGTAGCTACCAGAGGCGTGCCATTCATGGAAAGCGATTATTTGCTTATTAAAGAAAACCGCAATTCAAATTGAAACCTTTAAGCTATTATATTATTGGTGTAATAGAAAAAAATACTAAAAAAGACCAAACATAATCGGTAATGAGCAGCTTGCTTGATTTTAGGCGCATTATTTTTATTAGTTAACTTTGTTTTTTTTTTGAGAAAGATTAACTGGTTACGAATAACCTGGGAATATTTGAAAATCTCCCACTACCGTCATTATAAACGGAAAATTAGATAGTGTAATTATGAAAAACTTAGCCATCCGAGGAATTGAACTCGCCTGTCCCATTTGTCAACTCAGTCACTGCCCGGTAAGTAAATGGAAAGTTCTATAATTTTGTGCATTATAATATAGCACAAAGTACACCACACAGGTAATTTTTTGTCATAATAAACCATGCGAGTAATGCGACAGATATTTTTTTCCTACTTTATATAAAGGCAGATTTAAAGAAGGGATAAATTTAATGATTATTAAACGTACTAATTTCGGTCGTGACCCATCTGTAACTCTGGTTCAATGAACTGTAGAACTTGGATTTAATACTAATAATTTTTGGCTAATTTATAAAGCGTCGTTTTTGTGAAAAATAACCTCAAGGGCACTGTACAAACAAATAAATAACATAATTAAATTAATAGTAGCTTACAAATAAGATTTATAATAATTAGAACAAGTAAATTACATACATGATTTATAGATAATGATTTACATCTAATTGAATGTACTTTGAATGTAAGTGAAATTTTCAAAATCGGAACTGATAATGAGAATAAGCCCCCCCCCTCCCAAGCCGATTTTCTTAAGAAAAGGGCGCTATAGAAATCATCCAAACATTATTATTTATTCAGGCAAGCGATAAAGTAGGTACCCACCTACATGTATATTAAAAAAAATAATAGTTCGGTTATGTACGTGTTTTTTGTTAAAATTTTTGACAGATGTAAGTTTTCAAGTCTACTTATGGTGTTCATTCGAAAGGTAAACTTCTGATCGTCTCTAAAATTGACACTGTTTGTTTTTGGTAGACAATGATCTTGATGCAAAAATATTTTTTTAATAAACGCTGTCTAACTAACTAACCATCAAACCATTCTGTCTTCGTACACACTTTTGACATGGCCCGACTCGTGTATTTGGTTCACTTAATCGTCGTAAAATGTATCCTCGGGTATCTCCGATTTCCTTTCGTTTCAAACCATCTAAGCGACCCTTTCTTAACATTACTCGTTACGCTTACATCAGCCTTGCATTCTTTGCGGATCTCTCTACATTTCTCACGCATAGTTTTACCACAAGTACGCCTCAGGGATCTCATTTATACAGCATTCAGTCTACTTCCATCCTTTCTCTGTCAGTTCCACGCCTCACTGCCATACATTCTAAATAAATAAATACTTTCAGCTCCACAAACCCAACAATTTTAAGATACCGTTATTTTCACTAGTTATGATTTACAAATTCAAAACTACATACTTCTCATCCTTATATAAGTACATATAATAAATTTATGCCGTTGTTCTTAATGTAGTTGGTGACGGTAACGGTCAGCATAGTCGCCTTCAATGCAATTGATCGGGGTTCGATACTCGGCCTTGGCTATTTTTTAATAAATCTGCAAGTAATATTACATTATTATCTTTCGACTGTAAATGAAATTTAAAAATCACATGACTTAATCTGAAATCAAGTTGCTTTCATTTTCTCATTACAAATTAGGTAAATAAAGCTTAACGGCAAATGTCTACGAGGATTTACCTTAAAAATTTTGGCGAAAATATCGCGAAAAGACACTTAGGTATATTTTCTTAATACGTGTTCATTTTTCAGGCTTTTCAATGGAGATCGTTTGCGCCGACTACAGAAGATAAAGATCTTACCAAACCTGCATGAACCTCTCCAGATACGGAAGAGAAAAAAATTAAAATATCACAACACACCCCTGGAACTTTCCTACGTTATTTGCCATTCTCTCTGTGAAAAAATGAATCCATATTCCCTCAACGTAGGTACTTCCACGATCTTACATTTTTTTAATGTTCAACTAGAAGAAATAGCAACACTACGCGTGAAATTACAAAAGAGGCAATGTCTTACTCAGGATAAACCAGGGTAAAAGTGTTGCCGATGCTTAAGTTTCATTTCACCAACCCCGGTGGGACTTAATTAGTTCGAAGGGGAAAAGCTCTTTCTCACCCAAAAGGTACCTGCACTTACTTACAGATTACAAACAAATAAAAAAAGTTTCTCATGTTAAAAGGGTAATGGAAAGACCTTTAGCACCTCCGTCTCACCCTTTTAATGTTTATTAACAATTAAGTTGCTCTTGGAATCTAATAAATAATAAAGCAAATTAATGCTGACATTTTTTCGGGCTTTCGAATAAGCACATTAAAGTTAAAAGTTTCACTAACATGTTCCGAAAGCAAGAGTAATTTTATTAGCAAGCTTTTTAATTTGTTTTTAAAATTGAGGTGGCGTCGGACGTGGTTCGTATAAATCACTATCAAGGTACTAACGGTGACATGATGTAGGTACGTAAATAAATTAGCATGAAGTGTTTTAAAATTCATTACGGGCGTAAAACATGTTTTGATAGACGACACAATATCTACGTGATAAACAAGAAAACGATATATTTGGCAAGTATAATTATTGCTGGCAGAGAGAGAATTATTGTTATAATGATTGTAATTAATATTCACGCCAAAACGAAATTTTATTTGCAATGCAGATTTAAAGAGTTTGTGGGAAGACAATAGAAAGATTCTCTTAAATAAAGTTACTGTTTAAAAACTTACAATACGATTTTCACGATTCATTTTACGGAGGTAAACCAATGGATAAAATATTAGATTCAGCATATAAAAAGAAAACCAATTACGCTAGATTATATAAATTTGAATTTATATGTTCTGCTACCAACATTAAAACATGAGCCTTCCAACACGCAGTAGAGAAGAATAATTGTATGACAACTTCGTAATGATACGAACCTGTGCTTCATATGATTCAAGAATGTACCAGAATAAACGTCAATAAACAAAAACACATTCCAAAACTACGGAGTACTAGGAATACACATGCGATTTATAGTCCCGAAACACGCTTTGTCTTTAGCCAGACACAAGCGTAGTATAATAAAAAAACTCAAGTATTATTTAAAATACCCCAACTTGGTCGTTTAACACGCGTTCTCTCTGTGAAAAACTCTGTTGTACCACGTGTCACATATTAATGCCTGTGTTCCACACGGTTGTTAGGCAGATAGCTCGAAGATAATAAATTATTCGCATTTCCTATACGTGTAATTAAATGCGAAGTAAAACTTACCCCACCTTATCGAAGTGCGCTTAATTGCTAAATAATTTGTCCTACGCGCCAGTGACTATTTCTCCCGTTATATTAAATTCAAACAATAACGATTTACGATTCTAACTTATGGTGAAAAATTGGCAATATTTTGGAAATAACATCTTAAGTTATACCTACCCATGCCCGAAGTTTAGACATTATGCATTATTCAAGATGGGATTGTTTGGTTTGAAAATTTGACTTTATAAAATTATTAAATTAATTTCGTTTCCATCAACAAAAAAATTAAAGTTCACATTTTTGTCAAATTAAACCAGTCTTAGGGCCAGTTGTTTCACAGAATTCGAACAATTAAAGTTGATTTTCGAGTTCTGTGGAAGTTCTATTTAATATTTTTCAAGCAACTGGTTCATAATAATATATTAACGGAGTTTGGAACTTTAATTATCTTCGAAATTTGATGAATTGTTTAAATTTGTGAAACAATTGGTCCTTAGGTATGTTTTTAGGTTTTCACGGCCAAAAAGTATTATTAGTTATGTTAATATTGATGAGGTTATTATGGATTTCAATTGCCTCCGTAATTAGGCGTGCTCTGTAAGTTTTGGGTCTTCCCAGGAAACCCCATCAATATTAACAGAGACGACGGAGCTAAGCTCAATAGTTCTTGGTATCCAGTAATTGACGGCTACACCAAAGCTAAACGCAAAAAAACATGCTGAATTTTTTCTAACACCAGCTCGTAGAGAAATGGAGCTGGCAGCACGGTATCGCTTCGACACACATAAGTAAACACTCTCACCAATGTCATTTACTCATCTGCCCTGATGATGGACACTGTAACGCTGTCCGAAACGTTGGCTAAAGAAGGAGGTAGCGAAACACGGCATAACACCCCAAAAATCATAACAAAAATTGGTCCTTAGTATAGCAAATCAATATTATCATCATCATCTCTGTACGCTCGCGTCTTGAGTCTGTAAGCAATAAATGCGCGTTCTTATATGGAAAAGAAATATGACAATCGTGGTCGCCAGCATCTTAGATGACTTAGATAAAAGATACTGATTCATGGTTGTGGCATCCGAGTAGTTTTTATTCATTAATCGACATGACTTTACAGATTTGATCGTAGTTGCAAGACAAGGCGCCAGACCGATTTCATCACCAGGTACTAGATTGATAAAAAAAGGGAAAACAAAACAATGAGATTATCTGGTCAGGAATGATTTTTTTTACATTAATTCCACACAGGAGGCCCTGAGGAAAATAATTTCGTCGGGTTTGTTGTGTTCCTGTTCAAGATAGTGGCCAATTTAACCTGTCATGCGACGCAGTAGCCGATAGGCATGATCAAAACAATCATTTCTCTGAACATAAGTAGATGTTATTTGAAAAATAGTTAAGGTAGATGGTATACTATTTTTATAAAAAATATATAAACACATTATTTGGTAAAGCGGTATAATATACAAACACATTTTGTATATCTAACTAATATTTTAGATGCGAAAGTGTGTTTGTTTGTCCTTTTTACACGTCGGATCTACTTGATTTTTTGCAAAGAGATAGTTGGGAGGACAGGGAAGTGACATAGGCTACTTTTCATCCGAGAAAAACATTTCTTTCCCGTGGGAAAATTCTTTGTAAAGTAATTTCACCCTATTACCACGCGAGCAAAGCCGCGGGTAAAAGCTGGTGAGAAATATAGTTTTTATTTTATTTATTAAACTTAAAATAGATCCACTTTATATGGTCTAATACAAACTCAGGTACATTTTAATATACACTTGCTTACTTCTTATACTTATTACATATATATTTTTCTTTAAATTTGCTTAGAGCTACATTTTTAATTTCCCTAGAAACTAAGCTGCACATTTGGACGCCTTTATACAGTAAACCATTCTGTGCGTTTGATATGTTTAATCTTTGTAGTCTAATGTTTTCTGTGTGTCTTGTATGGTGTGTGTGGAACAAGTGTGGAAGTATTTTATTTGATTCTAAAGTAAGTTGGTAGTAAAGTGTGGAAGTATTTAATATGCTTCTAAAGGAAGTTGGTAGTGAATTGTTAAAAACTATGTATATAAAAATTAAAACCTTATAGAAAATTCTTTGTTTAATACTCATTATATCTAATTCCGCATTTTCCGTATTGATTTACATTTGTTACACTTCAACATTTGTCTCATTGCTCTATTCTGGATTATTTGAACCCGAGGTCTACAGTCCACAGAACTACGTTGATATTCGAAATCATCTTGCATTAAGAACAAAAATTATGGGCACCCACTAGAAATATATGTCAGAAATTTCAATAAAAGGTCAAGAATTCAATAATTCGTTAAATTATCAAATTAGCTCAACGCATAACTTACATTAGTTCCACGTTGGTCCTGGAATCTTGGATGTGGCATCATCGGGGATATTTAAATATTGAAATGACCCCACGGTGCAGAGCGCCGCCGACGCTATTAACCCCTTGACCTGCCGTTTATTAATTCCACCGGCCTACGCACTTTTAATAGCTCCGGCGAAATTATTGTACCAACGCACTCGAGGGGAATCACTCCGGATCGGCGCGGCGAGAAGGAACGCAGCCCACAGAGTGTAATCAAGAGGAATTTGTAATCAAACGGAGTAGAATGTATACTAAGGTGGTCCAAGCCCTCATATTAAAAAAAAAAAATCAAATATAGGTGTCGCCACCCCCTTGATTTGTTACACGTACCATTTCTATTATGTGTAATAAATTTCAGCCCCCTATCTTATATACAAGGGAGTGCTCATCGAATTAGAAGTTTCTGACAAAAGTTCAGGATTTGAAGTAAAACACGTAATTTAAGGTTTATCAATATTACAAGTATTTTCATCAAATACGTATACTAAGTATTTAAATGTGAACCAAATTTGGAAACAAAGCAATAATTTACATAATATTAGTCACAATCTTTCATAACTATGTTTGTTAGCTCTTTTTGGATGTTTCAGTAGAAACGATTTTTCTATTTTGTTCAACGATGTGAAGTAAAAATTGCTTTTCTTCCTCATTCTATAAGGTGTTGTAATCTTCTAATAATTTAACACCTCTCTCCACTGTATCATTAACACGTAAATTTTTGAGGCAGCTTTTGCCTTGAAGGAAATCAACATTGTCATTCCAAGTCTCAGGAGATAATCGCAAGAAAGAGTCCTTGATATCGAGAACTAAGTTATTTGTGTTGAAAAGCTTCTAATGCAACCTCTGAACTTAGCAGAATCACCTCGTACCGAACGATTACCGCCAACAGAACTTATTTTTTGAACAATGGCCTGTTTCTCAACATCAGACAGCTTGTCAAAAAGTAAGGCAAATGCAACTAGTTTATCTGACAAATATCATAAGTGACGCTCTAAGATACACCTAGCTGCTATACTGATTTCGGACTCAATGGCTTCGTACAATTATAAGCTTTTCCAAAATAGTAAGTCATTTACTAGCTTTATTAGCTCTTCGTAATCATCACGAACTTGATTCCCCCCAGATGGAGCGGTTGTAAGACTTTTAAGAGTATTTTCAGCAAACTGTTCTGCGTTCTTATTGAGGTCAAGACAATCGTAGTGCTTCTTCGATAATGTTTCCCAAATATCGCTGAATCTTTTGAAAAGTGGGATTTGAGGAGAGCTTGATAGCTCAAAACACAGAATAAATATTTTGAAAGCATTATTTGAAATACGCGATGACGACATGCAAGCCACAAAAGATCACGTCCTGTCTTTTCTTCTAAAAGAGTGCAAGCTCCCTTTTTGGCAACGGTATTAGAAGCAGTAGTGTCAAAACTCATAGCCCGGACTTTATTTGTGACATTCCACTGTTGCATTTGTCAAAAGCAGAATCAGATATTTATTCCCCCGTTCCCGCAGTAAGTTTAGGTACTCCTAATAGTTTTTCACAACCATTACCGTCTTCCGCAATTTTTATCAAATTCAAAGCGCTTGCCTGGGCAATATCAAAAAGTTTGTCTAGTTCTTTTGTAAACAAATACTCTCTTTTTCTTTGTGCTTCAGAATGTTTTCCTCTAATTTTCTTCAATAGCAGCCAGTTCTTATGAAACTGAATCAGTTTTTCCATTGCAGTTATTTTGTTGTCTGGTTGGAATACTAGATTTACTCTATACTTCTATAAGTTCTTGAATAAGTACATGCGCGGAATCTTTCACATTTTTGGATTCATTTAGTATGTGGTGATAACGAAGTAAAACTTGCCGAAGAGTAGGAAGTTGGTTAAACCTTATCAATGGCTCGAACTCCAAGTAGAAAAATTTCGACTTTTTTCCGATTAGATGAACACATTTTATTACACTGATTCACTTCACAGTCTACTAAATAAGTATCAAAACTGTTTAAATTTGTCTATTAAACTCTTCATTGGTTTATTTTAATATATATATTTAAAAGTTCACGAAACTGTCATGTAACAAAAAGTAAAAATTAAGCATTTTACAAAAAAAATTCAAAAACAACACTCGATTGAGCACCCCTTTCTGCTTGTGCTATCTCGCTGAAATTTTACTATATTATTACAATGTATACATGTAACAAATTCACGGGGTGGCCAAATGAAAAATATAAAAAAAAAATTTTTGGACCACCTTAATGTATACTAATAGACAGACAATGGAAACAATAATATTAACATTAACAAACTTTTCAGGTATATTCAGAATATACCTGAAAAATGCCTAATGGCAGCAAAATAATTAATTAATGGTTATACTTCAAGGATCATTTTGACGCAGGTCTAAATGTCACAGGCGAGAACGAGTTCAACAAAGTTTGCAGCTGATATTTCCTTAATGACTTCTCCTGAAACAATATTTGTATCAAATGTGGAGAAGTAGGAATGGGGTTTTTGTTTTTGGACATTTAAACTTGTGGCTGTTGTTGAATCACGGACAAGAATAAAACTTAGATTGCCACAAATAGATATGAAAGAATTGTTACAAAAGAGAATTTCATTCTCCTTTTAAGATAAACGACGCCCTTAGTTTCACGCCCACATACTGTATAACGTATACACAACCTCTTCCTAAACCTCATCTCTACTTTATGATGGCAACAGATCCAAATCCCTCTATTTTTGGGTTCACAACATACGCCCTGATCAATCTCCAGCGACCCTTGGAGATTTAGATTCCAATTCTCAAAGAAGAGGCGAAGTCCTTATTCTCTTTTATTTTTATGTGACACCTCACAAGAGATCCCCTGGCTGTACAAGTTCGCAAATCGTTTACCGATAGCGTTACAAATAATAAATCCGCCCCATAGCCTAAGATATTGCGTAGCCCTCGACACTCCGACATATTTCTATTCAAGAAAGGCGGCAATGTTGACTGTGCATCTTACCCCGAGTCTAAAAATCAAATTCTTAAACCGCGTATTTTCAAGACCAAACGAAATTTTTCGTTATTTTAAAGAATTTTTCACGAGGGTTAAAATGTTAGCATCAGTCTAACCACATACCTGCATCTATTACTAGATTGAAAAATTGTTTTCATCCGTAACTTGAAATATTTAGTTTGAGTTGAAACTCATTCCACTGTCACGACCCATCGGGTTGTTTGATTAAACGAATACAGTGTAAACGTAAATGAATCGGTAAGCATAGCTTTGTTTATTAAAAAATAAACGTTATTTTGTGAATCAATATTAGTTCAAGCTGTAATGAACTTTATTACTGACCTGAAAGTTATTCCAATGAAGCAGGCGAGAGCTAATTACATTTCACAATATCAACTAAAATTAACGAAACTTACTTACGAACACACTTCTAATTAACGCTAGGTTGTTTTGATCTAACATAAATTCAGACAGACGACAACCACTGAAATGTTTACGTTTTGAATTTCAGCAACAACTTTTGTATGTAATTAGAGTAAGTCAAAAATTGTTGTCATCATTACAGTTGTTGTTATCATAATAAACATCCAGCTCTTTCAAGTTTGCGGAATTAGGTGAAAAATTAATTAATTATTATTTGTGGTAGCATACATAACCCCGAAATTCAACTGCAAATATACATTTTTAACTTTCACCGGGAGAAAAAAACTGCGAATGTGTTTGTTTTTAAAAACTCTAGACAACTTTACATACATTTTGAAAATTTATGTAATTATTCGATAATGTTAATTGGTCGCCATTCCCAGTTTTTTTTTAAGTTTCAAAGCGAAATTACTAACAATAACTTACGTAGCCGACGGCAGCACCTTTGGCAGCAAGTTCACGAAACAACTAACACTTAACCCAAGAACTATCAAACAGTTACACACACGTTTTACAATTTTGAACCAATTAGGATCATGAAAACCTGCCGAGCACCCGCCGGTGAACTCCGTATCACGAAGAATAAATACGAATTTTGCCTTTAGGGTTTTGTAGAGTAATATCTAGTCGAAAGAGAGTTAACAAATTTAATGTATTTTTACTTCATAAATGTTATGATAAATAAAATCTACGCCGCTAACTTTACTTCGAGTGGATGAAACTTTAACGTATTGCTTTAAAAAACTGCAATAATTTCATAAAATGTGATTAGTACTTGGGAATATAAATATTATGTACTTAAAAAAAATGCTTGACCACAGACACATAAAATCAACAATCGAGAATTGGGACCCTATACAATCAATGAAACAGAAGTGAATAATGAATTATTTTCGAAATAACCAAATTATTTTTGCCTTCATCATGAAAATTTTGCAACGGTATTGGTTTTGTTTCGAATTACTGAAATTACTGTTTCCCCTGAATAACGCAGGTGTTCCGTGAACAATCGTTATTGGCTTACCATTAAATATTACCGACCAGAAGAATAAAGGGACACCCAAAAAACTCGTTAACCACTTCCGTCTTGGGAACAATCGATAAGTAACACCTTACAAACACTGATATCAATCAGAACGAACCCATAAACCAAAATGATATATTAATCTTTATAAATTACTCGATTCCGAACTATAGGGTTGCAAGTTAAAATTGGGGTCACAATATTGCACCTAATCGACACAGAAATTGGACTTTTATGCGTTGTCTAAAGGACGGTATAATCAACAAGAATGGTTCAAAATGATTTTTAAAAGTGTGGTACACGTAAGGTCAAAGCAGTGCGACGCGGCGTGTAAAACAACTTAACATAAAAACGTGTGACTGCAGTGCATCCACAAAGAATGAAACCTTATAGTTTCGGTAGCAAGTAAACAATATGGCTTCTGAGTGAATGGGGAAATCACGGTTACGTGTAATGTTGCTTGTAGCTAGTAAGTACATAAAGGTTGGCGGTTTGTGAAACTAAATACTTGGTAATAGCCGGTTATATTAAGATGTGGCTTCCTCGTATTATTGACTTCATACTTCACACCCAACAAACAATATAGTATGAAGCAAAAGATTAAATAATGCTAATTGGTGGAAGATTTGACCTTTTGAATGATAAACTTACATCCACGTGGAAGGTTATCAACATTTAACCCTCTGCGTGTCTTATGTGTTAACAACCCATATGATTAGAATCAAGACGCCTTATCACAAAGCAAATTGACTAAGTTAAATTGGAAGACTTTGAAGTTGCTTAATTATCGCAATTTCTCGGTAAACCCCTTTTAAATAGATTACCCTAAAACTTACCCGAAAACAGACATCAACCCTTCTTCTTTAAATCATTTTTAAACGGAGATAGAGATAATCTTAATATGCTTTTCAACTTATATTATTATTGTTTATAAATAATACTTAAGACTTTATACGGGTTTACAGTTTTGTATTTTTATTGAATTTGCCATATTAATGCTTTTTGACAAAGCACTGCAAAGAAATTAGGTAAATCAATGTGGTTGTATCGACGTTGGAGTACTGCCAAAGCATTTTAAATAATGTGCAAAGTATGAATATACGAAATGTTTAAAGTACAAAGGTCAATCAATATTCAAAGTAAAAATTAATATGTAAGCTAAACGAGTAGCAAGTTTACAATCTCTGCATATCGCGTAGGTCGCCAAGTCGATAATTCTTTACGCAATCGAGTGGAAAAATTGAAATACTTTGAACGGAAAAAGTTGGATCGGCTATTTTCTATCGAAACTTTTAACAGGAGAGCGGAGAAAAGGTGAGAAGCCTCAAATTTCCCCGAAGTAGTGGAGCGTCGCCGAGCTCCAGATTGAAATTCCTTGACAATATCTTGAAAGAGAAAGTGTTTGAATGCCTTTAACCGTGTCCCCGAGTTAAGCACTTGTTCCGTCCGTGCCTAAGTAGTGGCTAACGTGGGTGCTTATGCTCAGCTAACAGATGGTCAACTGGAGACTTAGAGACTAGAAGACTAGGAGTAGGCGTAGAATAAATCTTCACAGCTCCGAGACATCGATAAATAAATAATAGTAAGGTGTTTCCCTCCGGGAGCCCAGAACCTTTTGCAAGAACAATGCCAGAAATAGCTCGAATTCCTAGAATATTACGGTATTATTATTATTACGGTATCAAATTCATAAAGTAACTTACA
Organism: Glyphotaelius pellucidus; assembly: GCA_936435175.1. Classification (NCBI taxonomy): domain Eukaryota; kingdom Metazoa; phylum Arthropoda; class Insecta; order Trichoptera; family Limnephilidae; genus Glyphotaelius; species Glyphotaelius pellucidus. The sequence goes on along the minus strand of OW386540.1, from coordinate 21,194,030 downwards.
ACGTGTAACACACAAAGCAATAAGAGAAAAAATAATGTTTATAATGCTTTTCTGTACATACCTGAGGTCGACTTGAAATCGTGAGACTGTTAAAATGATTTAACAAATCTTGTACAGTTATTTTAACTCATATCATTATAATTTTATCTCTTTTGAAAGGCCATTCGCTCTAAAAGTTTTCTCGAGTGAAGTAAGGGTGTAGATTCGTAGGGTCTTACTTCTGAAATGAAGTCATCGGTTGTAAAACAGACCCCAAGCCAGGAAACTGCAAAAATTATTGATGTGATGTTAATTTCTGTTAGTGGCACAAACTTTCTCTATTTCTTTACTGGGTGAATAATACATTGTTTAATCGCTTAATTCTCCGGCACAGCGCAGTGGTCATTCGTGTTGATTGGGGAGTTGGGTTAACGGGCCTGCCCCGGGGGCCCCGGAGTCAGTTGCTACTCCAATGGACCAGATACTGAATAAAGTTAATAACAATGTTAAAGCGTATTCTATGTAACTACTTTGATAATAGTTACAGGCGGTGAGTTCATGAAAAAGCAAGAATGGCCGTAAATAGTGGTAAACTCTACTGGAGCCCAAACAGAATATGAATAACAACTATGGCAAAAGCTTAACAAATATTCACGAATTTGTTCATAAATAGTTCTAAAAGGGGGAAATGCCAGAATTGTTGTTGATAACTGAATAAAGTGTTTGAACGACGTTGCCAGAAGAGATATTATTTGTGGTACTTCGCTCTGCCTGTGCCGCACCCCCCTAGTCTAGTCCCCACGGAAGCGGTGAATATATTATTGTGAAAATTTTATCAAAAATAGACAAGGAAAATATTACCCATATCAACTGTAAAAAGGCGTATGGGAATAAACCTCCCTCTTTGAAAACACCACATAATGGCAAAAGTAAATAGGACTTCAAGCCAATTAGATAAACAAAATATATGTTTTAATTAATTTAATTAACCTAAAAAATCAGAGCACCGCCGATGGAGTTTAGCTGCTAAAACCCGTTTATAGGGTATAGGAATAATCATATTTTATAAATATTAGAGCACCGTCGATGGAGTTTAGCTGCTAAAACCCGTTTATAGGGGGTATAGGAATAATCATATTTTATAAATATTAGAGCACCGCCGATGGAGTTTAGCTCCTAAAACCCGTTTAGAGTATAGGAATAATCGTATTTTATTTAAATAAATATTAACATTTTAATTCATATAAGACAAGGCAAATAATCTATTTGGCTACTGTTTTGTAATATTGTGATGTATTATTTATTTAGGTAATCACTCAAACAAAAATGAAATTTTCGCTTGAGTGAAAATATTTTAAAAAATGTGGCCTACCTAATCGAATAGAATTTATCAGAATAGAATCTAAAAAGAATTACGAACATCGAAACTAGCGGTGGTGATTAAAATGTGATAAAAAAAACTGTAAAAATTCGAATTTTTGCAATTATGTTACACTATAATATAGACGCGCTGTAGAAATCGCAAAGTGGCGAGCGAAAAAGAATGTCAATTGTGGTGTTTTCGAATTTGTAGTTTTAGTACTACAGCCACGCGTCGCCTAAGGTCGTGTGCTACCTCTGAGTAAATTGCATTAAAAAAGAGCCAAAATGCTCTCGCGTGTGATGAGAAAGTGTTATCATTACTCGGCAAACAATAGTAAATGCCAAGGAACAACATTTCATCTGTTAGTACCCACACGCAAATAACTTATTTTTTCGACTATTATAAATAATACAAATGTTTCCCGACGCGTCGATTGTTTGCGTCATATAGAAAATGCAAGGCCGACTAGAGTGGACTGGGCACGCAACTGCCAACTTACGTAAAGTAGTTGTAAGTCGCTGACTAAACTTCATGACTTAAAAGAGTCTAATCACTCTATTTATTTACATGTTTACAGTAAAACAACATACGTATCAGTAGTAATCCACGAGTATCAACAAGAATGGCCGCTATTTGCATTTACAAACCATTTGCATTTTGGCCGCCATTTGTCGTTTGTTACAACTGTTTTATTATGGCACGGCACTAACTTGATCACTTCAGAATCCGTCATGCGCCTAGGCATGTCTAGTCGGCCTTAAGGTAGTATTCGATGCAACTTTTGAATACGAAAACACCGCCCCGTCTTATCATTTTTTTCGTTCATACACTCATATTCTTTGAATGTCTCTCTTTGTCTTAAATGAACAACGTTTGAATTAAGAATTTACTGAAAATAGGAATGTGTTTACCACTTTTCAACTTTTTTTTGTTATAATAATATATACCTAAAAACATACTTTTCATCTTAATTTTGTGCAACAATAACAATTCTAGATGTATTGTAATGTCATTGCATTTATCCCCACCATCGAGCGTTTTCTCCAAATAAAAAGTTTTTTTTTTAAATCGATTGATTAGGTAATACCACACCATAACCACAACCTCAGAACATAGAATCACAGCGTTGAAAAATAATCTTTTTTGAAAAAGGCAATTTACCCCAAAATAGTGCTTTGTGAAGGCAAAAAGAGAAACTTACGGTGCGACAAATGGAGCTGCAAGTAAGCCAGGCAGACAACTCTAAGACTGGATGCATACATCCGATTTTTCCATCCGATTGTCTGATCAGACAACCTGAAGGCCTTCGCGCCATACATTTCTTATGAAAGCCCGCACACATCCGATTCGAAAACTTGATCGGTAATAAAAATTAAGGCCACCCCCTTCCACGCTGGCCGTCCAAAGGGCGTGGCCACGGTCGTATTATCTATTCGATTTTCGAATCGGATGTGTGCGGTGTTAATCCGATCCGATTGTCTGATCGGAGAGCCGTAAAGCAAAATCGGATGTATGCGCCTAGACTAAAACGGCCACAAAAACCGGAAACGGAACGTAACAAATTTTCAGAAATTTACTGAATTGCCAAATGTTCAAGTTAAAAGTTACGTTCAGTCAATAAAAACTAAATTTGGTACGTACACCAAAATTATTACATCGAAATTTTCTATAAAACATGTTTTTTTTTAAAATTCAGAATTAAATACAATAAGATTTTGTCCCTCATGTAAATGTTATTTTCCTTCTGCTGTTTCAGCAAAAATGTAAATAAGGAAACGATTGCTGCTACTCTAAAAACAAACTTGTGAATTGTAAGCATAATTTGACATAATTTTTCGTCATTAGGAAATAAGAATAAAAATGAAAAATCTGTGCTTATTTAAAACATTTTATTATTAAATTATGAACGACAACATGTTTAATTTGCAATGGATGGATGTAAGAACCACAAATAAATGCGCCTCGAAATGCCGAAGCATATATTCCAGGTGAATATATTTCATCTAGAATCAATAACTTAGATTTAGCGTTTAGATAAACCGCCAAGAGCGCGCAGGCCAAAAATACTTGTGAATATAACATATCATAATATACGAGAGAGAAAAAAGTAGGCGTATTGGTGGCAATATTTTAAAAGTACAGTGTTCATAATTTGTCAGTTAAACGACATTACCATTGCGTCATATATTATAAGGTTATTTCATATATTCAAAAATGTTATTATCCAATTTATACAAACAGTTTATTTATAAACAAGTTCTGCTATTTAATTATTATCACGCGTGGCAGCTATCAAACTGTGGTCAAACCACTTACAGACGATGTATTTATATTATTTCTAGAAGGTATTTACGACGACTAATTTCAAAGTAAAATGACTGAAATTATTTATTTATTTATAAATAAACGCCCTTTTTCGGGGCTTTTACATATATAGCATAGAAAAAACATTTTATTGTACATAACTGAACTGCCTCAATAACAATATTTTAAATTTATTCAAAGATAAATTGAAGATGTCCACTGACTTGGTATAATTGTTTCCCTCCATTAGTATTCTGGGCAAAGAGGAATACATATGGTAGTTAGTCCCAGAATTTCTGCACTGAAATAAATCCTGACTTCTAGTATTAACTGTTATAATCGTTTTACAGTTTCCCCAATTACTGCATCGTTTAAATTCGACTGAAAATCGTTATGTATTCTAAGCATTATGTGAATTATTTCTAAATGATGAGTCATGATTTTATTTTAGCGGTGAGTGAATTATATTTTTTTTCTTCAAACTTCGCAAATTTTTTTTTGTTCATTTATCGAAATAGCTTTCGGATTATTAAAATGTTTGTTAATTTCCAACTGTTCTAAAAGATTGAGTTTGCGTCCTTTATTTTGTATGCGTAAAAATTGGCTTATTATCATCGCTAAGTGAGTGATTCTCATCTAGGACATGTTTGGCAAATTGTGACTGTATTTTGTTATTATTTTTAAACGATCGCACGTGTTCTTTGAATCCAGTAGTAAAGGACCGGAGAGTTTGTCCAACATAAACAACGTATCATTCGTCACACTGGAGTTTATAAATGCCGCTATTTTTGCAATATATAAAATTGTATTTTTTTCCTTCTCGTTTGCTTTACTGTCAAGCGGGATGATAAGTAAGTCTGTGTATCATTGAGTAATCAGCAGATAATTTATGGGTGCAAAGATTTAGAATTAATGATCGTATCTGTAAACATAGACTTACCGAAAACTTCAAATGTGTGTTTATTATTTTCCTACCGATTGTTAGTAGAAATTAGTCATCGTAAATACCTATCTAGAAATAATGAAAAATACACCGTCTGTAAGAGGTATGACCACAGTTTGATAATGCCTTCAGAAGGCGAAACAGCTGTCACGCGTAATAATAATTACATAGCAAAACTTGCTTATAAATAATCTGTTTTTATTAAATTGGGTAATAAAAGAAATTAAACTTAACACGGAGTTCTACAAATTAAACTTGATAACAATAAATAAATAAATTAATAAAATAAAAGGAAATTTAAAAAAAAGGTTATTTCTATTGAAAAATCTAAGAGTACACAATTCAATCGTAAGTGAAGCCATTATTTATTATAATCGGCGTCCATCAGTAGGTAAGTAGGCAGGTGTGGGTAAATTAATTAAATAAATCAGTCCACAATATTTGAAAACCTATTTACAACAAACTTTCAAAATGTCAGTCGACGAGGAAATCGCAATTTATAATCCCAAGTGGATATTTATAATCAGTCACCGCCTATATACTGCTAGGTAAATGCCGCAAACGTTTTCTACTCATGAGAAGAGAGCGTAGTCATTTTAACAAAAGTAAATGTTTGTTTATACGAAGCTGCAGAAAACTCTTTAACTTTGCGTCAAATTTGGGCCTTTCCTGTCCGGAATTTTATCTCTCAACGCAACATTTTTCGTAACGCCAATACGTCACATAAGCAACGTAGTAAATAATTTGAAATAACTTGCAAAAAATAACAACAGGCCTTATTGTTTCTTCCCAATTTTTCAATACTAAAAAAAGAGTTGCAAAAATATCACTGAAACTCGGGGGAAACCGGGAAGTAAAACTAAGTATCAATATGGCCAAAATACCAATACAAACCTATTTTTTGTGAATAATTGCGCGAGCCGAAAAAAATAGTAGCGGCACGCTATCCAAGGGTAGGTACATAATTCCGCAAATAACACCCATTATTATTTATTAGATAACAATCAGTCGGTTATTTACATAGGAATGGGAATAGCGCAAATAAGTATATTTAAAAAAGAAAGGGCGATAAAATTCGATGACTCTCAGTCCAAGAATTCAAATATAATTATTGTAATTTGGTAACGCGAATAAGCCATTAACATCGCTAGCTACACACTTAAATATTTTCGAGGATTGCTAGTTTTGACCTATTTATTATTCGACTATTTGGCGAACAGGACCAAACTATCCCAACTTTCGATCGAAGTACTCCCGGCATAAAAATATCCACGATTTTATCAACTTCAGGCGAAAGTTTATGATAAAATAAATGTAAGGGTTTCTGACCAACTGTGGTAATGCATGGAAAGTATCCGCCTGATGCATTTAAAAATAATAATTTACTTGCTCGAATAAATCTAAAGATGGATTTATAAAGAAAGGCAAGCTATCTTTTTACGTTGAATTATTACCATTTGAGAAATTATCAGCTCCGGTTAGAATGTAGTCAAGTGGTACCTATCTTAAATACGTACAACGAAAAGATGTGTTTTCTGTACGACCAAAAACTTTCAAACGGTGATCTCCGTCGATATGAATTTTGCACAGTTTTTTCGGTCTGTAATTTCTTAGTAAAACAATTATATAATTTGGGAGGCGGATACGTACCGCCACCCTGGGAACCATTTATTGGATAACCAACACCTCTGTCAGTGGTCACCAAGTGACTCGCTACGTTTGGTGAATTAGCAGGGATGCCCGATTCATGGGGTGAGGTTTGACCGGGTCTTGGCGGCGAAATGATCTGCCCACCTGCTTTGTGGCGGTTCGGATCGAGAGGGACTGGTTGAAGGAGGTCCTTTTACCTCTCCAGCTGGACTCTCTCGACCTATCGCCTTGCATCTCAGCTGGAGGGATGGATTCATATGTCTGTCACTCCTGGACACACTGAACCCCAGATTCCCACCCACCCCTCGTATCTTTTTCCTTCCCAGAAATTTAACTCCTTCCTTTCCATAAAAAGTCTCTCAACACAGCATCCCCTAAGATGATATAGGCCCTGAGAGAAATTATTTTCCTCACGACCTCCTGTGTGGAGATAATGTAAAAAAAACATATTTTTTCTGGTGGCCACTTCCTTTCCATTGTAAGCTTAGAAGAAGCTTTGTAATATAGTAAAAAAGACAACCCGCCAAATATTGTTAGTGCTGTATCATTTTTCGATTGTTCTAATTATAAATAAAAATACAGTGTCGAAATTACTAGTAACAGAATAAAAGGCAGGATTAAAAAAACTAAAATAATAACCGGTACGATGTATTTTGAAAATTAATGTAAATATACAATATTTTGACAAATCAGGCAGATTTGTATTAAATGTTAATAATCAAATTCCTGGTCAAAGCTATGACATACGTTCATTAAAACGTATAAGAAATATTTTAGCGAGGACTCACAGTCATGAATATAACCCACATTGTGGTCAGAAACGCAGCACGGGTTGGTTGCAATACCTGCTAGATTATTTCCGCAATATCGTTTCTCGCACCCCGGCCCGGGCCCCGGGCCACGGGCCCCTGGCCGCACATTGTTCTAGGTCCAGATCAAAAGCGAGCTTTAACGAAGCGCCATTACATTATGTCCAAGACCGAATTCAGGTGCAATTTTAACAAACGGCGGGAGATTGGAGACAAAGCCTTCATTATGCATAGATTGCACGCTAACGTGTTACAAAAACCATTTTGAGAAATGAGGAAATTTATTATTTGTACAGTTATTCAAATGTTCGCCCGAGGCTAAATAAAGCAAACACGACCGATGACAAGGTGTAAAATATACCGGCCCTTTGTTTCAGCGAGCCGAGCGGTGCCGGAGCATTTCCGCTAACAGCGCCAGACAGCCTGACAGTCTGACGCTCGCCATTTTTAGAATAAAAGCCTGCACCAACCAACCACCTAAGGTCTTTCCGCTAAAGGTTATTATTCTATGCGTTTTTAATAATATATCATCATGTCACGGGAGCACAATGGAAGGAGCTTAGACGTAGAAATAAGAAAAACGAATTCATGTTTGTAGATTGTAGACTTGAAATAGGGTTTATGGTTTTCTTCTTTAAAACCCGTTATGAATTATTGTAATAATAACGCTGTTTTGACACAAATGAAATGTCGACGAGGGAAATGCGTGTTGGCGATGTGACCAGGTTCTGATTTTACAGAAAAACTATTTTTTGTAATAAGCCAAATAAATCCTCAAATATTTCTCAATATTCCTAAAAAAAACTTAAAGCAATAATCTCCTTCCCGAAAGAGTGATATTATGGCATTTAAAATTTTCGCAGAGACCTTAGACTAACGTATTACAACATTTAAGCAATCTTAAAACCAATGTTTGATTTTCAAATATGTGAGAAAAACACGTTTACATTATTACAAAATACAATTTTCACCAAACACAATTTGGAACGAACTTATCATTACTTTATCGTAATTAATTTTTGGGTTATTATGCCGTGTTGCGCTACCTACTTCTTTAGTTAACGCTTCAGACGATGGTTCAGTGTTTATCATCAGGACATTTCTGTAATTACAGTGATGATGGATGCTATTGGCCGTGAAAATCTCAATCTCATCATTATCTACTTAACATATTAAGCTTCTCCTTGAATAAATAAAAATTTCAAATGCAGATAACACTTCTTAAACATATTTATATTACATCTGTATGTATTCAGTAGACAATACATGCGATTTAATTTATTTTACTTTCTCTATTTTTTATGCGAGTACCTACCAGCGCCATTCAGGTGATTTTCTCACGAAAATGGCGCTATCCAAACATTTTTTTTACATTAACTCCACACAGAAGGCCCTGAGGAAAACCGTTTCCCTCGGGGCCAACGTCAAGTTTGAAGAAGCTGTGTGGAGGTTGTTATTAATGTAATGCGTACCTACCTATTATGTTAGTGCCGATTCATTTATATTTTGACACACCGACTATTTTAACGTTTACTTACCAAACAATGAAAAAAATAATAAAATATTTTCATTTCCGGTGTGAGGTTCTTTAGACATTGGAATCAGTGGTGCCTTTTAGCGTTGTTTTTTACTGATTTTTCCAAAGAACATAAAGCCTTTCAAAAAAGGCTATTTTTTTATCAGTTTTTTTTCTAATAATTAGAAAAAATAGTAAAAATTAATGGGTAATGATAAAAGTGTAATTATTCTAATAAATTTGTATGGATAAATTTTGCACAGAAAAAGTTTCAATTAGAAAAATTCATAAAAAATTACGAAAAATTATGTCTTTTTACTTTAGCTCCTCACAGGAGGCCCCGAGAAAAATAATTCGCCTCAAGGCCTACGTCATTTTTGGGGATGCTGTGGAGGGATTTTAGGAAAGGAAGTTCTGAGAAGGAAAAAGGTATGAGGGGTTGGTAGGAATCTGGAGGTTAGTGTGTCCAGAAGAAACGGATATCCATCCCTCCGCTGCGGTACAAGTCGATATTCTGAAAGAGTCGGGCTGTAGAGATCAATAGGTTTCCCTTAACCAGTCTCTCCCGACTGCTTGCCACGCAGTCGATGGGCAGACGCGTCTGCCGCCTAAATCCAGACAAATGAACCCGGGAACCCCTGCTTAGTCACCAAACGCAGCTAACCACTTGGGGTGACCTATGACAGAAATTTTGGTGATTCAATAAATGGTTCCCGGGGCGGCGGTACCCATACTCGCCTCCCAATTTTTTTTCCCGTATATACTGGAAATTACGTTAACTGACAAGTTATAAGTTAAATCAACATTATAAGACATGTTTACGTGTTAATGGGTTTTGGATTACAACGGCTTAAGGTTTATGATACTTTAATTATAAGCATTATTATAATTATTTTATTTTAAGCAGCCTCTGAAGAGTAATTATTAACCCACACCTCGTGGTCTGTGTTGACTCGACTGGTCGCAAACCTCGTACAGGTATATGTATTCCATTCATAAGGAACGAGCGCCGAACCGTGTTGCGTCAGGTCTGACCCAAGCTTGAGTCAATGTTTACGCACTGAGGAAATAAGCGAGTGCATACAACTTTTGTAATGAGCTCAGTCAAAGGCGCAGTCTCGTTCAGCTCGTTTTAAAACAAACCTTATGACAGACTGAAACTGTCAAAATTAGTTTCGGTTTAGGCTATCTTTGGTTTTTAATACCTTTTGTATAATTTTTTTGGAAATATACAGCTAAATGACTGAAGCTTTTCTCAATAAAATGAAGATTGTAATATTAAAGACGACCGTTTTATTTATCGTTAAACGTTAACTACCCTGCCTTGCTCCATTTCCATATTTACTTCAAACATTAAAAAAAATCACCGAGTATTTTTGAAACGTTAAGATTGGATTAGACCAAGCGAGCAAATGCTCATTCTAGTCTGCTCTTGCAAATTATTTTGGTGTAAACAGTTATAGAGCAGTCTCTTGGTGCTCCGAGTGCGTTCGTCGAAATTTGTGAAAATGCTCTAGAATGCTCGTTCGTTTGAAGTTTACGCCGGAAATGCGCCCAAATAGTTGCCTAGAGCATTCATATTGGGAATGTATGGCGAGCGATATGCTAAAATAGGCCAAGCCAAATAACGCTTGCGCTTTTATAGTTGAGTCTGTCACTAATGTTAGTCTCTTCCTTAATTTATTTTTCGATTAATGAGTCATAACGATAAATGCAGCACTTGCAATTACAATATCGCTCTCACTGTCAGACCTAGCGTAGTGAATACCACCACTGATTGTTGAAGAATGAGCAATGAGCACTGAGCACTCGCTCGCCTGATCTAAACATCCCGAGAGCATTTGCAAGAATTCTGGTTTTTGATGTTCTCGTTCTTGTTCGTTGGTATTCTTTTGGCGTTAATGGTGAAAACGAATTGCTGTTTACACTAAAGATCAAGAAAGAATGCTCTTGTTCCAGCTCTAGCTCTATGCTCGTTTTTCACACCTTTAGACGAGATTTTTTGGGGTATTGAGTCGTGTTGCGCTTCCATCGCCTTCTTGAGCCAACATTTCGGATAACCTTGCCATGTGTCCATCATCAGGGAGATGTGTAGAAAATTTTGGTTTATTTGTGGTGGTAACTTCTGGAAAAAAGCTTCACATCTAAAGAAAAGAACATCACGGCGAAAAATACCCGAAATGTCAAACAACTTATAATTGGACGAGTAAATCAAAAATATAAATAAAATGTTTGATATCTTATTGATTGAATATAAAACAAAAAATATTCTACGTCCTCCCTGTCCGAATGTTACAACATTATTCGCCCTCACCTCCGTGAAAGTTAACCATAATACGGCTTATTCATACATAGTCGATATTCGTAATTCGTATATATGAGTCGTTCAATTTCTACATCCGCTATATCAACTTTCGTTGATTTGGAGAAAACCGCAAAAAACTGTCAAATCTCTAGCGCAAATAAATAATTGCTTTTCAATTTTTTTAATAATGAAATGGAGTAAAATAATTTCGTAAAGTGCAACGTTTTTAAAGTATGTCCAGCATAATTTAAGTAATTTCGATAAATAAAATGGGTATAGAGGCTTTCGATACTCGCCTCGTGATTTACTCACGATGACTTTTGAAACTCGACTAACCTGAAGAGCGAGTTTCTAAATCCGCCATCTTGGAAAAATAACTGCCGTGATTGGTTGGATTCCGACATAGCGGGTTTTGATAGTAACTTCTTGAATGGTCTAACGGGTTTTGTTTCTCACTCGCAGTTTTAAGGTCTTGGTAAGGGAGGTTTTGAAACTCAATTATAGGTTCCTCTCGTTCCTCGCAAAAATGTGTACATGTTAACATACTCAGATCTTTTTGTCAAAAAATCGTATATATGTATATGAAATTATAGGACTGGTGTATTCGATATATTTTATTTTTATTTTGGTACATTAGTTTATATTTACATTATTCAACAATGTTGGCCTCACTGGGTAGCTTAGCTTACCCGTGCTGAGGCCTCCATTTTATAAAACAATTTTTTTTATCAAATGAAGTAATAAAATACATTTTGATGAAATATATAAAGTTGGCAGTGAAAAAAATAACATTAAAAAAAACCTTAAAATAACATTTAAAAATTATATTCAAATCGGCGTATATTTTGTTAATGTTTTTTTTACATATGAATACCGCACACGAGTCCTAACTGCTCCCGTCTGGAGCCAGTGAGACTATGGCATCCCCAATTGGGGTATGTTTTGAGGCTAATACTATATAGTATTTTAAATGAATTTATTGTGAAAAACACAAATTATCCAAATAAAATTAATTTTCCACGTCGGGATTCGATCCCGCGACCTTCGGATTGCGAGTAAAGAGCCTTACCGCTAGACCACGCCGGCCGTCGGGCCGTCGATAGGTTTTATCATTGTTTTGTGTACGTGTAAATGTTTAATTCTTTATGTTACAAAATTTTGTTAATTTTTTGCCCTGCAATCCATTTTAAATTTTGTATCTGAAATTATTTTAGTTTTTTTCAGTTTTTATTTCATATGAAAGACTGTTGAATGCTTTATAGTCTGGTATTTGTGGTGTCCTTGTCCAAAGCTTGTGATTACCGTCGGAGTTTTTATGTTTTCTTTGTACGCTTGTCTAACTGGTCTGTCAGTGATAATTGTTTTTTGTTCAAAAATGTAGTTTTGTAGTGTTTTAACGTAAATTCATATATAGTCGATATTCGTAGCCGCTGTGGGTGGTGAATATCGAGTGGGTATGCGGTATTCTCACTGTTCACACCTAGGCGGATTTCGCTTCTGCTATGGGTAGCGAAACGTTGTTGATTTTCGCCTAGTCTAAGTCTCTAAATACATGCACTGTAACCGTTCGTGGCCAGTGAAAAAACATCTAATTAATAAAATCGACAGCGATAGAGCCTGTGCAAAACAAGAGGAAAAATACCACCTACGCAGGCAGTATAGCGGAATTGACGGGGTTCTAGTTCCGCGCTAGACGTGAAAGCTCACACAAATACCCGGCGGAATTCCGCTTAATGTTTGTCGCCGCTCACAGCGGCAGCGAATATCGCTTATATCCAAAAAGACTTTAATGCACATTTCGAAATTTATTTATTTGTATTATTAAGAGGAACAGCTGCCCGGCCTTTTTCATATAAAACTGAATTTTGGATTTGGGGCGAAAATTGAAGATTATTTTTTAAACAAAAGATATAGCAAATGTCTAATATGGATACGTGCCATTCTATTTATTATATAGGCCTCTAAAGAAATCAGTTTTAATGTATCAAAGTATTTCTTTTAAGTACCTAAAGAATTTCTGGCCTTTTGTTAAAAGTAAAATAGTGAAATTAATGAATGCAACTGATAACAATCCTTTAGCCATTTTTAATGATCTTAAAGCATTTCGCCTTTGCCTATAATCATTATGTATCTCCCAAGGCTTTAGCTAATAATTCTTTAGCAGACAATCGCGTAAACATTTCTTCTATTCCAGTTTCCAAGGAACAAAAAGAAAAAAAATAATTAATAATATCTCTTGGTCGCTGGCGAAGGGTGAGTAGCATATTTATTTTATAAAATTGTGCAGCAAGGAAATATTAAAGCCTTTACTACTGCTTTTTCAATCATCAAAACAGGGATATTTCCAGATCAATGAAATGTGCTCTCATTACACCAGTTTTGAAATCCGGGTTTGTGAACGACGTCCAAACTATCGTCAAATACCAAAATTACCGATCTTCAGTAAGATTTCGTGAGCAACTAACTGTGTTCAGTCTGTAATAACAGAGATTCAACACGGTTTTATGAAGAAAAAAACATATATTTTATTTTTTCTCCTAACCACAAAACTGGCATTAATTTGTTCGTATTTTACTTGTATCTTTTATATTTTAGACAGTTTACATGGATTCTGTTTAGACGGTTTATCTAGTTCCTATACATAACAAAGTAAAAAAAAGTTAATAATTATTGACTTCTTTGTTTACTATTAGGTACTATTATATTTACCATTATCTTTGGGTTATAACCTAATTATTATATTTTATTGATTTTTTAAATGTGTGTAATGAAAATGTTGTACATTGAAAATGTTTTATGTTAGGTAAATAATAAGATATATTTAAAGATGAGAAGATGTCTATATTTTACAAGAAATAAATCTCATTTCCAATTAATAAGTCAGGTACGCCTCACACGTCGTACAAATGTCTGGTAATGTTATAATATCGTGAAAACATACTTATGGGTCCGAGTGGTTACACAATAAAATTAAGAACATCTATAAATAACAAAGCAAGAATAACCCATTTTGGAGGTAGGTTGTTCCTTTAAAAAATTTGAACTGACAGAAAATAAAGAATATTAAACAAAAATAATCGACCGACTAAAACACTTGACTGTCCATGGACAAAATTTTATTTAACATTTTTCTTCTTCTTCGTGTGCCCTATCAGATACCCCCGACGTTGGCGATCACTCTGGAAATGTCTCTTTATCTTGTGCTGCCCGGAATAGCTCCTCCGCACTTCTAATGCCGGTCCACTTTCGTATATTTCGTAGCCAAGACATTTGTCTCCCACCAGCCCCTCGGCGACCTTCTATTTTTCCTTTCAATATTAATTGGAGCAAGTGATACTTTTCCCCTCGAAGTACGTGACCCAGATATGAAATTTTCCTGACAATTTTTTAAAATCATTTAAAGGACCGACAGACTTAGCTATAAAAGCGCCAGCGCTATTTGGCTTGGGCTATTTCAGCATATCGCTTGCCATACAGCGAACGATATGCAAAAATACGTCGAGCCAAATAACGCTAGCGCTTTTATAGCCGAGTCTGACCCTAGCATTAGAATTCGATAATCAATCTGAAATTTAATTCGGTAATCTAATATTTGGATAAAATCTGTATTCAAAAGTGGTTAGAATTCTATGAAATTCCAACAATTCATAGAACTTTCATGAAAATTTCGAAATATAATTTGGCAACATTTACTGTGAATACCGATATTCCGTCATTATTATTGGAGAACTATCCGTAACCAATTCTATACTATCATATTACAGATTCGGAGATACGAAACGAATTGCAATATTGAACACTGCCAGAGTTTTGCGGATATTCAATTTTCTTCACACCGAAGCGCAACTTATGAAGTACACAAAAGCTGAGAAGAAAGTTAAACAAACTAATACAAGCAACGAAGCAACCATAACAGAACACTTTCGCGACGTGCCATGCCTAGGTGTTTGTAGCCACGAACTTATCAGTGGCGTGGTGAAGTCAAATTTCTATAGTAAGAATTTTTTTAATCCAACTTTTAAAACCATATTTTTTATTGTTTATTCCAGTTCTCTGGCAGGGTGGTGCAATCCGAAGAGTTTCATATAATATCGACTGGAGTTTGGTCCTCTTCAAACCCTTCAAGCCACAAAATGAAAACTTTACAGGAGACGGTAAAACATATATTTACAAAAGATTTGAGTGTTGAGTAACTCCATCAACGATTTTTCCGAAATAACCAGAAAAATTTTTAACGCATAAATTTAGTTTTTATTATTAGAAATGCCTATATCAGCAAAATTTATTTACCAGTACTTCGACGACCATTCTACACGAAACCAGTGAAAAGTAACATTCCCAAAAAATGTGGTTTGAAGGGTTTTACCAAAACACAGTCGATATGTATTTAGAATACATCAAAGTAAAAAAAAAATTAGGGTAAAATATAATACTTAAATTTTTTTTATTTCCAGATTTTTAATAACTATGTACTTCTGAATTACCATTTTCCACATAATCTAAGATATCAATAATTGGCTCCGTTGCTTGTCAACTGGGGTTAAGGGTTAGATGCCCTTTTATTTTTGGGAGGTGGATGTGGGTCACCAAAAGCGATTCGCTATGTTTGATGACTTAGCGGGGGCGCCGGAGTTAATGAGGTGAGGTTTGTCTAGGTCTTGGCGGCGGATGCGTCTGCTCCTACTGCATGATACGTGGGATCGGGAGACCTTTTTATTCCAATGAGAGGGATGGATTCATATGGCACATTGACCCCCAAATCTTTTTCCTTCATAAAACTTCCTCTGTCATTTCCTTAAATAGGCCGTTCATACAGCATCCCCTAAGAAGACGAAAGCCCTGAAATTTTTTCCTCTGTAATGTGTGTGTAGCTAACGTAAAAAAAAACCAGGCAAATGAGAGGAGAATGAAGTTTTCGAAGGGGTCGGCAGACTTTCTAGTGAGAAGAACCAGATTAAAATAAACCATTTTCGCTGATAAAAATAGAAGTCTAATACTAATTATGAAAAAACGAGGAAATCAAAAAAAAAAATCACGGCAAGCCGCTGGTAATGTCTACGTTTACTCTGATGCGCATCATTGGCAAACTAATCTTTGCAATCGGATGTATCTCAACAATATTGCGTTCATTGTGGGGTGGTTAGAAATCATCATAAAATAAACAATTTCGTAGATTATGCCTCTTTTCACCAGCTCGACGGATAATTTATATGTAAGGGATAATATGGCTTACACCTACTACTTACGCATTAGCGTACACCATTATTAATTTTTAAATGCATTCGCTAAATCGTTCTTCTAATTTTCTTCTGAGAACGTTAAGAAGCGTTCCATCAATGTTCGGCTCATAGATAGTGAAAGTAGCCGTAACAACGCGTGCCCTTACTCTAGACAATTTTTGCAAGGTGGATTAAACTTCTCGCTCTTTGCATTGTTAGTCGGTCGTCGGCTGTCGGTTGCCCTAGACCAGGGGTCGGCAGACTGTGGCTAGCGAGCTGCATACGGCCTTTTGAGGCTCTCCAATTCCATCTTCACCTCCACTCAAGAGCCTCATTAAAAGATACACGGCCGGAAGACGTACTCAAACGGCACGATCGCAATGCATATTATCTGTTTGCGGGCTCTATCAAAATATAACTTGCCATTGCAAATACTAGCTAATGCTGTGAACGTCCAACGCCATTCACAAAATTTTCGTCAACAGTGATGGATTTATTTGATAATATCAGCAAACACCTACGAATAAAATTTATATTTAACGCCGTCATTATATTTGAGATTTTCACGGTCAAAAGTATTACCGTGATTATTTTTTCGGATATTATGCCAGGTTAAGCTGCCTCCTTTTTATTAGCCAACGCGTTGCAACGTTTCGTACACTGTAACGCTGTCCGACTAAAGAAAGAAGAAAAATACAATCTTTAGCGCCACAGTAAAAATTTATGTTTTGGCTCTCTGAAAACTTTGGAGTTCTGTTTACTTAATCTGGCTCTTCTCGCTAGAAAGTCTGCCGATCCCTGCTCTAGATGCCTAGACGCAAAAACCTTTTACAATGACGTAACGTTCGGCTCGGTGCTGTCGGCCGGAGCGCCGCACATGCAAAGTGTTCGTTTCATTCCAAAACCGGATTGAGGCGATTTGTGAATGGCGCGCATTTTCATGGAATGAAATGTCAATGGAGGGAATTTCAATCGACGGAATAACGCGCCTCAGATGGGAGGGAAAAATCCCCGCGCTGCTGTGAAAGCCTCCCTTGAGACTAACACCTGATTCGGATCACACCAACACCAACAGCGAAACAGATTTCTGAATTACGTCCCATATTCATAACTATTATTTTTTATAACGTGGATAACATGAAAAAACGATGGCTGTTGGCTTTAAAAACGAATGGGATTTTAAAACAATAATATTGTGTCCCTGATCGCAGTGAAATTTATTATCAAACAGTTTGAGTTTCTACAAGAACGTTTGATTTTTTATTCAGTTATGTTGATCTGTTCCTTAGATAATGTTTGATAAAGGAACATTATTTATAATACAATAGCATTTTTATGTCGTAAACTCCTAACAGAATCCTCATTCTCGTGGGTTACGGCAGGAAACCGTCTATTCCATCAGTTGATAGTTGATAGAAAATAGCCGAGTTATGTTGGAATACGCGAGTGGTCACATATTTCCTCTGAGCAGTTGCTTTTTACCGTTGGGTTAACTGCGCGTCCTTTATTTGCACCACCTGATAAATCAATTATACAAGCACTTTTTCCAAACAACAATCATTTATCTATATATTTGGAAATGGAAAAAAAGTAACTAGGTCCCAAAACCTTAGGTGGTGGGTGATATAAATTGTACATATTATTATTTATTATTGCAATACGTATTGAATAAATAAATGAACATGTTTTTCGTTATATATTTCTGCGAAATTCAAATAATATTGTGAGTAAACAAATATTAATTAATTGAACACAAATTCTAACTTCCAAAACAAACACACAGGTTCTGCTTTCATTTACATGAAATAATAATAATGTTATTTACTTCTAGAAGGCACCGAAATGTTAATGAAATTTAAATGAACGATGGTACACTTAAGAAAGTTTCATGATGTCACTTAAACATTAATAACGCTGGTTTCCGGTAAACAGGGATACGTCGTCGGATGATGATGACGTATATGCTGTACCCATAGAATAAAGAAGACTGTAGAGTGTAGATTGTACAGACACAACACCCGTCGACCTGAAATCGACCTTTAATGAGAGGGCTTATTTAATCTGAAATGCTCTTTAAATTTCAAATAGATATTGAAAATCTCGCTTTTATGAAAGGGTTCTGAAAGTCTTGCAACTGTTTTTCTGCCGATTCCACGCCTACTCCACACCTCTTTGAAAAATCATAAAAAGTTATGAAAAAAATAGCCTAACGTAACCTATATAAACGATTTTTTATATTTTTTTCATCACTTTAAAGGAGGTGTTCAGTTGATTTCATTTTGAATTCTTATTCTTGTTCGGTTACTTTTTCTGCCATAATATTTTAGTATACGGTGAACATTGTGACGATTGGATCGTTTTATTTCATACCGAACTATCATCACGTATTGAACACGTACAAATAACCATGAAAACGGCGGATTACACACCTAAAGCTAGACACTTTGTGAGGTTTCTTTCAAGGGTTTAGTCTCGCTAAGTCGGAAGCTATGCGGTTTACTAAGCTTGTAGAAGTATAACCATATTTCGTATCGTATGACCGACTTTCCTCGCAACTCTTCAACCGGCAACGGGGAACTTTTCTTTTGTATCTACATATCGGTTACTTTAAAAGTTTTTTCGAAATGATGAATATTTTCTTGTGAGGTTTCTTTCTGATGCACGTCGGGAGGAGTCGGAATCTATACTTGGAGTTAATGTTGCATAGAATCAGTGAAATTATGTTTACAGATACAACAATCTTCCCGAAAGGCTTTTAAATTATTTATAAGCAGTGAATTAACATGTTTGCAAAATTTCTAAAATCAATAATTTTCATACTATGATGAAGAAATCTAATATACGTAATCTATCGTTGTATAAGTGTTCAAAATAAATTAAGCCCACATTTACACAATAATTCACACAACAATAACATCGCCAGTTAATTAAACATGTTAATAACTCACAATGCTATTCATTTCCGCTTTCCTATCTACACTATCTAGGTCGATCAATTTCCTCCACATATTCGTACCTTCACTTCGTTCACACATTGGGGTTTTCAAGTTTTCGTTTTAGCTGATTTTATCATTTAACAATATGTGTATCTGAATTTCAAGACATTTTATCATGAATATCAATTGCGTAGGGGGCTTTCCATGGGATGCATAAGTAAAGTATATAAAAATGACATACAGAGATATTTAATTCAGTTTATTTAACAGTTAAATTAATTTAAATATAATAATATAAACACATCATTATTATGGTGACCGGATAACTCCGAATGAAACAAACACAGAACCACACCAGAAAAGTCATTAAGAGTGATGAAAAAATATATAAAAAAAATGGTTAAATAGGTTACGTTAGGTTACAGTTAGGGGCTATTTTAAAATTATTTTTTTATAGCTTTTATTGACTTTTCAAAGAGATGTTGAGTTGTCTTTATTCTCAGTTGCCATGGAACCCATTACTATATAGGTTTATGATTCTGTATAATATTATTATACAGGGTAAAGAATTTGAAGGACCTTACTAATAAACGTATTTTAAATTTTACACAACTGAAAAACAACCAATAGTTTATGGTAAATGGCAGTTTAACAGTTGTCCAAAATTTAAAACACATTTCTTAGTAAAGTTAATGATATATAATATTATAGTGTTTCGTGAACGCCACATCAGGAAAACCTATAAGATAGATAAATAAATTTTAAGTTTATACTAGGGTCAGCCAAAAAGTAAGGCCTCCTATTTTTTTCTCCTAATTGTCAAGAAATAACAAATGCAATTACATAGGTTGAAAACCGCCCTATTGACGATTAATTTGTTACTTTTCAACATAATATCCGTCCATTTCCACAGCTTTGGTCCATCTTTTAACAATGTATACACCATCGCCACAACTTTCCCCGCCGATCACACAGTTTTGAATTTTTTTGTCCTTGGTGAGTTTGTGTGATGTCATTCCATTGACTGCCTCTATGATTCAGGTTAAAAAAAATGAACCCATATTTCGTCTCCGGTCACAATTTTTTCCAGAAATCAAGCGCTGCAAGTGTTGTGGGGCTATTGTTTTTCTTGTTTCTTTATTCTGGCCAGTTAACTTTCCTGGTACCCACCTTGCACAAACTTTTGTTGAATAATCAGTTGTCGAATAATCGTCATCACACTGACTTTACTGAGGGAGAGAATGCGACATCTGTGGTTATCTGGGGTCACCACGAATGGTGGTGTCATCATGAACTGGGGTCATCAACTCGCGTACAGTCACTGCAATCAACGGCCGGCGCCGTTCCGCATTTTGTCAGAAAGCTGTGTTTCAGCTTCGTTGCAGCGACGGACCCACCTAGCAGTGCTGACATCCACAGTTGCATCATGGTACACATTTTTCAGTCTTTCATGAATGCGAACGGGCATTTCATCTTCAACAGTCAAGAATCAATCACAGAACGCTGTCTACGACTGCAGTGCTGCCACCTGTTGACGCAAAAAGTTACTATTGCAGTAGATTGTAGAAGAAGGTTTGAGGAATAGCACCAAATTCAAAATTTTCACTTAACTAAATTTATTTAAGTAGAAAAAAAATAGGAGGCATTACTTTTTGACTGACCCTAGTAAGTTAATTTTTTTCTTTGAATGCAAAAGAATCGTTTTTCAAAAATTATTATTATGTTAGGCATATACAAAACATGTATAATAATATCATACCTTCGCATTTCATTTGTATTCAGATTTATAAAATTATTTACTTATTAGAGATGAAGTCCCCGGCGTTTCAAAATCAGATGTAGACAGTAATTTTCATCTTGTTCTGAACGCTAAGTGTGCAAAATTTCATCAATCTCTGAAAAAGCTGTAGATTTGTGTAAAAAACGAAGCCACGCCGCAGACACACGTCTTTATATAGATAGATAGGAAAAATGATTTATATTAAAAGCAGAATGTATGTTAACTGGCTTGTATGTTAATTGGCTGCTAACTGGCTTGCTTTAAATCAGGGTTTCCCAACCTTTATTTCGCCGAGCCTACCCGGACAAAAAAAAAATATTTTCATGCTCCCCTTAATAAAGCTTCAACAAAAATAAGAAACACATTTTTTATATTAACTAAATTATTTATTTGAATTTCAAATAGGTACAATACAGATACAATATATTTATTTATTAAGGATCTTTAATAGAAGAGTAGGTACACTTTTAATCATTAATTACTTTTACATTTACATTTTTTATTTTCTTTTAATTAAACATATTATTCTATTATTTTTTATTTATTTATTTAAATTATATTTTTATAATAAGATAACGTCTAACAACTTTCAAAGTAATATTAGAACAAATAAATAAAAAAACTTAATGTAGGTACTAATGAGATACTTGAGCTTGCATGCTATGTACCAGTTGGTCGATTCTGGGTTCAGTCTTTGCTAGAGCTATAGTTAAATTGCTATGGACGGCGATTTCGGTGTTTAGTTTTTATTAAAACTAGAGCTGAAAAACCTGTCCCGCATAAATAAGTGGACGAAAATGGAATAAGTATTTTCAAAGCAAGAGAAGCAACTTTCGGATTAACAAGGTATCGTTTGATCCAAAATTTCTCTAATTTATTAAATATTTCACTTAACAGACTTGAAACGAAACTTGGATTTTTTTGTGAACCAACTATTGACAGGAGCGAGTACGGCACGCAATTGTTTTACGAGTGAAAGATGGATTCAAGCGGGAAGGTGAAGCGGGGGTGCGCACCACACGTCGTGTTGTGACTTGTCGAAACTTGTATAGCAGCGATTGAATGGCAATTCGGAACAGTTAATTTACCTACGCGTTAAATAGATTTTTTTTCGGAAATGCAAACGTACCTATTACGCCCCCCCCTGACATTTCTCTACGCCCCCCTGGTTGGGAAGTCCTGCTTTAAATAATCAAGTACTTACATAAAACAATTCACCGTAATAAAGTTCAATTTAGGAGTAGATAATACTGGGTGTTGATTTGGAATAACGGTTAATAATGTATTTTCCTAATTATTTTAACACAATTACCGATAGCCGGACAATCATATCAATTTGGTAATAATTGTAATAGCAGTCAGTTATTACTTACTATAATACCCCCACGGTAAAATAGACCTCCAAATTTCATCCTCAGTTCAGGTGGGGTGTGGGGTATGGTATGGTTTTGTAATTCATCCATTTCCTATGGAATAATCGTATGGGGAGGAACATACAATAACCATCCAAAACCAATGATGGACTTTCTGTGCATTAGAAAATGCACAGTAGTCCATCATTAAGGTAATGTACCAGAAGGCCTAGGCCAATCAGTTATTTCAGAAAAACTGAAATTATTGAACTAATGCGGATCTACTGTATCCAATGTCTTAAATTTATATTTTCTCGTCCTAAAAATTTCAACAAAAACACAAATCATTCTAGCCAGAGACATACCCACGTGCGTGTACACAGTGCCCTACTGCAAAGCCACGTTAGCCCAAAGCACATTAACTGTATTGCCCCAAAATTGTTTGAATTCCCTTCCCAATTCCATCAACACGTGTCAAAATCGGAATATATATTTAAAAAAAAAAATTAAAAGCTGGTAAAAAATAATTTCGAAGAGAGTAAATTTTTTCTATAATTTGTATTTTCTATTTCTAAATTCCTAAAATATTTCGTGTCTTTCTGTACATTTATGGAATTTATGGAACGCGAGAGAGGTGAGGGAAACGTGGGAGGGGGGTTCGCGTGTCATTGGAGCGAGAGGGGAGGGGAACGTGGGAGGGGGGTTCACGTGTCGTGGGAGCGAGACGAAGAAGGGGAACGGGACGAATGGGAAAGGACCCGCAGGGAAAAATACATTTATTAAGTGGCATTGCAACGCACGCCGGGAACTCGTTAATATAATAAAAAAACTATCATACTGAATTACAAACATATATTTCATATTGCTGATTTGTTTGACGGCGATCCTTGATTGTTTCATTTCCCAAGGAATATAGAATTTTTTTACGTTAAATCCACACAAGAGGCCCGAGGCAAAAAAATTCCTCAAGGCCTTTGTGATCTTTAGGGATGCTGTGTGGAGTGTCTTTTGAGGGAAAGGAAGGAGAGGAAGTACTGAGAAGGAAAAGGTGTGAGGGGTAGGTAGGAATCTGTCAATGCGTCCAGGAGTGAAAAATTAAAAAAAAATATTATATATTTCTCGCGTAAGAACAACTCATACGAGTACCTCATTAAACCGCGAAATGTCATTTCAAATATTTAACCATGTTTTAAAAAAAATAATAACATTCCCCAATAACTGATTTCTTAATATTACTTGATTTTTTTAAAGATATACAATAAATCAAACGGTTTTTTGTTCTTCCCGAAAACCTATGTAAAATGAAATACGCGGTGTTATAATCTGATCGACGATAATGTGTTTTATTAATCAATAGTCACCAGCGAGTAGGTACTAGGTAATAATTACAAATTTCTCATGCGCCTAACGACAAAATACTATGTTCAATTGTTATGAACTAACAATTCATAACAACTATGTTGTTATGAATTGTTTTAATTAAAAACTAAAATTTTAATGGAATAACTTTTGAAGGTTATACCCATCAAAGTGATTTATCATTGAATGAGAAGATAATATTTTTGTTATTTATTTTTGGGGTGTTATGCCGTGTTTCGCTACCTCCTTCTTTAGCCAACGTTTCGGACAGCGTTACAGTGTCCATCATCAGGGCAGATGGGCAGATGAGCAGATGAGATGGGCAGATCTGCTCATCTGCCCTGATGATTGACACTGTAACGCTGTCCGAAACGTTGACTAAAGAAGGGGGTAGTGAAACACGGCATAACACCCCAAAAATAAATAACAAAAATACTTTTGGCCGTGAAAATCTAAAAACATACCCAAGAAGATAATACTACAAATCTAAACGAAACATGGAACAGAACGATGTTTATTTTAGATTAATAAGTATTATCTTCTTCAATGATATAAAAACATCATTTTTCTCCAGAGAACATGAACACCTATCGTTTTTAGTACCGAATAACTTCACACAGGCATATTTTTTAATTGGCAAAATAATTAATTCCTGTAGTTTATTTCATGAAATCTAATGTTTCCAATTCTATTGTCTTGTTTTATTTCGTTTAAACTTAAGTTACTAATTCGACTGTAAGTGTGACTAGTTTTGCGAACGTATAAGTTTTGTTCGATAACCAACATATTGAATTTTGAATTGAAAGAAGAAATATAGGAGGAAGAATGAAGTGAAGAGAAGACCAGGTAAGTACGAAGGTATGATTGGAACCTCGATCGTCAAGTCGGCAACAAGTACTAGTTATTACCGCGGCCCCGTTTTCTGCTGCAGGAGATTGAACTTCCGGCTGGGTAATCGAATTTGGAAGAGTTACAGTACAGTTAACAGTGCTTCAATTACCGGGGAGAATGGAATATAACGTCATGTATTTATTTTAATATATCACCTGGTGGTGGTGGTGTGCACTTATAATAATATTCCTACTCAACAAAGCTCGCAAAAGTGCGATGGCGTGTTGTCTGCTGATTAGTATGGACAACTTTGATTTTATGCAGGTGATTTTTCGTATTGCGAATGTTGAATCAATCTTCCGACAAACGTGACCATGCAGCAAAAAAACTTGCGAGTGGTGAGTGTTGGCGTGTTGAATCTTTTTTTCAGAATGTAGATAGGTTAGCGCAACCCCGTACGTCCCATAAAGTATAGGTACAATAAATTGGCACATAATATGAACATATTATATGCCAAGTTAAAGTGCATTATTACATGTAATAGTGAAATTGAAATTTGCAGAACTTTATCTCTATACAAAATTTCTGCCCGCAGAAACTCGGCTTAAGCTGGTTTGAAAAGAAGTAGAACAAAATTTGATGCCGAAGCCCTGCCAAGCACAATAATTTTAAATGACGACCTGATCATCGCTTTCTTAAGTGGAGGGGGGGGGGGGGTAAAGGTTTAAACCTCATTTTAAAATTTGATGCCGAAGCCCTGCCAAGCACAATAATTTTAAATGACGACCTGATCATCGCTTTCTTAAGTGGAGGGGGGGGGGGGGGTAAAGGTTTAAACCTCATTTTAAATGTACAACATGTCAAGAGTATTATTATGTCAAAATTTCAAGTAAATCGGAACAAAACCAACGAAAATACAGCATTTTAAGCGACCGGCCCACCTGCTCTATTTAAATCGATTTTCTCGCAAATAAATTTTTAAAGTATGTGAACATCATAACTCAAAATTTATTTAACCAATCTTTTTGAAAATTTGTACACCATTTCTACACATAAATCAACGACGAAGAGTTTTTTTTTTATTTTTACCATTTTTTTCCATTTTATAATAACAAATTCACCGAAAAAAATCGCATTTTTGACTTCAACATGCTGCAAAAAAAACGCTTCATCACTACCTGGGAAAACATAGAACCTTTTTAACTCATTTCGATTTTTTGTTTCAAATGATTTGTTAACGAGTTATGGTTCACCGCAAAACACCTTTTTTTCGAGAGATTCCTCCGGAGATTCGCTCTCACGGACTTATTTATTATTATTTTAAATTAAAAAAATTTTCAAAGATTCTTCAGATGTCATCCTATAACATAAAAGAATAAGCCAACATTATTCATACCTCAAAAAAAAAATCATGAAAATATGCCTTTTTTTCGCCTTTAAAACCTTACCTCCCTATTACGTCTTCTCAAGACAAAAAAAATACTGCGGTTGAAAGGAGTTGAGCTGCTCATGTAATATATATTTTTATAAAACCCGACACTTATTTTTATTTTTATAAAGCCGTAACTACTAAAAATTGAGTTCAGATTACCCGTTCGATCGGTTTTCTGGAAAAATTGTTTTACGAAGTTTGGACGGGAACCCAACACATTTTCCAACAAAGTCACTTACCGGTCGGCTTCTGAACGCCGTTCTCTCATATCTTGGGGCGCTTTGCAATTAAAAGATAGGCTTTATTTATATAACATTAGCACGATCAAATTATTCTATCTGATCTCCATTTCAAAATTTTGAAAGCTAAGAACTTTTGCAATAACAATAAAATTGTTAAATCATATCTCGGGCGTTGTTAATCGTTGAAACTACTAGGGGAAAAACTAATAATAATAATTCATTACAAATTTATTCATCCAAGTAATCATCACATCTGCGAGAAGTTAATTAAAATCGGTAAAAACAATAAAAAACATTCAATCATTTTTTTTTGTTAATTTGAATTTTGGTTTTGTGAAAAAACCACAACAAACAATAAATAAAATTAAACCTTTGAGAGTTTGAGCTATGATTGGTGCCGCAAATGTTAGACCAGACATTTGATCAATGCAATGATGAAAGAATCATTAAATATTGAGAGGTCTCTCTCTATTGTTGTGTCCTGTTGTACACAATAACTTCTTTTTTTTAAATCATAAAACTGAAGGAGTATTCATAGGTATATTATTATAATCCTTAAAAATATATTAACAACAAATAAACGTGTAAACAACTAATAAACGTGTAAAAAAATTAACATATACCTACACTGAAATTATCATATTATTCTAGTATATTTCAAATACATGTAACATTACAAAAATGCAATGATAAAATGGTAAAAGTGATACGAGTGATAACTCGGGATATTCAAATGATTTGACTTAACGCTAATTTGTTATTTGAACAACTCACATAGGTCTCGTAGAAATCGTTTTGTCTTCCTTACTAGCATGGTTAGAAATATGATCCAAAGGATATCAGAAAGAAAAAACACCACGCTTTATATTAAAGCGGCGTTCCCCACTCAAAAATAAGAGGATGGAGAGATACGTACTTACGAATGTTGGACAGAGCGCGCTAATATTTTAAATGATAAAATTGGAGCGAAAATTGTGAAAATGCTTAATAAAATATGATTCGTTTAAAATAGAGCAAAAATCTCGTGGAAGGCATCTTAAGTATCATTTAAAGAAACATTGTGAATTTTTTCACAAATATAACTTCTAAAATAATATAATTAGACTTGTTTTTAATAATTTTTGGAGCATACTTTGCGATTTTTTTCTATGGTGCGAATTTCATATAATTTGCGTTTCGGCGTGGAACGTATCTAGACATTATCTTTAAAAATAACATATATTTTTTTAAGAGCTTAAAAACTTCAAATGTTTAAGGGAGATATGTAAGAAATCGGTACCTTTCAAAGCCACGTCCTTTCCAAGTCATGTCCATTTTCTAATTCCTACGCCGAGACACGCCAAAGTGAAATGGCTTTGTTTTTCGTAACCAGAAAACTAAAAATTCCCTTTCATTGCCTACTGCTCTTCAATATTTCCAAATGCAGGGTTCAAAAGACTTTCTGGGAGCTTTTATTTATATTTTTTGTTGTAGAAATTCGTAATAAAACAATATTGACGTATTTTTATGTAAAAATGACAAAATCTTATGTCGCACTGCATCTCTACAGTTCTGAAATCTGTGCATGAACAATTTATGGGTACAGTACTTACTAATATCCAGAACTTGGCTGAGTGCTTGGCTTGGTTGAGTGCTTACTAATATCCAGAACTTGGCTGAATTTAAACGGGCTTTAAAAACAAATTTATTTAAAAATCGTACCTTTCATGAATCATAACTCTTTTCAATATAATCTAATAAGCCATGTTCTTCAGGTTTCCGGTAATTGTTTGGTTTCGGTTGCCTCTTTACTGTATTTTTATGTTTAATGTACACTCCGATTTTTTTCTTATTTCTAAACGAAACTGCCTCCTGTTCTATGTTATATTTAACTCTTAATGATTCTTGTTTAAGGGCACCGTTATGGTTTAGCATTATCTATTGTCCTTTGCCAAAACAACGCCGTTGTTTGTATAAACTGTA
This sequence comes from Glyphotaelius pellucidus, assembly GCA_936435175.1. Taxonomy (NCBI): domain Eukaryota; kingdom Metazoa; phylum Arthropoda; class Insecta; order Trichoptera; family Limnephilidae; genus Glyphotaelius; species Glyphotaelius pellucidus. The sequence goes on along the minus strand of OW386540.1, from coordinate 21,166,048 downwards.
TATTCTTTGTTTCATAGTTTTTGATAAATTTTGTAAGGACTCCTAAGGAACACTATAATATGATTACTCTTAAGTTTATTATAGCTAAGCGCACTTGAAGTGAAATTACACAAAACTGCGCTATATAAATACTAAGTTATTATTATTATTATTATTACAGAAACTGGCCGCCCGCTCCCGATGAAAGGGCGGCAGCGTTCAATACGGAAGCTGCACTCATCCGAAGAAAATAACCGAAAAAAACTCCAATTCGCTCTGACGTCTAATAGTTGAGAGGGGGTCAATAATAGGAGCGCATAAATGAGACATTTGTTCGAAACTCTCTCATTAGGCTAAGTAATAACGGAAAACGCTTTCAAACTTACGGAAAATATTCCGGGCCGGCAGAAATATATTGACTTCTATTTTATTTTACACTCGAAGTTTTCTGGCGAGAACTTCAAATATACTTTAGAGCAATATTTGGGAATGGGGCGCGAAAGCTTTCAGTTTAAACGTATTGTTTTGGCATCCTAGTCGCCATTGTAATAAAGTAAACTATCCTTGAACTAATTGATGAAATTATCGTATTTAAGGGCCAGCACTTAAAAATGACGCTAAACATCACTTTATAGTATGCTTGCTCAGGCAATACCACATATGATTTATCTGCATCATTTCGTCATTTATGAAAAGCGTAACTTAAGGCAGTATTCTAGTCTAGAAAAAAAAACAATTTGTTATTTTCAAAGTTTAAATTTTCAAAAATATCTCCTTCAAAGGATTTTTCGAAATTAGCATTATTTTAAAAGTTATAATCATTTTAATGTCGCGGTTTAGACGGAATCTAACCAAAATCTAAATAGAACAAAATTTTAAACCCATTTTTCTCCAAACCATTTTTTTCGAGGCGGTTGACAAGATATCTCAAGTTCTATTAAACCAATTTACTTGAAAATTAGTGTGAGCCATCTCTATACATTCCTCTATGGCGGGAACTAGAACTATAACAAAATTTCAATTTTTACTATTTTTTAAAAATTTGGAAAGTCAAAACTGGTACAAAAACGTCTTTTTTATTTCAGACAACCGCCATTTTGCGAAAAAAATTTATTTTACTTTTCCTTAGTTCGGGCCTTATTTGTTTGGATAAAGAATTATTATTTTTTTAATTACTGGGAGGGTTGCAATCGTGTCAACCAGGGCGCGCCATTTTTTGAGACCCTGTAACTTCAACACCCTGTAACTTTCAGAATTTTTATTTTTTTAGTTCCACTCTTTTTTAATATATTCTTTAATGTTTAATAAATATTTCATAAAATAGAAGTTGGTAAAAATACTATTGGTTTTTTTTTTTGTTGCACCTGAAAAAACACCTAAAATTCATGCCTCTAGACTAGAATACCCCTTTAATCAATGCGCACTCATAACGTTCCCCTAATTAACACAATTAAGGCCCATAGGCCCACATGTACGTTCACATTAACGAAAACTTCACATATTTTTAATATACTATCTTTTATCTAACCCCGCCCGGTAAAATGCAAAATTACTTCAGATATTTCATAGAGGCAAGTCGTTGGTACCGACCCCAGTATTTATCGATAAAACCTTGTAAAACTGTTTGCATTAATTTTATTCATTTAAGTAGTTTATTTGTAGATTGTTTCGGGTAAAAAATCTGTTATTTTATTAGTAGGTTGTTTCGAGAAAAAATCTGTAAATTCCAAACGGATAGTTAGGAAATGTATTAGGTTTCCAGTGACAAAAGTCCTCAAACTGTAATTTTCTATGAAATAATATGAATATCAAAATGTTCGTAATTAGGTGTAGTTTGAAAACCAGCGAAAGCAATTTCGAACGTTTCAATTAAAATTCCAGTAGATGTCTACGTATTTATTACTCGCAATTTTAACTTAGAACCTTTTTTCATTGGAAAAATTATACATTTTCATAACTACCCCTATATTTAGTGATATAATAAAACACAAATAAAAATTATTTGTACTTAATTTTGTGTATTATTAATTAAGTGGAAATAATGTTTATATGTGTTTTATTATGTTATTATAGTGGAATTCCACCACGAATCGTCTGTATTAAAAATAGAAATATTAAAAAGTGCAAATACCTATATAGGATTTATAGATAAAGCATTCGTGGTATTTCTTGCTTTAACAGACTACAATGTTTATATTTGAGTGCTGACTGTTAATTATTATAATATTTTTTTACATTAACCCACTTGGGGAGACCTACGGCAGAGGTGTTGGTTATGCAAAAAATGGTTATCGGGGCGGCGGTACCCATAACCGCCTCCCAAATTGTTTCAAAGAATGTTGCGAAACTTACATTGTAAAAAAATTTCAAATGTTGATACAATCACAGATGACACGGTAGATTTGATTCCAACCGGTTAAACCAATGGGCAATGTGGGAATAATATGATGTAAATGTTTTGTTATTCCTACAATAAAATGATTGCAATATTAACCAATAAAATGAATGCAATATTAATCTACAACTCGAATAACTCACAGTTGGTGCAGACTAAAGTTATTTACTGTCAGAAGTCAGATTGAAAATAATTATTTTATGTGTCACGCTACTGTAATCCATACTTTTACTTACTAATATTATAAATGCGAAACTGCTCGAGTTTGTTTATGACCTTTTCACGCATAACACAATATAAAGACTTTAAAAATTCATTCACCAATAGAAAGCTAAATTATATGCGCAGACTATACTTTGTATATGATGGTAAGCTCTGGCGTAATGAAATTATAAATATTAATATATTATATTTGTTATACGTTTTCTGTCGCTAACTAAAGCAAATTTTTGCTAACGTCAGAAAAAAATCGTTTCCATGGAAACGATTGCTACTGCTTCAGAAAATTCAAATATTAGAATATGTTTTATTTTTTTGGACAAGCTTCTGTTTTGGAATAAATGTCAGTTCCTACATTAAAAATATAATTCGTAACGATTATAAAGACTGAATAAATGAACTGAATAAAGAGTGTAATTTTTTATTATATTCACAAACTTTCAAATATTTAATTAAAAATAAACATCCGGAATGTTTGTAAGCGCATAAATTCCGAACGAATGAACAAAATTGGATAAGTAATTTTTTTTTCTTTGAGCTATAGCATTATGAAATTTAGGTGGTAGGCGCGATGTTTGAAAACTGAATGTAAGGGAATGAATATATGGAATGCGGGAGGGGATGGGGGTGGGGTGGGGGGGGGGAGATAATTGAAAAGTGCAAGCGCTGCAGTAATTTCCCGTAATACCATGCGAGCGAAGCCGCGGGGAAAAGCTAGTATTCATTAAAATGCCACGAAAGAATTCACCACTAAGTTCTTATTGTATTTTTTTTACCAACAACAGTGTGATAAATTAGTTTTTGGAAGAATTTCGATTATTTCTTTATTCTTTGTATATAAAATTGTATACTCCACATAAATTGATTGCCCTAATTACTGGGTTAAATATCTCATTTAATTGCAACAATTCCAACGCTGATTCCCCAAAATCGAGACTACATAGTTCGGGAAAGGAATAAGGTTAAGAAAATATAAGTCTATCCTTTAAAAACATGGGTAAAATACGATACGATACGATTGTACCACCCCAGCCAAAAGCACTCCTGTCCTGCTTCTTCTTGTGTCTTCTTGTCTCTTCCGGGATCTTCTTGTCTCTTCTTGGCTCTTCTTGCATCCTCTCGCCTCTTTTTTACTCTTCTGGTATTTTGTCTCTTCTTGCCTCTTCTTGAATCTTCTCGTTTCTCCTTGGTTCTTCTTGCATCTTCTTGGATGTTCTCGTCTCTCTTCTTGGTTATTCTTGTCTCTTCTTATCTATTCTTGTTTCTTCTAGTGGCTCGTGACCCTGCTTGCATCCCCCCCCGACCCCTTCCACACGCCTTGTCTCCATTGGCTCTTCTTGTCTCTTCTTGCCTCGCCTTGTCTCCTCCTGGTTCTTCTTGATTCTTTTTGAATCTTACTTCTTATCGCCCGTTCTTGGCTCTTCTGTACCCTTCTTAGATCTAGCTTTGGATTAGAACTAGCCACTTTGTCCCGCCACGCAACCCCAACCCGCTCCCACCCATTCACCCTCTCGCTGTTTTTACCCAGTGGTATTATTGGCTTCTGAAATATGCCGCTTTCTTCCTACTGAATCTTCTAATTTCCGTGAAATATATAAATAAACATGATAAAAATAAAAAAAAACCTCACCAAGAAATTCAGAATTAAAATTCCTTGTCTATTCACAGATTTCATGTACGAACAAAAGGACACTCCTCTGAAATGTAAATAAATAAAGGCCGACTGGAAAAAAACACGAACAATTAAGAAAAAATATTTAAAACAGTGCTCTCTATTATTTATATTATTGTGAGATCGGCTACGCAAGATCAGGGTATTATGAAAATAAACTATCTTCACCCCATCAACAAAAATAACAAACTCTTCAACCAATAAATAAAAGTGAATATATCTTATCTTATTGGTGTGATGCATTTCTTGTTTCCTTAATGTTGGTTAACACCACTTGACATGTCGAAGACAGTCCGTTTACAAAATCACACAAAGAACGCGTATTAAGTTTTAAAACACGTAATTAAAATTGAGCGTAACTTCTTTCTCAAAAGAGTTAAAATTATTTCGCGAAGTTTATTAGATATTATTGATTATTACGCGTGTCTATGACAATTTTCAGAAAGGATTAAAAAATTAATTACCTTCAGGAGACCATAAGTAAATAACCAATTTTATTTTCTTAAACTTTGTCGTTAGATCGTTTCTACGTACCCTGTTTACCAATTCAATATTATTTTATTAAGGTGATGCAAATTGGTTTGAAAATTTTTAGATGCTTTATTTAAATACTGCGAGTAAAGCACACATTTGCCTTTCAAATCATCGAGAATTCTTTTGATAAAAATGCCGAAAAAACGTTAGAAAATCCGCTTTAAAGTTCAAAATCTCTTTCTTACGAACCCCTTTTCGGTTATGTTTTATTGTACAATATGGGAAACTTCATTCTTTGGAAAATTATCGTAAAACATTTCAATATTTGTGCCTGATCTTTGCAAAATAAAATAAAACATGCTTTTTGGTTTTGTTTTTTCCTGAAGAAATCAAAACGGGCGGCTTGTGTTCAACGGGAATTTAAACCTTATCGCCATCTACCTAAGTACTGTTATTGTTAGCGGCCTGATCACGAATTTTACACCACGCGGTGTGACCTTAAAGTCCTTCGTTAAAATAAAATGTAAATCTACAGAACTTAATATCACCAGAACAGGTCCAATTCCCTTTTTCTAGTAGCAGAACTTTGTATTACAAAGTACAAATTATAATATTTTCAAGTTATAATAATGCCAAAGAATATGTTTCAGCAAAGATCAATCGTAGGATATTTTTTTCGAATTCAATTTGTCAAATAATTTCATTTTTCGTGAGAGAAAAACAACTTCGAACAGACTCCGTGATTCTTTCCATGTTATTTGATGCTAGCGCAAAACTCGTGCAATATCACGTCATAGTCCGAATTATTGACGAATCAGTTCTAATTTTTTAAATGGCACAATCATTTTTTTCTGTTAAATTAACGTAATCATTACTTTAATCTTCACACAATCCGTATGACACTTGGTAATCTTATAAATTTTACATATTTTGTATTTCATGTATTTTTTCAGATGTATGAAAAAATCTTGCATAAATCTTAATAAAGATTCAAAAACAAACTTAAATTTAAAGCAAATTTGAGTTTATTAAACCACATTCACGAAGGACTAACGTAAATCACGGACAATAAGTGTATTTGATGATAGAAAATTTATAAAAGCTATTCCATTGTTGTCATAAGTAACGCATATCGTTTTAAATTGAATTTTGTCAAAAAAACTTTTTAGATTCTAGTAAGATATGTTGTTTTTCAACACCTTATTCCTGACTTGAGTTATGGCATCAATAAAGTGTGAATACAGAAATATTCCACCAGGGGTACCAACAAAATTGCATCATTATTTCATTTTTGACGTTCGCCGACAAATGGGATTCCATTAAAAAGCCCTTCAATCTTGTGTTTTTTTAACATATTATTCTATCAAAGTAACGTACCGAATGAAAGGGAATATAATATATTGACATTGTGTTATTTTCGTTCAATCACTTGGTTTTTGACTGTAAAAGAAAAAGATTTATGTTTTATCAAGAAGTCTATTAGCGATATCAGTAATAATTAAGTTAATAAAAAATAGATTATTCAACAGAATTTTTAATATTAACCCTTTTAATCACAGGTGACCAGCTAACATAGGTCTCATATAAATCGTTGTGTCCCCCTTTTCGTCATGGTGAGAAATATGAAGTGTTAAAAAGAGAAAACTCCATGATTTGTATGCAAATCTAGAATTTAACCAAAGAAAATTTAAATGTGCACCTCTATGAAACCAAAGTTTCCGGTAGCAATTTGAGAAAAATGTATAAATTTTTTCTCGTCTCTTCTGGGCTCTTATAGTCCCTTCTTGGATCTTCTCGCCTCTGCTTGGTTCGTCTCGTCTCTTTTTACCGCAGATTGAATCTTCCCGTCTCTTGTCGGCTCTTGCTGTTTTTTTTTTTTTTTTCTCTCTTCAAGCCTCTTGTCTCTTCTTGGATCTTCTGGAATCTTATCGTCTCTTCTTACTTCTTCGTACCTTTTCTTGCATCTTCTCGCCCCTTCTTGACTCGTCTTGAATCTTCTAACAGACTCTTCTTGTCTCTTCTAACCTTTTCTTGGCTCTTCTTGGCCTGTCTTGTCTCGTCTTGTATCTTCTCGTATCTTGTGTCTCTTTGGCTCGATTTGGCTGTTCTTGCATTTTATTTCCCGTTCTTGGCTCACCTTGTCTGGCTTTTCTTGCGGGAGTTTAATCGACGTAGGTGCAGGTGCAGTTATCAGTAATTTTAGAAAAAACCTAAGGTGGGCCGTTTTTAGAACTTTTTAAAGTTTGAATCAAAAGTTTTAATATTTTAAAAATTATACTTTTATTTCTAATAATAACATTCGAAAACGTATTTCATCATCTTTCAAAAACAGTTTTTTTTTAAATTTTTTTATTAATTTATGTATTTTTATTCTCAACATACACTTTACAGATTTTCATTGGTTTATGACTATGTAAATAAAAAGTTTCAGTAACAGAAAAAAAATGATAATAAATGTATGTAAATTCGTTAGTAGTTTTCGGATATGTTCAGAAAATTTACATTTATATCAATTTTATTGCAAAGCGGAAATATTTTGACCTTCTGACAAAATACGCCGATTACTTGATGGTTTGCATGAAAAGAGAGAAAGTCAGAATTGCGATTCCCTCGAAATGAAACGTTGGGAGGGTACTTGTTCGGAACGAGGAGAGTTACTAGGTCAAGTCCTGAAAAGCGTGTTGTGGATAGCGAAGATAAGGGCGTCATCGTTAAGAAACTAAACAAGAAAAAATCAACAAGACGTCTATTCACGACGGCGCGCGACGGATTTAATTACAGGCGCAGCTTATTACAGACATAATTTAGGTACACTTTGTGCGCTGGAACAAGAATCTATTCATCAATTTTATTATGTACTGACCTTAATTTACTGGCAATTCATTTTTTATTGTCCCTAATATTTCTGAAGATATCTTGCTTCCTATTATTTTCCTACACTGCTGTTTCGTAATATTTATGATGAACAAAATAGACGCTTCTGTATAAGGGATATTTCTAATTTACCACATATTTTCTTTGCTTTCTTACGAAAGGTCCAAATATTGATTAATTTCTTTTCATTAATTAGTTTCTTTTCAGCAACAAGAAGTTATTACGTAAGACATTTCAGAATAAAGTATCTACATAATTTTCATGAAACTGGTTTTGAAAAGCAATTCAATCGAGAGCTCTCATTTTTAATAATCACAGGAGTAAAATTTCCGTCATCATTCGGAAGTAATTTTCCTTTTTAGGTTTAAATCGCATTTTGAAACTACTTAGGGACCTTTTATTCGAGAAAATTGAATCATTTCAATTTAAAGAGTATTCACTTTTTTCCAACGAATCTTGAAAATATGTATTTAATTAGTTAGTCGAAATTATCAGGGAAAGAACATCCGCGGGAAATATAGGTAGGTACTTACTTTGAAGTTATAATAATACACAATGTAGTATGCCAACTAACTCTGAGCTAAATAAGCTATTATAATGTTGGTCGTGACACAAATGAGTGGGTGAGGTTTTATTACGTAATATGATTAATATTTAATAAAAAAAAAAGATTTAGGGACGCATAATAAACGATTTCAACAGGACAAAGAAGTCGTAATAATAGAAGAGTATTACGAGATATATACGAGATGATGTAAGAATTTGAATAAAGCAAGAAGTGTGTACCAATACAGATGTGTATGATGCCCTATGGTCTCTGCATAGCCATGCGATAAAACGGTGTGCTTGTTAGGTCTTCATAAATTTTCTTCTTCCTTTGATGGTAAGGCTGGATAATACTTAAGATGAAGTAAAAGAGAATATATGTTACTGAGACAACGCGCGTGGTTGCACAGACCTAGGTCCAGTAGGGCGGGCTTGATAATACAGCTATTTCATCCGCACGCACACGGACACATTCTTAGAATTGTTATATTTTTCTCATGCGTTTTTCGCTTCATGATACTGACAGACATGCTCATTAGTAGCATGCTCTCTTGCTACTAATGAGCAAATGATACCTAGTAGCATGTGTGTTATGCCCAAATGAGCATGCTTTATTGGTTCGCGGATGGTAGGGGTAATGAGCATGCTCATTTACGAGCATGTGTGCAAAACCTATCATGATACTAAAGTCACGCACGCCGTTGTAATGCCATTTCATCCGCACACACTATTCTCTGAATTTCCATTCTTTTCTTATTCCTTTCGTTTTATCTATGAAAGATAAAACTAGATCATGCTATATTTTTGAGCGATTGGTACTACCAAAACCTATCTTTATATTTATTTAATCTATGGGTAACACACATGATTCCTAGATCTGAGGTGTTACGTCTCCGCAAATTTTAAAGTCGAAGAACGTCAACTTCGGCCGCTCAAGTGGTGGCATTTTTCTTAATTGACATTAACGAGTGGAAATAGGAAAACGTTCACGAAGGAAAATAGTTTAAAGGTTCAAAATAGCATATAATAATAATAATATACTTCTGAGTCCTGATTTACCTAACCACATGGAAGTGAATTGCGGCAGGGTTTTTCAATTAAAGACAATTATTTAATAATCGACAATATACCCATACTTGGGCCAAGCGGGTTCGATACGAAAATATCTGTGGATGTTATTGGTTACTAGCCCAGACCCGCGAAAAATTGTGGGATATTATAATTATTATAGGATAGTTGAAGCTTAAGTATTTATAAAATATTTGCCTCAGAATTCCTTTTCAAAAACAAATATCGTCAATTTTCTTTATAACATATACAAATTTGTTTTTTGTTGACAAAAACATCTGTAGTGTATCATAGTTATCTAGTAAACCACGCATTCAAAGTGGAAAAAGCGCAGACATTTGAAAAATCACAAAATCTGACTTTACTCGTCAAGGTTTACCCTAAAAAAAAATAATACACATTTCAAACACAGAATAGAAAATTATAATAATTTATTATTAAATATGCTATATTGCAGGTGGGTACTTGTCTGAATTATTTACACAATTAGTTCCAATTTTGAAAATGACACTTAAATAAGTTGTAAAATTTTAGTACGCAGGTAAAAGAATATAATTATAGTTTTAGAATAGATGTATACTTGACATGATGCATAAAAAAATATAGCTAAATAAAATATAGGTTTGGAGCTTTCGATAATGGATTTGGGTCTGATAGTGTTGCTCCTCCCCATGTATGAGTATTATGTATTTCACAGATTAGAGTAGGACAAAGAGAAGAGTTACTGTATACAATTTTCATACATTTAATAATAATAATAATAGTTGGACAATCTGTACAGCGCTGTTTTGTGAAAAATCATTCCAAGGGCGCTGAAAACTAAACTCAAATATGTTCCTAATATTTTTAAAGAAATAAGTATAATTATGTATTTAAAATTTTAATTTTGTTGAAACAAATATGTTTCAAAAAAATACATTTTGTTTTAAAATGTAGGTAGATACGTAAGTAAATAGAATTCCAAAATAATATTAAAAACAATCCAAGCGCAAAGATTTACAGCAAAAATTTCAGTGTGTGAATGAAACATCAGGACGGAAAGTAGTTTTTAGATCTCAAAGCACGGCAAAGCCATATATCGTCCGGAAGCACAGCGCAAAATATGAACCAATCTACATTTGAAGTTCCATTGCAACGAGTTGTGGTTACCTAATTCCTTAGCGAGCACGGAATGACTTTTCTCAAAGCAAGAGTGCCAGATATTTAATTTAGAACAACATGCGGCCCGGAGTTGGTCGGGCGAAGGAACGCCACGGCCGACCTGGCCGCGTTTAGCGGAAGTGTTCCACTGAGACCGAGGCAGCCACAAACAGCTACTCCTGGCTTGTAATTCATTTAGCTGAAGTTATGAATTATTCAAGGTGTTGGCTGCGTACAAACAAAAGAGGCCGTCTTCAAGTGCCGAAACGTAGGAACAACAAACGCCCCGACCGAAACCCGTACTATTTCTTCTGCCCACAAGACTATTTCGTTCCCAGAATGTCTTAATTGTTTTGCGCGCCGCGATTAATAGACGTGCTTATCATTGACGTGCCGTGACTTTTCATCCAGGTAAAAGTGCTTCTATACCTGTATACTTTTCGTTAATTCATACTAACCAACTACAATTATTATTTAAGGCTCTTCTTATCTCAAATGGTAATAATAAAAGAGATTGTGTACATTATAAGTTATAAGAGATTGTAAAAGATTGTGTAATTGTAATTTCAACTACCAAGAATTTTAATAACAATTAAATCATTTTATTTTTTGTAAATAAAATCGGCACAACAATCCCAACTGCTTTAAACCATCTGAATTCAGTGGCACTATGGCATCCCAAATTGAGAGAGGCATTTTTCGAGTTTGTAGGGGGTGGGGAGGATAAAGTCATGGGAAAGAGGGAAGTTAAAAAGTATCTGGATATTCAGATCTGGTCAACAGGACAAATACGACTTAGATGTCATAAATAAACAGGCTAAAGTTGTATTTTGAAGATACCTTTAGCAGGGCGAAACTCAATCAGATCGAAAACAAGTATTATGTTGGAAATTTTACTTAAGGGGGTATTCTAGTCTAGAAACATTAATTGTAGGTATTTTTTCAGGTGCAATAAAAAAAACAAAGAATATTTTTAATAGCCATCATTTTACCAAATATTTATTAAACATTAAAGAATACATAAAAACCACATACGAAATAATTAAAAATTCAAAAAGTTACAGTGTGTTGAAGTGGGGGGTCTCAAAAATGGCGCGCACTGGTTGACACGATTACAACCCTAGTGTAATCAGAAAAAAAAAAAACAAATTAATTCTTAACCCAAACAAATGCTGCTATAGCCCGTACCAAAGAAAAGTCAAAATATTTTTTTTTCGCAAAATGGCGGCTGTCTGAAATAAAAAAGACATTTTTTACCTGTTTTTTTTACTTCTCCGAATTTTTCAAAAATTGTAAAAAGTAAAGTTTTGTTATAGTTCTATTCGGGGCTATAGAGTAAGGGGCCATCCATAAATTACGTCATACTTTAAGGGGGGGAGGGGGGGTGTAGAGAAGTGTGACAAGGGGTAAGGGGGGGGGGGGCAACAGCTCTGTGATGTCACATGTAAAAATCTAAATTATTAAAATGCAAAACTTAAATGATAGCGAAAAAATGTAAAATTGCAAAATATGTGACGTCACACTAGGGGGGAGGGGGTCTCACAAATGTGACGATGTGTGACAGGGACGGGGGGGTCAAAAAATTATGAAATTCGTGTGACGTAATTTATGGACGGCCCCTAATGTATAGAAAAGGCCGACACCAAATTTCTGGTAAATTGGTTGAGTAGAACTTGAGATACCGTGTCAACCGTCTCGAAAAAAGAACTTTTGAGAAAAATGCGTTTAAAGCTTTGTTCTATTTAAATTCTAGTTAGATTCCGTCTAAACCGCGACACCAAATGGTTACAACTTTTAAAATAATTCGAATTTCGAGAAATCCCTGTAATGAGACATTTTTGAATATCTAAACAATGGAAATATTTAAAAAAAAAATCTAGATTAGAATACTCCCTTAATAAGGAATTTCAGCGAAAAATATGTATTCATATAGATTAGAGATCAACAAAGGCCGATTGTAAATTCATTCATAAGTTTTATTGAATAATTTTATACGTGGAATTATTAAACCGTTATTTCAAAAATAATAAAACACCGCCCCATCAAAATGCCCTGTTTGGTTTGGCAGTTTAGTTTTGACGAAATCAAAACATCATTTGGACTCCCTCTATAATTGTTCAATATAAAAAAAAACTATTACTAATAATCGAAAAATTAATAAACTTTAAAATATAATAATAAAAAATATAGTACATATATTTTATTCTAGGAGTTAAAATTCTAAATATGTACCTACCTACGATTCCATGCCAACTCAATCGAGTCATCTCAACACCTATTTGAAAAGCCATTAAAAGCTATGAACAAAAAAAAATAGCCGTAACCTAACCTAATTTTTTTTTTCATCACTTTTAATGACTTTTCAAAGTTGATTTCATTCTGACTTGAGTTGATTTCATTCTGAGTTGACCAGTAACGCCTACCTACATATCTTCATTATTTATGTTCAGATATGGATTATTATTAATATAGTATAAAATTGTGTAATTGTGCTAATTTGTGAATCCAACTACAAAAACGCAGATCGGGAATTACACGGAAAAATTTAATCGAATACGGAAATGGCTGATTTTAACAATTTCGTAAATTTAAATAACAATGGGGATGAGATACAAACATTTTAGACAGTGTTCTTCAATTAAAAGCGGTTAAATTTAAGAATAAAAAAGGTCTCGGTACGGAGCTCCAACTTACTAACTATTTACCCTGTCGAACAAAAAAGTAATATTGCTGTGATGTCGCACCCCACACGCAACAGATTTGGTGCGTTTGGCGAGCCGTGAAATATTAAAAGTTCGTGAATTATTTGAACTATTAAAATTATTTTTTTAAATATATTATTTTTAATTTTCTGAAAAATTCGGAAAGTTGCACCACGCCCCCGAGTCTAGGATAGGTATTTCTGCGAAGCAACATTCGAACTTTGGCCACGGATCCTTTCAGTTTCCGGACAAATAATGCTCCGACAAATTATGAATGTAATCAATGATTTAATAACTGGCACAATGTGTTTGTGTTTTACGCCTGTTTCTGCATGTTTCAAGCTTGGGATATTCTGAAATATACGAAGCCTCGCTACTTTATAGCGTAGTCTGACAGTGCATTTAAATTGAAAATACATTTTAGGAATTAATTATTACTAGCATCTAAAAACGGAGGGCGACACGACAAAAGCTTTGTTACAAACTTCACGTACGAAGATGGTTTGCATACGTCGCGGCGCCAGTACGCGGCGGCCGTACTCAAAGTCGGGTTCAAAAATTTCAACCGCACAGACGCTAGCATAATAATATTATCTGATGATGATGATTCTACGGACAATTTTTCAAAAGATGGGTGGAGTTTAAGAATCTATTTTAAAACTACCATAATATGCCATATTTATATACAATGTATTGCAATCAAATGCCACGCCAGAAAAAAAGGCCGAGTGAAAGCTTGATGAAGAAATTCGTTTTTATATCGCATAAAAATTAGGGTTAAAATAATTCAGATGAAACGTAAATGTAGGTATTACAAAACAAAAATCAAAACGCGTGAAAAACATAAAGGAAAAATTTTGGTTGAATTCGTTGGGTAGGTATAGGAAATTAAAGACGTAAGACATCGTAAAAAGATCTAATACTCCAATAAAAGGACCTATCGTAAGGTAATATAATACATCGATAATGAAATAAAATATTTTTCATTCATGTTAAAAATTCATTTCTCTCATCAGGGACCTTTTCTCTCTACTTAAAACCTCTTGTAAACGTTCATCGGTAGGTAATTAATGCTTTGATTTTAAGAAATTTTAATTAAGATTCCTGACAATATTATTCCATAAGTTGTTCCAAAAATAACCAGAACTTAAGAGAAAATTCTTGGAAAGAATCGAAATTTTTCTATTTCGAAAGAATCGAAATAGAAAAGTGAATATAAATTATTAAATATTAAAAGGTAATTTTTTCTTGTTTTAAAGATGGTATTAGTTTTTACGATACCTTCAAAAAGTATATAGGATATTTCATTGAATTCTTTGGAAAAATTCCGAAATTCGATGAGAAATTATTATTTATAGCAGTGTATACAACAGATAACCCTCTTTGGCTGGGTAAGCAATGTATATATCTTTCCATGAACTATTTTTTGTCAGTTTCTAATTAGTAAGGTTTTCACATAAACGGTTGTTTATCAAGTGTATAAAATATTCACGACGTTTTCTTAGTAACTCTGTTTAGGTTCAATCTCAGGGAACGTGTGAACTTATTATGTTATATATAGTGAACTACCATGATAATTCCCGTATATTTTCTAAAACCAATTTTTCTCTCTATTTAATTGATTAGAAAATTAGAAAGATGTTTGTGTGCAATAATAATTGTACATTGGGGGTCAGCCGCACAGAAATATGTGGCGGGCCGTAATCTCCTAGGGATCACTCCCTTGTTTACAGCCAAATTCTCCCTGAAACAAAGAAACCCAAAACAGGTGTCAAAATAACCTATTTTCCAATTGTCGGGACGAATAAATTAGAGTAAGTTATTGATTTCCTTTTGTTACATTTAGCTCTATTTAGCTCTACTCTAACTGCGGGTAAAAGGTGTTTAAAAAGTGAAGACAACCTTTTGACATTCCAGAAATGAACAGAGGTTCTTCACTGTCATTCAGTCAACTACGTTATGAAACCTTATATTATTATTGATATCGTGATAAATTTTTGATGTATCCACTATGGCAGGAAATTAATCATAGAGATATTTTGAAATAATTTATTTATTAATGCCCTTTTTGGGGGCTTTTATACATGAATAATAAGAAATATACAGCAATTTATTGTACATAATTGAATTGCCTCAGTAATAATATTTTATATTTGTTTAAAGATAAATTGAAGATGTCCACTGACTTGGTATAATTATTTCCCTCTATTAGTATTCTGGGCAAAGAGGAATACATATAGTACGAATACGTTAGTCCCAGAATTTCTGCACTGAAATAAATCTTGACTTCTTGTATTAGTAGTGGTATCTGGAAGCTTATCAGTTCAAGAAATACCGGACCATCAACTAAATCATTTAGAATTTTATATAAAAATATCAAGTCAGTGAAAATTTTTCTATCTGACAATTTCAACATATATATATATATATATCATTTAACAGAGTGATTGTACCACACAGGGTGAGGCACACAAGACTGTTAATCAGGGCGGTGGTTCCGATCCACGAAGACGTGTGTAGATGTCGGGGAGCGTCTCAGTGTTGCCGCTTGGAGAGCTAGCTTGACAGTGATCAAAGGCTCGTAATTCCTTCTAATAGCCGTACTGGTCCGAAGAGCGTAGAATGTCCGAGGTCCAGGGTTAAGGCGGTGGTCAGAAAGAAAAGAGGCGGATTGAAGCAAGTCAGAGCGTAGGTCGAGCGGGCGGAAAGAGAGATGTTGCAGCGGCGGGTTGTGCTGGATAACTGACTTGGAAAGGGGGCTGCACCCCTATTTAATGCTAAGGCCGTGCCGTGTGGCCGGCCGACCGTTCCCTCTGTCCGCTCGCTCATCCCCGCTCCAACATTTTATTGATCATGTACAAATTATTACAATTGTTTACACATTATTTAAAGACAAGTACGTGGGCACGTTCCGCCCTGCCGGGGGGTCGCGTCGTTCCGAAATACGTCCGTCACAGTGATATAGTGCATATTATAGGCAGTTACAGGCATTATAATCACCATCATAAGTGGAAACAAAGACCAAGAGATATCCCAATCGCCCAAAGGCTAACTTTGTGGGGCTGCAGTTTTGAACTGCAGTTCGTGTGGACCGTGCTACCAAGCCTTTCTACCAGAAGAAAGAGAAGAGGATTAAAGTTTATTCCGAGTAAATTCCAATCTGCGATGATCGCCTGACCTGTTCCATTTCCCTTCAGGAACTCATTTCACGAAACGCTTTACTATGAATCGAATACCTCGCGACTTGGAAATTGGAAGAACTCGATTGAGGAGATGTCTTTCTCAACAGCATTATATAGCACTTTATCAGTACGACCGCCGCTTTATCAGAAACTAGCATTATGTGTCCCGATAGATCAAAGATTGAGATAAAATTGAACCCTATGGCGAAAAATACTCGAACCTAAAATATCGTTATATCCGATCGAGGGGGAAAATCTATTCAGGATACGATGTCAGTTACTCTTAGGCGACAAATCTTCATGGGCCTAACTTAAGGTTTCTTCAATTATGTAACTGGTTGGGATATGATAAAAGATAAACGATTTCCTACTCGCCTACGCATAACGATCGTATAAAATAAAATTATCCGAGCAAATTGAGCCCGAATGCTGTTCATTTTAATAAAAGTAAAAGAGCGTGCCTCTCTATGTAAAATAATATGCTTCCAACGAGCTCTTGCACGGTCATACTAAAGCTTTTTTTAAACAACTCTCTTCGAATAATGTGAACACGAGCAAGTATTCTTTACATTTTGTTAACGCCAATTAACATTAAGTTTCGGATTTGCGCCTTTCAAAACTAGATTTGGATGGTACAGAATTACTTCTCTAAATTTCTAACGATACTGTTTTTCTAACTATCTAAGAACAAATTTAAATGTATATTTCACTTTAAAAAACATTTAGAAACAAAAATAAAAATAAAGCAAAAATAAAAAGTTTAATTAGTGCACTTGCTCCTTTTTTAATGTGTTAGTTCTATTTTATTTTATTTTTCGTAAAAGCAGACTCACGTTCAAAGCTACTAGAATTTCAGTATGGGAATAATAAGACAAATCGACAGGTATAATAAAGCAATAGTCCGAACTTCGACATACTACGTGTTTGGTTGAAAACTGCAAACACAGAGGATCATTAATTAGGTTGCCAAACCACTAAAACCACGACAAAGTCATATTACAAAATCGTTTAAGCTCTATACCAGTAACTCTGCCGCTTCACACAGAGCACTGTGTCTGGTGACCAAATGATTGTCTATTATGTTGGATTTAATACCCCAAAAAACGACAAAGCCTTCAACGACCAATATTGTGACGAAGGCAAATCGTGCGGAGGACCTGTCGACCAGTGAACGTGAAATGCATACATAAAACCAGTTCATTGGGTTTACTTTTGAATGACCGCTCATCCGAGGCATGATTAATGAACCAAAAACTTTCCTCATTTCAGACTTGTTCATTTTACTGCGGCGTTAAAGTAAACATTGTTAGGGGAAGGGGAAATTAAAGCAAAAATAATCATTTTAAATTTACATTTTTGGTACTGGTGTTGGTCCTAGTAATTGCTACAGAAATAACCAAAACAACCTCACTTAAAATACGAGCTTTTAATTTACTCGAACTATCGCGTGGTAGTTCTCTATTTTTATTTTTAAATGTTTTCGGTCTTACGACTCGTCAGAAGACTTTATACTTTAGCTGGCTTTGCCTTCGAGGAACTCACCTTCGAGGAGGTTTTATTGAATTTTAGTCAGCGGGAATTCTTTCTACGTATCTAGATTGTATAAATAGCATATTATTAGTAAGATAACGAAAAGTTATCATAAAAATGTTACATAAAGTAGTCTCAAAGAAAAGAGCTCGGAATCAAAGAAATCTTTTCGTATTTTGAATACGGGAAGGCAATAGAACTGGAAAATAAAAAAATGTTATAAAAATATACATCCACGTACATATCTGTATTTTAAAAGATGCTTCCAAAAGAATTGATTTTTCTTAACTATTTTTTTTTTAATTTAAGACAAAATAATATATCGAGTGTGACGGTCATCTGTATTCTGCAGGATATAAAATCAAATTGACCAAATAACAAATTGTGTATGTAACACTCACTCTAATTCTAATAGATTCCATTGTTTTCAATAACAATTAAAACTGATTACATTTTGATTAAAAACGGATTTTTTTTTAAATGGCTTTTTGTAATAAGTCTAACCGTATTTGCCCTTTACTCGATCAAATGGCCATCACAATTCCAGGAACTTTATTAGAAATGTTCCAAATCAAATTTAACTTCAATATCCATTTTATTAGCCTGAAAAAAAAAATTTCTTTTTCGTCTGGCAGACATATTATTTTAATAATGTTGAATATCATTCGAACGTAATATGAAATTTTCTTATTAAAATACGTCTCGATTGTTCTAAGTGAGAAGCAAATCGTGACCTCTTGATAAGAAATTTAATGGGGACAGTGTCTCCGCACCACGTGGGGTTTTTTCAGTGTTTTGATTATTTACCGGAAATGTATCGAATCATTAATATAACATCTGTTAGGTTAAAGCTCCTTAATTTTTTTTTACATTAGCTCCACACAGGAGGCCCTGAGGAAAATAATTCCCCGCAGGGCCTATGTCATCTTTGGGGATGCTGTGTGTAGGGTCTTTTTAGGAAAGGAAGGAGAGGAAGTTCTGGGTAGGAAAATGTATGGAGCGTGGGTACGAATCTGGGGGTCAGCGTGTACGGGAGTGACGGACGTATAAAGCCCACCCACTGCGGTGCAAGGCGATGTTCCGAGAGAGTACGGCTGGAGAAGTCAAAGGGACTCCCTCAAACATTTTCTCTCGATCTGGCCTGCCATGCAGCTGGTGGGTTTGCATCCGCCGCCAAGACTCGGACAAACCTCACCGTGACCTGTGGCAGAGGTGGTACCCATACCCGCCTTCCAAATTGAAAAGATATCTCATTCTTACACAAAATTAATGCAGAGTAACGAATATTAGAAAAACGCCGGTTTTATCTATAATAAATTTGCAATAGGTACAAATATCGTAATTGAATATTTATCGTCATTTGAAAGGAAAACGAAAAATCAGAAACAATAAATCAAACTTTTTATGAGCATGCTAGTTGTTCAAAGGTAAAACAGAGTGCTAAAATCAATTCCAATATAATTAGATTAAAGGTTCATAGTTGGTTTTCATTTGGCAAAGAATTGAGCAATTTGTTTCAGCTGCCCTTATCAATCGTTTGTTTAACCATGATGAATTAATTGGATTCCTCGTTTATTTCCAATCCATAATTTGATAAATTGGGTTAATTTCCTTAAGTGATGCGAGGGCAAAATCAACATACAATTTGTGTAACTAAGAGTTCATATTCAGTGACAATTTGCATAGGTGCCTGCCTACCGGAGCATCGCCGGCAAGAACTAAGCATATCTCCCTTGGGAAATTCAGTCAACGCAACTCCGAAAAACACAGAAAAACATACTCAAACAACAAAAATAATTTATGTAAAATAATGTACAAAGGACATTTTTTTATAAGGAAGTAGCCTAAATGGAAAGATTCTTCATAAAAAAACATATTTGAAACATACTCAGAAAGAAAATAAAATGATTGCTACTTTATTACCATATTTCTAAGGAAGCAAAAGGTTTATTGACGTGGTTTCTTGCCATTCAGAAAAGTTCTAGCGTTCCGACTTCTATAACAGCGATACAAGTTTTTGTCTGATGGTCATCATTTTATACCTTGAGTAGATATTACAAGTAGTCAACGCTTAAGTTTTTTAATGTGAATTTTCAAACAGAGTGGTAGCGGCCAAAATTAATATTAATTTTCTTTAAAATGTAAATAATAAAATTTAAACCCAAGATTGATTAATTATAATGACGCTGAAATTGCATTTTTGTTTAGTTTTTTTTAGAGTCCTCGCGGAAAATAATTCTCGTTAGGGCTTACGTCAACATTGGTGATGCTGTGTTGAGGATCTTTTTAGTAAAGGAACGAGAAGAAGTTTCGGTAAGGAAAGGTAAGAAGGGTGGTAGGAATCTGGGTGATACTGTGTCCAGGATTGATGGTCGTATGAATCCACCCCTCTCACTGCGGGGCAAGACGAGAGGCCAAAAAGACTCCCTCAACCAGTCTCTCCCGATCTGTTCCGTGGTTCCCGACACGGTTCGTGGGCAGACGCATCCGTCGCCAAAATTCGGACAAACCTCAACGCAAGCACCCCTGCTAAGTCACCAATCGTAGCGAACCACTTGTGGTGATCTATGGCAGAGGTATTGGTTATCCAATAAATAAATACTACATAAACTTAAGGTACTTTATTATAATAGAAGATATCTGTTAGATTCCATATAAAATCCAAATTGCCACGGTTTAAAAATATCTCTTTGTGAGTTGAGTTTTACCTTTAAGTTGTAGCAGTAGGACCCTTTGATATTGTATTATGAAACCATTATAGCGTAAGTCGGTGTTCCATAATATTGCATGAAAGTGTAATTACACTAGTACATAAGGCTCAATTTTCCTAAGTGCAATATAATCCGGCAAAATAAATGAGCCCTGTTAAAGTTTTTGCGCGCATAAAAAGTTACAACTGGCTATCCTATTTCGCCAAACCTCCCCGCTCGCCCAGCCGCCCAGCCGCCCAGCCGCCCAGTGGCGGAACCTCCTATTTGTCCGTGGTGGTGAAATATCGGCAACCAGTGTGGAACTTGCGAGTGCTCAATTCGCAAGGGTTGAAGCGAATTTATGTAGCATAAATTTTAATCTAGAGCGGGAATCGCAGTATCCAGTACCCACGATCGCCGCGCCGTACGGGGTTCTTTTATGGATCGACACGAGGAAAGCGATCTGGGTGAGAATGCCGCGCTGGGAGCAAAGGAACCAAGATCGGTGTAACAAGTGTCCAAGTTGAGCAATTTCAACCACTCGGCTGGAAATGTAAAACACAGTTATTCACAATGCAACAACTTACAACTTCCATCACGAGCGACGCGACGCCGCAGGGACGCCCATTCTGGGTACACGTCATATTTCCAGATTTTATGGGTGATCGCGAACAGCCCACGCATACCCTCCTGTATCATATTAAACATCTAGTATAATAGTCCAACCGATTTTTTACGTTTCATACTGCTTATTTGATGACAAGTTAAATCAACACATACAGGCAATTAAAAAAAACGAGTACCGTAATAAAACCGTACTTAATGGTATTAAATAAATATACTGAACACTTTTTACCCGTGCATTTTATGTAAACAGCGGGACCCCAATGCTTATATAACATGACGTGACATGTTACGGATTTTAATTAAAAATTCTTAAACAAATATGTTGGAAGGTGTCGTATAAAAGCAGCAATAACCTCAGGTTCAGAATCGAAGCACGTTGAATTCACAACCAATTTTTTTTCGAATGATTTAAACGCAAAAGTAGTCCCTATACCAATGCAGAATGGAATTACAACATTGCGGCCTTTGCTGAAGTCAAGGATACAAAGGAATCATAACAAAATAAAGATCAAAAGGCATGAAGTTGGTCTTAGCTCAAAGTCCCGCAGGAGGTATACAAATCTAGATTTTTTTTTAAATATAGGTATCTACGAGAAGAGTCTAAATTGTAGAAGGTATACGTACTGTAAAATAGTAAGGTATTAATGGGATGAAGAGGCCTGATCTTATCCTGATAAGAGGGGAAGAGATCAATCAGTAGAAATCATAGTATTGAGTATTTATAACGGCATTCAAAGAGATTGAGCCGAAGCGAGAAAAACTCGGTCATTATTTATTAGTCTTTCGGCGGATAGACCACGAAAGTGGGATAGCCTTTAAAAGAAAAGTGCCGATAAGACCGCTCTTCGTTTTGGTTTGGAAAGCTCTGGTAATTTGAAAAGTTGGTCATAATTCTAATTTAGTTTTTCGATTGAGGTTCACAAGTTTGTTAGAGTTCATTTGATATTCAAAAAGATATTGCCCAAGAATGATCATCGAGCCGTGGGGCGTCTCGTATTTGTGAAGATGAATCTAAAATAGAAGGCGTGAATAAAAGATACAAAGTGGGCACATATATGTTACGTGCTAGGCTTTTCTTTCACATAGCTATACGAAACGATGCTCTTGGTACCTACTCTATGTTACTTATTATACCGAAAGAGAGGTTCCCGGAGATGTTTATGAAACAAATTGCTTCCTTATTCAGGTGTACCCGCTGTGTTGGATGGTAGATGGGAGGACCCACCCACAATACCTGGGTCAAGAGGCCATTTCCCTGTCTCCGATAAGCGTTCTTCAATAAAATATGACTTTCTATTATTTACACGGTTTTTGGAAAAATATTTTTTAGTATGTAAGGCGTACGTGCTTATTTAAAACTTTGATATTCGGTTACAAAAACAAACCTATTTTATTTTACCCACTTTAAATCTGGTCATTTTCATTATATTAATAAGAAAATAAAGATGATTGTGAGATAATGAAATTTTTTAAATTTATTTTTTGTGCTGATGCAAAACCAACGCTTGGAAAGAAGTGAGTCAAATACAACATATAACAAATTGTCTTGTTATGTGTATCCTTATCCGATTTACTTAAAGTGAATATTATATTGGGTTGCAAGCGTTTGAATCTTCAATCTTCCCAAGCCGGTGGAAGTTTCATCTCAGCCTTGCTTCGATAATGGAATAAAAACAAGCAAATTGTTTACTTAGTATCCCTGAGAATTCCTTACTAGAATTTTCTAGACCTGATTAAAATAAACATTATTCAATTGTCCAGCGTTATAAATATTTTCACGACACGATAAATTTCCAATTCGATAATTTAAAAGTAATAATTTATAACACGGAGAACAATCGTAAAACTTAAATAAAATTAAAAAGCAGAGGACAATAGATTTAAAGATTTTTTTTTAATAGGTTCTAAATAGAACCTTTATTTCATGTAAGACTATCACTTCACGACGTTAACCGAATATGTGTATAACAAAATATTATTATACTTTGCTATGGGAATGTAATTAATTACCAGCAAGTTGCCAACCCGGTGATCCAATTTTTTTAACAATGCGTTCCGTTGTCACACATCAGGTTTTATACAAAATACTGAAGAGCTGTAGGCAAAATTGAAGGTACTCTTAAGCAGTATGAGTAAAAAACATTCGCTTTTTTAAGTGAGGTAGACTGTTTGAAAAAATAATAATACTTACTCACAAAAATAATACTTCCAGAACTTAAAAATAACATAATTAAATTTGGTTTACTGTAAAAATAAATTAAATGGGATTCGACGAATTAAACACAATAACAATAAATAGTTTAATTTGCATTAAGAAATAAAATCACAACGACTGAATAGAATACTGATAATGACAAAAAATATTGAAGGAAGCTTTATTTTAGGACTCCGCGAAGAGAAAGTTAATGCGAATGAATGAGTAGGTAGTTCGAAATACTATTGGACATTCGCCAAACATGATATGTTTACCAGATCGTAGACCTCTAACGCAAGCAAGTATTGCTTATTGCTTACCAATAAAAACAATCAATACACGCATACGCCGGTAATTGAAGTCGGATTTATAACATCCTTCTTTACTTTGCACATGATTTTTCCGGGGAAAATAAAGAAAAAAAAGCGCCCACACGCTCCAAAAATAATATTGTAATACCGGATGGTGAACAAATTAATAACGAATGAAAAATTATATTACGTACAATTTGAAATTACGAATCGATAAATAATTAGCGTTCATTCTCCATGATTTCGGATAATTTTTTCATGAATTTTTGGGATTATTAGATACGGATATTTAGTGTTTTAAAAATTTGAGAACAATTAGAAAGTGTTATAAAATATGGTCAGATATTACGAGATATTTCGAGAAATTACAGAGAGTATTCAATTAGTCTTCAGAGTTGTTAATTCACATCATTGCCCAGATTAAGAAAGTTAACATAATTTAAAAAAGAATGCGAGATTGATGCTAGCTATAAATCTTAAACAGATATTCGTAAGAATTCGGTATTCCGAAGTTACTTTGTCGGTGATCGTAAAAGTTTATGGGAAGAAAAATAATACATAAACCTGAAAAGGATCTGAAAATGCGAAAGTATCGCAAGTTGCACTACTTATTTAGGGGAGAATAACAACGAGGGGCAATGCTGTAAAATGTTTTATTTGAGTAGGTGGTAAGTATACTTGACCTCTGCAAAAATATTTTTGAAGTGATACTTACGATACTTGACATTAAATATTTGGTCTTGTAGGAGTATTGCGTTTACAATGAAATTTATCAAACGTGTATGATTTAAGAGCCATTGACCAGCGGCCGAGAAATTAACTGTCGAACGATGATCTTGCGTACGTGTCCTTGCAACTATAAAGGGCGGTTTCGATGAGAAAGATTATTCCCCATACCAGCATTTTAACATAATAACTCAATACCGATTTTATTTCATTCAAAACTTGCTTTGATAAATACCTATATTCAAAAATGCTCAAACTCGTGATGGTAAAACTATTAAAATTATGCACTTTTTGTAGTCATTTTTTTTATCATAAGTATTTATAATTTTTCAATAATGTCTAAAGAAAAGAAAAATGTAATTTTTTTTAATATATTAGTTTGTAAGACCGTAAATAAATAGACAAACATAAGTAGTTTCGTCACAAAACCAGGGCGCGGATCTTTTTTATGATTTTATTTGAACTTAAGGGGGTATTCTAGTCTAGAAGAATGAATTGTAGGTGATTTTTCAGGTGCAATTAAAAGAAAACCAATAATATTTTTGTAGCCATTATTTTACCAAACATTTATTAAACATTTAAGAATACATAAAAAAAATAATCAAAGGAAAAAATTAAAAAGTTACAGGGTATAAAAGTGGGGGGTCTCAAAAATATGGCGCGCCCAGGTTGACACGATTGCAAACCTCCTGATAACTAGAAAAAAAAAAAAAAAACCAATTAATTTTTAATCCAGACAAAAGCTGCTATGGCGTGAACCTCGGAGAAGTCATAATTTTTTTTTCGCAAAATGGCGGCTGTCTGAAATAAAAAGATATGTTTTAACAGTTTTTTTTTTACTTTTCCGAATTTTTTAGAATAGTAAAAACTAAAATTTTGTTATAGTTCTGGTTCATGCGATAAAGTAATGTATAGAGAAGGCTCACACCAAATTTCAAGAAAATTGGTTGAGTAGAACTTGAGATATCGTGTAAACCTTCTCGAAAAAAGGAGTTTTGAGAAAAATGCGTTTAAAATTTTGTTCTATTTGGATTCTGGTTAGATTCCGTCTAAACCGTGACATTAAAATAGTTACAACTTTTAAAATAATGCTAATTTCGAGATATTTTTGAAAATTGCTTTGGAAATTGTTTTTTTTTTCTAGACTAGAATACTCTGCCTTAAATTAAGATTCTGAAAAGTAGCTTTCCCAAATAATTTATTGATTTATTTTACTGTATGTTGTATAATACTATTTTTTTTTTGAAAATTTAACAAACCTGCCAACGATCTACGGTAAAACCTTATTGTACTAAAAATAAACATATTTTCTCAAAATTAAAAAAAAGCTTTATTAGATAAAAGAACAGTCTTT
Source organism: Glyphotaelius pellucidus (assembly GCA_936435175.1). Lineage (NCBI taxonomy): Eukaryota > Metazoa > Arthropoda > Insecta > Trichoptera > Limnephilidae > Glyphotaelius > Glyphotaelius pellucidus. The sequence goes on along the minus strand of OW386540.1, from coordinate 21,140,365 downwards.
AAAAATTAATTTTTAATTTTTTGTGGAAAGGAGTCAACACATCTAAAATTTGTACGGTAGATGCATAGAACTCACCGAAACACTTAACAACGTATCTGTTCGTTTAACCCTCTCAATACCAGAATTATTCCAGCCATTGAAAAAAAATGTTTGTGTACGTTTTCGAGTTCTGTGATTTTTTTTTTTTTCATAAGGTTTTGGAAATATTTCATTCTGGAAGAACATTGGGGCTTAGGGGGTGTTAATCAAATAACTAGTAGTACAAGAAACATACTTATTTTTAAGTTTTTTTAATGTTTTAAGGAAAATAAATATACAAAATCCAATACTTATCTATACTAATATTATAAAGAGGAAGGATTTGATTGTTTGTTTGTTTGTTTGTTTGTTTGTTTGTTTGTTTGTTTGCATCGAATAGGCTCCGAAACTACTGAACCGATTTGAAAAATTCTTTCACTGTTGGGAAGCTACACTATTCCCGGGTAACATCTATACTAATATTATAAAGAGGAAGGATTTGATTGTTTGTTTGTTTGTTTGTTTGTTTGTTTGTTTGCATCGAATAGGCTCCGAAACTACTGAACCGATTTGAAAAATTCTTTCACTGTTGGGAAGCTACACTATTCCCGGGTAACATAGGCTATATTATAATTTAAAAAAATTAGCGATCCTTCCTAAAACTCAAATAATGTAACCCAAGGAGTAAAAAAATTACCTAAAATATTCTTTACATCGCGTGCGCTGCGAAAACCATTGATGATAGAATAAAATAATGTACTACGACTTTGCAGAACACATCATTATCTACAAAAAGTGTCGCGACAGCATATGTCTAACTATTATAGTTATGCTACAATAAGTGTTCTTTTATTTTAAAAATTTAATTGAAATGCCGCCGCCAGAAAAGACTCTTTATTTGTATCTTCGTATTAATTTTTATCAAAATAAATTATTTTATATTCGAGACTGCTTCAATGCCTTTATATTACTTTTTGAATTATTCAATTCGGACATCCCATTTGAAAGATATCACGAGTTTAAAATTGTAAGTATTATACGATGTAAGCGTCACTGGGGTACGGGAGGACACCAACAAACAATCAAATCTTTCCTATCTTATATATAAAAATTAAAATTTGTTTGTTCGTATTTTATGCGCTGCCATACCGTTCATCCGATTGCGATGAAACTTTGGTGATTTGTTGTGCGCACGCCCGCAAAGGATAAAGGCAAGTTCTGGCGTTATTAAATTTGAATTAATGAAAATGTGCTTATTACATATATTTTAGCGGCAAGTAGGAAAGGCAGGGGGGAGGGGGAGGTGGGATACGTGGGTGGGAAAACGAGGGATGGGAAGGCGGGAAGGGTAGAAGGGAAACGCGAAAGGGGAAGGAGACTCGGGAGGTGAACGGGGACACACGGGAAAGGACATTCACGGAGAATCAATTGATTTCTTTGCGTTGCAACGCAAGCCGTGCTTTGTGCTTTGAGTTTTAGCTTTGAACTTTAAGCTTTGATTTTGAGCTTTAAGCTTTGAACTTTAAGATTTGATATTGAATTTTAAGTATTGAGCTGTGTGCTTTGAGATTTGTGTTTTGAGCTTTAACTTTAAGCTTTGAGCTTTGAGCTTTAAGCTTTGTGCTTTGAGATTTGTGTACTGAGCTTTAACTTTGAGCTTTATTTTTAAGCTTTGTGCTTTGAGTTTTGCTTAAGCTCAAAGCTCAAAGCTTGAAACTCAAGGCTTTAATCTTAAAGTCAAAGCTTAAAGCTAAAAGCTCAAAGCTCAAAGCTTAAAGCTCAAAGCTTGAAAATCAAAACTTAAAGCTCAAAGCTTAAATCTCAAAGCTTTTAGCTCAAAGCTTTAAGCTCAAGGCTTTAATCACAAAACCTAAAGCTTAAAGCTCAAAAATTAAAGCTAAAAGCTCAAAGCTTAAAGCTCAAAGCTCAAAGATTGAAGCTCAAAGCTTAAAGCTCAAAACTTAAAGTTCAAAGCTTAAATCTCAAAGCTTTAAGCTCAAAACTTTAAGCTCAAGGCTTTAAGCTCAAAGTTTTAAGCTCAAGGCTTTAATCACAAAACTTAAAGCTCAAAGCTTTAAGCTGAAGGCTTTGATCTCTAAGCTTAAAGCTCTAAACTTAAAGCTCAGGCATAGTGCTCAAAGCTTATGGCTCAAAGCTTATGGCTCAAAGCTTAAAGCTCAAAGTTTTAAGCTCAAAGCTTGAAGCTCAAAGCTTTAATCTCAATGCTTAAAGCTCAAAACTTAAATTCAAAGCTTAAATCTCAAAGCTCGAAGCTCAAAGCTTAAAGCTCAAGGCTTAAATCACAAAGCTTAAAGCTCAAAACTTGAAGCTCAAAGCTTAAATATCAAAGTTTGAAGCTCAAAGCTTAAAGCTCAAAGCTTAAGGTTAAAGCTCAAAGCTTAAGGTTAAAGCTCAAAGCTTAACCCTTTAAGCTTTGAGATTCAAGCTTTGCGCTTTAAAATTTTTAAAGCTCAAAGCTGAACCTTCAAAAATTTTAAAGCGCAAAGCTTGAATCTCAAAGCTTAAAGCTCAAAGCTTAAACCGTCAAAAATTTGGCGTATTTTGTCAAAAGGTATAAATGTTTCGATATATATCAACTTTGCAATAAAAATTCAAATAAATGGAATGTTTGTAAACGTATCCAAAAACTAAATACTGGTTTTGAAAGGTGGTGAAATACGCTTAAATATATGGTATTATTAGAAATTACAAAAAAAAAAATTAAATTCAAATTTTTTTAATGTTTTCTTTAAAAAAATTTTAAAATGCTCAACTGACATTTTTGATATTAAAATTACTGATCTATAGAAAATGTGTTTGTTTCTGTCTATGTGGGTGAGATGTTTTGCGTTGCTAAACCGTTCATGCGATTGCGATAAAACTTTGGGGATTTGATGTGTGCAAGCCCGCGATGGTTTCTATACGTGTAGTGAGTTCTGGCATCATCTGGGACGAATGGGAAAGGGTTAGTAGAGCGATTTTTTTTCTTTATTGAGTGGCATAGCATATGCCGGGAACTCGCTATTGTATTTAAATGCCTGTGTCAGAATTTGGTAAAATTGAATTATGTAATAGAAAGTACCTACCCTAAAATTCTAAATCTATACTTATATTATGAATGCGAAACTGCGTGTGTTTGTTTGTTACGCTTTCACGCATAAACTAATAAACCGATCTTAGAATTTTTTCACCAATAGAAAGCTACATTATATGCGAGTAATATAGGCTATAAATAATGGTAAGTTCTGGCGTTACGAAATTATAAATATTAATATATTATATTTATTTTACGTTTTCTGTCGAAAATGGCGAGTTATTGCTAACGTCAGAAGAAAAGCAAAACAAATCGTTGCCGTGAAAACCATGTTGATATATATTTTTTTTAATTCGGGCATCGTAGTTACTATTTATCTCTAAAAAATGAATCGCCGAAATGTATTTACGCGCATGACTTACGAATGACTGCACCAAATTGGATTTTACTACTGGTGAGCTCTGGCATTATGAAATATGCAAAAGGTGGCATTCTAGCTGTTTGAAAACTGAATGTACCGGGAAAGAATGCATGAAATGCGGGAGGGGGACTCGGGTAGGGGGTTCGTGGGAGGGGGAGGAGGGAAACCCGGGAGGGGGAGGGGAATCTGGGAGGGGGAACCTAGGAGGGGGAACCTAGGAGGGGGGAGGAGCTTGGGAGGGGGGTTCGCGGGACGGGGAAAGGGGTAGTGGAGTGGGGGGAGGGAAGGTGGAAGAGGCGGAGTGGGAACGCGAGAGGGGAAGAGGACGCGGGAGAGGAAGGGGAGGCGGAAGGGGAACGGGACGAATGGGAAAGAACACGCAGGAGAAAACAATTTATTTATTAAAAGGCATGGCAACGCATGCCGGGTACCAGCTAGTAAATTATAAAGACAAACATATAAAAAAAAAATTTAATACACAATTAAAAAAAATATATATATTTTTTTAAACAGAACCTAACACAAGACAAACAATTACAAATAAATAAAACAAATACAATTAAAATTATTATGTTTTATTCCGTCATTAATGTTTTGTTTTATTACATGATTAACGATGTAAAAAAAAAAAAAACAATTTTTTTCTCTCTGGAGACAAAGAGCTGTGATCTTTTCATGTGACAAAGTTCTACTCGCCATCTATAAAAATGATAAAAATTAGTAACAGTCTTCCAAAAATAATAAAAAAATTAATATACCTTGAAAAAATCAAATTAAAACGACTAAAACAAAATAAAAGCCAAAAAAGGATCTCCATGAAAAACATCTACAAACAACCAATGTGCCAGCTCAGAAACATGAATGTTTTTACCGAAAACAAAATGAAAAACCAAAGTTTGTGAATGGAAATCATATTTATCTATCAGATTAGACATATATATACTAGAAAATAATTATTTTCCGCAGAAAAATTTGATTTCTTATTTTTAAAACTATGCTGAAATCCGAGATACGCCAAACCGTTAAATTCTGTCAAACCCGGGTTTTGAATTCCAAATAACAGTTTTATTTTGTGTTACCAGCACGCGATTTGTTATATTCCATATAAACAATATCTTTCACAAGCGATTCGCAAAATATGGGGCTATTTGTTTCGTAAAATCAAGAGATATTAATTTTTCCCTTCACGTTCCTCAGGAAGCACTCTGGTATTGAGAGGGTTAACATTCTAAACCCAAAAAGTACCATGGGACGAAGTTGATAACCCCCCCCTCAGTTTAGAAGTAAGATAAGAAACTAAATTTGAAGTTTCTTACGCTACTAATATGACAAAGCGGAAACGTTTAGCTTAATTAAAACGTGTAAACACGTTGCTTCACGTGTTTTAATTAGAATGGCTTCGTGTGCGTCCCCTTCTACTCGACTATCTTTGCTAAAGCTAAATATTTATATTTTCCCTTCAATCTTCCAGACACGAGAACTTGTATGCTCGTCGCATCTAGGCTTAAGGCGTATTCTTTATGGTAAAACGTGGTATTTATCGAACCGAGAAACAGGATTGTTTCGTTTTGAATTTGAAGACAATGTAGGCAAAATTGTGTGTATGTACTGTACGTAGGTGGAGCCTGTTACTAAAAATATTTTCGCATTGTTCAAAGCTAAACTCCACAATATAAAAAAAAAAAACAGATTTTACATCCTAAAGATGAACAGAACTTTATTTATACGATACAATATTTATAATTAGATGAAAGTTCTGTTAGGCATTGTCAAAAGTGGTTCCAAAATAGCAGTCGAGCATAAAAATAACCATACCTAAGAGAACTTTAAAAATTTAAATTTAATTTTGATGTTTATATTATCATATTTAACGAAAATGGAGCCATGATTTGAAATTTTTACGGACAAAATATAATTAATCATTTTTGGGTTATTATGCCGTGTTGCGCTTCCTCCTTCTTTTTTTATATGTATACCGCACAAGAGTCCCAACTGTTCCCTTTCTGGAGCCAGTGAGACTAAAGGCTTGTTCACATTGGTCAAGTAGTAAGCCGAGTAGCGAGTATACTTGCTACTTGACTCGGCGAAAATCGTTCACATTACTTTCAAGTATATTATTGCCCGCCGCCCGTTTCAAGATGACGGCCTGATACACGACAAAGTAATTAAGCTAATTAAGCATATCGTAATGCTTAGAAGAGGTGGAAGAATTAATTAGTAAGATGATAATAAATAAGCTATGGACACGAAAAGAAATTAATAGCAGCATATATAAATAATTTTAGAGTAACGTATTCGCTCCAACGCCACAACATTTTCGCACAGGGACGAAGGAGGGGGTCCCTCCAGAACTCGCCAGAAAAAATAGGCCGAAATGGATTGAATCGACTAAAGAGCTGACTAGCCCACTCTACTAAAATTTTGATGTTCGGACGCGTTTAGTTATTAATATACTCGCTACTTAACTAAAATACTCGCCTAATGTGAACGTCTCTTTAGGCGTTCCCAATCGGGGTATGTTGAGAGGCTGAAGGTAGTTCAGAGGGAAAGAAGATGTGGAAGAGAAAGGTGGGAAGTACCTGGCTATTCAGATCCGGTCACCAAACACGGCTAAAGCCATTTCAAGCAACGTTTCAATTCTGAATGGTGGTCTTACACCAGGGCGATACTGAGAGTATCTTCCACTCTGGAACCCGCCGCAAATATAATACATATTATTTTAAATGAATTAATTGTGAAAAAATACAAACTAATAAAAAAAAATATTTGCCACGCCGGGATTCGATCCCGCGACCTTCGGATTGCGAGTCAAGAGACTTACCGCTAGACCACGCCGGCCGTCAAATAGCCAATGCTTCAGTTTCGTTTTTTTCAACATCTGCCCAGGTGGTGGACACTGTAACGCTGTTCGAAACGTCGGCTAAAAATTGAGGAAGCGCAATACGGCATAATATCCCAAAAATGAAGCACCATAAAAATGAAGTTCTGCATAATAAAGCACTAACCAAAGTAAATAACTCGACTTATTTGCACCTGCTTTCCAAGCCTAGATATTTTATAATCTAGAAGCATAGAACTACAATATGTAATATCCATATTCTTAGTCTAGAATAGATTTATTTTTCCTATGGTCATAAATGGGGCTCAAATTAACGATAAATAATAACTAAGTACCTACCTACCTCATGAAAATCACGAGAGTTATTTTATTATTAAAACATGAAATCACTGCTCATGTCGGGAGTATCTTATGAATTCTTTAGGGCTCGGTAAGTACACTATTAATATTATTCGTTTATTCGAAATTTATAATAAAATAATCGTAATGGTCGATAATAAACAAAATAATAGTAAAAGTCGTCCCACGCAGTTGAATGAACTTCAAAATGAAAAAAAAACTCAACAGTTTTATTTACACGGTTTACACAATATTTTATAAGATACATTGCTTCACAACGCCCACTCAACATGCACCGACACAAAATCTAAAGAATTACCACACACCACACTCCTACACTTTTTTAGGATATTTAATTAAACTATGGCTCACAGATACAAATTTCTTATCGCTTGGAGCAGCGGCTCCCAATTATTTTTTCTCAAAGATGCCTCTTGTAAAATGCCTTATCCAAGCGCACCCCTGTTCAAAACTTTGTAAATAAAAAAAAATATTTCGGCTTATTTAAATTATTAACATTTTAACAAGCCAGGGCTTTTCGCGTAACCCCTTGGGTGCCCTCGCACACTCGTGGGGGTACGCGTACCACTAATTGGAGACCGCTGGTTTAGAGAGTTGAGAAATTTCTATTTTCAGTTTAAGACGGACTTGGGAATAGGATTAACATAATCTATATTTGTTTTGCTTTTGGCGTTTAAACGCTAGTTTATAAATTTTTAACGAGTATCTGTACCAAAGGAATATCAAGGCTTAATTATAAATAAACTTGAGTCAAATTATACATTTAAAAAGGATCGCATATAAGTTCTAAATCATAAATATGAAGAATTTAGGAAATTTGAAATTCTGAAAAGGACAAAAATTCAAAAATGAGTCATTTTTTTGTTTTTTTTTTCTCTTTCGATCTGCGTCGTTGGTGTATTTCTAGGAAAAGAAAATTACAAAAAATGTTAAGCAATCTGAAAGTTCTATTTAATGTAATTTTTAAATAAAAATTCATAATTATAGGATAACAAAAACAGGGAGATATGATTTTTTTGGGAAAAAAACCCTTTGTCGCTCTCCTGAATATTAATATTTTGTCCTTTATAGCATTTCTTATTTCCGCTATTGATATTATTCGAATGGGTTATTGGATGGTTAAAATACGAGTTATTTTTCAATCCTACCAACTACGCTTTATTGACAAACTATCTTCTGGAGTCCAGAGACATGTTTTACGGACCAATCCGAAGTCATGTAGGTTTTTACACCATATCTTTTTTCAGCCCGATTCCTGTATAGAGACCAAGGACAAATTTTTTCGCTTTTCGCGATCGCTATTTTCATATCTACATGGTTCATGTGTTGTTTGCAATGATGCCAAAGGTTCGGGTATGACGTGCACGACATGCACGGACTACCTGAACCTTTTATCAGCTAGACAACACTTTCAGAATGGAATTAATTAGCTGTACAAAAAAAACCTTGCGAAATTGAAAAAAAAACATTCAGTTTTGAAGAATATAATAAATACGCTACTAATTTAGTGGAACAAATCTCCTGAATTTTATATTTAATTGTATAATGAAACCCGTGCAGAATACCACATAATGAATTTTGTCATAATTTATTGTTAAGATTGAAAGCGTAATGTAATAAATAGTACGAAAAAAAGGAGTTTAGTTTAATATGTAGGAAGGTTTACCATTACGATAGAAATTCGTGCTTGAGCAATGCTATAACATAAAAAAATACTTAAATTTATTATCGTCACAATTTAAATTCATAAGTAAGTGAACAAGGATTCACTGCATTCTTCTGCTTCTTGGCCAAATACGTAGGGGACTCTTCGGCAGCAACGGATATCCCGCCCCTGCAGAATAGGCCCTAAATTTCATGAAATACTCAAAGTTAAAAGCTTAAAGCGTCCACTATTTTCGGACGAAGTAATACGAAATTAAGTCATATTGGCAGTAAAGAAACTGGTTAATATTTGTTGATGTCGAGAGGAAAGGCTTAATTAGACAAACTGTGGTGAGAGACATGACTCGAGGTCTCCAAGGCGGGATAAATCCCTAATGTCGTCTTAAATAATGACCCTCCCCGGACTGATTTGATCACAAGAAAACATAACCAGCATCATTGATATAGATTAGGTGTACAGTCTGACCCTCGTGGTGCTTATAATGATCCCACATTGAGCTACGAATTAGGCACACCAAATCCCGTAGGAAGTCAACGTCAAAGAAAACATTTGAACACAGATGAGATTTTCCACACAATAATCGTAATTTTGTTCAATCACTTGGCCTTGGAATGATTTGCCGGCCTCTGCGTTTCCTCTTTTCTACCACAAGGATTTATTCGAGACCCAGGTTCACTCCTTCCTTTCCTTAAAAAGATTCTCCACACAACGACATCATCCCCTTGATACGTACATAGTATGTATATATATACTACATACATAAATCATCGCCGCTACAATCCTTTTCCAAGTTTTGACCGCCTCCGGAAAACAATCCACCTCTGCCGGTTACTTGCTGTTTACCTTCTAGACTATGACCGCTCTATTGGCATTCACGTCTAATCTGGCCACCTAAGCTTAGGCCCCTCAATACTCCTGCAGTTATCCTAATTAAAAATAATATTACGTACTTCATTAGGTACCAGAATATTTATGGATGGTTAAATAAAACGTGTTCATTATAACGTTATATCTTCCTGTATTCACGCTGTAACGGAAAGACGCCGATGGTTAAAAAGTAACATTTCTAGCCGTTCTATATCAATGCATAATAACCATGATGAATATGGGATCGTGTAAACAGTAAAACATCATGGCGGCGGACATCTGCCGAGCTGGGGTTAATGGAGGAGAAGGGCCAAGATAACGCCATCGAAGGAAAACAAACCGATCAAGACTGCGTCAATGTTTATTTAGATGTTCGACTACAACCCCACCCTGTTACGGGCGTTTCTCACTGCACTAGTGAGTCTTTGAGTTTTACATATGTTAAAACTGCAAACCAACGCGATGTTTTAACTGTGTCATTTAAATAATCAGCAAGACCAAATCAGATCAGCCCCTGAAGCCATTTCCGCAATTTAGTTAGTAATATTTTGTCATAACAACAAAGTATTCATAAAATCAACAACCAATAAGTATTGTCAATTACTTTGGAAGAGCAGGGGGCCTAATAATTGGCCCGGTACTCAATATGCCAAATTTATTAATTAGTAAAACAGATTTGAAACAGACAGGCGATTCTCACTGTTGTGTCTTGGAACTCCGCAATTTAAACTAACGACCCTGTTAAAATCCGTACCAACACGGTGTTCATTGTGGCTTTTCATAGTACTTTCATCATTAGCATTTCAAGAACGTTATGTCCATAATATGCAAGCAAGGGAGAAAGGCGGGTTGAGTAAACAATAAGCAGGATATTCAGAGTGGAGACTGATGATCCAGAACTACTCTGCCAGGAATATATCCAGCTGGCCTAACCTAACCTGAAATCTTTCGGCTGTCGACCCCCTGTGAAGGATATTACGGTCACATTTAATGCACAATGTAGGTAAATTATGTAGGTTAATTATATTTCACCTAGGTGTTGTTAAGTTGTTGGCTATATGAACAATACAACAAAACTACTCTAGAATTTACCGACTTAAGAAAGAGTTCAAATTATTTCCATAGTTGGTCGCTGCCGTGAAGTGTGGGTTATGAGTTATGACATGTGGTCTGCGGTTGTCGATTGTAAATCGCTGATGTATGTAAGTTCAGATCAATGAATATTTAGGCTATCGGCGATATTGATTATTTCCCTTTTTATAGTGTATGTATGAGTATGTAACATCAAAATAAATAATGTACAGTGAGTGGTCAGTTGTGCGGATGCGCTTGGGCTGCATGCGATTCTCGCATGCTCGGTTCAACGAATATGTTAGAAACGGACATCAAAGAACAGGTACCACTGGGAGTACAGAAACACGATCCAGTGAAACCATACAAACGACCAGTAAGTACTTCACGTTCGAGTACTCTTCTTCTATTTATTAAAAGAAAAAATAATAACAAGCCATCGAGCAAGTTTTACATGTTTCAATTCAATTCAGATCACGTTCAATTTCGTAAGAGGGCTTTATACATTATGTTGGCCGAATGTGCAGCGTAGGAAGAACAACATTCACACAAAGAAAGAAAGACCCACGGAAGATTTACCAAATGCAAACAATCTTTTTTTAGTAGTCAAAAACAGAATGAAAGCAACTTATGTAAATGTGCTGGCTCATATTCGGCATTTGACAATCATGGGCATTATTCGTTGTTATTATTAATGAGTTTTTTGGTACTTTAAACAACATTAGGCTTAGTGACGACACCCATAATCGGATTTTAACGTCTTCCTTAAAAAACGAACGAGCAGCAGAGTGCAATATTGTGTAACAGTGCCATGAGAAATTATTTCCAATTATGAAATGAAAAATGTTGCTTACATTAAAAATTCCTTTTAAATATACATTTTCCCTTCTAAAATGATCTCGTTTGAAGAGGCTTCCGATGATAAAGTCAGGTGTACCATCTACACCAGAAGAATATTATCTATAAAATCATAATGATAATTGAACACGATTACATTACATTACATTGCATATGTGCAGCGAAGTGGGTATTCAAAGAACTAATTAATATTTTCCTCGTATGTTGATTTTTACATTATAGAAACACAAATAAAAGAGTCATAAGGCAATAAATTCTAATTAACAGTTGATGGAAGAAAAAACTTTTTAACTGGAGTGGAAAATAATAATTTATTGCTCCAATTCAACCTCCTTTAGATGCGACGGATTAGTCAACAATATAATTTGATAAGCGAAATATTCGGAAGAAGTCAGATTTATCACGAGATTAACTTTATAAGTTTAAGTGAAATATAAACCTAATTACGGAGCATCTGTATTGTCATTAACTTACAAATTTTTCCTTCTACATAATTTTATACATTGTATGCGGCTTCTTATATCTTGCAAAGTACACCATGGCGTTTTTTTAACACTTAATAATTAAATTTTACGTGTTAATTTTTGTTCAGTTTGTATAAAAAAATTGGCTAAGCGAGGAGTGAAATCAATCCGTCCTGATTTAAAAATTTTTAGATATTAAGAGTTAGTAAGAATGAAAAAATTAGGATTTAGAAGAGGCCTAGAGATTTTTCAAACCAAGCTGTTTTTTAATCTAAAGATATCCCAATATCAAAAAGAAGAATATTTTGGCAGAAAATATATTTCATGAGCGGTTTAATATACGCATACTTTATTCTAATTATAATGACGAAGTGTTTTACGTAACCCTTCAACTTTTTTTAAAAAGGCGTCTCGATACCCACGTGGTTTGGAACGCTTGAGGATACGGGTGGACCATTTGTGTTATCATTATTCAATCTTTTTATGCGAAAAGAATTACGCATTCAGTTTGAACCGTAATTAATTACTGTGAAAAAATTCTTAACAACCCGAACCCAGGGCATTAAACAAATGTATCTTTTAGAAGGGTTTTGGTAGGAGTCCACGTAGTCCTCACGCTCGTAACTAAAATGGCAGACGACACGAATCTCTGAAAACAACAAAACGGCCCATTTGCTGTAAAAAATGTTAAGTTTTTTTAACCCGAGTACCAGTATTCGACCCCAGCTGTAAGAAAGGACCCTATAAAATTCGCAACAATACCCTTATATATTATATAGGTCGGTATACTTATAGGTCGGTACTCTACCCTCGTTTTACCCTAAATAATTGAAGGTAACTAACCACTCGCATTGGGCCGAGTTGTTTTTATTAAGACTGAGGAGCAAAATAATGACGATTCAGAGCCATAACCTACATAATGTGTACATAACGAGCACAATATGCATGATTCTTCAATTCACAATATTATTGAAGCCTGTAGCCTAAAAGATAAACGGCTTAATTTATAAATAAACCAGTAAACTAAGTTAGCACTAGCCGGTGCTTACTTGATATTTAAGTCATCGGGGGTACAAGTCCATAAGCTTTCAAAAAGCTTCGACACAATTTATTGCCCAAATCTTTCTTTTGAGAAATACATGTTAGACTAAAAGCTGCAATTTTAGCAGTTGGCATGCAGTAATTAACAAAATATGAAATAGACGATCTTTAGTGCGCTAATGAATCTTGTCCGCTTGTCTTGCATATTCTGAAATAAAATCGCAATTAGATCGATTAATCGCTTTTAGTTAGATTTGTTTTATCTAATAAAGTACGACTACCATCCTCAACACCGCAGAGAATTTAAAAAAATCTGTATCGTAAGCAGATTGAAGGCCGAAACTAAAACGAGGTCGAGCGCGAAATAGAGAATTCGGGCAGGATTCTTATGGGTCAGTCTAATAAACAAATTTACAGTTTTTAAAATCCACGAATCCCGGAAACTGATCTCAATAGTAAAATTGAAAACATAATTATAAATTGAAATGTTTTGGGGTTTTGTTCCCGACGGATACAAATAAATAAATATTCCGAGAAAAATAATATACTTACTTATAAGTACAAACTGAAAGGAAAAATGAAGAGATAGATGAGGAAGAAATATGGAAGAAATATATCCTGACAAACTCGATGTCACCGAGTACACTCATAGATGTCACTACTTTATAGTGAGAATGAAAGTATATAAGCCTTAAAAAACTGGTGATTTTTTTCTAAAAAATTACCTCGGAAGATACATGAACGGGAATGGTTTCTTACGATTAGGGGTCGATTACTATATGAGAAAAAACAGGTGGTGGTCGGAAGTTCGAACAACAGCCGCGCATCACTTTTTTTTTTAAAATCTGGCAATCTATGATTTTATCGCTTTTTTACCTCAATCACTTAATTTTTTTTAAATAAGACAATCTAAGTAACCACGTTGAAATAAAAATAATCTTGTATTTTCTCATCTACTAATCAACCCCCCCTAACGTATGAAACCATTCCTGTTCATGTACCTTATGACGTAATTTTTTCCAAAAAATTGGTTCACTATTTCCATGATTTGGCGGATTCCCTCGGCACCGGCAGATAAGCTTTTTTCCATTCTCATTACAAAGTAGTTTTATTCGTATAATCGATGACGTGGGGTTTTTCATAGCGGAATCCTAATCTAAGACTACTTTGTACCTTCTTTCAGATCCGTACATTCATCAGAGACATACGTTTACGTTCAGTGGACAATTTCCGGCCTACGTTCAGTACATAATTTATCTATTGGGTCGGGTGTGATATGGTAAGGATTAGAAGAACACGAGTAGGTTAACTTCTTATTTCAGCCGGTTCCCTTTTATCATGTCAAACATAATATCACTTCTCGACGCCATTATCATGTTATTTAAGTAAAGAAAAAGCAAATGAAATGTATTTGCAGGGATTTCACTGGATTTATTATATTATTGTTTTGGGTTACTCTATTCTGAAAATTTAGTATTCTAATGAAATTCAATCTCGACGTTGAATCTTCTCACCAGATTTGAATACTAGCACTTTCCCTTCTCTTCCCCTAATTCCTTCAGCCACGCAACATTTCAAATAGGGGTACCGCAGAAGAGTTTCTTTGGCTCAGGTTTATTGGATTGGTATTGATTTTTTTAATAAGTACTGCAGATAAATTTAATGTTGTTTTATGTAAATCATCGTTTGACCGCGAGCTTCCAATCATGTAAGTTCTAACAACGATAATATGTATTCTTAAAATACAAATACAATAATATTTCGAAGAAAGCATAAATAATTCGACTGTTATTAAATATGTAATAACAGTTGAATCGGTTCAGTACTAAATTTAGAACGCCTAAACGGGATGTTTGAAAATAAAACAATGTTAATGAAGATTCGGTTTTAATTGGTAAAATATAGAGATGTTTTTCAGATCTGATCCGCAAACGCGTGTTTTCGTGGCTTATGACAGCAAAACAACAGAGTTAATTCCTTATTAGGTTGTTTGTGTTTGAGGTAACAAGTTCCTTTCACGAAGCCTGCTTGCTACTTAGCATAATTGATACAAAAATTTATGATTCCCATTTGATTGAATCTCACCCAATATCTGCTTTTTAGTTAAGACTAGCGCAGAACCGTGAAAAATTACGGGATATTATAATTGTAGGTCTAGTGCATAAAAAGTTTTTTATTACATCTATTTTCAAATAAACTTTTACTCAGGAAATATATTTTAAAACTTTTACCTTCCTAGCCAGGAACTGAGTAGACAACTCTACCAACCGAGCCAAATCCCGATTGTATAAGACCGACATTTGTTGCGTATATTAATTAACTGCTGAAATGTCATCGAATTTCAGAGAAATGCGATTATTGCGCATGTGTGCCTGTGTGCCTAATTGCCACCACAAGTGTGGGTGCATTATCATCAAACATGAGTATATCTGCCGAGTTTCAGATCGATCGGATGTCGGGAAGTGGGTTGATTTCCACATCCAAGAACCCACTTCATTTATAAATTTATTCAAACAAACAAAATCGATATTCAAATAGATGTATTTAAAAATCGAATATTTAGAAATCAGCCTTTAATGGTTTTTGTTTATTTTATCTTGTGTATTATGTACCTACATACGTATCTAGGAATCCAGTAACTTATTTACTTATCTAGTATGTAATCTTCAAAATAAGAAGCGCTA
Organism: Glyphotaelius pellucidus; assembly: GCA_936435175.1. Classification (NCBI taxonomy): domain Eukaryota; kingdom Metazoa; phylum Arthropoda; class Insecta; order Trichoptera; family Limnephilidae; genus Glyphotaelius; species Glyphotaelius pellucidus. Next base: position 21,125,042 of record OW386540.1, on the reverse strand, counting down.
AAAAAAGAGCAGATGAACTTCATTTTTTTAAACCGAGTTGAAGGTCTCCCTCCCACGAAAGTAGTTTTTGTCTGTCATTTCGGCCAAATTTCAAGCTGGTTTCAAATGAGCCAGTTCGCTATTTGAATGAATGCCAAAACACGTAATAATCGCCTAATTTCTCTAGGAAGAAAGTTCGCCTTGGCCTTGGGAATCTCAGTGACCGGAGCTTTCATTATAGTTTCTATTTTATTGACGAACTCTCATTATGATGATAAATATATGTTTTTTGTGCACTATCCGTTATAAATTAATGCAATTTTTTTCACTAAACCCTACAGAACTTTCTTGCGAATTGCATGGAATTATCGACTTGGAAAAAAAATTAAGTAAGTTTGGTTCATCAATCCGTTTAATAGATTCCCCCAACAATTGCAAGCATTTTTTTTTTAAATCAAAAAAATCGGATGTATTTGATTCAAATCGAGTTTATTTGATTTAAATCAGATATTTTTGAATTTTTTTATATTTCATCTATTTTAACTCGGAAGTCGGTTTAAAAAAAACAATGTTGTTGTTCATTTTAATTATTAATTTATAAATTTCAAAATCAATATCCCAGTCTTTAATTAATTAAATGAAGACAATTATTGCGAAACTCAATCGAAATTCTGGAGATAGAAGAATCAGAAAAACTTATTGGCACCTCTAAGACACAAACCCAGGACATTTGGCTTTCCGGGCCACAGCTCAACCAACTGAGCTAAGGTGGATCTATCCGATTCGGTCATTTTTAACTATATCATACTTCGACTGAGTGTATTTAACTGCATCATACATAACTGGCAATATTAGCTTCATTTTCTTAATGCATATTTTATTGATTTTTCGAAGAAAACTTCTTCTAAAAGGTTGTTACTTTGTGATGTCATTATTTATTTATTAAAAGAAAATAACTTAGTTTACATCACTTTATTTATTTTATAAATAAAGTGATGTAAACTAAGTTATTTTCTTTTAATAAATATTTTATTGGCTGCTATCTTTATGTATGATTGCCAGATTCAAACCCCAACTAAATACTATCTAGACAGTGTCTGGATAAAATTTTATCCATTTTATTTTTAATATGCGACATCTATTGACTTTTTCTAAAAATTAGTGTCATTGTTAAATTCAACATCGATGCACACCCCAAAAGATGAACGAAGATGTCGAGCGGTCCAAAGCTTCGGGTTCCCATCGGGCGTCGAGGGTTCAATCGTTTGATAGCTAATCCTCCTTTATTGCCTAAGCCACATTACACGATTATTTTTATGGTAGGAGGAATCAAAATATTATTACATATTGTAACTTGATAATGTGTCTTTGTTTAAAAAAAAAAATAAATACTGTATGAAGCTCGTATAAAATAAAAAAGTTTAATAAAATTATTATGAATACCCAACCAACCCTTCCAAAAGGCTTTCCCAGAATAATAAAATATGTTGACTTTGCTAACTCACCTCATCATCGTTGGATATAAATAAATAATATTTAATTCAGCAAAAATTAATACTCACCTTCCAAGAAGAGCGAAAAAGATTTATCATAATCATAATCAAAAACCAGCAGACGAATCTGTCTGGTGTGGAGGAGTGTTCTATGGCGGACGAGGTGGGTGGTAGTCGTGTGGAGGGAGCTGTTAATACGGGTCTTCAAGAGACCTGAATTTTATGATTTAGGTAAACCAGAATCCGGCTGTTCATTCACACCGATGAATAAAATCAATAACATTATACCTATAAAGTAAATAATAATATAATATAAACAATAACTATAAATCAGTAGTGCATGAATGAGTCTTAGGGTAAAATAATTTCTGAAGTTGAATCGCGGGATCTTTTTAAAGAGGGACGAACATTTCTGAATTACGAATAACTTGATACTACTTACGAAAAATGTGAAAGGTCTCCAATTCAAAAAAATTATTTGCATACGGTGATTTAACCTTCACTTTCAAGGATTTGGTACGTTTTTTCTCAAAACTTCTAATTTAGACTGTTTTTCGAAGAATATGGACGATATAAGTATATATTACGTAAAAAGAAAATAAAGTCTTAAGGATTCTGTGGCATTTTCATTTTGTGAGGGGCCAGTATTTTTCTCCAGTATGGCTCGATGCTGGCGGGTTTCCATGATGAGGATATCCCGGAGTTGTTCCTTCCGCTTTTTCCTGCCACCCTGGATCTTATAAGGTCTGCAAAACCGGGAATTCCCCCCCTGCGTGAACATAATGGAAGCTCTGCAGTATGACTAGGTAATAGAGAATTATTTTGACCACTCGGCTACTAATCGATATGGTCACAATCAAAATATTATTATTATTAATATATGTATTAAAAAGATTTTTAACTGAATTGAAATTTCATTGATCATTGATCTACTAATTTGTTACTAGCTGAACTCCCCGGCGTTGCTAGGGCTTTAGAGTTGTTTCAAAATCAGACGTAATTCCACTTCCAAGTACCACTTGATTCGAAGGTCAAGTGTGAAAATTTACATCAACCTCGGAATAAAACTGTAGACTTGTATCATACAAATCAAATTCACGCCGCCCGCCCGCCCGCCAGCCCGCCACAACAGAAACTCTACTTTATATATATTTTTCTGATTTCCGAAGCAAAATAAAAGGGTTTAAAATTTGTATTTTTAAACTGAATAGAATTTTTTTTTATAATTTTATACAGAAAGGAATTTTATATTAAAATTAATCCCCGACGTTAAGTGTTATCTTGTGTACAAAATCGGAGTTAAAAAATCGTTTGTAAAAACAGAATTTTTAATACGAAAAAAATATGGTTGGTAGTTAGGTAGGTGCTGATGCATAATTTAGTATCCTTTGACAAGCTTGACGCAGGCTGACTGACGTATTTCTTACTTACATTATCATCGCCTTAGGGGAGTGTTTACGGGAAAAGAAGGGAAGTTGTAAGAAGTGGGAAGGTAGCCCAAAGAATGATGGAGTTTGAAAACATGTAATCGTAAATCGACCTGGGCGATGTACAGTGCACTCTTTTTGAAGATTAGTGGGTACTACTAAATATCATATCATAATAATATTTTTATCATATGATATTTTAGTTCTTATATTTAAATAAGGACTGAAAGAATTTTATACACTAATTATTTTCTTCTGTTGCTCTCTCCTATCGGAAGTTGGCTGTCATCAGGGCGATCTTTACCCTGCAGGCTGCAGCCTGGAACAACGCAGTGGAAGTGCACTCATAGGTTTGGAAATCATGAAGTGCGGTGTCTTTCTCTGTTATTTCATCCACCAATCCTTATTTGGGTTATCGGTTGGGTAATATTGTATTTGTCGCCTCTCGTAATGTGACAAGATATTGATAAGGAAAAAATTAGCTCTAGAAATTATGGAAGCCCTTCATAATAAAAATATGATCATTAATAATCAATTAATTCTGAATAGCCTTAGCCTTTCATATTATCAAGTTAAAACTATCCGGAAAATCCCGTGACTCCAATACCTTTTTAACCGGGTCTCTTTCTCACCTGCCCTTATCAAGTATTAAATAAATCGACGGTCCCGAACAACAATTCTTAAATAATTGCATTGCAAGCAATACGATTATTTTGTTTAGTTCTGGGCGTTTATTAAAGAGCATGCGTGTTCAATTGTTGGCTTTGAGCACGCTTATTCAAGAAAATTCTCAAACCAAGCTTGCTCATATATAAGAAAATGCGTACAGTTGATGAGCATACTCATTAATGAGCGTGCTCATGAACTTGCTCGTTAATGAGCGTGTGTGTCAGTACGATAAGGACCCTCCACACACATCCGTGCGGATGTGTGTGGAGGGTCTTTTTAGGAAAGGCGGGAGAGGAAGTTCTGGGAAGGAAAAGGTGTGAAGCGTGGGTAGGAATCTCGGGGTGGGTGTGTCCAGGAGTGATGGTCGTATGAATCTATCCCTTTCACTGCGGTGAGTGTATTTTCCGAGAGAGTCCTGCTGGAGAGGCCAAAAGGTCTCCCTTAACAAGTCTCTCCCGGTCCGGCCTGCCATATAGTGGACAGATAGTCGACAGACGCATCCGCCATCAAGACTCGGACAAGGCTCACCCCTGCTAAGTCACCAAACGTAGCCAACCACTTGGGGTGACCTATGGCAGATGTGTTGGTTATCCAAAAAATAGTTCCCGGGCGGCGGCACCCATACATACCCGCCTCCAAGCGTTTAATTCAAGCTGTTATTATCCGGGCTATTATTATTGCTTGTTTCAGTACTTGAAGATAGAAACATAATTTTAATAGGACTTTCACAGTGCTTGAAGATAGTATTATCATATATGATATGATAACATAATTTGAACAGGACTTTCACAGTACTTGAAGATAGAAACACAATTTGAATAGGACTTTCACAGTACTTGAAGATAGAAACACAATTTGAATAGGACTTTCACAGAATATTAACATGTGTTTTTCAAATTAAATAAATATCGGTACAAATTATTCCTAACAAGAATAACTTTAGTTCGAGTTTCAGTTTGTTGATATCTTTAATTTATTTTTTTTATTTCAATCGGAAGGTTGTTGAAATACTTTATTCTTAAATAGATATGTACCTAATTGTTCTGCACTAGTTAAGTATTAAATTTTGATATTTTTATGTTGTATTGATATCTTTTTTATATGAATTATTAAAACAGTTTTGCAAATTAAAATTCCGAAATTAGGTTCATTATATTTATTTATTTTAGAATCATCGTATCCGGTCCAATTTACGCCATAAACTAACTTTTAATTTGAAATTCGATATGTGCTTGCATTATTGCATTGTACTAACGTTCGCCGGTCATAACGGACTCACATCCGAAATTAAAGGTTTATACCTACATATGTATTATATGCACGCCAAATACCAAAAAGAACCTGTTCCCAGAACTGGTTTAAAATTTTCGGAAGTTTAAATTTTTTAGGAAGCAATGCGAGTTTTCAAGGGTAGGTAGGCGCTATTTTTAATTTTCTAGAAAGCTAACTAACTAACCTAAATAACTAGATTTATTGACAAATATCCCTTGATTTTTCACGGGTCTGCGCTATTTTTCTATAAAATTGGTACCTATCTAGGAGGGTATCCAAGGACCACTGCTCACGAGCAACATGCCGGGACAGTTGTATTTCAAAAACCTTGAATTGTGTATTTAAGTACCTACCTAGGTACTTACAAATCTCGTGATTTCAGACGAAATATTGGTTTTGATTTTAAAAAATAGAAATTTATACTTTTTGGATAGGTCTACTGTTCACAGAAATATACAGTTATTATATATAGTTAGGTATACCTAATCCGTCGAAGGTGGTAGGCGTTCAAATCTGGGTAGGTACCTACGTCATTGTGCAAAAGGAAAGGCAAGGCTAGGAACCGACCATTAAAAATATACGATCTCAACATAAAATTATGCATAATGTCACGGCAAATGCAAGACCATGATTCTAGCTGAAGTGGGATATAAAAAATAATTGCAATAATTTACTTGGAAATAAAATCATAAATGAGATAGTTGGGTCTGGGTGCACGTTTTATAAAGATCTATTCCTTGATCATGCCCCTTATCACAGAAAAAAAATAGCAACATAAAATTACAAGAATCAAAGGTACCTAAATCTAAGAAGTATTTCAGATTTATTTCGAGTTGCAAAACTACTCGACTTCCTCCCTTTGAATCCTAAAAACAGAGACTATTCCAACTCTCCATTTATTGTACCTCCACCTTGGTAAATCGTCCTTCCTGCATAGTATTTCTCCCATGTACCAATCGACTTGGCAACAGCGCTTGTAGCACCATCATGTCGGCTCCGGCTCTACACGGTACCTGCCGGTAGACAGCAGCTGACCGGTTTTCAGGTCTTTGGTTCTGGAGACTGATTCACGATCAAAACAAAGCGGCCATCTTCGTTTTGAATAATTAAGATACGCGAGATTCACGTCGTCAAACAAATTCACAACATCTGCGCCGAAATTTCGAAAGAACTTGAATAAAAACGACCTCCAAGAGGTGGGATCGGGATGCAATGAAAAGGAACAGTCGAATCACATTACAACATTTCATTGAACGTTGTTTATTATACCCAGGAGAAAAATGTAGACATAAAAAACATCAGACGGCTCTGGAGAGTTTCAAGTAACAGAAAAAGCGAAACTTCAAACAATTCAATAATACTATAGATGTAAATATTGGTTTGACTTACCTTATTAGAATGCCGGCAAAAGTCAGCGATGTTTTCCAAGAGTACTATAACTTCACCATAAAAACACCTTATTCTCACTTGCACTTGGTAGATTTATCATAAAATGTATTCACAACTGACAGTAAACAAACTTTCAATACCTACTCAAGCAACCACATTGATGGCTGAAAACAAAGTTTTGAAAAGTTTCACACGATTCAAAACATTTGAGGTTATTAAGCGGTTCGAAACGTAGCTTTTCACTGTAAACTGATAAATAACTGCACACAGGAAACTTTTACTTGAAGTTTATGAAGGATTGAGAGTAAAAAAGTAATTTAAAGTTAAAAAACGATCATGAAATAAATATTGTATGTATTTTCGAGAGCCGACGGACAGACAAATACCGCTCCGTTCAACGCGCGACGCGAACTAGCTGCCAGCACGCCAGCAGCAGGAATTCAGAAGCCTACCGCCGTACCGCCTACCTTTGAAAACCATAGCGACAAGACTCCCTTAATACTAGCTGTCTCTTTCTCGCGCGCGGAAACTTGATTGCCAGTTTCCGTCACATCGGCTTTTAGCCGAGATAACTTTAGCGGCGAAGCTTCGCTGAGCTTTTTTCGAAATGTAGTATCATTTTATAAGAGGCATTATTTGTATGAATGAACTATGTGGTTATGTATAATACATATAATCCTTTTCAAAGTACAAAATATTTTTAACAAACAGAAAAAATATTCATGAAAATTTATTTACCGTGCTACCATTGAATCAGCGCCCTTGAGGTGATTTCTCACAAAAACGGCGCTATATAAATTAGCTAAGTATTTTTTATTAATCTGTGTGCTTTATTTTATGGTTGTAAGGTAGGGTGACTTCGCCAGTCCTCCGGCCACTGCCAGAAGTCGGCCACTATAAATATACTAATCCAATGACTTTAACTTGAATAAACTTAACATTCCCAATAGTACCCTTTACACACAGAGTTCGGAGCGGGACGTGCCCCGCGCCACTTCAGGCCGCGGCGCAGAAAAGTAAAGACCGAAAGTAAGATGACGGTTTACAGCTCAGTTCACTGTGAGACTTTACTGCGCGGCGGCCTGAAGTGGCGCGGGGCACGTCCCGCTCCGAACTCTGTGTGTAAAGGGTACTAATAAACTTCAGTAATATTTTTGGCTAGAATTCGGCCATTATTCCGCGAAAACATACAAAACTTCGTCATCTTCGTGACACAAGATGTCGAAGTTTTCTATTTTTACAATTTTTTTTGTTACATACTTTTATATTTAATGTTTTCTGTCTTAATGTCTTCTGGCTTTATTTTTGTTACATATATAATAACACGCTTCTCATAAATAAATTGATAAGCGCAATTATATTTAATTAAGCCAATATCTTTTTACCCAAAAATGATTTCTGATTTTTCTGTTTCCAGATTTTCGATTGAGTTTTGCTCATAGTGTATTCATTTAATTAAATGTTACAATTTGAGGTTTTACTCATAAAGGTTAAAATAAAAAATAATAATAGGCAATTGTATTTTTCTTTCATTTTTATACTACTTTACTTCCATACGATTGTCGTATTGACAAACTGCAAGAGTGACTGTTGAATGTTTATGATTATAAACAGCTTAGCAAGGTAAAACACTCAATATAATAATTTATTTATTTATTCATCCATACTCGTAATGTTATTGTTTTGCTACACTGAGATAATTTGAGAAGATTACCAAAAACTCCACGTAATAGTGAAATATTTCCAGGTTTACGTATAAGTACTTTGTCAAAATTAGTATGAAAAAATTAATTATTTATCTAATATTCAATTTTGTGTTGATGTTAAATAATGAACCTCTCTATTAGCTAGCTAACTAGCTTATCATTAATCTGCAACATTAGTTAATTTGATTCTGCTGGAGTTCACGCAAACCTAAAAGTCCTATTATTTCAGAAGAGCATTTTTTAAGTTGTCTCACTATTTCTCTAAGGTGACGATATTTAGTTTATCGTTTTTTTTCCCGTCAGTGTCTTTTTTTAAAACATATTTATTTTTGATTTTGTATGTGATTTTTAGGTTTTAGGTTTTTCTCCACTGTGAGACGGCTTGTGGACTTTTACATGTTGATGCTTCAACTTTCCGGACAATAGAGAAAGTTTTATATGAAAACTTATATACATATTTTTATTAAACAATGCCTATAGTTTAAATTTCTCGAAATAAACCATATTGCACATAATTTTTTTTTAAACATTATATTTTCTCTTTTTAGTTTGTTACGTGATTATTACTGCATTATTTACGTACCCATGAACAACAAAACAAATTGTCTGTTTCAAATAAATGCGCATAAAAAATTCATAATCTCTGGCGGCCATGTAGCTAATATCTGATGGCCGACTACTAGCGTGTAGGTGGCCGACAATTAGATTTCGAATGGCCGACCACTGGCAAAAACAAAAACACCATTTTAAATAAAAATATTTTTGTAATTTTTATGTTTACGTTATTTAAAAAAGCTTTAAAATAATAATCATAAATTGACTGTTCTTTAACAAATCTGCTTTTATGAGTGGAAGGGGGTGCATGGACCAGATTTTCTCGTTGCCTGTGCTCACCGAGAAGTTTCTTGCAAAAAACAGAAACTCTTCTGTACATTGGTGGATCTACAAAAAGCGTACGACCGAGTTGATAGGAAAAGCTATGGAAGGTGTTGTCCAGGGATGGAGTATTCAAAATGTATGAAAGATAGTGTCATTTTATTACCATGCATTATTTTATTTTATTATTTTAATTCATTCGGTACACAATGTATATTATTTATCAGGTAAGTGAAATTTATAATACATCGACGTTCTGGAATTGTTGTTTAACTGCATAAAAATTACTCAAACGTTAAATACTATTAATCGTAAATTATTATTTATGTTTATATACCTAGATATTTGTTCATGAGTAGCCGAAGAAATTATAATCGAACTGAAATAAAACTGAATGATTACAAAACTTTTCGGATCAACTTAGAAAGTGTCACTGTAAAAAACCGAAACGTCCTTCTGAAAAAAACATCTATGTACCAATGAAACAATGCTCCCAACAATTAAAACATGCTCAAATTGACATCGGTGTATAAAAAAGTAAGCTTATCATGTCCATCGTTATTATAAATTCTGTACCCTCAAGCAGTGGTCCCCAACCCCTGGTCCGGTGGACCGGCACTGGTCCGTGGATTAAATGGTACCGGGCCGCCCAAGGCCCAGCTTAAAACACAATTACGTAAAAAAATCGAACATATTCAATAAAAAAATCAAATAATTATCGAAAAAGAAATACAGTGGAACCTCTCATGATGAGCACCTCCCATAACGAGTAATTTTCATAACGAGCAAAACAGACTTTGAAAAAGAGAGACTATGCGCATAACGAGCGACATTTCGCATGACGCAAGGAGAAGTCCCATGATCACGTCGTTCACTTGTGAGCCGGGACTTTCGCGCCAGTTAGCATTAGCACTCATTCCGCTAGCGCGTGTGCTCATACATTTTCCAAATTTGTGCTCAGACATTATTTGTAAATTTTTTCATTATTTGTAAAATTTCGAAACATGAAAAGGGTTTTTCTACACAGTGAGTCAGCATGTGGATTTTAAATTCACTTTCGAGAACATGAATAGTTGCAGTCGGAAGATGAAAAAGGTTTTTCTCCACTGTGAGACGGCTTGTGGACTTTTAAATGTTCATTTTGAAAACATGAAAAGTTGCAGTATTTATATTCTGGGTGAAGATTAAAATGATTTCCTGCATACAAATTCGCTTTTAAATTAAAACCAGTTTCGAGAAAAGCTTTAAATTCGAGGTGCACACCATATGTTGCAAAATTCGAATAAAAATCATTTGCTTGTTCCTTGTGTAATTATTCTTTAAGCTTGTGGAGTCTTGATGAGTGTCATTATAAATTTCAAATTGAAAATTTTAGGAACACACCCCCCCCTCCTCCCGGGCCGCGGTTAAATTATCAAACGTTGATAAAAAGGTTGGGGACGACTGCCCTAAGATAAACCACGTAAGTCCATAGCTAAGTCTATCTCTGTATGGTTTATCCTTTGGTACAGAATTGTGAAAGGGACACACGGTAGTTGATCGCCCGGTGATGTACGTATCAGGGATGCAATAAAAAAATCTTAAGTAGGTACATCTTTTTGTAGATGAAATCCATCCAACGATCTTTGGTGTGTGAAAATCACGTGGATGGTGGAAATACATCGATAATGAGATTCTTAAATGCCGTAATACGTGAAAAGAAATTGTAAATTGCATTTTAGGAGGCACTTAAGAATTCATAATCTACCTTTTCACAGAAGGCGCTAGATTAATAATTATTTTAGGTTAAACATGAGTTCGTTTACGGACAAAATTAATTATCCTTCCTCTTGTTTTGAAGATTAAGTGTGCAAAATGTCATCATTCTCGAAAAGACTACAAGTTTGTATAAAAAACAATCATCTTAATATTTTAAAGCAGAACTTGTAAAACGTGTTTTTTCTTAAGGCGCGGTATACCCGCTCAAAAAGAAGAAGATGGAGAGATACGTAAATACGAATGTTAGAGAGAGAGTGCGCTAATGTTAAAATCGATTATATTCAAGCGAAAATTTTGAAAATGTTTAATAAAACACGACTCGTTTGAAATAGAGCAATAATCTCGCGGGGGTTATCTAAAACAGTATTTAAATAAACACTGCGATTTTTTTCAAACATATTACTTGTAAAATAACTGAAACGAACGCGTTTATAATAATTTTCGAAGCATACTTTAAAAAATTTTCTATCGAGGGAATTTCATCAAAAGGTATATCAAATATCTAGTACTGATGTGAGCCACTTTATTTATTTTTGCTTTAAATTATAAGATATAGGTCATTAAAGATCTTAATATTTCACGATTTTAGAGGCAATTTGGGCTATTATTTGTGAGTAAATGAAAAAGAATAAAAAAAATAATTTTACTAAATTTATCACAAAAATACGATGAAATATAGAATAAAAATTATAAACTAATTAAAAAAATTATTTTGATTGGTATAAAGTTAAAAAAATTCACATATTTACGGCAGAACAAAAATTTGTCGTTTATACATTTAAATTAAAACCTAAAAAATGCATTTTTCAGGGTGTTTTATTTTTTATTTAATTTTACATTTTATTTCTCTTTGTACTTTCAAAATAAATATAGTAAAATTTTTTTTTATTGTTTTTCATTTAATCACAAATAATTGCCCAAATTGCCTCTAAAATCATGAAACAATAAAACCGTTAATGTCCTATATCTTACAATTCAAAGCACAAATAAATAAAGTAGACACATCCGTACTAGATATTTAATATACCTTTTGATTACAAAAATAATTTTTCAGTTTGCTTGGGTATTTTGATCTCAAATCCAGAATTAAGATTTGTATGAAACGGGCCGAAAAGGGCCGCGCAAACATTACATTTAAGGTACATATGTAATAAATCGGTAGAAATGGGGTATGCCGCGGCTTAATGTAAGTAAACTAGCGCCATCTATGAGAGAGCAGATTATGAATTCTTTTTGTATCACCTTTGGTGAAATAATCCGTTCCGTACTTACGTTCGTTCTTTGAGAAACGAAAATTGTTGAAATATGAATAAAGACCTCATTAACTAATTAACTCCCGTTTAGTGTAAAAATGTGAATGAGGACTATTTGAGAACATTTCAATTCAATATTGCCAAATTATTAATTTTTTAACGTAAACGCTTGGCGTCTGACATTTCGTAGTGCCAATTCATGGAAAATATCTTTAGTGTTGCGAGCGTTTATCGATTTTTTTACTTATTCCCTGTCAATGTCGGTTCGGTTGTCAACGCTAAAATCATCGAAAGTTACGTCTATCGATCCGATATCGTAAATTTATCGATTTCACCGTGCTAGAGCTTCTGATTCACGGTCCAAATTGTTTTGTATGACTTCCTCTACTCCCATACAAAATACGAACGCTTGCAATGTGAAAGTTGAAATGCACCCCTCGATACGTGTTTAAGGCAACCAGATTGCAGCCGTGCACAGCTTGGGGTGTGTTTTATAATCCGAGCTTACTAGATGACTGATGTTGTTTGACACAAGCGACAAATTTGAATATTTTTAGGCGTTTTAATGATTTTATTTTTATTGGAATAACTTTTGAATAAATATCAATGTAATATATCTTTGAAGAAGAATATAATAATAATAAAGCTAAACGAAATATGAAACAGAACAAGACACATAAAAAATAAAAAAAGATGTCATGGTCTTTAGATTTATTATTATATTCTTCTTCAATGATATATTGATAGGTATAACCTTCAAAAGTTTTTCCAATAAAATTTGAATATTCATCTAGACTTCTAGAAAAACTCAATATGTGTCCCATATAAATAAAATCCGATATGCTTATCCGAGACACTATCTAGGGTCTAGGGTACAAATAAATTGTTAAAGAACTAATCTGGACTAACTGTATCAAGTGTGTCTAGTCTGTTTTAAAATCCATGTTCTTTTCATTGAATTCCCCTTTAAATTCGTGTTCTTGTATTAAAGTAATTTTCCTTAAATTGTGTAATAAATGTGGTCCTTCCCGAAATATGTTTTCTTAAACTCATTGTTAATAATGTATTATAAATATTATGTTATGATTTTGTAATATCACCAAATAAAAAAATAATAATCAAGAAGTATACATTCAAAAAGATAGCTGCCGGGTATACGGGAAAAATTAGTTGAGGATAACATGGATAATTCTGAATTTGAAATATGAGATCGACAAAAATGACCCCGTGTCCCGATAAGATTAGGACCATTGCCTTTTATTTTTTCTGCTAATATGTTCCCGGTGTCTCATACCTCTCCTTTTATTATTCGTCATTTGACTGAACTTTCATTTATAATTTAGCATTTTTATTTGTTTGGTTTTTTGTTTTTAATCTTTATTTAGATATATACAAATATATCATTTGTCTGGTTAGATTTTTGTAATTGTAAGAACCTATTTGCGTATTAACTGAATTTTTATAACTGGATTGTTCTCAAAGTGTAAAAACCTAGTATAGATAAATAAATGTTTTTTTTTTAATATTTAGGGTTGCGTCACGTAACAAATTGTTCTTTAACGCGGGTTGGCCATTAGTGTGGGCCGCAACTGTATGGCGAAAAAAAAGGTCTTATTTCCTTTTGGCGCTAGTAATAAAAAGTTGTCTATACATCTAAAACATCAAAAAAATTTAGTTTAAAAAAAAATTAAAAAAATCTTAAAGCTCCGCAAGTTTTTTGAAGTTTGAGAAAATATCGAAATATTTCCATTTTTTCAGCCTTTGCACAAAATATTCTGAAATAGTTTAAAGATATTCATTTATGAGCTCTTGTTAAATAAAGTCTATAGCTTCGATGTATAAAACCACTATTTATTATTTTTGTAGTGGTATGGCACTAAACCACGTCCGCCCGAAGTCCGCAAACCCGCCCTCGCTTGAGCAGCGCGCCATATTGGCCGCTCCTCAGTCCACCAAGGACTCTCCGTTTCGTGACATTGTTTTGTAGTTAACTAAAAGTATTATTAAAATATGGGAAAAAGCTTCTTTATAAATGGAGCTGACTTCTGAAGTTAGGTTAAGATCTTCTAATTCTTCTTCCGTTACATTTTCCAAAATGGGAAGATTCATGATTGGCGTATCTTGCCAAGATATCAAATCAAAGTAGGAATGTGCATCAAAATTCAATGGGGGTACTTTAAATGTTCGATTCTGTCCGGAATAACTCTCTGGCTTTCGATAAACGCCTTATTCCAAGTTCTTTTTGCACGACCCATGTAGTTTTATATCAAACCACATAGGAGCGTATGCCCTCACGATAAACGTGGCTAACATAACGAAAACATATGACGGCATTGCGCTTCCAATATATAATCGTGGGATTTGACTCACTGTAGTAATCACTCCTGGGTTCTTCTGGCAATATCAGGATGACAACGTCCGCTGGAAACTACTTTGAAAATATCAAGCAAGTATTTTTGATCGGTGCTTAAATCTTGGTGTTGAATATTCAACATAAATTTGAAAAAAGATTGTACCGGTAAATTATGCCAATTATGAAGAGTCGAACCTACGGGGCCGGAAAAATCATGAAGTCCAGAGGTTGTATCATCCGACTTCATAATCAAATGGCGTAGAAGCAGCTCGTTGCAATGAAAAATGCAGATCAGCCACTGTGCCGGTCCATTCAAGTGTTTCTCCATCGTTTGAATCACACCAACAGTTATTCCCGTGTTAAAATTTGTGCCGTCACACCCAATTGCATTTAAATGGTAGAGTGAAATGTTTTGACCAGCAAAATATTCCATTATTGGTTTGGCTATGTTTACGGCAGTGCTGACCTAGGCATAATACGTGTCAAGAAAATTGGTTCCTCGATTATCGATAAGTGTTCTTCGAGTACTGTGGTTTCATAGTATTTGTCTCTTTTTTATATTAGCTAAGGACTTGTCCTTTCGACCATTACAAAATAATCTACTTACTTTATGCACATAGCTTTGATGAGTACAGATCTGGTACGCGGACGTCCGCGACGCAATCTATAACTTTATTATCCTGCGTGATTATGTTGAAATCATTTAAATGGCAGAAGCGATTGCTGCTCCAGCTCGATCCGATATCCTGAACCTGTCAAAGATCTTGGAGAGAACTGTAAAAGACGAAGAATTGCTGGTTGTCGGAAAGGCGGTGTTATTAGCCTTAAGTAGCCGACTTGATTTTGCGAACGGAGAACATAATTTTGATGTTAAGGTGGAAGATAATGATAAGCAACGATAAACAATGATTCAAAGTGTCCACAAATTCTAAAGCTTTTTCTTCTCTGTTCATTTAATTTGGTAAGATCTTAACATTTTCTCTTCATAGGCTTTAGCAAGTGTTTCGTAGTCGGTATATCAGCCCTGCCGATGAACATCTTTCTCTCACCTCTTTGGTCTTCCAAAAACTCTTTTTCCTTAGGGGAATCTTTCATTTATTGTCTGTAACTTGCATTAATAAATTGCATTTATTGTCTTTCCATTTACAATAGCAATAAAAAACAGTAGAGAGCTTGTGATTTTAAATGGAGAGACTCTTCTTTGGAAGGAAACTGTATTTTTTTCTACCTTTTCTGACTTCAACAAGTTTATATACTTATGGTGATATGCCTTAATAATTTTTGTAATTCTTTCTTTCGAAATAGTTGGCAAAGAAGCTTTATCCCATCTTTTCAAAATACTTTTATTTACCTACACAACAATGTCACGAAACGGAGGGTCCTTGGTCGGCTAAGGAACGGCCAATATGGCGCGCTGCTCAAGCGAGGGCGGGTTTGCGGACTACGGGCGGACGTGGTTTAGTGCCATACCACTACAAAAATAATAAATAGTGGTTTTATACATCGAAGCTATAGACTTTATTTAACAAGAGCTCATAAATGAATATCTTTAAACTATTTCAGAATATTTTGTGCAAAGGCTGAAAAAATGGAAATATTTCGATATTTTCTCAAACTTCAAAGGACTTGCGGAGCTCTAAGATATTTTTGATTTTTTTTAAGCTAAATTTTTTTGATGTTTTAGATGCATAGACAACTTTTTATTACTAGCGTCAAAAGGAATTCGGAAGAAAAAAAAAATCGGCCCACACTATTGATCATGCTACGCTACCGATGGAAATGGAAGAAGAGAATCTGGTATGGAAGATGATGTCATTTTCCTGTGTGGAGTTCATGTAAAAAAATATATATAATACTTATCCATATAATAATTACGTCACACCCAAAGGGAGGTAGGGGGGGGGGGGGTTAGCGGAAAACATTAGTATTCCGCTAAATTCCGCTTACATACAAAGACAAAATTTCTTTGTTCAAGGTGTAGAAAAAAAATCACATTCGCAGCGCAGTGTTTTTCTTGTTGAGATCTGCGTTTGATGCATTTTAAAGCTTTCCAATTTATAAAATACCAAAAGTGACTTCGTGTTGAAATTTTGTTTAACTTTCCGAATGACAAAAAACAACAGTTGCCTAAAATTACAATTAAGTATTTTTTAGGTTAGTAAGCCATGTCAAAAGTCAGAATAATAGAAGAATATGTATGCATGTGAGTGAAGCAGAGTGTGTGCCAGGACAGTGTTTTTTGGCGGTCCGTCCTCTCTGCCTACACCTGCGGGAAACGGCGTGATGGTTAGTTATAGTCGAACAGATACCAAGTGCACTCCCAAAATTTCACACGGGGAATAACCCATATATGAACAATGGGTCGTTTTTGACCCGAAAAACAGATTCTAGAAAAGTAGCGAATTGTTGAACGCAACTGCTTGTTTTCGATGTCTAGCGCCATCTATCGATGGGTGAAAGTACTATCTTCTAAAACAAATATACAGTTTTGCTTAACGGTCAAAGATGTAATTTCTGGTGACAGTTCAATTCATGACTCAGTTGAAGTTGGCGAAAAAATCCGTTTTTGCTGAGAATAATGTAAGTTATTTATTTTTCTTTGTAAATTTACCAATTATTTTGATTATATTGTAAAATTAGATAGTTAAATTATCTAATGCGAATGAATGAATCTGAAATAAATATGTGATTTCACAGATTAGTTGTCAAAACTTTTATGGGTCGATAAATACCCCTTGGGCAGAAGTATATCCATTTTTTTAATTTCTAGGAATAGAAGATCCCTTTGTACAAACGGCATTATAGAGGTGTTGGAAAGTTTGGACTTTCACGATAAGATACAAGGTGGGGATGTTTTTATTGACCCATCTGGCGATGGCAGGGTCTCGGACAGTGATTCTGGCGATGAAGAAGGTACATTTTTCCATCATTTATCCCGTCAACAGTTACTTGCACCTGCCAGTCTTACTTTGAGGCGTCCACTTGCTGAGAAAACCACGTATAGCGAAGATGAAGAATCTGACAATACATCACCGTTGTCACCGAAACAAGACAGGCGCGTTAGGGCACGTGGAAGGGCACGCGGACAAGCACGAGGAAGAGCGTGTGGAATTGGCAGAGGAACCAGACGCGGAGGATCTATCAGTAGGTACACCACTTGAAAGGGACAGTCACGAACAGGCTTAAGGAAGGAGGCGTGGAAGGAGAATATATAGAATAGCATGCGAGGAAAGAAATGGTAAACTCTTATTCTTTTTGGCTCATCGATGTCGCCGTGAATAATGCTTCACTTTGAGCTGGCCAGTACCGGTCCGACACCGACACATTGGAGTTTCGACGAAGCATTGCCCGCACCTTGTTGCAAAATAATGGAACTGAAAGACCTAAATCTGGACACAGTCGAAAGATCCAAACGAGTGTACCTTGTACGGTGAGAAACCACAATGCGAAGCACATTATCGAAAAGGCTCTGTCAAGACTTCGCTGCGCTTTTTGTAAAAATAAAACTGTGACGGCGTGCAACAACGTTTCGCACTTTCATTGTTAATTTTATTTCAAAATGTTTTTTGTCTGTTTAATTTACTAACAATGTCGATAAATAAGGAATAAATAAAATAATGCCATTTTTATTCAACTCAAATTTAAGGCGATGCATTTGACCATGGGGTCGTTTTCGACCCATCAAAAAAATGACCCTTTCTCCACTCCCACCTCAAAATTTCAGTGAGATTCTTTAAAACAATCCTTCAAGGACCCACATATCCTAAATTGAAAAAAATCGGAGACCAAAAATAGTTCTGGGCATATATGGGTTAACGTACAGTAAAAACTCCTAAAAACCCAAACTCGAAAGACACTCAACCATTATATTATTAATATTTATATTTTTCATCTCTTATTATTTATCCGAATTAAACTGGATTCTGAAAACAATATTTCAGACGATACCTAATACGACTAATTATACGCTGCGAAACAAAATTTAAAAATTTCAATGGCGGTTATTCCCATGAATTAGGCGACTAAATCCTTTGGAAAATCCATTATTATTTATATCATGCTACTATAAAAGCAAACAATTAATCATTCTACATTTAGTAATAAGTAGTATATTGATTTCATAAGATTAACAACCAGTTCATTACTTTATTTTCGATTAGTAAATCTACTTTATTAAGTCATTTTGACTCCGTATATTTAGTCGGTGTGATTGTAATAACATATTGTGTGATCTAATATCAGCGCTCTTATTAGATGCTTTTAATAGATTGAATAATTGAAATTAGAAAAGAAATTTAAGTTATATAAAAAAAAATATATGAAATCAATAACCTGGCTCAACAATATGGTCAAGAAGTTGTACGTCTACCCCATACCACTGTCAATATAATCCTGTAGAGTTAAGGCCCGTTTATAATAGGAATAAGCGATAAGAATAGGCCGGGGCCGTAATCCGTAATCCGTAATATTTTGGAACATCGTTTATAATTGGAATAGGAATAGAATAGAATATGCCCATAGAAGTGACAATGCCGCTATCACTTGTCTATGTCAACTGTCAACCGGGAGATTACATAAGATTATAGGAGATGTTCATTACTATTTATTAGATCACTTTCGTCTTCAGCGAACATAAATTTAAATTCGGTAAAGTATTTATTAACTCCGCGTAAATATTTGTTCACAAAATTATTATTCAACTAAAGTGAATTGTAGATACCATAGAGTATTGATCGAAAATATGTAAATCTCAGCATATATCTAAGCTTTCTGTAATCCATAATCGTAAAAGATAAAGTTGAACCATCTTTTCGGTTATGGAAAATTATTAAAGATTATCACCAACGGTTACACAGGTTTCCTATCTTCCAACTTCTACGGCCTAGGGCTTATCGAATACGGATTACAGACTATTCCTAATATAAACGGGCCATTAGTGTGGGCTCAAGTGAAACGAGAAATTGCATAAAATAACAATTCTTTCAAAATCTCGGATGTCGATAGCCTTGTCCATGCTGCTAAAGATATGGTTTCTATTGAGGATTGGAAAAATTGTGTCATTCATGCGGAACGACTCCAAAATGAGGATTTCATCAAAAAAGGCATACGTGACAATTACCTTGATTCTTTTAAAATTAATTTTGAGGATAGTGATACGGTCAGTGCCAAGGATGATGTGTGTAATTTAAATTATTAGGGTAATAGTATATATGTAATTGCCTAATGTTTGATACATATTTTTGTTAAAGGAATATGTTTAACCTAGAAACAATATCAATGTTACTTATTTATAAAGTCCGAGTTACTAAAATTTACTATTGGACATTTTTTACCATTCAACTAGTTTAATATTCTACTTCTTATGATTATTTTTTTTATTAAAACGAATATTTATCGAGAGTATGGTGAAAAAAAAACTTTAAATATTATTATATTCATGGTAGGTACTTACGATTTTGGTTTCTCTGACCAATGGCGTTTAGCTTTTAGTAGTCTATTGTGTCCAGTTTACGTTACCCGTCTATTAAATTTGTCTATGGAGTTTAACACACCATAGAAAATGTTGCCGTCAGCTGTCATTTGTTCAATTTGTTCATGTTCAAATCTAAGCAATTCGAATAATTGTCTTTTGATGGGTTTGTTATAAAATTGCGTTAGAATTGTAATAAGTAATAACAAAAGACGCTATGAATTTAGAAAGTAAATTTATTTGCGTTGTATGTGGAAATAGAGTAGATGCTCTCTTTCGCCAATACGGCCCGACCGTTTTAAAAGTTAACAATTGTGTATGTATTTTTCCGTAGTTTATAAAAATTTTCACAAGGCACAAGTACTTTATGTAGCCCTAGTCAATAAATTGTTGCTCCTAACGTGAATTAATAATCAACCTTTTTTATTAAACTTGTAGCTACCTTCGTTTTTCATAAAATCAATGGACCCAAATATCCAGAGATAATAATGACTACAAATAGGTTACTCCGAAATCAGCGTTTTTGAGTTACACAGAGGGCTCGATTTACCCTTATACTCATTAGGCAGAAGTCTAGGGCAAGATTTTTGAGGACGCATCTCTTACAATATTTTCAAAACTTCACCTTTCTCGGTGCATTGATTTGCTCCCTGTAATGCAATTCCCCCTTAATGGGCCAGCGGGAAGACGCACTTCCCCTCCAATAATAAAATGGATGTAGAAGTGGAGAGTAGACATATTATTCTTTTTAATTTTGTATTTATTGAAGTTAGGGTTTATCTTTGTAGTTTAGGCGAGTTATTGTGTATTATGAAATCCTTTGCTCATTCTAATGGTCCATTGTTGATGTTGAGTTGGTTTTCAGGAACGATGTGGCAGCATCTCCGACAAGTACATTGAATATGATCCTGTAATCATTATGCTTGATATGATTCTATTATCTAGAGAAGCTTATAGACACATTCTTTATAATACAACTTTTAAGGTGATTGTTTTATTTATTTAATAAAATTTATCAAACTTGAAAATTCCAGCCCGATGGGTGAAAACTATGAATTTTTAATGAGGTGTTTAAAAAATTATCTCTTCTTTAAAAGATATTTTGTAAACTTAAATATATATTGTGTGAGTCCTTATTGTGTTTTCCTGCAGTTATGTGCCACCCTTTTGCTTACACTTGCCAACAAATGTGCAAATATTCCAGAGTTTTCATTTTCTTTTTAGTAATAATTCAAAGAGAGTGCCTACCATTTACGCCTTATTCACCTTATGCTATTATTCTATCCAGGAACTTGGTGAAAAGGTTAAATCAAGATTACCTAGGGGTTGTAAATGTCAATTCTTGTTACTTAAAATATTGCTGGTTTTTTCTGAAAATTAAATGCAAGACCTAAGTCTTTATTTTTGCATGTTACTGCGACCTGTGTATGTATGTATATAAAGTTACATGTATTGATTTTTTTCAAAATTTTAGGCTTATTGGAAACTCTTCATTGTTTTGCTTCTGATGGAAACATATTTAGATTGGTCCAACAATAAAGATTACAAGAATGAACTTATCAATTCGTCTTGTAAAATTGAAAATGATACGCTCTCTATACTACAAAATATGCAATTACATAACCCAAGCCTTGACATAAAGTATTCTGATGGGTAAATATGAATGATTTATAAAAAGTTAATGATGTACATAAATATTTTATTTTTGTAATGCAATTGTTAATGAATATTTTTAGTGGCAATAAAACTTATAATTCATCGACGGATACAAACAGAATTATTCCATCAGAAAAGGAAAATTTCTGTCAGACAAATGCTAGAAATATAAAAAAGCAGCTGTCAAGCGATGATCCATTTCTTACTGAAAAGGGAATTTATTTGACTTTTCTCTATATCTGCTTCGGTAAGGAGATTACTATACTACTGTTTTGTTTCTTTTACTATATTTTTAAATGTTCTTGGCTGAACTATGGTGTCTCTTATGTTCGTGGATCTCAATACCCTTCATATTAACTTACACCTAAGCGGCACATATGTCAATGAAGTCGAAAATAAGTGCAACAGATTGGAACGGTTAATCTGTAACGATTACTCCAGCCTATGGGCCAGCAGGTTATTTCTAACTTTAAGAAACTCTACACTAAAATACTCTTAGAGCTTTATTTTGAGGTGACTGAAGGGATAAATCTCACTCTCAGAGAGTTTTGGAAAGATTGTGTTCACATCGTTGCCTGCCTCAAGATGATTGACTCGAAAGATTCCATTAACATCGTTGCCTGCCTCAAGGCGTAACCAGTTACAAGGTTACCAAGAGGACCCACACTTCTGCTTGGAAAAGCTTTGGCCATAGAGCTTTGTCGAAAGTGATTTTGAGGGGTTTGAAAGTACCTGTGGATTCCAGTCAACGAGATTGTGCCTTTGGCCAATAACACGGGACTGGAGGTGGATAATAATATTGATGAGTTTATGGAAGAGCACGGTCAAGAGCTGACCACCGAAGAGCTTACAGTTCCATTATTTTGCATTATTTTTCACAGTAAGAAGTTATGCAGGAGAGCTTGTTAGTAGAGGAGGAGGAAGTAGCAGAGCAACAATCTTCTGGCGCAATAAGAGAAATGCTGAAAGCATGGGAAACTGTTGAAGAAGGTGGTTATGCATTCTACAAATTTGTTTAATGATAATGCTGTGTCACATTTTAACCAAATTTTGAAGCGTCGGCAAAAACAAATGCCTCTAGACCAGCGGTCGGGGAACTTTTTTAACCATTACCCCAAAATATTTTTGTGTAAGTCAATATTACCCCTTCCCTTCCTTCATGATATGACATCGTGCATGACAGCTTCCAGTGTAGGTTCTAAATGTTTCACAAGAAGTGCTTGGCGATGGATCATACAGTGAGTAACTTTAATATCTGGATTTTTTTTTTCACGAAAGCCGAAAAACCATTAATATGACCCAACTTAGCTGAAGCTCCATCAACAGACACAGCAATACAGTTTTCCCACTTTAAATTAATACTTTGAGCATTAAAGTATTCAATTCCACGAGATTTCAACTCTAGAGAACAAAACTCTAGAGGAGAACAAAATTCCTCTTCAATTGCATGTGTACCTTTGTAGCGAACATACACCATTAGCTGTGGAATTGCTACTAACATCTGTTGTATCATCAAGCTGAATAGCAAAATATTTAGCCTGTTTTATTGAGGAAATAACCTGTTCCTTTACGTTTTCTGCTAAGATGGAAATTCTTTCTTTTACAATTCTTGCAGACAAGGGCATTGAATTCAGTTTCTTCGCCTCTTTCTGACCACACATGATCTCTGCCATTTACACACCTGAATTGATTGTTTGTAAAAATACTAACACGTTTATGAAATAGCAAACTAGAAAATTTTCCTTATTACCCAAAAAAAAAAACATTTTTACCCCCATTTAGGGTAATTTACCCCGGTTCCCCGACCGCTGCTCTAGACAGCTTTCTAGTAAAAAGGAATTAATTATTTATCATAAATTCGTAAATAATAAACTTGTTATTTTGATTTTTTTTGCAAATCGAAATCGCATTCTAGGTTTTTACAGTTCTTAACAGAATATATGACGCAAATGTGAATGGTAGAAGAAGTCGAGGATGCCCGAGGAAGACATGGCACGATCAAGTGAATCAGATACTTGAGTCGGGCCATGTCAAAAGCCAGAATAATAGAAGAGTATGTATGAGACGATGTATGAATGTGAGTGAAGCAAAGAGTGTGTGCCAGGATCGAGTTGTTTGGCGGTCCGTCCTCTCTGCCTACCCCTGCGGAGAAACGGCGTGATGGTTAGTTAGTTAGTTAGTTAACAATTTATAAGAATGTAATTTTATTTGAATGAAAGTTAAAAATAAAAAAGAGTAATGGGTTATCATATTTTACATAGATTTATTTATGTTTGTTTCACTTAACGAGTATTTCACAAAACAAGTAAGCTTCTGGAAAGAATTATGCTCATTATGAGAGGTTCCGCTGCAGTTCACATCTATGAAAAAGCAAACAATAATTTATTTATTTATACACGCCTTGAAGGCCTTTACAGTTTCGCATTATTATAGATTCATACGTTATTCAGGAGTATAATAAGCGTGTAGTATATAATATTATAAACTGAACATTAAGGATATAAGCAGGTTCAATATATAGGTATGTAGTTTCATTATCATGAAAATTGTACAAAGGAGTTAATAAGTTTACATGGTAAAACAGAAGTGCTTAAGGTACTATGAAAGTAGTTATAGAGGAATGTGTATTTACTATGTTGATTTTATTATTAACTTAATCATGAATAGTTTGTTCTAAAGCAAGTTTTTAAAGAACTTAGCAAAATTAACAGTGATAAATAGTACCCTCACATGGAAAAAAAAATATATGAGTTGCATTATCATAAAAAGTTAAATGAGATCAACAAGTTTATAATATGATAGTTAAATAAGTACAAAATATTACAAATAATAGTACAAAAAGTACAAGATAATAATAGTACAAAAGAGAGAGAGTACAAAAAGTAAGTACATAGGTAATCTATGTACTTACTTTACGTAAGTATTAAAGTTTGTTATTATTGTATCGATCTTGAAGAGACCATCGATTATACTTTAATCAATAATATGTTATAATTGTAAGGGCCCGAAGATTTAAGTAGAAATGTTAGTCATTAATGTGAGTTAGTTATTTTGATTATAAAAATAAATACGAAAAGATTGTTGTTAATTTTGTTTATATTTAGCTACCTTTATTATACATACATAGCAGGTGTTTTGCAGATAATTAATATTTTGATAAAGGTGCAAATGCTTGGTATTTATTAATTCAATATAATATGTATTATTTTGTGCCTGAGAATCTTATGTAATGCGTCTGCGTAGTCACGTGTGTAAAGACCCGGGAAAAATTCAAACTCGTTCAATTTATACTCCAAACTGCTGAGAAAATTACTGCAAATAGGGCATGTATTAATCGACGCAGGGGTGCACTCTCCATGGCCAAAGGGTTAATGTTTGATACGCGAGATCTGCTTATCCACAAGATCGACAGAGTAGGCTGTAATTATGAAATATAAAATTATTTATAAATCTGCCGATTGATTTGATAACCTCTGTAATAATATAATAATAAGACCAGGGAACCATTTATTGGATTAACAACACCTCCGCCATAGGTCATCGCAAATGGTTCGCAACCAAGGTTTGGTGATTTAGCAAGGGTGCCCGGGTTCATGGGGTGAGATTTGTCCGGATCTTGGCGGCTAATGCGTCTGCCACCAACCGTGTGGCAGGTCAGATCGGGAGAGACTAGTTAAGAAAGACCTTTTGACCTCTCCAGCAGAACTCTCTCAGAACATCGCCTTGCACCGCAGTGGGAGGGATAGATTCATATGTTCCTCACTCCTGGACATACTTACCCCCAGATTCCTACCCAACCCTCAATTTTTTTCCTTTGCAGAACTTTCTTTTCCTAAAAAGACGCTCCACAAAGTATCCCCAAACATAACATAGGCCCCAAGGGAAATTATTTTCCTCAAGGCCTTCTGTGTGGTGGTAATGGGATTTTTTTTTTAAAATCATATTTATATCCTACATTTTATATTATACAAAATGGTTCACATTATTTATTAATATAAATTTATAATATTAATTTTATATTAAACAAGGTTTACATCATTCCTCAACACTTGGAGGAGATAAACATCTTAACACATCGTTATTTTTACTATTTGTTTGTTTCAGATATGTTGGTATTTCTAGTAGCAGTTTTTATCTTTTCTTTGTTCTTTGGAACGTCTACAAGGAAAAATAAAGGTATGAAATCTTTTTCCATAATGTGTGCATGTGTAGTATAAATAATAATGTTTTATTCAAGGATGTGGTGAGGATAGTGGATTCCCACATGTCCCATGTAGTTATATATGTTTATATCGCAAAAAATCGCATGCATCACACGCGATAGAAGTGAAACTTCACCCACACAATCTCAACCAACAGGATGTTATGAAAATAAACCGGTGCTTTTGTATTTTGAAAAAATTGCAAGCAAGTACCGTGTTTATTATTAATTGTTTTTTGTCTCTGGTTGGTTTCTAACCACAAGACAGTTATGTGGATAGGGAAGATTTTTGTTTTTGGCTTCACTTCCCGGAGGTAGCTGGTTGGGCTCAGATGCTGCCGGAGGTCAGACACCTGCCATGTTTAAAACTTAAAGGAGAGTGAACGAAAAGATCGTTATTTGACCGGTATTTATTTCCAACCTTGGAATTCGGAATTAAAGAATTACCCCCCCGGAGTAAATCGGAGTGATAAACTCGTGGATTCATGTTTTTCAGTCACTAAATGCATAGCATGCGCCGGCGTATTAAACCGAATCGAATAGTGATTTTTCAATTCTCACTTGTCTGGCGACCGTTGTTTTGCCATAATCTTTAATACGAAGATTTTCATCTTCCGACATTGTTATTTGGGGCAAGTTCTTGTTCCCCATCAATTCTACCACGTTATCTGGGAGCCTGTACTTTCCTTGTGTGGAGGCTGTCCGGGCCATCACCACTTCATCGGAGGACTGGAAGCCCTGGGCCGGCTTTCGTCCTGGCGCAGACCTGATCGTGTTTCCAGCATCTTTGTTGTGGACGGAAAGCCCTGAGCCGGCTTTCCATGATATCTTGGGATCATGGGATATCTTGGGACCCCCTCCGTGGACCACCTTTTTCAGCATGGTTCAGTTAGTTAGTTAGCTTTCAGCGTACATGGTCTGTTTTGGAGTATGTTTACGTTCTAAATGCAATATTTCCTTGTCATTTGTATAAAGATAATAAAGTAATATTATTTTGTTTCTAACAAAACATCTTTTTATTTGAAAAACTAACCAGTTTTAACTCTGACATTACAAAAGAAAATCTTCCCTACATCCCTGAAAGGAGTTTTAATTATGTTCTATTAAGACTTGCCTCGGTACCCCAACATATCTTGTTATCAGGTTTTGGCGCGCAGTGAAACTGTAAAGTTACTGGGCCGAGTGTAGATATCGTATTTATTGCCCCACTTAACATTCATGCTCAACACACTCCATAACGAATGATATTCACTGTATTCAAAACACAGTCATTTTACAAGTTAGTAATGTTATGTGAAATTGCATCATTCAACTCTACCCTACGTGACCAAATGTTACAATATCCCTTAGCAAGGAGCCTTGAAAAGTGTGCTCATAATCAAAGCAGCCAATGCGGTAAGGTTTCATTCTCTCGCAGGATAAATCTTGTAGATGTATGTGTTTGTCTCTTTTTAGTGTTGTTTCCATTTCATTGAGTTTCAAATCACAACGGTGCTAAAGAAGTTTCACTTCAATATGTTAATGCAGTAAATTTTAAGAAAAGAAACAAGCAGAATAGAAAAATAAAATGAAAAAAATTATCAATTATGTAGGAGTGGCCCTTGGTGCTAGAAGGCTGCGTTCACTACCGTGTTGTCAGATGCCGTTAGCCGCATCCTGGCTCCAGTTGGCGAATCCATTCATTCCTAGTTCTGTAAGCATGTCAATGCGTTGCTGTACCTTCTATGTTCAAATATAAATCTGCAGGCACTGTTATATTGGATCTGGGGTCGTTCCATCGAGCTAATTTGGTAGTGACATCATGTTCCACATGTATATAGGCTAATTCAAAATTCGTTAAACAATGTTTTTAATATTATTGCTGCGCTGGAAGAATCTTTGGGCAATCCTATTAGAATATTCTCAATTTGGAAGGCGGGTATGGGTACTGCCGCCCGGGGAACCACTTATTGGATTACCTGGATCTGCCATAGGTCATCCCAAGGTTCGCTACATTTGGTGGCTTAGCAAAGTGCCAGGTTCATGGGGTGAGGTTTGTTTGGATCTTGGTGGCAGATACATCTGACTACCAACTGCGTGACAGACCGGATCGGGAGAGATTGGTTGAGGGAGACCCTTTGACTTCTCCAGCAGGACTCTCTAGGAACATCACCTCGCACCGCAGCGGGAGGGATAGATTTATACGTCCGTCCCTCCTGGACACACTGACCCCCAGAATCCTACCCGCCCCTGATTCCTTTTTCTTCCCAGAACTTCCTCTTCTTCCTTCCCCAAAAATATCCTCCACATGGCATTCCCAAAGATGACATGGGCCCTGAGGGAAATTATTTTCCTCGGCCTCATGTGTGGAGCTAATGTAAAAAAAAAGACAGCATACTGATACTTCTCCTTTGCCACTCAATATCACCATCGTCCGAAGGGTCTTCAGTAATCATGTGCCCCAAGTATTTTAGTATATAGTATAGTTCAATGTTGAGATCATTTATAAGGAAAATGAACAAAATTACTTTGCATGCGACTAGGTACCATATTATTTCATTTATGCATGTAATTCTGCTTATCAAAACCGATGGAATTCGTTTGCTGCAGGTAACTCATAACTCACAGTCACAAGACAGATACGTAATATTATGACGGTCATGTGTGTTAATATTATGCAAATTGGTTTAACATTATTTGCTTTATCTGTATATAACAGTGGTTCCCAAACTTATTATCCCCCTGGACCCCTTCTCATAGCAAAAACCTGTCAATGAACCCTCTCGATTGAAATATCTGTACAAAACTGCATAATTTTGATGTCTTGAATGGGGTGACCGGCCAACTCAGAATGAAACCAACTCAGAATCACCTCAGAAAAGTCTTTAAGAAAATGAAAAAAAAAATGGTTAAATAGGTTAAGTTAGGTTAGGGTTATTGGCTATTTTAAAATTATTTTTTTCATAGCTTTCAATGACTTTTCAAAAAGGTATTGAGTTGATTTTATTCTCAGTTGGCGTGGAATCCTTGAATGGTGACATAAAATAAAACATTCTTATATTTAGCAGTAGATATTTATTGAAATTATTAAACATAAAATTTTGTTAAAAAAGGGATTTTTATTTTTCAATGAGATGGGTAATCCTGACGGGATGATATGAGATTACATATTTATTTTCGTCTTGATAATTTTGTGATAACATTCGTTTGGCTGCACAAGCCCCAATTTGCAGTTACTTTTTTTTTGTGATGGGGCTCGTAACTGCACTCAATCCACATCTTACTAAATAGGAAGACGGGAAAGCAACCAATTGCTTCTGTATGATGTCCACAATGCAGTATATAAAATTGGGTTATGTTTTTGTAATTCGAATTTGTAGTATCCTTGTTCAAACATTAGTTTCAGCTCGTCATTTGTGGAAAATTCAACAAGTTGCTCCTGTATTAATATGAATTCATCTGAGTTTGTGGAGGTTTTTCATCCGAGTTTAAATTGCAAAGGGGCGCAATACCCAATCGGGGAAGCCCAAGCGAATAATGCCTTTAAATCTTTGGCTGTGGTCAGAATGAGGAGCCATTAAGTGTTGGCAAGCAAATTTTCATCTCGTTTTTGTAATTTCGAAAGGTTTGGAAACTGAGAGTATGTTTCTTTCCCCGAGTTTTGTTTGGATAGATTTTTTTTTTTAAGCAAAAGCAGTTATTATTATATTTTTATTTAATTTCGATTATATTCAAGTGACCACCTTGCAACTTTAAATCGTTTTCGTTAAATTTGGCAAATAAGTCAATAATAATATAAGCTGTCTTTCTTTTTGAATTAATTAAATTGAGTCGCAAATCATTGTCTTTGCTTTCCTTCCAACACAGAATCGAATGCATACAATCGATTGAAAAAACACTTAGATAACCAACGAACTTCCGTGTTAAGCAGTGAATGATTATAATCTTCATCATTTTACAAACAAACTTGAGCAAATAATCTCTCGTTTAAGGCATTCCTTTTGTAACTCCTCGAGCGATGGAGATTTCCAGGGGTTCAGTCGTCGATTCAGCTATTTGATGTAATTACATTAATATTATAAAATAATTAATTACATAGTAACTTACCCCCAAATATTAATACGGAAACATGTTTATTACAGTTTAAAGCTAATGAATCCATCTAGATTTCATGGTTTATCTCATATCTTGGGGTTTATAAAATATTTTAAAACGGGGTTTGATTTATAATCATCATCATCAGTATATTAACATGTGAAGCAAAAACTTTGTACCCCTGTTTACGAAAATTGCGCGGACGGAGGAGAATGAAATTTCGCACACTTATAGTTTATACAGAGAAAGAGTGCAGAATGCTAATATTTTTTAAAATACATTAAATTTAAATTAATTATGGTCGAATTTCGACAGCTGGGCGACCACTAGTTCATTTTGATTTGTAAAAATCACCATCCTAAATAAATTTGGTTAGCCATCACCGGAGGTGTTATCACATAATCTATGAGTCATGCAAGCGTTCACTAAGAATTTTGGCTAATAAATTTTGTCGATGAACGACATAATGCACAGATGTTACATTATTAATACACATTTATCTATTTATACTTTACCCAGTGCTTAAAACTCCTATCTATTAATTAATTATTATATTATCTTCTAATATATATAATATAGATGTTTGATTCTTTAATTTAATTGATAAATAAAACACTTGTGTTGCTAAGTTGTGTAACGAAGAAACGACATTTATGTTTATTATATCACTTTCTTTTTATGGTTTCTTCTAACAAACTGACACTTTACAAATAAAATCATAGAATAATAAAACAAGTGACAATTCTCATTTTAACCGACACCACAACAATACTTTTTCTTTACATCTCCCCCCCTCGGGAAAGAAAATTATTGCTAAATTTTCTCCAAAATTACTCATCTTCGAAGTCCTCTTCTTCCAATGTTTGAACTGGAATAAGTTTTGTGATGTGGAATAGGTTTGATTCTGGTTTTTTATGACCCGTATCTATCCTGTATATGGAGTTTGAAATTTTTTCAACTATCTCATATGGTCCAATTTTCAGTTCATCCAATTTCTTCCTGTTCAGCTTGTTTCCATTTTCTACAAACACCATGTCTCCTACATTAAACTCAAAGTGTTTTCGCTTTTTATCAAATAATGTTTTATTGTAGTTATGTGATCTTATTGTGTTTTCAAGTGCTATTTTCCTGTCTCTCATCCAGTTACTATTTGATTCTCGTTGTTTTAATTCATTCGGTAAAATCGTGCTGTCCGTACCAAACAAAAGGTAACTCGGTGCAAAGTTAGTGACTGAGTGAATAGTCTCATTATATTTTTGGGTACATTCTTGAGCTATTGCTGTCCAGGCTCTCTTTTTTTCTTTTTCATTTATTTTACATCTTATTTTGTTAACTAAAGTTTGATTCAGCCTCTCATTTAAACCATTTGAAAATGGTGCATTTACTGCTGTGAAGATCATTGGTATCCGCTTGTCTTGTAAATATTTCTTGAATTCTTTTGAATTGATTCCCGGGTATTGATCGGTAAGTAGCATACCTATGTCTCCTGTTTCTGTTTTGTTAACTAGATTTACAAAATCGTTTGCAGTTTGAGTTTTTGAGGTAAGAACGAATGCATATCTTGTAAAGTGATCTACCAACAAATGTAGAAATTTTTTTGTTGATCTTGTACCTCCAAATCCTCCAATTGTGTCTATAGATACTATTTCAAAAGGCTTTGTTGCCGGGCCTAAATGAGACATAACGCCAAATTTGTCTTGACCTCTTGATTTATTTTTAATACATATTTCACAGGTTCTACAAACTTTTATTATGTTTTTATTTAAATTTTTGGCTACGTAATGTGTGCTTATCATCTTTTGCATTTGTCCAATTCCAATATGGCAAAGGTTTTCATGTATTTTTTTTATAAATTCCATGCTAAACTCTTCTGAAAGAATAACTTTTTCTTTTTCTCTGGTTTTTTTAAAGTAAATATGGTGTTTCTCTATTAATTTGCTTTTTTTATTTTGTATTTCTTCATTTTTATTCTGATCTTTCAAAATATCTTCTATTTTAATCATGTTTACGACTTTCAATTGTTCATCAGAATTTTTATTTGATTCTAGAACTGGATTTCTGCTAAGACAGTCAGCTTCCAAATTTTGTTTTCCTGGAGCATATTTTATGTTAAAGTCATATTGTGAAAGATAATATGTTAAATCACCCAGCTCTTCATCGGTTCTAGATTTGAGATTCATGTTTTCCAGTGGTTTGTGATCTGAATAAACTGTAAATGGTTTACCTATCAACCAGTATTGCCAGTATCTCACTGCTTCTTTTATAGCTAAGCATTCTAGGTAAATTGCTTTTTTCTTTTTCTGGGCTCCATTTAGTTTTTTCGAAAAGTAAGCTACTGGTTTTTCTTTTCCATCAGATTGCGTCTGTTTCAAAATAGCTCCAACACCTTCTAGAGAAGCATCTGTGTATATATTAATTGGCAAATCTTGATCGAAAATTTCCAGGATTGGTTGTGAGCATAGTAGGTTTTTCATCGTTTCAAAAGCATTTTGGCATTTATCAGTCCAAATAAACTTTTGGTTTTTCCTTAGTAAATTATGCAAAGGATCTAGTATTATTGCACTCTTCGGAATGTACTCATGATAAAAGTTGATTTTTCCTAGAATTTGTCTCACATTCTTCTGTGTTTTTGGAACCGGAAAATTCTTTATTGAAGTCAAATTATCCTTTACTGGCTTGACTGAATTATTCTGAATTATATGACCCAGATATTTTACCATGTCTGATGCAAATGTGCATTTTGTAAATTTTAATCTAAAACCTTCCATTTTGATAGCATTCAGCAGCTTCGTTAGATGATCAATGTGTTCAGCAAAAGTTTTTGAAAATATAAGAATGTCATCTATGTAATTGACAGCAAATTCGTTTAGTTTATATTTTCTCAATATATTGCTTAATATCCTCTGAAAAATTGCCGGAGAAGTCTTTAACCCAAAAGGTAGGCAGGTCCATTGATAATGTCCCTCCTGTGTTACAAATCCTGTTTTTTTTGTCTTCAATCCGCAGCGGAATAGACCAAAAGGCTGAGTTTATATCCAGCGTTGAAAAAAATTTGCAATCTGGTCTTCGTCATTAGGTCTTCAATCAACGGAAATGGTTGAGCTTGAGGTACAACTATTTTATTTAAGTCTCTGAAGTCTATGCATAATCTGGATCTTTTGTTTTCTTCTTTTTTAAATGCTTGAGTAACCGGTGCAGCAAATGGACTGTAGGACTCTTCTATCAGTTTATTGTCTAATAATTTTGCTATTTGCTCTTCTATTTCTTTTTTATCTTCTACGCTGCATCTGTAAGGCCTCTTACTACAATATTTATCTACTAATAAGTCTATCTTCGCTTCGTATCCATTAACAGTGCCAACATCATATTTACTCTTCGCAAACACTGATGTGTATTTGCCTATTAGTTCATTTATTTCTGTTTTTTGATCATTATTTAAATGATTTATTGTTATTTTAAAATCTTCTTCTTTAACATGTTCGTTAAAATTAATTCTGTGTTTTTCTATAGTGTTCTTATTTTCTGTACGTTTAAATTCAGTAATTGTTTTAACATCTGTAGAGTTTTCATCTTTTTTATTTGTATTATTCCGGCAGAGTTTCTGTGATATTTGTAAGTCTTCACTTTGAATAAGTTTGAAGTCTTTTATCATGTCTAATCCAATCAAAAAATCATACTTGAAATTGTGTTCATCAATAATGTACACATCAACATTTTTCTCCAATTCCAAAATTTTTATCTTAAAAGTTGTCAAACCACTTGTCTTTTTAACACCATTAATCGTTACTAAATCTGCTTCATTCAAACTGTTTCCTTTTCCCTTTAGTTTTAATAACAGAATTGATTAGAGAAACATTTGAACCCGAATCATAAATTCCATATATTTCTAATTTATCATTTAGTAATAGTTTGACTTTTATTAATGGTGTTACTATTCGTTTTTTTGATTATTTTCATTTAACTCAGTCTCTATCACTGAATTGTTTACATGTTTAATGGCACTTCTCTTAAATTTTTCATCCTCTTTTGTTTTGAACCAGCATGTGGCTTCAGGGTGGTAATGAGAGCCCTTATTCAATTTTTCACAAATTTTACAAGGATTTTTACCTTCATTTTTATTATATTCTGCATTTCCAAATGTTCTCTTATTTATGAATCTTTTTTTGTTGACCAAATGTTCATACTTGTTTACTTCATTGAATAAATCCACAATATCTTGTAATCCTTCTCTATCAATCTTGTTTAGTATGAATTCTGGTAGTCCGGAAGCAACAAGGTCTATTAAAGTACCGGTGTCGATTGATCTTCTCATATCCAATAAAAGTTTTTCTTTTTTCATAGCATAATCCAACAGAGAACCATCTTTGTATCTAAATGAGAGTGCGTATGTGACAGGGTTCCATCCTTTGTTTGCGAATGATTCACAGAATTTGTTTTTCCATGTTGACCACTCGGAGTTCACTGTTAATTTTATAATCATGGAAGTGTACCAATCTACACAAGTTTTATCCATGAACAATCTGAGAATTTCTATTTTTTTTTCATCCGTGATCACATCAAACCGTAAACATTCTTTTTCAAACACTTCGATCCACTGGCTTGCATTTGTATTTTTATTACAGAATTTTTCAATAACGAACTTCTCAGCAATGTTTTTTAAGCTCTGTTGGTTATTTCCCATTAATTTTTCAATCAATCTTTCCAGTGTACTTGTTTCTTCTCTTTGATGTACTGGGGGACTTTTTTCTTGCAATTCTTCGAGGTATTGGTCTCCAAACTGTAAATTTCCATGTTCGTCTACATATGTTTTTTTCAGTTCTTCTGTCATGGTAATCCAGACTCTTCTAACCTGGTACCTTTTTCCCAAACTATTTTTCACTTTACTAAAAGCAGCAGTTTTCATTATTTCCTTGTGATGGCTGGCTGATTGTAGCGACTCTGGTACTGCGTACACTTTATCATCACTTGTGACTATTGAGGTAATGCTACAAACATTTGACTTGCCTTCACTTCCAGGTAGCAGAGTGAATTCAAACTGAAGTCTCTCCATTTTTTGGTTTTTAACGAAAAATGTCGTTTTATAATATAGATGTTTGATTCTTTAATTTAATTGATAAATAAAACACTTGTGTTGCTAAGTTGTGTAACGAAGAAACGACATTTATGTTTATTATATCACTTTCTTTTTATGGTTTCTTCTAACAAACTGACACTTTACAAATAAAATCATAGAATAATAAAACAAGTGACAATTCTCATTTTAACCGACACCACAACAATACTTTTTCTTTACATATATAAAATTCTAGTGTAAGTAAATAGTTTGATACCCCTAAAAGTTAAGGGTGGTCCACCAAGAATTTTTATTTTTTATTTTATGGACAAAATTTATTATTATTTATTTTAATTTTTTTATGGTGAGGCATTAAAAAATACATACAGCCATAAATTTTCACTCTTCTACCATCAACCCCTATTTTTTAATAGCGATATTAGTAATTCAATCATTTGCAACCCGGAACTAAAAAAATATTTCCTAGAAATAATGTACATGGCAAAGCAACGTTTGCCGGGTCAGCTAGTTTTTTTATAATAATGAAAATGAGTCGCAAATATTTTATTTTATATTAAACATTTCACGGACCCCCTGACAGTGTCCACCTTACCTCCACATCACCGCACCTTAAAATTAACTTTAAATTTGCCACGGACCCTCTCAGCGGTTACGAGGGCTCCTGGTGCTCAGTAGGAACCTCTTTGGGAACCACTGGTATAAAATGATAGAATTCATCGGCTACAGATGGCCTACGGGTTGTAACCTGACAATTTTTAGAAAATCTCCTACTACCATTGCAGTAAGCGGAAAATGATGCTTGTGTCGTAGAGGACTGAATTAGCCAGCCGAGGAATTGAACTCGTGACGCCTGATAAAATGATAGAATTTTATTTTTATTTTATTTATTTATTAAAAGAAGTTTATACAATGAACAAAAAATTGTGTTTATTCATCCGCCATGCTGGGGATGTCCCTGTGTTATGGCGGATGAAGTTTACAGATTGTGTAGGTACAGTGTACAGTTATTAACTTATGCAATTCATTTAAGTAGTTTAAGTAAAATATTTAGTAACAAATTAAGTTAGTAATTTAATTAACACATTAAATTAATTTATGTTACAAGTTGTATTAATTATATTACAATTCAATTAAAATAGCAAATTTTACTCATCATCGTTACTGAATGTAAGGATCCATTTTGATAATTTTTTTTTAAAGATATGGGGTTGGGTTTCGGATTTTAGGTTCTCGGGGAGAAGGTTAAACATTTTAGGAGCTAGGTACATGAAATGTCTTTGAGCTGATGTGGTGCGTAGTGTAGGAACATTGTAGTGTCGTTTGGTTATTGTTAACATTATTGTGTACACTTGTTATTGTTAACACATATAACAAGTGTACACAATAATGTCCTCTGCGTGCGAACTATATCTAAATTTCTTAATAGACAATAAGTGTTAATTTCAAGCGACCTCCCAGGTAAGTATGGACCTGTATACATTTTTAAGAAGCATCGCGTTCATTGGTCGAGACATTGTACATATATTTTCTTATGAACCTGTGGATGCAATTTTTAGCCATTAGTTGTTTTAATTGTTTGTCTAGTTTGTAGTTTTTCTAGATTTTAGAAATGTATTGTAAGTTTGTGCAGCGCCCTTGAGGTGATTTTTCACAAAAACGGCGCTATATAAATCATCCAATTATTATTATTATTGTTCTGGTGATGTAACTGTGATGTAAGAGAGTTTTTTTCTTGTATTTGAACATGAAATGTGTTAGTGTAAATTTTAGATGAAGTTGCCGTATGTTTAAGACATTATATTCATCGGCTACAGATGGCCTACGGGTTGTAACCTGACAATTTTTAGAAAATCTCCTACTACCATTGCAGTAAGCGGAAAATGATGCTTGTGTCGTAGAGGACTGAATTAGCCAGCCGAGGAATTGAACTTGTGACGCCTGGATGGGAACAAGACGCGATGCCAACTCACCTACTGACCGGTCATGGTCATATCTCTGGAAATAGATTAAGATTTTAGTGGAGATTAGATATCAATTTCAATATCACACCATGCTCCTTTATAAAATATATAAAGGAGCATGGTGTGTAAAAAATATATAAGTATGCATAAAAATAAAATCTAATAAATCATATTTTATAATCAAACATAAACTAGGAAAATCATTGATTTCTGTTTTTGATACTTATTTTATATTTAGGTACACAGATATCCAATAATATTATACTGTCAGAATTTAATGTTAAACTGTCTAATCACAAAATTTAGGTGTTTCAGTATCGTAAAGTCAATGCATAAGTGCATTCATATTAATAAATCGTTAGCTATTCTGATTTTTTTTAAATTTGCAGGAGTGTACTGCCATGTTCATACCAATTTTTAATAAGATAATGACATAATTTTGTGCTTTTCTTTCTTCCAGTTGAATTCATCTTACTACTAAAAGGGCTGACGTTGGGAGGCATGGGAAACCTCTTCATGCTTCCCACACTTATTTGGGGGACGGAAGATGATACATCCATTCACGCCCCTCTGGTTTTGGGCTATGTAATCTTATCATCTCTAATCATTCATTCGGGTTTGTACAAACATAGTGAATTATTTTATGCTTTTGAGAAATTTTGATTATTGAATTTTTTTAGTAATCTAGCACTGTACCGGTAAAGTGAAATCTCTAAACTGAAATTAACCACATATTAATTATATCTCTTAACTCACAATCCTTGGAATGTCAGTGATCCATAGCAGATTTGTTAGGAATTTAGCGCACCCCCAATTTTATGGTGTTTAAGATTAACCCTTCGAATATTGAGAAAATAATATCTATGAACTTTTGCCTGTCAAAGTTTGCACGCAAAAATTCTCGGTTCTTCCCATGCATTTCAAATGTTCATTTTTATTGATTATTTTTTAATCTTTTTGAAAAAAAAAAAATTGTTCTACAATCTAGATAAAATAATCTTTCCGATGTGCTTATTAAAAATTAAGATTTTTGTTTTAAAATATTACATTTTTTATATTGAAAATGTGAATTAGCCTAAAAATTACGTACCTGGGGTTTCCCCAAAAAAGTACATAAAATAAAAGAAAATTAAAATTTTAAATACAGATTCCTTTTTTTAAGAAAATTTGTAATAAAACTGTCATTTCACTTTTTATCA
This sequence comes from Glyphotaelius pellucidus, assembly GCA_936435175.1. Lineage (NCBI taxonomy): Eukaryota > Metazoa > Arthropoda > Insecta > Trichoptera > Limnephilidae > Glyphotaelius > Glyphotaelius pellucidus. The sequence continues at coordinate 21,087,232 of OW386540.1, read as the reverse complement.
CATTCATACAATTTTATTTTTAAATTAATTGTTTATTACGTCATACATTGGCGCAAAATAAAATCGTCACTTATGATCGGGTTTGTAAAATATGTGATCAATATAGCTCGTTTATTCCTAAGACAATAAGAAGCAATATTTTTTTCGCTTTCAAATATAAAAGAAATCACAAATTTTTGCTTGACAGGAAGAGAGATATCTAACTTTTAATGACGCTCGGTCGTTCTGGGACAATCTGGGTCTCCTGTAATTATAACGGCATATGATGTTTTGGGACAACTAGGGTCTCCTGTGATTAGACGGGTTAATATTAATTGTTTAATAAAATACTTTTTTGTTTAAAACCACGAGATTAATTTATGAACCGACCGGTTTCGCTTTAATCAAGCATCTTCAGGGTACAAATTAATTTGTACCCTGAAGATGCTTGATTAAAGCGAAACCGGTAGGAGTATTTAATTTGTACCCTGAAGATGCTTGATTAAAGCAAAACCGGTCGGTTCGTAAATTAATAAATCTCGTGGTTTTAAACAAAAAAGTATTTTATTTTATTAAATATGTCAAACCACAAAGTGAGTGCTTTCTACAATGATATTAATATTAATTGTTAACGAGCCTTGTTAATGTCATCATGATTGTGTTTTGAGGTATTAATTAATTGTAAATATCTTGTTAGTGCCAGTCAAATTTTTAGCAATGTTTATGATACATGAATTAGAATAAAGATGGTATGGCTATACCTTTTAGGAAAAAATGGGAGATTAATATTTTATCAACCAACACTTTGGAGCAAATGTGTTATTCATGGTGTTGGGAAGACACAATTTCAGAATAGGTTTGTATGAGTTACTCAAATATTGAAATGAGATGTCCCACCTCAAATGTGGTGAGGTGTGGGATGTGCAGCATGAGGAGTGCATTTCATAAAGAAAATTTCCCCACAATATTTTTGAATCCCGGGAAATGACTAATACAAAAATGTTGCATACACGTAATGTTGTGCCAATTCACAAATACCCCACCATTTCATCACCTCACCACCCCAAATCAATTGTAGGAATACAAAATATTTGTATTAACACAAAACCTTATGTAGTCATACAAAGAAAAAGATTTGCGACAAATATATTTTGGTGGGAAATTTTGCATTTTTGTACGAGACATTTGTAGTACATCTTGTGTGAGATACCCAACACTAGTTGTGCAAATGTACATTTCTATTAGACAAAATCTCCACAAAGATTTGTTTAAAAGAAATTGTGATATTATTTTACGAGCGTAATAAAGGAATCTTTATTAATTTTTATTATGCATTTAATGAAAGAAACGTTGCCCAAAACAAGTGTGTTTGTTGTTATGCTACATTTGGTATAGTGGAACTGGTGTGTTTAATGGTGACCAGACAACTCAGAAACACTCAACTTCAACTTCTCCTTTGAAATGTGATTAAAAGTGATGAGAAAAATTTATAAAAAAAGATTAAATAGGTTACATTTGGTTAGGTTATGGGCTATTTTTCAATTTTTTTTTCACAACTTTTCAAAGGGGTGTTGAAATGCCACTTTGTTGAATTGTCGTGGAACCATGTTTAATACAGTTGATCACATAATTGTTGTATTTATTGTCTTGTATTTTAGTTGCAGCTGTTTAATGCCTTTGCCAGTACGTAGTACACTTTGTGAAACTAATATTAATATGTAAAATTTTCTTTGTACAACTGTTCATCAATAATCAAACAAAAAGAGTAAATATTTTTTTATACATTTATGTATTATTAAAAACTTGTATATTTACCTAGTGTCTGACATGCATACTGCACGCTCGTTTGCAAATGTCGAATGAAATAAATCCAACTGCAGTAAACTCCATGCAGCTTTAATGGTTATCACTAGACATCGGATTTTATGCATTTGCATATGCAAATAAGCAAATGCACATATCTCTCTAATTACGGCGTTAATGCATATTTTAGCCTTTTTCCCCAATCGTGCATATTTCTTTTAGTAGCGGAAGGTACATATTTGTTTATGATGCTGCGCCATACACGGTGAAAGCTGGCCAAGTCCTGCAAACTTTTATCCAAATTTACGGCACATTACCTGCTTAGCTCACGGGTTTCATCGCCTTGCAGAAGAGATAAGGCAAGAGTATCGGAATGTTGACAAATTGATTTCCTCTACATAAAAGTATTTTTAAAAGCACCGTCGCGTGTGCTGAAGTCTTGCAAAGAAGAGCAATTGCCTAATCTAGCATTGCCGCCAGAACCTATAATAACTTGATGAGGTACTTGGCTAAAGGCGATGTTATTCTATGCTGAAAATTTTGAGGCCGTAAAACAATTAGTTGGTCCATTTGAAAGTTCTGAGGCCATTGCAATTCAGTCAAGCAAGCTAGTATTTGAAGACGCATCCATTAAACAGAATATTGCCCTCATCTCAACACGTTTCCACAAGTTACCAGATGCCATAGAAAAAATTGGAAACGATTGGAAACGATTGGAAACAAAAAACCTTCCTCTATTTAAATCAATAGAAATACTGGAAACAATGATCGAACTCGCCAATGCCCTTCCTAATCCAATATCAGAAAAGATTTGTAAAAAGTTAGATGCTATTTTAAATTATTATTGTCACCAAAACTATGCATAATTTTAAGAATATTCTGTTTTTGTACCGCCTTTAATTAAAATATATAAAAATTGTTTTTTGATTTTGCATTGTGCATATTTTGGGAAAATCGCGAATTTTTTGTGCATATTTCGGCCTTTTTTAGTGCTTATTTGCATGCATATTTTGGCACTTTGTTAGTGCATATAATCCGATGTCTAGTTATCACACCTAACTTGCAATTTTTTCGGGTTGGGGTATGCTTATGATATGATATGATTGTACCACCCCAGCCAGGGGTACTCCTGTTCACCAGGGGGCACTGATTTGTTAGGACTTAAGACTCATGCTCTGAGGTTGGAGTTTAATCGACCAGGTTCATGGGGGTAGGTTTGTCCGGGTCTTGGCGGTGGATACGTCTGCCCACCAGCAACATGGCCAGATCGGGAGAGAATGGTTGAGGGAGTCCCTTTGACTTCTCCAGCCGTACCCTCTCGGAACATCGTCTTGCACTGCAGTGGGATGCAGGGATAGATTCATACATTCGTCACACCTGGACACACTAATTTCTAGATTCCTACCCACTCCTAATACTCTTTTCCTTCCCAGAATTTCTCCTTCCTTTCCTAAAAAGACCCTTCATACAGCATCAATCGATCCATCATCACAGAATTATTTTCATCAGAGCCTCCTGTATGGAGCTAATGTAAGGAGTTAGTGTAGCCTCTAGCCTAATGTAGCCTCCTGTATGGAGCTAATGAGTTCGCCCCTTCTTGGCTCGTCTTGCCTCTTCTTGGCTCATCTTGAATTTTTTTACTTCTTATCTCCGCTTCTAGTCTATTTTAGTCGCTAGTCTCTTATGAATCTTCGTGCCTCTTCTTACATTTTCTTGCATCTTTTTGGCTCTTCCTGGTTCATCTTGTCTCTTCTTGCCCCTTCTTGACTCGCCTTCTTACCACCCCTTCTTGTCTCTTTAAGTCTCTTCTTGTCTCTCTTGCATCTTCTTGCCCCTTCTTGGCTCTTCTTGTCTCTTCTTGGCTCACCATGTCTTCTCTTAATTCTTCTTGTCTTTTCTTGGCTCTTCTGGACCCTTCTTGGATCTTGTTAACTAGCCACTTTGTTCCGGCACACAAACTCACACCCATTCACTGTATTACTCTTTAATTCCAGGGGTAACTAGTATCCGTGAAATATTTAAACAAAATAAATTATAAACCTAACCAAGAAGTTAAAAATAAAAATATCTTATCAGTACACAAATTCCATGTACAAAAAACACTCCTGTAATGGTTAAAGACCGGAAAAAATAAACAATTAAGAAAAACATTTAAAAAAAATGTTCTCGAAGGCCATCCGCTCATGGAGAAACTGAAAAAAAAACCAGTAAAACTAAAACATTATTTTTTAATACTCTCATTATTACGTGTATTTAACAATCTAGGAGGCGGAGATCAATTTGGGAGGCGGGAATGGGTACCTCCGCCCCGGGAACCTTTATTGGATAACCAACACCTCTGCCATAGGTCACCCAAAGTGGTTTACTACGTTTGGTGATTTAGCAGGGATGCCCGGGTTCATGGGGTGAGGTTTGTCTAGGTCTTGGAGGTGGATGACCAGGACACACTGAACCCCAGATTCCTACCCACCCCTTAAACTCTTTTACTTCCCAGAACTCTCCTCTCCTTCCTATCCTTAAAAAACCCTCCACACAGCATCCCAAAAGATGACATAGGCCCTGAGGGAAATTATTTTCCTCATGGCCTCCTGTGTGGAGCTCATGTAAAAAAAAAAGTCACACAAGTACAAGTAATTTTACACAGGGTGTAACATGACTTTGGGCATTTTTAACCAGTGATTCTACATGCAAAATTGAATATAACTTTTGCTTTGCAATTGAATAATAATTTTTGCTTCGCATACCCCAATAGGTACGCATACCACAGGTTGAAAACTGCTGTCCTAGAGCAACAAAAAACACTTTGTGTCGGAAAGAAATGCGGCAACTCTCCTGGCAGTTTGTGGGTCGGGGTATGAAGACAGAAAATGTGTTTTTAATAAACAACTATCACAAAATTGCTTCGGTTCGGAATACTCAATTATGTCAAGCACTAGGCATACATAGAAAAGTATATGCATACATGGGATAGTGTTAGGAGTTCATTGAGATTTGATAATCACTAATCAGAATTAGAATATCTGAGTTTACTTTCTGAAAAATTTAAAACTGCAGGGTGCAAGTTTAAATTTCTGGATGATTTGGACTCATCTGTAGAAACAAAATAGGATGCCTTAAAATATTATCAAAATTCAATGACTAACTATCCGACAGAAATGTACATAACCTCCCTATCATTGGTTTTTCTTTTAACCCGTCTAATCACAGGAGACCCTAGTTGTCCCAAAACATCATATGCCGTTATAATAACAGGAGACCCAGATTGTCCCAGAACGACTGAGCGTCATTAAAAGTTCGATATCTCTCTTCCGGTCAAGCAAAAATTTGTGATTTCTTTTATATTTGAAAGCAAAAGAAATATTGCTTCTTATTGCTTTAGAAATAAACGAGCTATATTGATCAGATATTTTACAAACCCAATCATAAGTGACGATTTTATTTTGCGCCAATGTGTGACGTAATAAACAATTAATTTAAAAATAAAATTGTATGAATGTGATAAAAAGTGAAGTGACAGTTTTATTACAAATTTTTTAAAAAAAAGGAATCTAATATGTAATGTTTCTCAAAATAAATAAATAAATAAAAATAAATAAATAAATTTAAAATTTTAATTTTCTTTTATTTTATGTACTTTTTTGGAGAGACCCCAGGTACGTAATTTTTAAGCTAATTCACATTTTCAATATAAAAATTTTAATATTTTAAAACAAAAATCTTAATTTTTGATAAGCACACCGGAAAGATTATTTTATCTAGATTTTAGAACAATTTTTTTTTTTCAAAAAGATTAAAAAATAACCAATAAAAATTAACATTTGAAATGCATGGGAAGAACCGAGAATTTTTGCGTGCAAACTTTGACAGGCAAAAGTTCATAGATATTATTTTCTCATTGTTCGAAGGGTTAATAAGGCACCAGACCACTTTTTTTAATTTCATTTTCTAAAAGATGCATTTGTTGAGAATGCTCTCACCAATTTTTAAAAAAAAATTCATAAAATTGACAGAGATACAGCATATTATGTGAAACCGTTTGAAACAGTTTATATTCAACAAAACTTTGAACGCGTTTTTCTCACAACTACTTTTTTTCAACCTGGTTGATAGCATATTAAAAAAACTATAGATTCCATTTACACGCACCAAGTCTTTAACTGTTTAAAAATTCAGTCCCTATGGCACCATGTAGGGATTTTTTTATAAAAGGCCCCCTTCTATTTTTATTTTTTTTATAAACAATGAAAATTTTCCAAAAAACTGGAAATAAAATTCGCTGGTCTGCAATTTTTTTTTCTTTTGAGATATCAAAAATCCCCTACGTGGTGCCATAAGCCTATATATCTAGTTTCTAAATATATTTTAATTTTATTTTTCTGATGAACCGTATAGTATAATCGCTGTCAACCACCGAAAAGCAAGTGTCCTGTTGAAAGCGGCGTACACCGCAAACCATACTTTAGATTCGTGTACAAAAATTTGTACACAGTCTTCTATATGTATATATTGACTGTGAGTTTTAATAAAAAAAATTCCATTCATCATTTGCTTGAAAATAATTACGAAAAATACACGACCACGCACAATGGACTGCCCCTTAATAAATGATTAAAATCTAGATAACAAGTCGCTTGCTGAGAATTGGTTTGTACTCCTGTATTTTTAGGTTTTTTTTTTAAGGTGTGAATTGAAGTATATGTTAGTTCGTTAAAAATTCAACCAAATATGTTGTTTTTTTAATTATAGATAGATTAACCCTTGAATTTTTTAAAAATGTTTGTAACAATTGGTTTGCGACAATGGAAACAAAAATATAATTTTTTGAAACTCGAAAAATTTTATTTTTCAATACGAGTTATTGTGGACATAGTACAAACCAATCCTCAGCAAGCGAAGTGATGATCTGTTACTTTTTTTCATTAGGGAAGCTCTGATTTTTGAAGTCTACAGATTTGATGATTTGTATCTGTATTTTAATGAGTTTTTTTTGTTATTTTTCAGTGATTTATGAATGCAACAAAACAAGATCTTTTGTTATCCTGACACTGGCATTCATTTTGAAGATGTCAACACAGACATATCTAAGAACTGTAACACAGTTCTAGTATATGCATATTTATATTATAATATAGAACAATAATGTTAAATAAATATATTATTTTTTACACACTTAACATAGTTTTTCAACTTATTTTATTTTAAGTCAGGGTGATACAGGCACGGGTCTGATTTCAGAATGCGGAATCTCCACAAGCATTACCGCGGCTGAGAGATTGTGAAAATCTTCAGCCCCTCGTGAGACCACATTATTAATTCAAAATAACTACGTCATTTATCACAAGCGTACATTTTGCGCATGTTACAGCGTTAAAAACCCTCAAAATTAGCTAATGAAATCTCTTGAAAGAAGGATAAAGGCTGCAATATTTGACTTCCACAATGTGAACTAGCTTTTGAATAAAATACAATAAAACCTATTCATCAATTATATTCAGCAGTTCACAAATGCATGTTGATACCACCGCTGTCATTGAGAGAAGTACGGAGCTGATTACAAAATTTTTTTGATACAACTGCATTTTCTTTTTCAAGATTTAATGCAAGTGTAGTTATATGTAAAAGTCTTAAGGGGGGCAATACATGTAAAAAAAAAAAAAAATTCCAATTTTTTTTTGCATAAATATGCCTGTAAATTTTTAGAATGAAATTCCCATTATTTATCGGTTAAAAACTCATGTAAATGCTACGCCTCAAAAACAAAATCGATGACCAAAGGATGAGTCGAGAAAATCGCCACAGCTCTTTGACGACCAAAAAAGCTTGTCAGGCGTGTCAAGAAGAACTTAAGAAGAAAAACGAGTACTACAAATGTGCCGAAGGACTTTCGTATAGCCCTGGAATCGCTGACTAGTTAGTAAGTCGTTTTACTCATAGTGTGTGTCAAAACTTTACACGTGTTTCTCTCCAAACTCCTTTTTTTTAATTGGCGTTCTTTTTTAATCAAAAAGTTCTCAACCGATTCTTATGAAATTTGGCACACATCTTCTCTATAGTGTTAGCTTCTAGTTAAACTTCAAACATGCTAAAAAAATGTACAAAAATTATAATTTTTGACCAAAAAACCTTAAAAAAAAGGGTGCAAAATCGAACTTTTTCATTTTGAGGCGTGCCAATTTACGATTTTTTTACTTTTTTGTTTTTTGTTGGTTTAACTAGAAGATACGTTTTATGAACACGCTCTAACCAAAATTTTAGATTTCAGATGTGTAAAAAAAGCTAAAAATTACGCCAATTACCCTTTCGCCACGAGGGTCTCGGGAGATTAGTTACTACGGCGGCCATTTTGAAAAAAAAATCTGATCCTTGTATTTTAATATATAATGAATAAACATACTGAATTTAAAAACAATTAATTTATTCCTTCCCTTTTAAATAAGCCTCTGAAAAATGGTCAAAATTCAGGCGGTTACATGTATCGCCCCCCTTAAGGCCCATTGAGCAGCGGCTGTGAATTCAAATTTGGTCGAAAGATGGTCTTGCGATCGTACTCTTGCAACTGTAAAGGACAGCTGCAATGAGAAAGATTGATTTTTTCCGTACCAGCATTTTTAACTGAAAAACTCTATCAATTTTATTTCATTGAAAATTTGCTATAATTAGCAATAAAAACGCTCAAACGCGTGATGATAAAATAATTAAAATTATGTAAATTTTGTGATCATAAAGATTTATAATTTTTCAAAAATGTGTAAGCAAAATAAGTGTGCAAAAAAACTGAAGTATACTAGTTTGTAAGAGCGTGAATAAATAGACAAACTGAAGTATTTTCATCACAAAACACGCATGGATTTTTTAAAAACTAAAATTAAAGATCTGAAAAGTAGCTTTCCTGGATAATGTATTGATTTATTTTACTGTATGATTTGAAATGTGTGTTGTAACCATATTATAATAAAAATAAACTTATTTTTTCAAAATTTAAAATGATAAAATAAAATACACATAAATAAATAAAAAAACAATCTTTCAAAATCGATTTATATTTTTTTGTAGAAAAGAGCTGACAGATCTGGAATTTGATTTAAAAGTGACATGTTTCCAGGTGTCTGGTTATCCCCTCTTAACACAAAATAGTACAGTTGTGTGAATCGACATACTGAAGATCGTTTTAAAAACAAGTGATGCAACTCTGCAATAAATTCTCATGGAAATGTACAATTACTCACCTTAATATGAATCATGATAACATTGCAACTAATTTACTGATAAATTAACACAGTTCATGCTCCTCTTGCGTAGTTCTGTTTATTGTAATAATATGTTTATAAAATGTGAACCTATAAAACCGATAAAGAAGAATAATTCACATCTTTTGCCCTAACAAATACAAACTTCTTTAGTAGTTACTTCCTCATCAGTTATTTATGGGGATAGAAAAATGTATGATCAAGCGGACAATGCCAAATGGCTACTGAGAATGTATTTGCGTTGAACTATGATTTGGATCATTTAATATCATCATATTTTGTCTGATTGGTTTGATCGGGTCTTTCAAAAAGGAAAGTCAATTTTTATAATGTGCAGAATGTAATAATCTTATTTCCTACGGTAGAGTAGGGATGTGGTCCGAGTCTGAGATACTTTGGGTGCGATTCTCGGACGATGGTTCTTGATGAAAATAGGAAGAAATATATAATAATACTTGGATGATTTGTATAGCGCCGTTTTTGTGAAAAATCACCTAAATAATACGTACGCATTTCTTCAGTTGTGGGGTTGGCTCGTTTTTTGAAAAATAAAACCCACAGGCATTTCTCGAGTTTGCTGCAATTTCAGGCGACTGCTGTGGAGAATTTTTGTTGATGAACACCGGCCAATGAGATTTTAGGTGCTACTTAAGCAAAAATTTTTAGTATGAAATAATGTATTATGAATGTAATTCATTAAATATGTTTATTACAATAATTAATACAAATACAGTATTTACATTAGTTATAGAAATACAATTAATTCAGTCAGTATTTTCATTACATTACATACATAGTTTGATTGGTTCAGTATTTTTACAAAAATAAGTTAAATTATATAAATGCTGTAGTGGTTTATTGTGCGACACTAGTAGGCAATGTACAAGATACTTAATAAATCCAGAGAGAAAAGACAATATATCTGGGGCTTAGCTAGAAGTGCCTATATCAGTTATGGTACTTTGATTTAGATTCCAGAAAGAATTCTAAAATGTCCCTTATTTGAATGCTATGAAAACCTATGTCAGGTGCTCTAGATTGATGAAATTGTGATATACTATCTAATGCAGAAGTCAAAAAGTTGTTTCGGCATTTTGTACGCCAAGAAATTGATAAAAAATCTTCATTCTAGAGCGATTTACAAATTTGACAGTTTGACACTAGTCGCAGGCACTTGTCGCATTAAGCCCCACAGATGTAAATGCCGTGTGAGTGTAAATACCAGCCATCAGTCTCCTAAACTGAGTGTTACACATTATATTACATTTTATCAACAATGGAATGAGATAAGCTAGATAAGATTATAATAACAAATAAGTTGTAGCGGGGTAGGATACATAATATTATCAAATGACTAAGACCTATAAACCAACAATAACATTCTTTGAACACATAGACCAATTTGCTTGAAATAGTATATACACCAACTTAAAAATACAAATAATTAATCTGTACAAAGTTACTTTCCAAGGGTTCGATAAATAAATAGTTATGCTTAAAAATATTAACTAGATATACATTTCAATTGGTGTCTTTCAAATTATGAGATCCAAAATAATTACATAAATTATGTCAATTAGTTATTCTGCAGCACGCCTCTTACTCGCTTAACATTCAAGTCAGAATTATAACCGCTGTGAAAGTAAAACTTATAAAGCTAGTTGTTGTAACTAGGTACCGATGTTGGTGGTAAATAATGAAAAGAATGAGGCGCTGAGATGAACAGTAAGTCATTTCTTTATATTCATTGGGCAAAAGCTTTGCTAGCCTTCTTATGCTGAAATAGGAGGATCATCCTGGCCGATCATGACGTCCTCATAGGTGACTCCGCTATCTCTTCGGGTGAATAGCTTTTGGCGAAACCATCTCACCAACTGATAACGACGGACAATAAATACTAATGCACACACTATTAGGACAAAGGTGAGTAACAGAATTATAGCCATCGTCCAAGAGTGGCCTTCAGACGGCGGGAGGACTTTGTTGGTGGAATATATAACGCACGCATTCTCAAGAGCGGTGTTGTAGGGATCGAATTCATATCCATCTTTACATTCACATTTTCCGGTTTTTTCGCTGCATAAGATTGCCGGATCACCACCACACGCCAATAAGTCACTAACCTCACACTTAGGTAGGAAAACTGTAACAATTGAAATCGAATGTTTAACAACTAACATGAGATAATAAGGATGAGCGCATTAAATGAATCAATTTATCAATTGTTTGTTTCTTACCAGACTGGCAAAATCCTACGAAGCACAACGGCAGTAGAAAAACGCAGAAGTATGTTTGAAAAGTCATCGTGGACTTTTGTTTAATGCACACATATAATTACAGTATATTGTCAACACTTTGTTATTTAATAAAACACACGTCGGCGACATTCAACTCACATTAGACAAGCTAGCGCATATTTACCGTGCATAGATTTTTTTATCGGCGATGATTGTTCGAAACGTCAAAATCACCCGAAGACGCTTCGTACCGCCTATAAAATACTTATTATGTCCGACAATAAAAGCCTGTACTGTCGTGGGCCTAAAGCATATTTTAGCATATAATAAAACGGAAAGGCTGCAAAATGGCTGTTGAAAAATGAATAACAAGATGGAAAAAAATAAAGTCAATATAATTTATTAAAAAATTTCAATGGTAGCAGTTTCCAAAATATGGGGCAGTGGCGGGGTTTGTAGAAAATGTATTTGAAGTTTCGCTCACACAGGCACTTTTCGGAAAAAAAATTCATCGGGATCGTGACGTAGCTCGAAGTCCCGAAACCAGAGAGATGTTGGTACTTTAGATAGATTGACAGTTGTCACTGCGGTTTCAGTTACCGGAGGCCGGAGACTGATGAAGATTCTTTAACTATTTAATTTTGGAACCGGTTCGTCAAAAAATAAAAATTAACATGTGTGCAGTTCACACGCGGTAGAAGAGAAACATTCAGAAAACTAAACTTTGAGAGAATGAGACGAATGCCGAGTATCAGGAGTAGGATAATTGTAGAGATAATTTATTATAACATTGTTACCAAGTTTAAAAACTATTTTACATTTTATTATACGAAGCACTACACAAAGAAAAGGCCGGTAGGCTACGAATCACCGCACAAAGAAGACACCGATTAATCTATTTTATTCTCTCGCAGATTATAGATATGTATATGTTTGTCTCTTTCGTCAGTTTGTTGCTTGTTTCCGTTTCATCGAGTTTCAATTCACAACGGTGCCAAAGAAGTCTTCGCTTCAAAAATATTTTTTTTACAATTTTTTCAATATTTTTGATTTTATATAAATACTAGCTGGGTTACCCGGCTTCGCTCAGAACAACATTCGAGAGTGTTTTGAAATGTTCCACAATTTATTTTATTTATTTATAGCGGACCCGACAGACGTTGTCCTGTACACAACTGTCGGGACAAACTAAAATTAAAATAGAATAATATTGAATATTCGATACTGCGATGGTAGCGCAGTCTGCCGGATCCAATGTAAAACATTCCAAAATCAACAACTCCTTAGAAATAAAAAAAAGGAACCGGTGTCAAGTAACCGGGACAGGAATATCGATCATCTCTACTCGAAACAAAATGAAATTTGACACGCAGTAATGATATGTCTAGGGAAATTTCCGTAGATCTAGGGGAGAAAAATATTTTTATGGGAAAAGGGAAATTAGCACAAAATCTAGGGAAATTTTGAACTCTGGCGATTTTTTTTACATATGACAATGTAACTGGTATTGCTAGTCGCAATTTTTTTTTTGGAATTCCCACGAATCTTAAATATTGTTGATGTTCTTACAGTTTGTCAAATGACAGTAGAAAACATAAGAGGGCGCCACTGTTGTTCAAATTACAATACTAAACATATAACTTATGGTATTAATGTAAAGCTGTGTACATTAAAAAAATAAATATAAAGGCCTAAAAATGAAAAAAAAAATTTGATTGCAATATAGATAATATATGATCTCAAAATTAGAATTGCATAAAGGTATATTATTATTATTATGCCTTTGCAATATTGTGTTAACATAATGAAGAATAACGACATTTTAATAAAATATAAATCACAGTTTAGAAATTGCGCCCATTTATTAAATACTGCCTTGAACCTAGCGTCGCCCGGGCTTTAAATCATGTCTGTAATTTTAAAAGACTAAAATATATAGCAATTCTAAAGAACTTTTCGGCAGGAACAATCATCATTATTGTGTGTTGTACTTTTTATTTAGTATGACTTTTTATTTTTTAACCTGTACATTGTACAACACACAATAATGATGATTGTTCCTGCCGAAAAGTTCTTTAGAATTGCTATATATTTTAGTCTTTTAAAATTACAGACATGATTTAAAGCCCGGGCGACGCTAGGTTCAAGGCATATATATATGTGTTTTACAATATAGTAATCACATTTATTACAAAAATTCTTATACGTATACTACTTAAATTGATATGTGGAAAACTTATGACTTAAAACTTATTTAACATGATTATGGCTGTCAGTGGCTGAGTGGGCGCGTGTTCGATTCCTCGGCTGGTTAAGTCCTCCATCACGACACAAGCAATATTTTCCGCTTACTGTGGTGGTAGTAGGACATTTTCAAACATTGTTGGGTTATTCGTAACACGGGAATGTCTTTCTTCAAAAAAAAAAAATACATTGACGATCGACAAAATTAAGTTATTAGAATATAAAACTGAAATCGTCTTCCAATTAAAACTAGAACGATAATTTTACTTTTTATATTTTTATTGAAAAATTTCTGTCATAAATATTTTGATTTTAACATTATAATGTTAGAAAGATGTTATGAAACTATAAACTAGAAAAACTTTTTAGTCCTGAATCGGGAATCGAACCCGTGACCTCCGCTATCCGGGCGAATGCTCTGACCGCTGAGCTTTCCAGGGTTCATATATAAATATGAAATGAGATGGTTAAAATTTTTACAAGATATTCTTATTTATTGTGAAATATTGCCGCCTTTTAAAACTGTCGCCCGCGACGGACCGCCCCAATCTAAGTAGCTTTGCAGTTGTGTTGTTTGCGGTATCTCTTTCGGTCTCTCTGGCAGGCGCCAAATATGCACCCTAAAAAGAGAATTTCCCACAATTCCATCTCAGCAGGCGCCAAATATGCGCCTAGAAAAAAAAATTCCGCAATCTGCTTAGCTTTGAAGGTATGTGTGTTGCAAAATTTCTATTCAGTGGGCGCCAAATATGCGCCTTCGGAAAGAATTCCCACAATCTGCGTAACTTTGAAAGAGTGTAGTTTGCGAAATCCTAATCTGCGCAGCTTGGAAGTTGTGTGGTTTGCGAAATCTTTATTCAGCAGGCGCCAAATAAGCGCCCAGAAAAAGATTTTATATTTTAAATTTTATTACATCAAAATATTGATTTAGATTTTATTAAGCCGGATCTCTACCGACCGTTTACACTAGGGATGGGGAACCTGCGGCCCGCGAGTTTTTTTTGGTGGGGCCTGCGAGCTCTTTTCGTACGTGGTGCCGTGCTGATAGAACCGCAAAAAAATATTTGAAACGCGATAATGGTTTTCTTTCACGGTATGACAGATTTATTTTTAAATTAGTTAAAAACAAAGATAAATAAATAATACAAAATTATGAATTCACAGCAAAGGCAAACCTTTGTCGAAGGCTGTAAATATGCGAACATCAATAAAACCAAACTAATAATTTCAAAATCATCTTGGTGTTCCCCGAGCTTTAAAAAAGAAGTAGGTACAATTTTAATTTAAGCTGGTGGACCCGTATGCAAATTTATTCTAAGTTTAAACCAGTCTTGTGTTTAAAAAATAAAATCCGTTTGCTGATTTATGTGCTGAAACCATTCTTGTGTTCCAAACGCAATTATAAAATTCATGTTGTTTACTATGTGCTCAAGTTAAAACCAATTTGTTTTCCGAATGCCGGAACAATCAAAGGAAAACCGTTTTCGCGTCCTGGGTGTAGTGTTTAACGTAGGGAAACGGATTCAAATTTAAGGTAAAACCAGTTTTGTTTTCCGAATGCCAGATGAATTTCCAAACCGTTTTAAAGTTTAGAGTGGAGTCTAAATTTCTAATATTAAAACCATTTTCATGTTCTGGGTGCATTTTAATAAAAGCGAGTTCCCGCATAAGATTCAATATTAAATTGAAACCAGTTTCGAAATAAGCTTTAATTGCACACAACTTGATGCAAAATTTGGATGAAACCATTTGCTTGTTCAACTATTATTTAACCTTGTGAACTCTTGAGTTAAAACCAGTGTTGTGTTCTAAACGTTACAAAAAAAATCGAGATGCGAACTACTTTGACACAATTCAAACGGAAACTATTGTCGGTTTCAGAGTGCAATTATAAATTTCTAGTTGTAGAGTTTCTGAAAAAGATGTTTGGTAACGCATTTATAATTTTTTTTTGTACGAAGAATTCATGTCTGACGTAACATGTAAAGCCTGCGGGTGATTCTACATATATTCAAGTAGTCCCCGACGGTAAAAAAAGTTCCCCACCGGTCTACACGAACAATACATCATATACACATATATTTTGTTCAGCGGTCTGTGTGAAGACGTGTCTATGCACTGCACAATTGACGTTTGACGTGTACGTAAATAATTACGTAGATATAAAAAAAATGTCAAGGTCTGATGGGGAAGAGATTCTTACGGTTTTAGCGATAAGATCGTAGTTGCTACATGTATCAGGGAAAAACACAGATTACAAGTTAGATCGTACTACCTCAAAATTTATTTATTTTTAGGGAAAGATTTCTTGCTAACCCTTCAGAAATTTGGCGTATTTTTCAGATGGTCAAAATATTTCTGCTTTACTAAAAGCAAATACTTAAATGGAATGTTTCTGAACATATCCGAAAACTAAAAATTGTTTTTGGATGGTGATGAAATACGCTTTCAAGTTTTATAATTCGAAATTAATAAATAATTTTACACACGTAATCATACACACACAGCTAAAAACATAGGTTTATATAATCAAAAATAATTATTGGAAACTGTTAAAGGTTATCATGGATTTTACATTCATAAAACCAAAAATTCATCCGATACACACAGTAATGCTAGCATCTAAATCTAAAACTATTAAAATTTCAACAAAATAATATAAATAAACATAGGAAGTAATAATAATATAAGCATGCGTAAAATATAAGCAGTATTAATAAATGAGAATTAATCTCTATAAATGTAAATAACACATATATGTAAAAAAAAAAAAATTGTGGGGATTAGACTAAGATGAGATTACTAGAATCTATGTGTCTGACAAAACTTAAGCGATAGACAGCCTACTCTAAGGTCAGCATCTAGATGTTACTAATCGTTTAATCGAACTTTCTATGTCAAATCGAGCCGTTTACTATGATCGATCTTTTCGTGTAACTGGCCCGCTCGTTTGGAATAAACTTCCCTCAGCTCTTACTAATATACAGAACTTGGCTGAATTTAAACGGGCTTTAAAAACAAACTTATTTAAAAAAACATACCTTTCGTATGAATCTTAACTTCTTTTCAATATACTCTAACAAGCCATGTTCCTCAAGTTTCCGGTAATTGTTTGGTTTCGGTTACCTCCTTACTGTACTTTTATTTTTAATGTGCACCCCGCATTTTCTTATTTCTTAACGTAAACTGCCCCCTGTTCTATATTATATTATACTTTTAATGATTCTTGTTTAAGGGCTCCGTTATTGTTTATCATTATCTACTGTCCTGTGCCAAAACAACGCCGTTGTTGTAAATTTTGTTCTCTTGGAATTGCTTTGTATTTACCGTATATTCACTATTTTCATATTATTTGATCAATTTTTGTAATGAACACTATAGGATTGCTCTTAAGTTTATTATAGCTAAGCGCATTTGAAGTGAAATAACACGAAACTGCGCTATATAAATACATCGTTATTATTATTATTATTAAAAGCCTTGGCAGATCTAGAAAAAACTCCGATTACTTTGGATCCTTCATCTGTGTTTTTAACAATGTAATTAGTTAATTCGGATATAGCCTGTTCTGTACTCATTTTAGCTCGAAAACCAAATTGACAATCTGAAAGTAATATGTGTTTACCGAGGTAGGATATTAGTCTTTTTTTCATTGCTTTTTCCAGAACGTTCGATAATGAATTGAATTATATTATATTTATATTATACTGCATTATTGTTATTAATTAGTATACATCTACAGACATTTTATATTATTTTGGGTTTAGATATCCGATTAGCATGATTTGACCATCAACATTTTTGTTTGAGAAATTTTATATTATATTCTCCGGGTGGTGAGATTACAGTACTGCAGGTAGGTATACAAAAATATCAATCCCCACCATCAAAGAAGAGCTCGAACCGCCACTGTATATACTCGTATATATATATATATATATATATACAATTAATAGATATAGGATTTCTCAGATATGTGTATATTATATATCTGAGAAAGAGAGGTAACGGCTACTGGATAAATTGGAAAATCATCACACAAAACACAGAGGTTCATGTATAATTTTGTATGTCCATGAAAATGTAAATTATCCATTTAATGATTATTTTGGGAAACTACTAAAATTTGTTAATTTCTGACATTTGAAAGTAATCATTTCATAATGTTGTTCATATTTTCAATTCATGTTTTTAAAGTTTGACCCCAGATAATGAATAAAATAAATAAATCACTGTCGTTTAAAATATTTTTATTTACATAACAAAAACATAAAAAAATCAATAACAATCAAACATAAACATTTAAAACTACTTAAAATACGTATCTCATGCCTGTGTTTAAAATGTTTTTGAGACATTACATAATAATATTAAGATAGCATTGGGTGTTTTATTTATTTCATAAATGTACAGCAAAATATGCACATATGTGTATACAAACAATGCTTTTTTCGATAGTACAGCATACCGATAATGGTTACGAAAAATACATATTAACCTTAGGTATTTGAAAAATGTACATACCGTTACCGAGTAAAGTCATCAGTATTATCACACACTGAAACTAAAACCTAAAGTGATGTCAACGTTGATTATTTAAAAATATTTATTAGTACCTATTTCGTACTAATAATATACGGGTTAACGAAGAGATTCTCATGGTCAAGAGTATCACGTTGTTTAACATCTACGTGAAAAGTTTACGCAACAAAGCTAACTGTCAACAAAACAGTAGATAAGGTAATGTCCAAAATTATTTGAAAAATTTTTGTTACTGGAAGTAATTGAGGCTGGTTTTTCTACCATCAGTTCTTATTTAGAAGTCGTATTCATTTCCCGATCCATAGGTGTAACCTTCCGGGTTTTCGTAGTTGGCTGCATCGGCCTCATCATAACCTGAGTCATCGATTCCGGCTTCCGATTCAGAAACATTTTCTCCATCATCATCTTCGCTTTCCTCCTCGTCTTCTTCTGCCTCCTCTTCATCATTGTAGTCACCATCATCGTCATCACTGTGGGGAAAAATCAACGTGTTTTATATTAACTCCATTACTTTACTTTTTTTTACATTAATTTCACATTTTTTGAAATAGTAACGGAGTAAAGGCGCCGTAGGTGGTATGCCCTCATATGGGTAAAGATATTATTATATGTTATAACTACTTTCGCAGAATTAACATGCTCGATGGATCCGCCCCTTTCAGCACAATATTCAAACGGATTACCGCCAACGGCAACAAACACGTGGAAATCCAAGACATTAATTTCAGCGGCCAGCTTTTCATACAATGATAGTGTGTCTTGGGAAATTTCCGTATGTATAAGGAAAAAATGTGTGAAAAATGTACAAAATCTATGGAAATTCTCAAGTCAAGCTGGGGAAATTTCTGGCTATGTTGAAATTTTCTAGAACCTAAAACTTAATAACCCCCCCAGGACATGAAAATATTTAGGGAGAATTCAGTACTTGAGTAGCTTATTCCTGAAACAACAAACCTATTAAAATCTAGGGAATTTTGATCTCAAATTTAATGAATTTTTTTTTGAGCATACCGTCACTGAGCGAGGTCACGCTAACCGACTGCGAATGAGGTCATTCTCGACGAGCCGATCCGTTGTGTACATATTAGAGATGAAACGGATAGTTGTTTTGCCGGATACCGGATAACCGGCCAACCTTGCAGCCGGATAGCCGGATATCCGTTTCAACTCTAGTACATATACAAACAGATTGGATCGTTGTATATGTACTAGACGTGACGGACCGTGTGTGAATTCAGCGCATACGTATGTGTCAGAAAATATACTGGCACCTGAATCAAATCTTTGGCATCGAAAACCCCACGCAAAGAAACTTATAAGATTGGTTGTATTATTACGAATGGAGCGAGGGTTCAAGATCCATGGTCATCATGGACGTTAAAATTAAAAATATATTGTACAGTGCCAGGGAACATTTCTCCCTCTTCTGTGGGTCTTTTTTACCTGATGAGCGAACTGCATAATGCTACTGCCCTACTTTAGAGCTTCATGAAAGCCCATGAGTACATACAAAGTTTTTAATTTTTACTTAGGTCACTACCTTTTTAGGTACGTCATAGTTAATAATATTTTAGTAACCAAATAAACTGAATCTGTAAAAAATAGAGATGAGTCTTAGAGATAACAAATATTTAAATAAAGAAAAATTAAAAAGATAACATTACCTGTCTTCATTAACTTCATATGCGACAGTTTCTTGAGGTACAACTTGGGGTTCAGCTGAAATCACAAACAATGTCATTTATAGTTATGTAAATAATCGATAGGTGTGATCGCATTGACCAAAACCCTGGTTAGTACCTACCTATACCAAGTTAAAATAATACATATTTGGAGTACGACTACATTATGTATAGGTAACGAAATGAGAGTTGGATGCAATAAAAATTGATGTATTGGTCGTAGGTAGGATGTATTATACGTAGGTAGGTACTTACCCTTTGTCTCCTCTCCTAAGGAGCTGTATGATGCCTTTCCGCCACCCCCTTCCGCGCCTACTTTCTGCTTGTTTCCAAAGGAGTCGTGCTTCTCATAGCCATAAGAGTCTCCCCCCTTCTTGTGATATGAGTCGAACTGCTGGTACCCCTTCTTTCCCTTGTCGGCCTTGTTACGAGTGTAGCCCACGTCCCCCTTGTTCCCGGAATCGTAGGACCTGTGGTAGTTGGCGGGGGCACCGTCACTGTCTTTTGCCTGTCGAATGCAACGAAGATTTTTGTCTTAAAAAAGGCAGATTTCAAGGGCCGATGAAATGTAATGACTCATTGAAGAAGGTTAGAAATACCCAATGAGGAACATAAACAATAAACATATTCCTGTCATAAAAAATTTGCTTAGTTAAGAGAAAGTAACACAACTGAGAGTTTTGTTGTAATCTGTATATCTGTGGAGAAACAGGTACCTAACCTAGGAGGTTACATGGGATCTATCAGCGATAATGCATTTAGAATGGTGAAGGTACCAAATATTTGCCTCTCATATATGTAATCTGTGCAGTATGTAAGTAAGCAGAGGGCGATGAGAGATGATGTTATTTGGGTGCGTTTTTAAATATGATGTTTATGTGACACCAGTTAATTGTAGTCAAATTGGATATACGATGTTTACGTGACACCAATTAATCGTAGGAAAATTGAATATATGATGTTTATGTGACACCAGTTAATTGTAGGCAAATTGGATATTTGATGGTTATGTGACACCAGTTAATTGTAGGCATATTGGATATATGATATTTATGTGACACCAGTTAATTGTAGGCAAATTGGAAGCTTTAGGGTCAATTATTCAAAACAGATTTGATGTAGAATATAGTCGGGGAGGCACATTTATGCCCGGAAGATCAGGTAAAAATTAGGAGTTCTATTAATTTTACGAAATAATAATATGTTGGTGGCTGGACAACGAATAGGTTCAATGGAGGCGTTCTCTCTAGAGGCGGCTAACACTCTTCAAGTGTTCGGTTAAAGCACTGATAACGTAAGGCACTGATATGTACGAGTAAATGTAAATGTAAATGTGTTTGTGTTAATATAATTTCTACCTTTACCGCTCTGACTTCTCTGACTGATTCAACGATCGCGGAGTCCTCCTCTGCCTCCTCGAATCCCAACAAGGGAGCTGCATTGGCCAGATAGACCAAGCTCCCTAGCGCCAACATCCAAAATGTTTGTTTCGGAAACATCTGGAATTTTGGAAAACATCAAAAAATAAAATAAAAATGATGAATTTCACGATTCAAATTTTATCACAGGCGATTTTTCTCACATTTTCCAAAAACAATTTTTTTATCACGTAATTTCATTCTTGAAAGATTTATATGAAAATTTCTCTTTCAGAAATGAAAGTAACGTTTTTCAACATTTAAAAAAAATCTATTTTTCTGTCTTGGAAAACGCTCTCAAAACTTTTTTGTTCTATTTTTTGCAGGTATGTAGGAATGTATTGCATTTCACAAGCCCTGTACACCTTCTGGAATTTTCTTTTTATTAAAAGGTCCCGGCACGCTTTTACTGCGTTTACGCGAGTCACATTCAAATATGGATCGTCTTAAACCATAGTGAACTATTCAATTTTTTATAAGAAAAACTCTCTTTTTATAACTTTTGAAGGCTATTCCCATCAACATTGTGAACTAACTCATTTTTTGCAATTTCAGAGATAGAGCTTGAAATGTGGATTGGTTCTTCTTTCTGACGGAGCTAGATTATGATTTGGAGCCTTCTTTTCGAGCTCTAACTCAAAATTTGCGAAGTGAGTTAGTTCACTATGGTTTAAGACAATCCATATGATAAACAAACAGATTAGGCAAAATTCAATTGTGATTAAAAAAATTTCCCAATTTTGCGCAGTTTTAGTGTAGATATAAATCAATATTAATCAGGCCAACAATCGACAATAACACAACAATTGAAAAAAGAAAAACAAAATACTTTACATAATGTTAATATAATGTCTTGTTATTGTTGTGTTATCTTTGTAAGTTCGATTGTTATCTTGAGAAAATCAATTCACGAAACTAGCCTAATTTGTGTAAAGAGAAACAAATCTTCAGATCATCGCGTGACTTATCAAACGACCCATTTTCGGAGATTACCAAACCTGACGAATCCGCTGTAGATACCACGATTATTTACGATTTCACTTTGATTTTATACCGAAAATTTATAATTATTCTGTAATGCGTTTTGATAATGCAATACCGATTGCGTGCTGCAACTTTTGGTGCACCACTCTACGTAACCTTACAATATACGTATCTTATAATATATTTAACTTTATAACTTTTGGAAGAAATTGACGCATTTCCGTTTTATTGATTTTGATATATCGATCG
The DNA here is from genome assembly GCA_936435175.1 of Glyphotaelius pellucidus. Taxonomy (NCBI): domain Eukaryota; kingdom Metazoa; phylum Arthropoda; class Insecta; order Trichoptera; family Limnephilidae; genus Glyphotaelius; species Glyphotaelius pellucidus. The sequence continues at coordinate 21,064,847 of OW386540.1, read as the reverse complement.
CACAGTTGATTAGTCCGACATCTCCGAAAATCGAAATTTGAGTTGAGTTTGTAGTTATATGACAAAGTGGACCCTATATCAGATTACCTATAAACATCACCGAATCAATTATACCTAATGCACAAAAACTTGTAGCGAATTTAACAAAATGTTGATGTTATCTGGGTCACTAATAAGATATTTCAAAATGTCATAATAACGTACGGGAGCGTTATGCCTCCCGGTGTTGTTTTAAAGTAAATTTAATTTGTAAACCACACGTAAGACACGTGTAAATAATATTTGATTAATGGCGAGCATTCTAACATTGCTTTCCTCATTATCTCAAAACATTATATTTGGAGATGTCTGCTTAATCAACTGGACGATCGATATTTTTAAATGTATTTTTTTAGTTAATGCAATACATTTTTTAATATATATTACAGGTGATTTACCCGTTCTGAGCCCCTCATTTTTCTGAACCTAATGCGCTTTGTTATGGCCATTATATTATGTATCACACATATAACACCGGTCAGTGGCTGAGTTGGCATCGCGTTTGGGTTCCACCCAGGCGTCGTGTTTTTAATTACTGGGCTAGCTAAATCTTCCTCCACGACACAAGCAACATTTTCCGCTACTAGGAAATCCGCTGGTATTGTCAGGTTATTCGTAACGCGGGAATGTTTGCCTTTCTTTAAAAAAATAAATATATGTTTATACATATATATGTATGCATATGTACCTACCTAAAATATATCTAACCAGTAACAAGATTTTTTCCTGTACTGTCTCTGGAGGTTTTTTTTAATAAACACGTTTCAAAAGTTGCTTGTCACTATGTTTATTAATTTTTTTTCCGATTCAATACTTTCGTTGACCCTTCACCGGGGCTTGAATTACGAATCAATAACACTTCTAAATATCAATAGTTTTATAACTCGGGTGTAAAAAACAAAATATATTTTCTTTTCCGCTCAAAATCTCTAATCGCCGGCTGCTATAAAAAATCACATGCGTTCCAATGACCGGTCAGTGGTTGAGTGGGCATCGCGTTTGGGTTCCTCCCGGGCGTCCCGTGTTCGATTCCTCGGCTGGCTAAGCCCTCCATCTCGACACAAGCAACATTTTCGGCTTTCTGTGGTGGTAGTAGGATATTTTCAAACATTGTTGGGTTATTCGTAACCCGGGAATGTTTGTCTTTCTTTAAAAAAAAAAAATGTTGATACTCAAAAAGACGTAGGAAAAATAATTTTAGGAATTGGCTGATTGTCGGAAGGAATTTGTATAATATTAATATGTTACAAATGCAGTTTCTTTTCTTTATTACCTTAAGGTCTAACGAAGAAACTTAATTTTTTATTACTTTGGCAAGTTTTAGTGCCGGGTCAAAATTATCATGGAATATATTTTTTTAATAAACCGTGATATTTATACCCTGATATATACAATTTCGAAAATAAATTTTGACAGACCATCCCACTCTAATACTGTACCTACCTTCCTACCTACATAATGACTTATGATATATCAATACTGCTTGAATATTAATTTGTGTAGTTACCTACCTATCTTATTTACATGTTCAATGTACCTACTAATAATATTCCATAATCGGTGACCAATCTAAACTGAACCATAATGATTTTCATAAAATATACAAACAAAATACGGTTATATGATACAATAAATTAAAATTTGTGTAAGTACACTGATATAATTTTTTCGTAGCGCATTAGGTATATGTAAGAATTAAAGAAGTTTCTGTACCTATTTGTCTGATGTATTTTGACAACGTAATAGTGATGGCATATTTTAAGTGCACATGAATGTGCTTTACTCATGTGTAATGTAAGAATTAATTAATTGCAAACTGAACCAAAAAAGGATTAAACTGTATTTCGGCTGAATGGTTTATAGATGTTTTAAAATTATAAATGTAATTGAATTTTTAATCGTTATAGAATTTTGAGTTTTCAAACATCATTAAAGAATAATTATTTCACATTTTTTTCCTGTGCTACCTACCTACTGTAATATTAATTATTCATTTAATACAAAAAGGTCACTATTATGCTTCGTCGTTAATTTTTAATTACAGATAGATTCCAAGATAAAAATAGATAGATTGCGTTAAATAATAAATCTTAAAAATAAAACACTATTATTTAAACTTGTATCGGTACCACTATCACGAATTTGTTTCGAATTATAATTCGATATTAACGTAAATGAATGTAATAAGAACTTTGAATTTAACGATAACTTTTCACTTTTCCGATGAACGATTGTAAAATCCAGGGAAGAATAATAATATAGTCGTGTATCGCGATTGAGCAATAAATCAGCCCTCGATAGGAAATTGAAATTACCTTTTGTTAGAAAAATATCACTTTATGCAAAATATTATCTTAGACAGAATGCTTTTCCCGTTGCTATTAACACTGAGTAATGATCAGTTTCATCGCAGAGCGTCCATTTTTATTATTCTGTATTTCGCAGTCCTTTTACGGCTTCAATGAATTACGCAATTTTGGAAGTTGTAAATTTGCCCCCTTCTACTGACCACTGGTATTTTAATTCGTAGTGTAACTGAGATTTTCCTACAATGCAATGGGCCTGTAAAAAATCTGTCAGCGCTAGAGGAGGGTTTCGTAAACTTTGCGAAAACCAGAAACAGAACTATGAACATTGTGGTCGATTACCACGAACGAGAACCACTAGTGTTGTCAAGCAATTCCGTTGATTGAAAAAGTAGCGGAGATGAGGCAAATTGCGGATACACTCTTTAACACAAATTCTTTTGCAGATGACATTTATTGAAATCATGAAATAACAAGGGAAAGAAAATATGCAGTTATTGTTGTCATACAGGGTTTTTTCCACAAAAGATTTACCTGACAGTTTCCCCGACATGTGACGTAAAGATTGATGCCAGCTTTGCATATGAAACCTTGATTGTAAATAATGCTTATTATGTCGCACCCGGGGGATAACAATGCCACAACTCAAAAAACTATTTTTTTTCAGGAGAGCAGTTTGAATATTTCGTTTGAGTTATTTAATCAGTTTTTTAACCAATAAAATACACTATTTCACAAAAGTTGAAAAGCAGTATGTAATATTTATCAGGTTTAATATTATAAAAGTGTTATAATGATCATTGTGCCACTATTTTTGCTTGAATTCGAGTAAAACATTATTATATAAAAAAGGGATTTTCGCTTTTAAGGCTACAATAACATTTTTTTAAAATTGTGCCTTTTTTATCGAAGATAGAATAGATATCCAGGAACATTCTGCATACTTAACTCAAAAATGCATTTTTTGACTTGTGCCACTGTTATCCCTCAGGTAATGTGTATAAAGCCATTCAGAAATTGAGTATTTTAGTGCGATGCGTCATTTTGATTTTGTCTATTTTACCGTTTTTTTTTGCCTAGGCGATTACAAAGAGTTTTTTTTTTTACTTGAGCTCCACACGATAATAAATAACTCCAATAATTTCCCTCAGGGCCTATGTCATCTTTGGGGATGCTGTATGAAGGGTTTTTAAGGAAAGGAGGGGAAGGAGAGTTCTGAGAGGGAAAAGGGTTTAAGGAGTGGGTAGGAATCTGGGGTCCAGTGTGTCCTGGTCATCCGCCTCCAAGACCAAGATAAACCCCACCCCATAAACTCGGGCACTCCTGCTAAATCACCAAACATAGCAGACCACTTGGGGTGACCTATGGCAGAGGTGTTCGTTATCCAATAAAGGTTCCCGGGGCGGCGGTACCCATTCCCGCCTCCCAAATTGCAACTCTAAAGGATAACGTTAAATACTAACTGAGCAAGCAATTAGCTAACTAAAATCAGGAAGGTCTATCAAAGTTTGATATTTTTGATGTATGAAAATAAGAAGGCGCAGAAAGATCTTTGGTATTGGTGTGTGAAGGATATTTTTAATGCAGAATGAGGATTATATTATGGGGTGAAAACATTGTGAAAATATTGACAATGCATTTGATTGGTCTGCCGGCTGTGCACCGATGGCGAGGAGATCAATGACGTTGATACTTCGAAGCACCTTCCATTGAATTACTGTTTTTTTTATAGATTTTTTTTAATAGTTTGCCTATGTCCTATTAAAATTCTTTTTAAATATTTATATATTAAAAAATTCTTTTCGAATAAATTAATCGCATATTTTCGTAATTTTATTTTAACGTGTTTATGTCTTCTTCTTATTTAATTTCCTCTGATAATTTTGAAAATATATTTATTGCTAATAAATAGTGCTCTCATATTTTCTTACACGCGTGTGTTCTAAAAAATACCAAATCATTCACAATTAAGTGAATGAGAATGTTTCGATCGACATTCGTTTGTTAAAAATTTAATGATAGACATATAATCGTTTTTAAAAGCTCAAAATTTAAAAGTCAAATTGGCCACAAGCTTCCTATAAAATTTGACCAGTTTTATTGTTTTACGACCCAGCTTCATCAACTCCCTCATCCAGAAGTCGCGGCGCCGATTCTTGTACTCTAGCCTTCAGTACGAATGCAGCTCATTGCACTTTTGCCTGCACTCTGTATTTTTTAGATGAAATGTGATTTAAATATTTATTTATTTATATACAGGTATTTCAAAGAGAACCAGTTTAAATGTATTTATGCACAACGGTAGTGTTTTGGAAGTTTTGATTTTTCAATCGATTTTTTTTTTTAGTTTCGATTTCTTTTTAATCACCGCACGCAGTCCTCCCTATCAATATTAGATATATTTTACGATTACCAATAACCTGATATTTGAAAATCTGCTGCTACCGTAATAGTAAGTGAAAAATATTGATTGTGTCGTGATGAATGTCACAATGCCTGGGTGGAAACCAAACGCGATACCAACAACGAAGAAGAAAAAATAGTTATGTAGGTTTCACACAATCTCTTTTTTCAGCCTGATTCCCGTATAGAGATCAAAGACAATTTTTTTCGCTTTACGCGATCGCTATTTTCTTCTCTACTTTCTTATCTACGATTTCAATTGGCATCACAGCAAACCACACATGAACCACGTTGTTTGCTGTGATGCTAACAGAAATCGTAGATATGAAAATAGAGATAAAAATAGGGATCACGTAAAGCGAAAAATTTTGCCCTTGGTCTTTGTACGGGAATCGGGCTGAAAAATATATCGTGTTAAACCTACATTAGTCGCTTTCCGATTTGGTTAAAATTAAAGTAATACTTCAGGATTTTTCTATTCATACATTTAATTTAATAATGTTTCAACAATTGAGCTTTAAAATTTCATAAATAATTTGTGACATGCAAATAAAGTTGAGAGCCGCATTTCGCATATTGATTTCTGTGTTGCAGATTCTCATCGTGCTAACCACACCGCACACCACAGATTGCAAAATCAATAGTTGATTGCATTTGTTGATCAAATGGTCGCGGTCGTTGTAAAAAACAACAACCTAAAAGACGCCGGCTAAATCGTTTTGTTACGTTTTTTACGTTGATTAAATAGTTATTTAAATTGTTGTTTTTTACCACGGTTCATAAAATTGTCTTGCAATGTTTGGTTCATTCGAACTACACAAATATGCAAGCATTATGCGAGATGTCCAGCGATATTGTTGCGTTAGCGTTTTACATCGAATGTCGTCAACATTGAGTATACAAATTTGATAATACTATGTAAAATAAATCTCTTTTTATGTCTTCTGTCAACCTCTACAGACATTAAAATGCCATGACTTCAGAATGGTACAGAAACGTACCAACTAGGTTGAAAGTTTGGTAGAAGAATGAAACGGGGTATCGAGAAAATGAAAGAAGAAGATAATGAATTATGATTTGTAACTACCATAGTGGAATTCCACAAAGTTACAATTTTTTTTTTACCATCATTTGCTATTTATTTGAGCCACTTGTAAATCAGTGAGTCAGGGAGTTTTTGTAGTTTCTGTTGAAGTTGGATGAAGAGAAAGCCGAAGTAAAAGTAAAACGTCGGGATTTCCCCAACTTTTCATTAAAACAGCAACAACCACCGGATACTATGTTTTATTCTGTGGTTTTCTAATAGATACATTCACGTATCTACTAGAAAATGCATGATCTATGCTAGTAGGTATTGGTTCTATCTTTCGCCATTTTCTTATTACAATTATGTATGGATTATTTAGTTACATTATTGTGTTAAAACAATGTCACAGCTGTGAATTTGAATAAGAAGATTAATTGCGCTGGTTCAATAAATTTCCGTTAATTGCGGGTGCGATTAAAATCAACAATATTGATTTACCTAAATGCCGGGTTATTCCAAAATGGCGGCAATTTCAACTGTTTTCCACGTTCAACAGCGGAGCGTTGGTTTTCCGTCGAACATTGAAATATTTGGCGCTGGACAAATTCCAGAGCTGTGCGTGCGCACCGCGGTTTTCCTGTGGTTTTTGGATTGGAAATTGGAAAGAACGGGAATGCATATTTTAGGCAATTTAACTACAATTATCTAACCAAGTAGGTAATTTATATTTATCAGAACGGTTCCAAACGGGCGCAACCAAAGATGTTATTCCAATAAAAAAATATGCAACTTTATAAATTCGTCTTCTTAGGTAAGCGGTTATAAAGAAACATTTAATTTTGAGAGCTTGTAACCAGATCTCTTGCGACCTCCGACTTGAACATTTGCTTACACGTTTGCTTGAACATTACCATATATGTTTTTTGTTTTCCATCCCTTCCGTTTATTGAAACATGGTTGAAATTTTGGGGCGAAATGAGCGTGGCCACACACATTTTGTCTAGTGGTATGTGGTGAAGACGTATCTACGCACTGAATACTTAAAGTTTGACGTTTACGTAAATGTCAAGATGAGTTCTGATGAAGTTGCATACTTGTCATTCGACTTAACTATTGAGTTGTAGGTGTATACAATGTACATATTATTATTATTGCTGTTGTGGAGTGAGAATACTTCACGTTGAAATTTAGTAAGCAGGTTATTATAGTTTATATTGTGTTTTTATATCTTTTTTTTGAATAATTTTTATATTTTTGTTAAGTTCTTACGGGTACAGGACCCTTACTTTTTTGTTTTACTTTTTAATTATAATTTTAATTATGTGAAAATCTATCATTGGATTATTATTAAGGTTATTATTATATATACATTTTGTATAATATTAAGGTTATTATTATAAGTGTAATATATCTGTTGATTTTCCAAAATAAATAAAAATAAAATAAAAAAATGAAGAAGAGATGCTACATCAGGGAGGAAACACAGATTTCATAGGTATTTTAATAGCCACGGAAAGCATGAACATTGCATCTGCAAACAAGAAATGTTCAAGAAAATTTAATGTCGGAGGTCGAGGAGACAGGGCTTGGTACGACTTGCTGTTTTACAATGGCTTTACATCATATTTGCACGCGCATTTTACATTGCTTCTTCAAGCAGCAGAAAGCTGTTAATAATCTGATCATTTTGGCCAGAGAAAATCGAGTATTACCGACCAAAATGTTGTAATAACAAACATTTTGTAAGTATGTTTATTATGAAAATTTAATTAGAACGCGCTTATCAGTTGATAATTTGAAAATAATCGCTTACCATGAATGACCCATCTCTTTCTTAGGTACCTATATTTTTACTGTCAAATTATTGTTCATCGACACATAAAAATACTTTTAAGCTTCTATTTAACCCTAGGAATTATGCAAAAATCCTTAATTTATGTCATCCATACCGTAAAATTTTGTATAGTTTTATGATGTTATTTTAACGAATAAGCTCCGACAATAACCAATGGTTTATTCTTACATTACCAAACAGCATTTTTATGTAACCCTCTGTTGAGAACGTTCAGTTATTTAGCACACTTATCGTATTCGTTAAGAGCTGTAAGACATTTACTTCTTCAATTTGTTTCATAAAAAAAAACATAGATACATAACATGTGGGTTTCGACTAGAAAATTGGAAACCTCTGGCGTAGAGGAATAGTTACGACATTACAGTAACTTTCATGATAGCTTTTTATACGTCCTTGTCATCTGGTTATTCCCCAGGTGAATCAGTAATTTTGTCATTTTCGCTGTAGTGTGACAACTGGGAAATTGTTTGATTATAGAAAAGCGAATTACCAGTTACCTCACTCAAATAGGTTTTCTGCTAATTGGGTTTATTTGCTATTACAAATACAAACAAAAGTTGTAACATTTTTATTTTGGCTGTAGAAATTGGTTTTGTGTGAAGCCATCTTACGCAACATATAATTCTATGATGTCATTTAAACCACTAACATGGAATTGTTTATAAAAACAAAGAATTTTTCAGTTAATTTTCATGTGAAATGATTTCAATAATAATTATTCGTAGAAAATCGATGTACATAAATGAAAGTGTAGCAAGTAGATCGTTTTGCTTCGTCGATCACTGTACACGAAGAAAAACCGCAGATCTTACTAAGATCTAGAAATGTTAATAATTTACATCTATTACTTGTGGTTGGTATGGACACGTTTTGTAACAACACTACTAGAAATAACCATTAAAAAGCTAATCAAATCATGTAAGAAAAAGATTGATTTGTCATGTCAATCAAGATTCAGAATCGAATCCGTCGAAATTTTGTTCCCAGCGCTCTTGCACAATTATTGTCATTGAGTTAATTGTGTGCATTGCAAACTTCTCAATGTTTACAATGATTGTTAATTAGCCAAAAGAAGCTGTATATCGTTCTAAGTGTCCAATTTTTATTGTGGTCTACAGATGGCAAGTGGTGGATGTTCCTATACCTAAGCACATATAATAATTGGCAACTGCAGTAAAAACTCGTGGTCACCATTAATAGGTGAATTCAGTAATCAGGAAGTTAAAAATGCACAAGAGTTAACAAAATATAGGAATATGAAGAAAAAAAAAATTATTACTTCTCCGAGGTTCACGGGAGGGTTGCAATCGTGTCAACCAGGACGCGCCACATTTTTGAGACCCCCCACTTCAACACCCTGTAACTTTTTATTTTTTCGTTTGATTTTTTTTATGTATTCTTTAATGTTTAATAAGTATTTTGTGAAATAATGGCTACAAAAATATTATTGTTTTTTTTATTGCACCTGAAAAAACACCTACAATTCATGCTTCTAGACTAGAATACCCCCTTAAAGATTTTAATATTTCCTGATTTTAGAGGCAACTTAGGCAATTATTTGTGAGTATATGAAAGACAATAAAAAATAATTTTACTATATTTATTTAAAAAATACGATGAAAATAAAATGAAATGAAAACTAAAGACCGTTAAAAACGCATTTTTGGGGTAGAAATTTAAATATATATAAACGACAAATATTTGTTCCGCCGTAAACAAGTAATTTGTATTTTAACTTTGCACCCATTAAAATGATTTCTTTTAATTAATTTTTATTTTTTATTTTTATGATAAATATAGTAAAATTTTCTTTTATTGTTTTTCATTTACTCACAAATAATTTCTCAAATTACGTCTAAAATCATGAAACATTAAAATTTTTAATGGCCTATATCTTATAACTTAAAGCAAAACTAAATAAAGTAGCTCACATCCGTACTAGATATTTGATATACCTTTTGATTAATGATAATTTTTCAGTTTGGTTGGGTATTTTGATCTAAATTTCATGGCCAGGTACAGAAGGAAAAATTGAACTTTTAGCGAGAGGTTGCGAAATTTTTTCAGAGGTTCAAACATCTCAGCCAAGGAGCGAATTGACTTCGTGGCCTATAACTGAAGAAATTTGGAGTAAGGTGCATATTGATTATATGGGTCCTATTGCAAATAAGTATTTTTTAGTAATTATTGACTCAACATCAAAGTGGTTTGACTGCGTTGAAGTAAATTCACCTAACTCAAATAATACTAATAAAATCTTAAAGACGTTATTCAGTTATTTCGGGAGTGTACAGACGATAGTGTCAGATAATGGAGCAGTCTTCACGTCGGCGGACTTCAAAGAGTTTTGTAAGATGAATAGCATCAGACATTTAACTACACCGGTTAATCATCCACAATCGAATGGATTAGCTGAAAACGCAGTAAGAACTTGTAAATTTTTTTTGAAAAAAAATTATGATTGGTAATCAGTTTCAGTCAGGTATGATGAAAAATTGAGGAGTTTTCTAGTTGAATACAAAAATGCACCACACTGTACAACGGGCTTCGAACCAGCAGTTGAAATGTTTGGAAGGAAATTAAGATCTAACTCTAAAGTTTTGTACCGAGAGGGGGGAGAGATAAAAATAATAGAATTAATAAAGAAACAAAAATTTAAAATTTAATTTATATTTACTTTAATAAAGAATTTTTTTTTTTTTAAATGTTAATTATAAAAGGAATAATAAAGAATCCAAATGTTTTTCGATTAATCAGAAAGTAATGATTAGGGATTTTAGAGATCATGTTTGACAACATATTGGATTGGAAAACAATATATCTGATTTGCATGCACCATGCACCAAGTCTTAAACTGTTCGAAAATCAAGACACTATAGACTAAGACACTACGTAGGGATTGTTTTATAAAGGGCCCCCTTCTATTTTTTTTTATTTTTATGAACGATGAAAATTTTCCATAAAAAATCGAAAATAAAATTCGCTGGTCGGCCATTTTTTCTTTTTTTTTAGATATCGAAATTCCCCTACATGGTGCCATAGACACTGGATTTTGAACAGTTTAAGAATTGGTGCAAGCAAATGATGTATGGTTTGTTTAATATGTTGTCAACAAGGTTGAAAAATGTGTTTAAAAAGTTTCGAGAAAAACATTAAAAGTTTTGCTGAATGATAATTCAAAATACAAACTGTTTCAAAGGTTTCACATAAAATGATGTATCTCCGAATTTCTTTGGTGAGAGCATTCTTAACAAGTGCATCTTTCAGAAAATGAAATAAAAAAAAAAATTTACACTGTCCTCGTCCCTTAAAGCCTTTTTAGGATTTGATCAAGGGAACATGGAGGCGTTTGGCCCCCCCCCCAGGACTAGGGGCCCGGGGTGGACCGCCCCCTCCGGCCCCCCCTTAGTCCGCCACTGTGTAAAAGTTGTATTGGGAAATGTAAAGCCTTGCTGCAAATATACATTCATAAAATGACATACGTGAAATACGTTTACTGTTTAATACTGTGTAGTCATTCGTTATATTATTTTGTTTAGGTACATGAAGATTAATGAAATGCAGGGGTTCAGAACAATCGAATTTACAGTTCAAAAAAATTAATAAAAGGGTTATATGATATGATGTGAGATTTGCACGGCCAAAAGTGCCATCTCCTACTTTAGCCATCGGACAGCATTAAAGTGTCCAACTTCAGGGCAGATGTGTGATGAAGATTGTTGTGAAGTGTGTGCTAATAATAATAATAATATTTGGATGATTTATATAGCGCCGTTTTTGTGAAAAATCACCTGAAGGGCGCTGGTAATGTTTGTAGATGTGAGGCCGTGTTGCAAACCCACAAAAAATCACGATTTCACATCTATTTAAATTTTATGCATTCACAGTATATATGTATATTCGGTCTAAAGAAGAGGTTCCCAAACTTTTTTTCCTCGTAGACCACTTTCAAAATTTTACTGGTCACGGTGGACCCCCTGACGCTACGACTTTTTCGAGATTTACGAGATTATATTTTCCACGACGGAGGAGCGTAATGGGCTATGGTACTGAGAGGGGGGAGGTGTGTTCCCATCCCAGTACAGTACACGCATATCCCATTACGCCCCCCCTCCCTTGCCTAGCTGGGCGTTTTAAGATCTCATACATAACCGGTACAACAACGTGCGCCACTCGCTCTGTTATGGAGGGGACGTAATGGGATATGAGGCGGGGGGGTGGGATGGGATATGGATATGGGGTACGAGATGGGTCTCAATCGAAACCAGTTCGTGGACCCCCACTAACAACTTGTGAACCCCCATTTTTTTATCGCGCCTATCGCGCGCCCGTCGGGTCTCCCGTGGACCCCTAGGGGTCCACCTGGACCACTTTGGGAATCACTGGTCTAAAGGGATGTTAAAATTAAATCTTATGAAGTTTAGAAATTTTCTACAGTAGGAATATATGAAATTTGTAGAAGGGTGACCACACTAAGGAATTATGTTCTATTAGGCTTCTAACTGGGGATACTTGTAAGTAATTAAAGTTTTGAAATGTTCTTAATATAAATCCTAACGTTTTGATACTCGAACCCCTATTCAAGGTGAAATGTAGTTTCTCATCAATTATTATTTCAATATCTCTCATTTCTGTTGGGCCATCCGCTTATGCACAAATCGAAAAAAAAACAGTTGGCGATTCAATCGCTTTCCACAGAAAAGGACCTGTGAATTTCATTGGTGGTCCGCACACAGGCAACTTGTTAAAGACCAGTTGTCAAGGGCGACGCGGTGACTAGCAGTGCTGGTCACCGCGATATGTCAGGTCAGAAAAATATTGATTTTGTTCAGGAGGTTGATAAATTGAGTTATGCCGTGAATCAGTTGCCAACCAGTTTTCGATTTCTCCATGAGCGAAGGCCCTTACTCTTTCTAAATTCAATTTATTTATATTAGTAAAAATATATTGTCCTTTTTTTCTGAAAAAGGTCAAAGTTTTGCAGTTTTCTATATGTAAATTGTTTTGTGAGGATCAGTTATATAACGTGTGATTGCGAGGGTGTTACTTGTATCGCCATCTAGATTCTATGCTTCGGACAACAAAATCTTCCTATTCATATTATATAATATATCTACTTGCGTAGGTAGTTACGATTATCATTTCTTCACCAGCACTTTTTCTTTGTTCATTTAATTATTTGTTACACGAATTGAGGATTTTTCGACCACCATGCTAGGCACATGCCCGTGTTGTGGTGGTCGGTCATTGTAGCACTAATGCTATAATATATATAATTACTATATACGTACGAATGGTTATAAAATAATTCGTGAGGCCATGAGAGTGGAAGGTTTTTTAATAAAACATTTTTCATTCATTTTAATCAACCAAAGATATTGAAATATGTATAAGCAATCAACTAACCCGAAAAACTTAGATATATTTTCTGAATTTTGTTTTTGAATTTTAAATGTATGCATAATAGTGAGGTAATTTGTTATTTTAAATTGATTGCTTGAGTTATTCAAATATCTTCATAAGTCCGTAATATAATAAATTGAGAATTCTCGTTTCGGTCGTGAAGGTTTCGGTATTCTTTTTAAATCTGGACCGGAAAATCCGAAAAATCCAAATTCTAAACGGTCTGGGTGTTGCATGTTTGAGCAGCCTCCGAGAAGGAAAAGTCAGTGATTCACTTACCTACCTTTAAATTGTCGGATGATATGCTCGTGTTTCTTTCACTAAAGCCATTAAATAGAAAAACCGAATTCATAATTAAAAAACGTACCTACCCATCGACAAGAATTGTGAAAAAAATTTTTAACCAATACATATATTTAATTGAAAGTTTGTTTTAAGTGATGTAATCCACGAAATTCATAATACCTACAAAGCCTATTCAGAAGTAAGCGATTAATAAGTAGCTATAAACATCCAGCAGAATTCCGCCTGGTATGTGAGTTTTTGCGGATAGCGCGAAATAAGAATCCTCAATTACGCCATACCGCATGGGTAGGCGGGATCTTTTCGCTTGTTTTGCGAAACAAGCTATCATTATCCATTTCAATAATAAGATGCCTTTTCACTGTTCACGCAGATTACAGTGAATGTATGCATCTATTCACGTATGGCCCAAACTAGACGGGCGAAAATCGACAACGTTTCGCTATCCATAGCAGAAGCGAAATCCACTTAGTTTGAACTGATAGAATATTGCATACCCTCTACCCAAAGCGGCAGAGAATATCGTCTATGTACGAATAGGTCTTAAAACCTTCGAACGAAAATGGAAGTTACTTTTATTTAATCAGGCATCGAGAATATTCTCCTACCAAGAATTTATAATCTACATACCTCCAGTATATTTTTTCAATTGTTCTTGTACTGTAATCTGCCTTCTTCCTTGCACTGTCCCAACTCATTGCCTAGATAGGCTTTGGGGTCGGCTCTTCTTGTTCTCAGACTATATTGTATTCGGTTCTGGGAATCGCTTTCATCCAGGCTGTTTCTCTGTAATATTTTGGAGCATTGATTCATCCAGGAGTTCTTTGGTTTTCCTCTGGATAACCTTCGATGAAGCTCCGTAGCCATTGCTGCCTGCTTTACTACGTGGTCTGGTGGTATCCGTCTTATGTGCCCATACCATTTCAACTGTCGATCCCCCAGCTTACTGTTTATGTCTGTGACACCCAGGCTACCACGAATGCGTGAACTTTTAATCCTATCTTTTAGTGATACTCCTGCCGACAATTTAAGCATTCGCATTTCTGCTGTTTCGAGTTTCCTAGAGTAGGAGTGGTACACAGTCCAGCATTCGGAGCCATACATTATCGCGGGACTAACCGGGTCTGGTTTATCTTTCCTTTAAGTTTTGTTGGCATTTTCGGGGTCACACAAGATTCCTATTACGGATCTAAATATCATCCACACCTGTTCTATGGTCGACATCCGCTACACATCCTATGTGCCTTTGAATGAGTGAGCCCAGAAACTTAATGAGTCACAGTTGGCTAATGTTACTCCATACAGTTGCATCGAAGGAGTTACAGCATTTGTGTCTTCACTGTACTGTACAACAATCCGTGATGTTAAAAAATATGACGACTTGATGCTACAATAAAAAGCCTAAATTTTTAAAAATTGTTTAGGTTTTATATGGAGGTCACATGCATTCGGAAAAATACTCGTAATTATTAAAATGGCAGTCTGTACCTGGACAATTAAGAAATCTTCATATATTGATTGCCGTAGATCATAAATAAACCAATCATGGCTAGAGAGTAGATCATAAATAAACCAATCTTTGAAATCCTTTCTGAATTGAAAAAAACTAAGAAAAAACTATTATTTACCAAATCAATGAACATTAGGTAATATCAATGACCAAATTTGCTCTTCCTCAGCTTATTGTCACAAATAAGGTTACCTTCAAAAGGTACAACTTAAAAAAGATACAAACCTGTGTAATTGTCTTATTATTTTGTTTACTGTGTTTAATGGACGTTGACTTTCTCACGCAGGAACCTTGAAAGTGGAAAATTGATCGAAACTAGAAGGCAAGCCCACTGCACAGCTTTCTATATTAGCTTTTAAAATGTTTTTTTTTGGCGTGAAACAAGCATGTTCAATTGTTCAAGGTTGCGCCTGAACCGACTTCACGAATTTGGCGGTGAGTATTAGAAATCTAAGTATTTGTCTATATAAATAATTTTATTAGATTAGATGAATTTTTGCTTGACCTTCAAAACAAGATAAAGGTGACTGTAAACACGAGATTTTGAAAAACAGTTCCCATTCCATTTTCCCATACCTCAAAGTTCCGTAGTAAACTTTCAAAAAGAATAAGAAGATGGTTCGAAAGGGAAATAATATCTAAATACCAACGTTAGAGGGAAAAAGCGATAATTCATACGCCGCCAAGACTTGAACGAACTTCACCCCATGAACCCGGACACCCCTGCCAAGTCACCAAACGGAGCGAACCACTCAGGGTGACTTATAGTTATCCAATAAATGGTTCCGGGTCGGCGGTGCCCAAACCCGCCTCCCAAATTGAATTGTTGTGGCATTCACATAAAAAATCTTTATCTACCAGGGAAATCGCACGTGGTTCACAAAATATTTAACCCTCATAGGACGAGTAAAATTTATTAAATATGTATCTCAAAGCCAAATGTAATATCGAAAATTACATTTGAAATAAAATACAAACTTCTACAATATCAATGTTTTTTACTTTGGAATTTTCTTGACGGTAATGAAATACATTAAAAACTTCTGAAACCTAGCTCTACACAATGCAAACTGCAATACTCCCTTAATTCACTGGAATGCAAATGTACCCAGCCGCGCTATAGGGGAAAGAAATAAGATTTAACGCGGTTACGATACAATTTTATATTTAGATTTACGTTTCGTAGATACTCGGTTGAAATTTTATCTTTTTTTTTTCTCTCTAGAAAAAAAAAATTTTTTTTTTCTTCATATTTCCAAAGTTTAAATATTAAAAAATCGCCTTAAAAGGATTTTTCGAAATTCGCATTATTTTAAAAGTTATAACCATTTTAATGTCGCGGTATATACGGAATCTAACCAGAATCTAAATAGAACAAAATTTTAAACGCGTTTTTCTCCAAACGGTTTTTTCGAGACGGTTGGCACGATATCTCAAGTTCTACTAAACCAACTTACTTGAAATTTGGTGTGAGCCTTCTCTATACATTACTTTATTGCATGAACCAGAATTATAACAAATATTAATTTTTACTGTTCTAAAACAATTCGGAAAAGTCAAAAAAACTGGTAAAAAAAGTCTTTTTATTTCAGACAGCCGCAATTTTGCGGAAAAAAAAATATGACTCCTCCGAGGTTCACGCCGTAGCAGCATTTGTTTGGATTAAAAATTAATTTGTTTTTTTTTTCTTCAGATTACTAGGAGGGTTGCAATCGTGTCAACTAGGGCGCGCCATTTTTTTGAAACCCCCCACTTCAACACTTTTTTCATGTATCCTTTAATGTTTAATCAATATTTGGTAAAATAATAGCTACAAAAATATTATTGTTTTTTTTAATTGCACTTGAAAAAACAACCGCAATTCATGCTTCTAGACTAGAATACCCCCTTAAGAAGACGTCACGATAATTTGCCCATCTAAAATTCAGTCACTTTTTCTTTAAGGAATAAAATAATAATGTATCAGAAAAATTGTTCTGCATTATTCGCGTTTCCCGTGAAATTATTCGTAAACAACGTTTCGTTTTGGTGACATTCTTCTTAACAAAATATTATGCTGAATTCCTGATATTGCGGGATATCTCCTAATATTTTGTAGTTAAACCAACCGAATTGCAGCAAGTAGTCAATAGTCTCCCCCACAGTAGAGTTCGGAGCGGTACGTGCCCCGCGCTACTTCAGGCCGCCGCGCAAAAAAGTCTCACAGTGAACTGCGCTGTAAACCGTTATCTTACTTTCGGTCTTTACTTTTCTGCGCGGAGGTCTGAAGTGGCGAGCGGCACGTCCCGCTCCGAACTCTAATGCCAAATTAATAAATATGATTTTATTACTTTTATTTTCGTTTTCTTTTTCATTCAAGAATCCATCCTCACTTTAACCATTAGAAAAAACTATAAACTGTAACTAAAATAATCATTAAAATGATTTAATATCATGTACTCGATACGTTCCCTTTACAAATAATAGTAGAGGGGGTAAAAAAAATGGACCAAAAATTTGACCGGCAAGATCCATATTCTGATCTTTGACCTTTTTTAACTCAAATCCATTGGTGGAATTCGGTCCTCACATTTTGCATACTCAACTACCTCTAGCGCCTGCACTGTAAGCCGCCCCTACCCGAATTTCTACCGATTTCTTACTTATCTCCCTTAAACATTTGAAGTTTTTAAGCGCTTAAAAAAATATATGTTATTTTTGAAGATAATATCTAGATACGTTCTATGCCGAAACGCGAATTTTATGAAATTCCGTCGATAGAAAAAAAAATCGCAAAGTATGCTCCGAAAATTATTAAAAACAAGTCTATTTCTATTATTTTACAAGTTATATTTGTGAAAAAATTCACAATGTTTCTTTAAATGATACTTAAGATGCCTTCTATGGGATTTTTGCTCTATTTTAAACGAGTCGTATTTTATTAAGCATTTTCATAATTTTCGCTTTAATTTTATCATTTAAAATATTAGCGCGCTCTGTCCAACATTCGTAATTACATATCTCTCCATCTTCTTCTTTTTGAGCGGGTCTTCTTTTGAAGCAAAAACTTATTACTTTGAGGAGTATGAAATTTTTATAGTTTGTATGGAGAAGGAGTGCAGAATGCTAATATTTTTTTAAAATTACGCATAAAAAATTAATAAAAAAAACATTACACATTAAATTAATTACGGTCGAATTTCGACCATTGGGCGACCACTAGTATTCGTAAATTCACAATAGTTTATTAGGAAATCCTGATAATTTGCTTCCTAACGTTTATTGGGCCACCTCCTCTTGTTAATTCATTCGTAAGGCCTGCAATCCCACTTTTAACTGGAATAACGAATAATTAGAAGAGAATTTTTAATACATTAGCAATATGATTTCTCTCCATGTACGTTTGGTGACTTAGCAGGGGTGCTCGGGTTCACTGGGTGAAGGTTGTCGAGGTCTTGGCGGCAAATACTTTTGCCCATCTACTGCGTGGCCAGATCGGGAGAGACTGAATGAGGGAGACCTTTTGACCTCTCCAGCCGGATCTCTCCAGCCGGATTCTCTCTCGCCTTGCACCGCAATGGGAGGGATGGATTCATAAATTCGTGACTCCTGAACATATTGACCCCTAGATTCCTACACACCCCTTTATAACCTTTTCCTTCCCAGAACATTCTCTCCATCCTTTCCCTAAAAAGACCTTCCACACAGCATCCCCAAAGGTGTTATAGGCCCTGAGAGGTTTTTTTTCCCTCAGGGCCTCCTGTGTGGAGATAATGTAAAAAAATACATATATGACATATAGGTACCACCAAAATTGGACAGTATCTATATTGCCTTGTTGAACTACTTCCTTCTTTAGACGTTTCGGACACTGTAAAGCTGTCCGAAAAGTTGGCTGAAGGAGGTAAGTCCGCAGTACGAAGTAGTACTATAAACATAAATCACGATAATTCTTGTGGTCGTAAAAATCTCAATTCGTATCTGAACATATCTAGTTGGAAATAGTTTCAGGAACAAATAATGTTTTATTTTATATGTGTGGGCACCTACATTATTAAATTTAGGTAGGTACCTACCTATCTTCTTTATAATAACCACGGAATACTTTGCAATTTTAGTGACATCTGTTGTTCTTCATCCAAATTAAGGATTGTGATTGAACAACTGAATATCGACGATTTATTACAGAAAACTACTTTCTACCTTGTACCTCGTAGGTACTTTATAATATTATTAGTTTAATATTAAATTTCATGTGCTAGAAAATCATAATAAAATATGAATTCATATAAGTACTAATAACTTGAAGGCTTTGGTCACAGTATCAGCCAACAATATTTCCCTTAAGAGGCATTCACATGATTCACTAATCCTTCATTTCTGAATTTCATTTCGCCTCTTTTCCTCGAAATGATAAGTCTGAACATGAAATGAAACGAAAGTGACGAGAGACAGCGCCGAATGAAGCGATCCAAAATTATTTGATATTGGTTTTCACTCGCCCGCGGAAAGACGTCGTGAAACGTAAAATGATATGTGTAAATACTGATTCACGTCGTTTTTTAGTTGGCCTGGCTTTTTGTGCTGGAAGGACGAGTCGGCGCAGCGCGCCAAACATCAAAATGCTTACGCTACGGCTAATTTGAAACGCGCTATGAAAGTCTCCAATCTAGAAGGAATGGTGCCCTTACAGTAACAGCTTATAAAATTATAAACTATTACATTGATAGCCCATACCTTTTAGAATGCTATAAATTGTTCGTACCGAACAACTACTGCCAGGGTCGCCACTACGACTTGCTCTGTATCCCACATGGCAGAACAGACGTTCTAGTCAAGCACAGTATGACAAGAGGTATGGTGCTGCTAAATGAAATCTCTAGGTCCCTTGACATTTTCAACATTGGCCTTGAAGGTTTCAAGAGTAATTTTAGGCAACAATTCTAAAATATGTATTATTATAATTTTTTTCGTTAAAAGTTATGAATATTTTATGTGTATTGAAATAGGATAAAGTTAATCTGTAATGCACAGAAAAAAAAATTGTTCACTTTTCGAAATAATTCGTACATGTCTCATGGAAATCGTTGTGCTATATATATGTGCTATATAATACTATCATAGTGAAAAATATAACCTAAACGGTATTGGAAAGAAAAAACAACGCGCTATATATTCAAGCTAACGATTAACCACAAAATAATTCAAATGTACACTTTTATGAAACAAATGTGTGTTCTAACATAATTTTTCCATATTTTTTAATATATGTAAAATTATTAATCTGTAAGTAAATGTTTCTAATATAAAAAGTTAAATAAAATTGTTTTGTGACATAAAAAAAATAAAAAAGAGACCAGATTGTTTTTTTTTTTTTTAATTTAATTGTGTCAGCAAAATTGCCTAAAAATCAGGGCATCCACTATCGTCCGCGTTTTCAAATTACCACAGATCGAACGAATT
Source organism: Glyphotaelius pellucidus (assembly GCA_936435175.1). Lineage (NCBI taxonomy): Eukaryota > Metazoa > Arthropoda > Insecta > Trichoptera > Limnephilidae > Glyphotaelius > Glyphotaelius pellucidus. Next base: position 21,044,559 of record OW386540.1, on the reverse strand, counting down.
CCAACGCATGCGACCGCGCTCGGTGACGTAGCGGAAATGGCGAGTGAACGCTTATTTCTAGAGCGCCGTCTGCACATGCGGTGAAATGAAGATGGAACATTTTCTCGACTAAATCTTCACCTGAGTGATGTGTCTGAATGCCGCCTTAGTGATCGTTGACGTGAATATTTTACCAATATACAGGGTGTAACAGCACGAACCTGAAAGATTTTAACCAGCGATTGCCGGGCATATTTGGAGTAAAAAATGTACACGTCATTTTGCTATCCGTTGATATTATTTTTCTATTTAAAAAAAATTATATATATTTTTCAATCACACTTCGCTACTGATCCTATTCATATAACGTCGCGACGGGATCGTGTGTTACCGTGCTAGAATGAGATATGCTCAGGAATCGCTGGTTAAAATCCTCCGCGTACGTGCTGTTACACCCTGTATGTATAAATATTTCCAATACATTACCTACCCAAAAGATGTTTGTTGGGGTAACCTTTTGGGTTATGCATTTATATAAATATTATTGATATCATCCCAAGATAATTTGAGAAATAAAATAGCCTTATCTGTGTATTGTGTTAGATCTAATTACTTACCAAGAATCTCATTACTTGCCTTATTAATTTCTTTACTTCACCTTCCCGTCCCCTTATTCCAAAAGGTTTAGAATATTACCGGTGCCGTAGTCCTAATGACACTTGACATTTGAGACAAAAATGTACATTTTTATTTCAGATTACAAGAATGCAATTTGGGAGGCGGATATGGGTACCGCCGCCCCAGGAACCATTTATTGGATAACCAACACCTCTACCATAGGTCACCATAAGTTGTTCGCTTCGTAAAAATACGTCAAATACACGTAAACATTCATTATGGTACCAAAATTTAAAATACCAACAAAAAATAACCTAAATAAATATGTATGTTTAAATTCTAGATAATGTATAAAGTTACGTAAAAAACATAAACAATAAAAAACCCGCTACGCTATTAAGGCCATTCGTACACGAAAATACTCACAAGCGCCGCTCTTTTTGCTAGTGTTCGTCAGTACATGCTGCTGACATTGCTGGTACCGCGTTACCCGAGTTGCGTTTGCGTTGCATTTGCATTTGCACGAAAATACTCACAAGCGCCGCTCTTTTTGCTAGTGTTTATCGTTACATGCTGCTGATATTGCTGGTACCGCGCTACACAAGTTGCGTTTGCATCTACTACTCGTTTGACAGAAATGGCATCCAAATATGATTTAGCGGAGAAGGCGTGGACTGAGGTTAGAAAAATGTCAATTTGACATCATTTTCGTGCAAGTTCCTTAGCGGCGATGAATGCCCAACAATTATCATTTATGTCGATGTCTGGGTGAACTCAAAATCTTCTTTTAGGTCGTTTTTTATGCTTTTAAAGATAAAGAAGAACAATAATATTGTCTTCGTTGCTAGAGTCACCTGACATTGTATTAATTCCACGGCTGCAGTGAAAAAAATATCGATTTCATAATTCGGATAGCGCCGTGTACGGAAACTAAATTAATAGAGTAGCATATCAGTAGGCGATTTGTAGTTGCATCACAGTCACGTAGCTTCTAAGTATAACTGTGTACAAAGGGCCTCACACATAAGTAAGAATCTAGCAAAATATATCTCTTAACCAAGGCGTGATTTAATTCATCCATGGTTGTTTCGTAATTTAGGGATTGATCAACCTTATTTTTTCCGCAATCAACCTGTCGAAACTCTTGGAAGGTCCAAGGCTTCATAAGGCCCAATGTGTACGAGCCAATGTTATTCAGTACCAAGTATCAAACAGGGGTTCAATTACGCTAGAACGCGACAGAACGCACTGCGCCCCGTTCCGGTATGGCTTTTTGGGAGCATACCTTGGAAACTCAATCGCTATCCACAGGAAAGCAACTTGCGAATTTTATTGGCGGTCCGCACACAGGCAATTTCTCAAAGACCAGTTATCAAGGACGACGCAAACAGTCACTCGCAACTCGCAGTGCTAGGCGCCGCGGCCGATGCATTTCAGTTACCAGATTGACAGGTTGCCATAGTTGCGCCTCATGACCTGTCAACTGTTTGAGTAATTTGCGATATGTCAGAGCAGGAAAATATCGATTTTGTTCAGAAGGTTGATAAATTATTATTATATAGGTATTAAGGTTGATAATTGATAAATTATTAATAAATTATATGTTTGTTAAATAAGCTCGTATAATTACTGAAATCGTAAAGTTGAGTAGCGCCGTGAATTGAGTTGCCAACCAGTGTTAGTTTGGTTTCGGTTTCTCCATGAGCAAAGGCCCTAAGAGTAAACATGGGCACCGATAAATTTGAGCGATAGGTATTTTACAAAACTGTTGCTGTCACTCTCTCTGTTACGCCTCCCCCCAAATAGTGAGCGAGAGGGACAACTACACCTGAGGTTGATTATACCTAAATAAAATCATGGTTTTGTATTCCCCCGTTTTCTCCTTAAAAACTGGACCGATTTAAATTTTTTTTCACCAATTGTATTACAAAAAATTATTCTATATTGTAAGTTTTTCTTTTTTTTAAATACATTGTCGAATTTCTATATTGAACCTCGGTCGATGGCGCTAAAACTAAGCAATTTTAAGGATTTTTGGAAGGTCTTAACTCCTATAAGAAGTTAACTTATAAAAAAATCAATACGTTGGGACATGCCAATGGTTGATATCTACATTATGTTAAAAAATAATTGCACTAGTGTCGAAATATAGAGAGGAAATATCGAATATTTGTCCATACGTTTGTATGGACAAATATTCGAAGTGAGAAAAAATACATAGATATTGAAAAAAATTGGGTATGTATATATATTTTACAAAATACTAACTCACCTTCCTATTCTCAGCACTTTGAACGGTGATGGACTTTCAACCCTATGCAAAAATACAACTTTCACGAAGAATAAAAGTTTTGATAATTATTTATTTTATTCGTACAAAAAAACAAAGTATGTACCTAATACAGTAAATAAGAAAACAACAACTATTTTTTACTAACACTAAAAATAATTTAACATCATTTAGTCTACAAACATAATAAATAGTGCATAATGGGTATTCATGATAAAAGAATCATTAATATTTCTGTACAAATATGGGTAGCATCCGTAGCTTCGTACACAGCACAAGAGTCGCACAACGCGCTTAAACCGCTCTCAACTAGCAAGTAAGTTAACAAAAACTAACACTGATGGGAAGAACCACTATATACTATTTTAGTGACAATAATTTATTTCATACACTTTATTTTGCTCTTTTGTATTTATTTATTTACCAGTTGGCAGCGGCTCAATTGCGTTGCGCGGCCCAACGAAGAAACTGTGACAAACCATTGGACCACACGCGTCTCAGTGCGTCCCACACAACGCACCAAGCCGCTCTAGCAAGTAAGGATACTACAACAATACTAGAAAATTAATGGATTGGCCCAAATACACTATTATAGTCAAAATTGATTTCAAACCCTTTATTTTGCCCTTTCAACTGCTTAATAAATTATTTGCTATTTGGAATTGGCTCAGTGCGTTGCGCGGGCGTCGTTTGGGTGGAACCAATGAATAAGTTGAAGCGTGGAAGAAATTTTCTGAAAAGTAAGTCACTTTATTTATAATAGAATACCTACCGACCAAAACAATTTTTAATATAATTTCCAAATAATGTTTTTATCAACCATTTTTACTGCAATTTCAATATTTCTTATTCATCCCTTTAACATCATAAAATAATTTAACACTTCGAAAGCATCATTTTGAATCTTAAGATTAAATGTAAGGAGGAAACTTTGTTAAAATCTCTAACTATGACACATATTTGATTATGATAGTAATCGAACGGATCACATACCTACATATTTGCGCAAAAACAACGCCTCCAGAAATGTATCTATGTATTTTAAAGATAATTTACGTAAATAAAATAAACATTTTAAAATACAGTGAAGCAGTTGCAATCCTACAGCTTTCAATAATTATTTAATATTTAAAAAAAACGGCTGTTCTTTGTAATTTAAAAATATAATTCCTCTATTGTAATTATATTAAGTAGAAAATAAATGGCAATTAGCATAGAAAATAGAACAATAACTCATTTGAATGGTCAAGAATGAATAAATACGCAGATGAAATAATTTATTATTATTATTTGAAATTTATCAATCGTAGCATTGTAAAAAGAAACGTTGCACCTAATTAATTGTTTATTTCGCCAGAAAAAGATCCAATTATTTCAAAACCGTTTAGCCTTTACTTTTTGTATTTCTAACTAATTCTCCAATCGTTCGTGTTTCGATGAGGTTATTTAGTTTCGACGAGATGATTAAACATCGGCAAATCGAAATCGTTTTGCGATGAAACTTTGGCAATTCTCTTCTATCGATTCCCAGTCAAGCGATATTAATTTATTGGGACGTGCTCGACGAGCGCTTGAAAAGAAGAATAATACTCGAACCATGCAGAAAAATTGCGCTTAGCTACTCCTATTATTATGTACAAAGTCGTGTGAAAAATCTACCAAAAATAATTAAATTATCTATCTCCGAACATTTTTCTGCTCTGTACGGTGAAGTGGATCAATGTTCAAAAGGATGTTAAGATTTATAGGCGTATTGCTTTCCACCGGAGTGACTACCTTTCTTTCCATAGTCAGACTTGTGTGCATGGTTCTTATTGGACCCGTACTGGTTCTTGTGTCCTTTATGGCCTTCATTGTGGTGTCCCTTGTTGTATTGTCCCTTTTTACCGTTATGCTTCTCGTGGCTGACTTGATCGTGGTGGGCGTTATCGAATTGACCTTTGTCCTGCTTCGAATGCTGTCCCTTGAAGCCTCCATACTTCTTGTGATTGCCGCTCTTGTGGTGGTCATCGTAGAACTTGTGTTCCTTGTGGTATTCATCCTTTTGGTATTTGTTATGATATCCTGGGGAATTTCAAAAAATATGTTATTAAAGTAACTTGTACATTGTTCCTTGGACGTTTTTTTTTATATCATTGACTCAGACAATGCCAATGAAACAGTTTTGTTTAATCTCAAAAAGACTAATAATATGCACCTTTAAATTCCTAGAATAAAGTTAAACTAATGTTGGACACAACATTATAGCTCAAACTGTTAGAAAGGGTAAATAAAAAGATGATATCATCTAGAAGTTTACAAAGTAGCTAATGGTTTTAACCAAACTAGCGGCCGTTGTTCCCAATACTACTGATCAAATATTGAGCCGAAATCGTGGCTCAAAACACTCCTCAAATGCACAAATACGCTCTGCACCGCACTCTCCGACCAACAGGCTAATCGAGCGTTACTAAACTAATAGCTTAGCTGATCGATCGAAATGTCGGGAACAACGGCCGTAAGACTCGTAAACAAACATTTGAAATAATAATAACATATGTCACCCCAGATGTAGCTTCTTTGATGAACAAAGTTATTGAAAATAGTTAAAGCTTTTATAAGACACCTTCTTAAAGCAGTTCATAAAGTATGCTATTGCACTTCTGTCACCTTATTCGTTCGAAATACGGATTGTTGAATGTTTTTTCACCCATCCTCTTATGCTTTTTATGTAATTATACCGGCGGTTCACTGCCGTAGCCATACAAAAGTGACGGAACCAAGACTAATCTATGACCCTCTGTAACATAAGTCCAATTTGAAGAGTCCTTTCAGAGACGTTGAAGTATTTATTTTATTACCTTTGGTGTTATGTCCCCGGTCGTGTGCTTTGGCTTCCGCGAACTTTCCCCCCTTTCCGCCGTGGGTTGCCTCGTAGTGTTCTCCACCGTATTTGGCTGCGTCGTGCTCGCGGTTCTTTTGCCCGTCCTGCTCCTTGAAGGACTTGGCGCGTTTCTGGCTGCCCTCGTGCCCCTTGTTGCCCTTCTCGTAGTGGTGTGCTGACTTGGAACCCTTGGCGCTCTGATCGAAAACAGAAAGTGTTAGTTCAAACAATACACGATTGATGGTGCTATTCTGAAACGTCACATAAACTGAAGAAAAATTAATAAGTATAGGTAATTTCTTTATTTAATTTATTTTTTTTTATTCATATACAGCAGTATGCAGGGTGTATCAGCAAGTACCCGAAAGACACTAACCAGTGAATCCAGAGCATGTATATTTGAGGTAAAACTGTAGATATCTTTTTGTTGTCTGATGATGTTTGTTTTCAATTAAACAAACACACGTCGCCTCTGATCATACTGCCGATAGAGCCCTCAGATTCGTATAAATTAAATTACGCAGGTAAATAAATACAAAAAAAATGTTCACTTTCCAAAAAATTGTCCATTTTTCAAAAATTAGATCTTGATTATTGTCACTTTAATTTCTAGAACTTCATTTAAATTTTTAGTTTAAAAAAAAAAATTATAATATTATTATTTAATTGATACAAAAAAATACTTAAAACAAAAGTAAATAAAAAAATAGTATTATCAGATTATTGTTCTTTCCATTGTAAAGCTCTCTTCAATATATGTAACTACAAATTTTATTTATGATAAATAAAAAAGGCATTCAAACTTTCAGTGTGTATAGGTGCGTAGGTTGCAGAAATCATGGTGTAAAATGAATAATAGTTTAGTAGGTATATTACGTATGTTTAGATCAGAGGTTCTCAACGCGGGCGATAACGTCCCCTTGGGGGCATTTCAGATCTTCAGGGGGGCGGTAGAAGACCAAGAGAAAATCGGGGGGTGTTTTAGACTTCCAGGGGGGCGACAGGGGACCCAGAGAAACCCATCCCACCCCATCCCATTAGGGACCATTCATCCACAAAAATATTTTCCCTATCCCATTAGGGGCCATCCATAAATTACGTCACACGAATTTCATGATTTTTGACCCCCCCCCCTCCGTCCCTATCACACACCGTAACATTTGTGAGACCCCCTCCCCCTAGTGTGACGTCACATATTTAGCAATTTGCATCTAAAAATAATCAAAACAGTAGTTAATTTTTTTTTTACCTGTGACGTCACAGGGCTGAAGACCCCCTATACCCCTTGTCACGCAATGTCACACTTTTCTACTCCCCTCCCCCCCCCTTAAGGTGTGACGTAATTTATGGATGGCCCCTTAGGGGCCATTCATAAATTTGACACACGAATTTCATGATTTTTTTATCCCCCCCCCCCCGTCCCTGTCACACGCTGTCACATTTGAGACCCCCTCCCCCCTAGCGTGACATCACACGTTAATAATAGCTTGTAGTATTTTGAAGTTTTTCGTCACCACAACGGAGGGGGCGAGATATTTTTGTGTGGAATGCAATCTCTACGGGGAGGGGCTATTTGGGATACGGATATATTTTTGTGAATTCACTGCACGCAGGGAGGTGCAAAGCCTACCTGCATGTGACGTCACAAGGCTTATGACCCCCCCGTGTTCCTTGTCACACAATGTCACACTTCTCTGCACCCCTCTCCCCCCTAAGGTGTGACGTAATTTATGGATGGCCCCTAACGCCCCCTTCGTTGTGGCAAATGAAACCCCATCGTGGTATCTCATTACGCCACTTTCATCGTGGGATCCCGATGCGCCCCCTCCGTTGTGGGGCGCTACAAATAAAAATGTTCTCAAAGTGGGCGGTGGACTAAAAAGGGTTGAGAATCTATGGTTTAGATAAAGTATAAGAAATACCACGAGGCCTAAGTGGCACTTAAATAAATATCCTCACAGAACGTGAAAGAACTATGACAAACAAAAGTCTATCTAGTTATTGTCATTTTTTCCTGAACACTATAAAACTCCATTTTGCTTAATTATTGTCATTTCTTTCTGGACACTATAAAACTCCATTTTGCTCTGGTCTAGGGCTACTCAGAAATGAGACACTCGACTTTTTAGGTATTTGAAGCTAAGTGAACAAGAAATAAATTTTAGTGCAATACAAAAATATTGACGTTTGATTTTATGAACACACTTACGCAATTTTTGTTATGATTTTTGGGGTGTTATGCCGTATTTCGCTACCTCCTTCTTTAGCCAACGTTTCGGATAGCGTTACAGTGTCCATCATCAGGGCAGATGAGTGAACACCCCAAAAATCATAACAAAAATACTTTTTGGCCGTGAAAACCTAAAAACATACCACACTTACGCAATATTCATTGTCCAGCAATTGGACGGATGCAAAATGTTAATGCCAATCTTTCAGAACGCTAATTAGCAAAATGGATCGTACCCAATTATTACTCGTATCCCGAGCTTGAAGGATGCTGTTTGAATCAGTTAACTAGGCTAATTGGTTCAACGCATGTCAACGTCAATACGGCAACCTTCTCTACCTTTACCGTACTAGCATGCTATCTGCTATTTTAAATATGAAGAATTCCAAATACATTGTATTTTACGTAATACAGCTCAAACAACACGTATCCAAAATCAACGTATTCTAAAATTTTGATAATTTTGTAAAAAAATGGGGTTGTGATTTTAGCAGTCAGTTGTTGGTACTTTTGCAGAGAGTACCAATAAACTACCCTTTTATTGTATTATTTTATGACTATCATGATACGGGCATGAGCCTAGTATTACGGATTACGGTGATCGAGAGAACTCAAATATAAACGAATACATAAAAAAAAAATCGAATTAAAAAAAAACTTTTCATCACGAGAAATACTAGAAAGTCTGTACTCTATCTTGTAATCGTGAACATCTGTAATCTACCTCTCTTGTAACTTTATATGAATTAACTTTAAACAATAAATAATTTCACCGGTTCCGACACAGAAACTTTGTATTGTTGTTATTTACGTTAGACCAGCGCAGGACCGTGAAAAATCATGGAATAGTTGGAATCATGGAATTATTGACAAATCATATTAAAATAATTTTTTGGAATATATATGTTTTTTCGAAGAAAAGTTTTCTAACCGGTTAGACTTTGTGATCGCAATAAGTTATTTATTCACTAAGTTACTCGTATGTGGCTTAAAAAAATATGTATTATATAGTCACTTTATAACTTGTCTGAATTATTCACACCATCGGTTCCAGTTTTGAAAATGACACTTAAATTCAAAGCAACTCCAAGATACACGATCGAAATTAGTGTTTTTGATAACACTATTTTGATTTGTGACTACTATTACAAATTACAGGAATGGATAAACCATTAATTTACTTATATGAAGAATTTGAACAATGTACAAACCTTTTTTCCAGAAGCACCATCGTAGGATGCTTGTGATTCATGGCCACCGCCTGCAGCTTTCTTGCTGGAGTGGGACTTCTTGGAGGCCGCTGGGGCCATGTCTGCATTACTGTAGCGCACCAGCGGCGGGGCCCCCGCGCTGTGCGTGACGTGATGGTGTTGGTCGGCAGCTCGCACGTACTGCACGCCCCCATGGTACAACACGGCCGGGGGCGGAGCACTCTCTGAAAACAGCGGGTCAGACGCCTCCTCGAAGTTCTCGTGCACTTCGTATCTCGCGGTGGACCTCGGTGCCTTGGACTGTCTGCTGGCCGGCCGACTTTCTTCAACAATGGCATCTTCCTCAAAGGTGTCGTATCTCATCTCGTTTTTGCGGCTTGCACTCCTCGTTTTCCGGGAATTGAGTTTTGGGTTGGTGTCTTCTTCAATTTCTTCATCTTCAATATCTTCTAAGGGGAGATCCTCTCCTTCCTCAACTTGTAGTTCCTCAGCATTCCAATCTTGTTCGTTTTCGTATTTATTCTTCTTCTCCTCCTGGAACTCGGTTCCTCGCTTCGCGCGAACTCGGGTGTCCCTTTTCTCCCTGCCGTAGTCCAAGGGCCCTCGGTCCCCGTAGATCACTCCGTGGGGGATTTCGTCATCGGTGAACTCCGAGTAGTAATCGGTTTCGAAAAAGCTTGAATCGCCATTTCCACGATCGTTGAACTCCGAGTCTGCCGAGTATTTGGCAACACTTTGGCCCAGAAACGCGACCAGGACAATCGTCAGTTGACACAAAACTTTCACTGTTACATTCATTTCACGATTGATCGATTACGGCTCATGCAAGAGTTAAGTTGAAACTGAATATATAATTTGCCTTTGTAAGTATTTATATTGTAAATCGCTCCAAATTACCACTTCTCCTCCACTCGTACTTGAAAAACCTATAATATTTCACAAATTGTAAAGCATTATACTAATAATTTTTGTTTATCTCGTGAAAATCACGCTTTTCAGTGTTTTGTTAGAAAGCAGAGTTTCTTTTCAAAAAAAGTCAACCTAAAAGAAAAAAAAACTAAAAAAATCTCGCACTTGTTTACAAAATGTTCAATTTCTCCGCACAAAGCTAAATCTTAAAAATTTTTGTGCACCGGTACAAATTAAAGTTTTCGGATACGAGTGAATAAATGTGACCAGATATTTAGAGAATGTTCATGGAATATATTAGGCGTATGTAAAATGCCAGATGGAGATCCCCGATCAACTGTTTACGGTAGCACTGCGAATAGAAAATTGAATCATAGGTATAAATGATCAGGGAATATTCTGCTTCAGAGATCAACGTTTAAATACTGCCCGTCCGCAGATCATAAAAGTGAAATTAACGCGATACGAGTAGCTAAATGTGGTACAAATTTTAAATTGTACGACGTTTAGCTAATATTGCTATTTCATTCGTAGCCGACTACGAACACGTAAATTTACACAATAATATTTTTATTAAATTTGACGGTTAGACTGGTAGGTTGTCGAAGGTTATGTCGAAGGCCGTGTAGAGTTGTGCATGGAAAGACCGGTGAAGGTACTGAACGTTTATTTGTTAGATGCACGAGTGACTCCGCTATTTAGGTGCTAACAGCAAAATATGGAATTGATCCTGCGGTTCTTTCTTATAATTATGTTTCTGTTGCAACTGAGTTATATCGCTGTCATTGTTGCATAATAATTAGCAAAACTAAAGCAGGGAATGACATTTTTGTAACAACAGAGACAAGTCGCCGCGCACCGATAATTTTATTGCAATAATCGGCTGCCAAAAAGATTATCATTAAAAATAAATATTAGTTTATTAACACAAACTTACATTTGATGTAATCAATAATAAAAATTGCAAGTAATGTTCGTATTATTTATAAATGGAAAGCTTATATTACATTTATCAACGTAAACTTACTTTTGATAAAAATCGCAATGATGTTCATGTTTATAAATGGAAAGCTTATATAACACAGCAAATTAGCCTTCGCGCGATTGGGATTTCGATTAGGCCATTCGATTTAATAAATATCACACCACCAAATATTAATACAGAAACATTTAAACTGCTTACTGCGGTTTAAAGCCAAATAATTCATTCCCATAGTTTAAGGTTATAAAAAAAAAAAAAATCATTTAATAAAAAAAAATCGCGTACATAAATTTGAGTAGCCACCGCTCGGGTGGTTAGTAATTATGCTTTAGTAGTAAGACAGTTGGTAACATACAATTTAGTAAGTTCTACTTACGCTTGCTATCTAATTTTCACGTCGACCCGTTACTACTAATCTGTTCCTTATTTAGAAATCATCAAGCAATTTAGATTAATTGCTATACATAACTGTTCGAAAGCCAATTTTCCTATCTTGTCTGGTTTGCGGCTGGTCGGCTAAGCCTATTTTAGCCGACTTGCGGAGGGAGACTGGCCGCGGCGAGTTGACTCCGACGCGGCGAGTTTACAGCGGCGATTCATACAAGACCCTGTTGCGATCAAGTCTACTTCAAGCTTAGATGAATTAAAAAGTGACTTTAAGTCACGACCAGAGCACCCATTGATATTTTTGGTCTTATTTTGTTTCCGCACTAACGAACACACAATTATTTTGATCCATAAACCCACGATACAATTTTGTATAATTTGACACCGTTTGTTGAACGGATCAATAAACTCTAAAAGAACCACAAACGCTAGGAATTTCTGATGAAACATTTCGTTTAACTCTGCAATTTGTTATGAAGCTTTTAGTTAACGAATTTACAGAGCAAAGGTTAGGATTTATTACATTAAAATTGAGGTGGAAACATTATATGGATAAATTAAATTACCTAACTAAATTAAATTGCAAGCAGTGGTCAGCATAATCGGAAAATCATAAATCAGCAGCAACGATTTCATTATGATATCAACAAGTTCATAATACTGCAACCATAAATTGTAAGTGCATTATCATTGGATTATTGCGAACCGTTGAGATAAATATCTAGTAATCATCAAAACTTTTGTTGAGAAATTATTATTTAATTGATTTCTATCTGTAGGAAGTAATAAGGTAGGAATCAATAAATCACTGCGCACTAAACTCCTTATTACACATGTAATATGTAATTACCAAACAACCAAGGAACTCAGAACTTCGATCACAATGCACAATTACACTGATTTTATTTTGTATTTATACTTGCAAACTGATTGTTTAAGCGTATTTTCATAGAGTTTAGGACCAATAATAATTATGACAAGAGCAAACTGATAACGATTTTTTAACTTTAATGCTGTGTAAACGTAATGTTATCTCCATATTCACTCCACACCAGATAACACCAACATTTTCATTTTATATTAATTCATCTAAGACAATAAGCCACATTCGATTTATTATTCCAACTGATTTCAGGTGGGTAGACAATATTATCGCGTCTACGGTTATGTACCAACGTTTGAAAAAAAAACATTCGAAAATAATTACAATTGTTAACCAAAGAAAGAAAAATTATGCGTGGAAGAATTTAAAAAAAATGTTAAGAGTGTTTTTAATGTTGAAACATGAAAAACTTAAAAGAAAAATTATTTACGTTATTCTGCGGATTTTCATCTAGGCCTACAATGTAGAGCTACAATAGTTTACCATTTGGAGGACACGAGCTTCATAGGTATTATGAGTTTATGATAAATTCTACCAAACCTTTTTTAAATTTTTAATGTTAAATAAAACGTCGGCGCATATAAAAAACATACATATCGATGTTACACAACGGGAGCGGCTGGCGAATGTATTTGTGATTCACATGGACAACTTTGATGGGCGGCTCTCTCAAACAAAATTAATAATCAATCATAATCGAAGCGCGTAGACTAGATCCCAAGTTTTCTTTGGGCGGTGAAAGAGAAGATCGCTGTTTACTTCGGAAGAAATGGTCTAGCCATTCAAAAAAATAGATTGCTTTATTTCACGTGCAATCCAAATGAACAGACGTAAGATTGGACGTAAGTTGGTGGAGTCCGTGAAACGCCGACCATCCGATACCCCCGACCACAACTTATTTTAACGAAGCTTTAATATACCGACGTTTATGCAACTAATATAACTTTTTTTTGTTTTAGGCAATTCACCCTGGGGAGAGTGCTTCATAACCAAGCATGCCAAAAATACGTTGTCGTCTGTTATGCGCAGCAATTTTTCTGCTTGCATCGATTTTTTTTGGATTATGGTACATTCTCTTCAGCGACACGACGGTAAATATATATGAATTATTACTAAAGCGTGCGTTAATATAACGCACTTTTGATAAATCTCAATATTTAGTAAAACGGTTATTTAATTAAATATTAAATTTATAGGAATAACTGAAATGTAATAATTGAACGAGAAGATAATATATAAATATTAGTAAATCTAAACTTTGATTCATAAATATGGCAGCAGTAAACATTTGGAAATTATTTGAATAAATTACTAGTAATAAGGAACTCCAGTGAAAAATATTATGGCTTTAAAAAAATATGTTCATATAGAACAATAAACGCTGATTCTGAATATATAAGTTTTATTAAATAATATTAAACGTAGAGTTTTAAAAAAAATATTAAAAATACCATTTTAAAACGTGTCATCAAAACACCTTGTCAAATTGGTATCATTGGATTGTTAATGATGATGTTACCGCGTCCATAATTCTCCAGTCACGTGGTCATATTGAAACTTTTACACAACATTCAACATTCCGTGTTATTGGTTTATAGAGATTTAGACATATAATGGTTGTTGTTTTTATTGAAACATTATTTAGGCCTAAATAATTCAGTGTCAAAAATATAGTATCTCTATTGGTTTATCTATATTATTTGAAATATTAAAAAACTTTAACTGTACAAAAACGATCGTAATGCCCAGTAATGCCCGTTGAAACTCTCCAATTCTGGATTTCAAAATGGCCGGCGATGAACAGCTGATTCCAGTTGCATACAAAATTGATGCTTCGGTTTTCATAATATTGATTTCGATTCGTAAAGCTAAAAAAATAATAATTTCAAACAATTTTTATACCACTCTCCCGAAATAATATTGAAAAATATAATAATATAATAAATATAATATATTAAATAAATAATTCCACTTAAATAACGTTTTACTTATTGAATAGTTTCATAGCTTCTTCCATACAAAATAACAACATCTGTTGAAAATAACTAAAAATTTTGGCCATGATGACGTCACACTAGATACGTTGGTTTTCGGGGGATCTTGAAAAATTAAAACTTTGACATTTATTTTAACTATTAAAACTAACTATAAAAATAAAAATAAATATATATATTTTTTTTTTTTTTACATGAGCTCCACACAGGAGGCCCTGAGGAAAATAATTTCCCACAGGGCCTATGTCATCTTTGGGGATGCTGTGTGGAGGGTTTTTTTTAAGGAAGTTTAAGGGTTTTAAGGTTTAAGGAAAGGAGTTTAAGGAGTGGGTAGGAAGGAAAGGGGTTTAAGGGGTGGGTAGGAAGGAAAGGGGTTTAAGGGGTGGGTAGGAATCTGGGGTTCAGTGTGTCCTGGTCATCCACCTTCGAGACCTAGACAAACTTCACCCCATGAACCCGGGCACCCCTGCTAAATCACCAAACGTAGCGAACCACTTGGGGTGACCTATGGCAGAGGTGTTGGTTATCCAATAAAGGTTCCCGGGGCAGCGGTACCCATTCCCGCCTCCCAAATATGCAGTTATTTAAGTGATAAGGTCATTATTCATTTTAAAAAATAAAAAAAAATGGACTGGAGTTCCTTATTCTTTAATTGACACGAGAGCTTGTTAAAAACCGAATACCTACGGTTAAGCCTCAGTAGCTCAATTTCAATATTTAATATATATTTTAGCTAGGAACTTCTATGGACTTTTCCATTGACAATTTAATTAAGACTGTGCTGTGTTGTGTATCCAAAAATACTAAATTTGTGGTCTGCTGACGCAAGTAATAAATACTCTATACAGGTTGTTACAAAAATGTGGTTTCCAGTGAAAAAAGTTCTCTGAATTTTTTTAAAATTAACTTCGTACAGGAGGCCCTGAGGAAAATAATTTCCCTCAAGGCGTATGTCATCTGAGATGCTGTGTGGAGGGTCTTTTTGAGGAGAGGAATGAATCAACATTGGTCTTGAATAGACCCATGTTGTAGGAAGGAGGAAACACAGAGGCTTGCAAATCGTTCTACATCTGAGCTGTTGAACTCGAGAACGAGTCGAACAACTCAGCTGTTCTCATGTGACACATATCAACCGTGTTCATATGTTGGGCGCGCGTTTGGCGTATTTCCCGACTATGCACCGATGCCGAGGGGGTCAATGACGCTTAATACTCGGAGCACCTTCCATTGAAATACCGGTAGAAAAGGATAAAATTCCCACCCGACGCATATGTTCTAAAGATTGAAATCCTTTTTAAGATGGGAGAATCTATCAAACGGACCGCCCGTTTCTGCATAGAGTCGGGTTTTTTTTTTAGGTATTTTGGAGCTCCAGACCAGAGGTGGCTGCCAAATTCAAACGTGGAGCGCACTTGCGATTTGTACAGGATTAGAAGTTGTGTACTATTAAAGTAACTGCCTAAAATTTCAGCAGGTACATATTTCATACAAAAAACTGCACCCTTTACAGAAGTTTTGATACGAGTATGTATTTCATAAAATTTAAAAGATTAGAATTATCATTAGAAACCTTGTAGCTTTTCCGAACTATCTAATCAGGTTAATAGACTGAAAAGTAATGTTCAGGGCCATTTTTCAGTGCTGAACTATAATCCTTCAGTTAGAAAGTGTCAATTTCCATTGAAATATTATGATATGAGTTTTCAGGAACCATAATCCATCAACCATCAACTTAATGTAACGTGACCTAATTCGGATCGTTTATGCCCCTCGATAATTTTTTTCGAACCTCATAACCATATAAATGGGGCAATTACTAATTAAATTAAACATTTAATGTAATGATCCTTCCAGCCTTCAAGTATGTAACTAACCCGTTCATAACAGCATCGTTTGTAACGGCAGAGAGGATGGACCACCAGTTTGATTTTCGCACACACTACTTGACTCTTTCACATTCATACATAGTCTCTAGAATAAACAAGAAATTATTCAAAACAGAACAACCTGCAGTAGCACCAACAGTGTTTTTAATCAGGTATAAAATATAGAATTAATCGATGAAAAAAAAAACAGAGACGTGGTAATTTTCGCTAAGAATTGCTATCTGCTGGCTTGAGTCGATGTTAGTACCAAAGGCACTGCTTTTTTCGACACTACACAAACTTATATGAGCATCTATATTTAAATGTTAAATGAAAGTAACGTTTTTTTAAATATGACGTGTGGTCGTTTGCAAATTTAGTTCCTGCCTTGAGAAAGTCAACTATGCAAAAATTAATCAAATGAGAGAAGAGCTAAAATGGATTCCAATAAAAAAGACCACCGTAAATATAATATGTTGATTTTTATTGATATTTATAAATGCCAAAATTAATGGATGAAATGTTTTTAGTCAAAATGTACATAATTATTAAATCAGAAATGTAAATAGAATTATATTGCCGTGTATATGAAAAAAGCCTCAGAACTGCTCAAGTAAATATATAAATATGATGAAATTACTGAAAGTCTGAAGAATGAAAAAAAAAATCTTCCAGATGTAATCACTGGTCACTCAGCCAAGTAACCGGAAAACCCTCACCGCGACCCTACCTATCCAAAAAACGCAGATTTTCTTTAATGTTTTAAGTTGAAAAAAACGTTTAATATTTCACTGGAGAGCAAAACTTAATTAATTTTTTTTACTCCAAATAATGTCAGGAATCACATATTAGAGTAAACCAAGTAAGTCCCTTAACAACCTGTATACAAAAATGTAATTTATGCTATTTTAAAACATGAATTGAAAAGAATAGGTACCATTTTGTTATTCTAACTCTTGACTTGTCCCGACTTAAGTATTCGGCGCATTTAATCGTGTCATGTCTTTCTCGGGCGTCCCCGACGTTTTCTACCATTCGCATTAGTGCCGTATATTCTCCTAACGCTATTTTCTTGGTTCATTCACTCTACATGCCCAAATCACCTAAGTGTCTCTTTCTTAATCTTACTCATTACGCTTACACGAGTCTTGCATTATTTTACAATTTCCACATTTCTCGCATGATCATACGTGGTTTTACCACACATATGCCTCAGATATCTCATTGCTGCTGCATTCAGTTTACCTTCTTACTTTCTCTTCCAGTTCCATACCTCACTGCCATACCAGTAGGTACTCCGCAGTGGACTGCTAGATTCGCTTCTTTGGACAATTTCAGCTTCCAGGGTGATAATAATATGTATCCAGTATACCCGTGGTGAAAACCATTATTCAGAATGAATTTTTAGCCTGAAAAACCTGGTAGGTACTTCCCAATCTTCCTCTTTTCATCTCCTCTCCCTCTCGCTTCTCACTTTCTTCAAGTTCACAGCATTGGTTGAATTAGGGGTTTACCACAGTCCCACTGACTTCAGCAGAAAATACGTTTGCGAAGAGTCACAATAAATTAAAACTTATCAAAGGATTGCCCACTCCTGTGAAATGCTACTGTCTTGAATAAAATTTACAATATTTAGCGAATGGATCTCTCAACTGCAATGAACAAATATTGATCACTACTCATTTTTCAAGCAATGTCAGGAGTATAAAGGTGAATGTCAGCGGCTCAGGTGTTCGCGCCCGTTACTTTGTCTCTTGCTTCTTGACGTAATCTACCTGGGGACAGCTGAACGATTTATGACAGGTACAATATTGTTGTACCAACTCGAGTGTCACTTTGCCTATTTGCTTTTGTGAAAATCTGTGTAAATTTTTCGTTACGGTAAGTAATCAGTCAACCGAGGTTGGATTTTCCAATTTGCAGGCATTATAATGCAGGTATCTACTACATAATATAGTCGTTCGTTTCCATCGAAATAGAAAATACTTAGTCGATGTACATACGCGTTTCACTTTCATTATTTATGTTCTTTCCGACATGCGACACCCCGACTCTCGGATAGGTAGAAGATATTTTTAAAGGAAACATTAAACTTATCAATACATTAACACCCAGCTAAGCATCGCCCATAACGCATATCAAAATATTTTGAAAATCAATTTATAATTAATAAATCTGCTAGAAGGTTCCCCAGGTAGAGCTCATACATGTCATCACGGAGCATTTTAGTGAAACATACGTTGAAACAACTTGCTTATTACAATATTGGTGGGTGACAGTGATCATTTTGGTGTAACTGATATAAATGATACAACTTTACATAATAATGAAACTACATACCTACTTATGTTGTACGTACTTACTTATGTCTTTCATATTCAGTTTATTATGTTTTGTAATATACACTTATAATAATACTCCCGACAACTTACCTATAATAATGCATACATGTAAAAGCCTTCAAGACGTTAATAAATAAATAAATAATATAATTGACGCGACCCCTAAAATATAAATATTCTGAACGACAGAGTAAGGAAACTTACATACATATTTAGATGTTTAAGAGATATTTTAAAAGAAAAATTACTTAGAACCACATTCTTCGCTTTCTGTCAATCAATTATACAATACGGCATTATAGGATGGGGCGGTACATATAAAAATCTAACACAAACAATTTACGTATCACAAAAACTAATAATAAAAACAATTTAAAAAAAACCCTATACATATTCGTCAGAACTTTTATTCAAACAATTTAAGGTCAGAAAATTAAATGCATTATACTTCTACCACGCAACATTACAAATTTATAAAGATGATATTCAAAATAAAGTAACACCCTTTAAAAATAACAGAAATCTCAGACAAACGTCAATACTTACAATTCTTAAATGTAAAAAAACAATAGGACAGCAAAATCATAAATATCTCGGTGTCAAATTTTTTAATTCCCTACCAGAAAAAATTAGAAACATGAACACTAACATAAAAGAATTTAAAACACATCTTAAAAATTATAGTGAAAATATGAAAATATAAAATGAGTTATACCAAATAAAACTATTATGATAACACCCCCCCCATACACACAAGCCCTGCTTATTTATGGGGGTACATCAAATATATATATTATGTAACTAATTATTATATAGAATCTTTTTAAAATACATGTATCTATTTATTATTCATAATAAATAATAAAAAAAAAAAAATAATAAAAAAAAATAATACGTATATATATATATATTAAAGACGCAGTATTAATAAGTATCTACAATAATTCAAACTTTGCCAAGTTTACAACCGAAGAATCTTTAAAAAAATTGAAGGCTTTTCACAAATAAAGAAAACGTTAAATGAAGAATGATAATTTTGATTTAAAATTCAATGTCTCGTCATCTGATTTCCCCACATATATAATGAGAGGATGGTTTGTTCATATTGAGACATCGCAATCCACTACGGTAGCATGAACTCCTCTCTTTGTGATAATTGTGTGTGTACTCAAGAATTCATTCACAAATTATCTGCAGAGACTCGTTCCAAATGGACAGCACCATTTTAACCCTAAACCCTTCCTGATCAATACGCTTATTTCAATACTTTTCGCAGTTAGCCCACTCCAGCTCGATGGGATTAAATTGGCAGTGGTATGGAGAAAGACGCAATATATCGAATCCGTTTGGCCCTCTAGATTGTAAAAAGTTGTATTATTATAAAGATTTTTTTAACTTGTATTTATTTTAATTTCTACCAGGCCTATGGAGACTGGTTGAGTTTTAGTTTTAGTTTAAGTTTTCTTCTTTTTTGTGTCAGGTATGCCTTACTAGTTTTGTTAACATTACCAGCAATAGCATGCACGGTGGAGCGATCGTTCAGCACATTACGTCGTGTAAAAACATGGCTAGATCTACAACGTCAGATGAAAGTCTGTCTGGAAGACTTCTTGGACAAAATTGTATATGTTTGGTAGCAATAACAGACGACTCCAGTTCTTGTTTAAAGAATAAATTTTATTTTAAATTTATGTTGTAATATTTTTTGTTATATACATAATATATTGTGTTAATAAAAAAATTGTTGCTACAGTATGCCCATACAAATACACTAAAAAACACCATACAAGTGCAGTAAATTAAATCTACATTAAAACATTACTAAAAATATTTCCCCCCCCCCCCCTAGAAAATTTTCTGCAGGCGCCCATGACGAGAAGGCAGATTCCCTTCAGTATATCGTTCCTGATTTATATCCCATTAAATTTCAGCGTAAAAACTAACTTTCAATCATAAAATTTCCTTTGTTCCATATTTCATATGTACCTCAAAATATAGATAAAAATATCCTTTTGAGTTTGCAAGGCTCTGAAAAAACAGCTTATTTTCCCGTAATCTCCGTAATGTAGACAGACAATAATATAATAGAATAAAATATTCTTAGCAACGCATTCCTCAAGCAAGTTAGTTTTAACGCTGAAATTTAAGGGTCCACTATTCGAATTTCGACCGATTTCTTACATATCTCCCACATTTGAAGTTTTTAAGCTCTCAAAAAAATATATGTTATTTTTGAAGATAATATCTAGATACGTTACACGCCGAAACGCAAATTATATGAAATTCCCTCGATAGAAAAAAAATCGCAAAGTATGCTCCGAAAATTATTTAAAACAAGTCTATTTCTATTATTTTACAAGTTATATTTGTGAAAAAATTCACAATGTTTCTTTAAATGATACTTAAGATACGTTCCACGAGATTTTTGCTCTATTTTAAACGAGTCACGTTTTATTTTTTGCCATTTTCGCTGTGATTTCATCACTTAAAATATTAGCGCGCTCTGTCCAACATTCGTAATTACACATCTCTCCATCTTCTTCTTTTTCAGCCGAATAGCGCCACCTTAAGACGTAATATTTCGCGGCTCTACTTCAAAAATGCAAGCTAATATAAAAATAACTTGCAACCCAAAAGCAACCACAAAAATCTCATTGATTTATTAACTACAATAAATGTAGTAAAAATAAATAATAAGTGTTTTATGTTTAAAACTAAAATATTTATACATAAATATTGTAGATAATTTTTTTTCAAGTGAAACTTCTTTAGCCCTGTTTGTGATTTGAAATTCGGATGAAACGGAAGTGCGTCACTAAAACTTATTATTTGACGGGTCGTTGTTTCTAATATAATGCGGTAAATTCGCGCCTCGGCGCAAGCCTCCCGTAGCGCAGTGGCTAAGGCACCCGACAAATCGCGGCCGGAGAGACAGACTTCCAGCAAACGGAGGTTCGAATCCTATGAATTCCAAAAAAATAAACAGTTTAATTTTTGTCAAATCAATATTCAATCTTCACTTTATAATAAGACGGCCTCCGTGGTCCCGAGGTAAGACTCTGGACTCACAATCCGAAGGTCGCGGGTTCGAACCCGGCGTGCGCAAATAAATTTTATTTGATTAATTTGTGTTATTTCACAATTTATTCATTTAAAATAATATATAGTATATTTGCGCCACGTTCTAGAGTGGAAGATACTATTAGTATCGCCCTGGTGTAAGACCACCATTCAGAATTGAAACGTTGCTCGAAATGGCATTAGCCGTGTTTAGTGACCAGATCTGAATAGCCAGGTACTTCCCCACCTTCCTCTTTCCTATCTCCTTCCCCTCCCCACTACCTTCAGCCACACAACATATCCCATTTGGGGATGCCATAGTCTCACTGGCTCCAGAGGGGAGCAGTTGGGACTCTTGTGCGGTATTTCATATAAAAAAAAAAAAAAACAGGCTAAAGAAAAGAAAGCGACATCTAGCGACTTTCTAGTTTCACTTCTACTACGTGGGAATTGCACTCTGATTTTTTTACATTAGCTCCACACAGGAGGCCCTGAGAAAAATAATTCCCCTCAAGGCCAATGTCATCTTTGGGGATGTGATGTGGAGGGTCTCTTCAGGCAAGGAAGGAGAGAAAGTTCTAGGAAGGAATAGGGTATTAGGGGTGGGTAGGATTCTGAGAGTCTCTGTCCATCCCTTCACTGCGGTGTAAGGCGATGTTCCGAGAGAGTACGGTTGGAGAAGTCAAAGGGACTCACTAAACCATTCTCTTCCGATCCAGCCTGCTATGTAACTGGTGGGCGGACGCATCCGCCGTGAGGACCCGGACAAACCTCAAGGACCCGGGCATCCCTGTCAACAAACGTAACGAACCACTCGGAATGACCTGTAGCAGAGGTAAACAGGGGTAACAGGGCTACTGTAATGCATCATTTCCGTTTAATAACTCAACTAACAGAAGCCTTGAAAAGTGAGATCATAATCAAAGCGGCCAATGAGCGCAGTTTGACGTTTCGTAGGTACTGTACTGCGTCATTTCCATTTCATCCGAGTTTCAAATCACAACATGCTAAAGAAGTTTCACTTTAAAAAAATCAGTGTGTGCAATTCACACGCGGTAGAAGTGAAACCTTCAGAAAATTAAAGTCAACAATAGTGGGAAGACTACGAACATCCGCACAAATAAACATAAAAATGATAATGTAATATTTGTACAGCGCAGTTTTGTGTTATTTCACTTTGAGTGCGCTTAATTATAATAAACTTAAAAGTAATACTACAGCGTTCCTTACGAGTCATTACAAAATATTGATCAAATAATATGAAACAAAGAATATACCTACAGCATATTCAAAGCAATGCCAAGAGAACAAAATTAACAATAACAGTGCTGTTTTGGCATAAGTGGGTGGCACAGATAATGATAGACAAAATCTCAACAATAGGAGCCTTGAAAAGTGAGCTCATAATCAAAGCGACCAATGTAGTAAGGTTTCATTCTATCTCATTCTCTCGCAGGCTAAATCCTATGGATGTGTGTTTGTCTCTTTTTAGTGTCGTTTCTGTTTCATCGTGTTTCAAATCACAACGCTGCTAAGGAAGTTTCACTTCAAAAAAATTTAAACCCTTTCCCTAGAAGACCTAAAACCATGTTAAAGATACCAGGAGCACTAGAAATAGTTTAGGAAATAGTTTCATAATGCCAGGGCTCATCACTGTATATGGAAACCATGCGCCCAAAACTCACCAAAGTTTCATCGCAATCGGATGAATGGTGAAGAAAATAATTTCATTATGCCAGAGCTCACTATTATATATAGAAACCATCGCGGGCTTGAGCACATCAAATCCCAAAAGTTTCATTGCAATCGGAAGAATGATTGAGGAAATAATTTCATAACACCACTGTATATAGAAACCATCCCGGGCGTGCGCACAATATCTTACCAAATTTTCATTGCAATAGGATGAATGATTTAGCAATGCATAATTTCATGACGCCAAAGCTCACTATTATGTATAGAAACCATCGCAGGCATGTGCACACCAAATCTCAAAAGTTTCATTTCAATCAGATGAATGGTTTAGAAACCATAATTTCAAGATGCCAGAGCTCACTATTATGTATGGAAACCATTGCTGGCAAACGCACATTAAACCCCAAAGTTTCATCGCATTCGGATGAATGGTTTAGCAACGCATAATATCCGCCGCCATATGCCCAAAGTTTCATCGCATTCGGATGAATGGTTTAGCAACGCATAATATCCGCCGCCATGTGCCACTCTTTGTATGAATGAATTGTGTAAATGAAATACGATTATTCTCGACACTTTCCCTGTCACATCTTTGTCATGATAGTTAACTAAAAGACACTTTCAATTCGCAAATTTAAATTCAAAGTTAATTTATCATCAACATAAGTAGCACTGCAAACTAGCGATGTGTAGGTTCAGCCAGAGTGGGATCTTGAACTCGGGTTCTTCGCGGGAAGTGGATCCTGCTCCTACTCCTTTAAATCGATTACACCCAGAGAACCCGGTCTAGGACGCGGACCCATGCGCGGAAACCAAGCTAACCTGGGACCCAAGCCTGGGACCCAGGCTCGGAAACTCGGAGCCAGACTCGGAGTCTGAACCCGAATACCTCCAGCGGCGGCCCCATGTCCGCATTCCGAGCTCCTCGCAAGTCGTGAGGGTTCTTGTGCAGGTTTGAGATCTTGTGCGGGTTCCGGCTCCATGGTCCGGCTCCGGCTGAACCCATGCGTCCCTATAGCCGCAACTATACCCAGTATCCAGTCTGCATCCAAGAACTCGGACCGGGATCTGCTCTTAGAACTCGAGTTCTTTTAAAAGGAAGCGCGCCTCGTAGGGAAAATGCAGAACTCACCCATCTCTACTGCATACATTCCTTGGATTTTTCCATTTTAACCGAAAACCAGTTTTGTTAAATTATAATATCATCAAAGTAATAAATAAATCATTGGAAATGCATTCAGAGTAGTTTGGCAGAGTAGTATTGCAGTAAATTCAAATCTGTCAGTGGAAAATGAACTTCAAGCTACTAATTTAGATATATTATAATAAAACAAATATAAAACTTTTTTCCACTTTAAGTTGTTTAAAACTTGGGAAAAAAGTTTTATATTTGGGTGGAAAAAAGCTTTATATTTGTTTTATTATAATATATTATAATGGAATTCCACCATGAATTAATTATCAGTTTCAAAAATAGAAATATTACTAATTTAGACTTTTTAGCCAATTATTACCGCTCTACCCCTTCGATAAGCTAACTTTGTTAAATACATTTTCTACAAACCTTGGTCTTTATTGAACCATTAACCATTACATTAAGTTGAATGCCGATGGATCCCCGGAGAACATGAGAACATTCTAATATTATCCTAATTAGAATTAGTTGCGGTACGATTTTGATCTTAATGCTTTGAAAAATGTATGAAGAACAAAATCAGAATCGCTTGCTCTAATAAAACTTTAGATTCCACTTTTGGTTTTATAAATGGAGCCTTTCTCACTGCTTAAAAAAATCTGTTTTCTGCTTTGGCTTTCAACAGGAACGGCCATCATCTGAAAAGGGAAACGGAATGCACAAAAACATTTACAGACAGACAACACGCAAAAAAGTTGAGTTAAAGGAGGACTTTGCTACGCTCAGACGATAAATAAATTGAAAAATACATTTATGGTAAATCTATCATGAACACAAGGGCAAGAGCGATGATGTAAAACATCACGCCTACTGTAAATGCAATTCCCACAAGTTGTGTACAATATCAGTATTTTGTACCAGGAGAGCACAAAGTGGTGGAGAGGTTAATTTTTCATATTATTGTGACTACTTGGTCAATGCCAAATAAGTACAAAATGTACCAGTAGCACAGACAGGATGGAGAGGTAAGAAAACTAAAAATATTTTTTTAAAACTCTTTAGATTTTGAACCAAACATGGTATTTTTATGGAAAATCTACCAGGAGCACAAGAGCCTGAAGAGTTAATCTTTAAATTTATATTCACTTGGTAAAAATAATGACAAATAAGTACAAAATGTACCAGGAGCACAGACAGGATGGAGAGGTAGGAAAACCAAAAATATTATTGAAATTATTTAGATTTTTGAACCTAACATGGTTTTTTATGGAAAGTCTACCAGGAGCACAAGAGCCTGAAGAGTTAATCTTTAATTTTTGAAATTGTTCACTTGGTAAATAATGCTAAATAAGTACAAAATGTGCCGGAAGCACAAGCAAAAATAAAAAGTAGTGAAGAGTCAGAAGAGAAAAAAGATTACATTCTTTAAATTATTATTTCCATCTTTCATTTTAACTTTCACCAAGAGCACAAGTGCTTAAAGAGTATAAAACATTATGCCGAGAGTATCTCAGAAATGCAATATTCGCAATCCTGGAGTTAAGTACATCGTAGAATCATGATTAATAGATTATGTTTCACCTAGGGCCTACAACACTGTAGACAAAAATTTGTCTGCAATGTTGTCTTACCTTTTTTTACTACTATTGTAAACAAGTACTCTGCTCGGACTACTATTGTAAATAAGTATCCTGCTAGTACCCAAGGAATACAGTAATTATGGCTCGCTCATATTGGGGAATGTTGCGAGGCTGAAGGAATTTTTGCTTGGGAAGAAGGAACTTGACTGTTGATCTGGTTACTAAGCGCTGCTAAAGCCATTTCAAGGGGCCTTTCGATTCTGAAAGATGTCTTCACCACGGTGATACTGAGAGTGTCTACCGCTTTGTGCAAATATGCATTTAACCCTCCGTCGAGCGCAGTCGGCCTCAGAGGCCAACAAAAGACATCGTTTCCCTCTCCACTTCTCAAAGGCGGCCCACCGCCCCTTCTTTTTACTAGCCTAACTTTAGGGAGCTCACACAGCGCCTGCCTCAAGTCAGGTCAAGTCAGGTGTCGGCCTTTACCACAACTCACGTACAACCTCCCTGGCTTCTCAGGCCGCCTGCGCCCAATTGATTTCGCCCTATTTCAGGCATTTTGCAGAATGCAGATTCATATGAAAATATTTTATATGAATTTTTTTTTTGAAACGGCTAGAAAACATGCTCTCTATCAACCGAATGATGTTGATGATATGCTGAAGCTTCTCCTCAACGACGATGCTTCTGAAGATTCAGCTTTGGTTGAAGATTTAGAAAATTTGTTTATTTTAGTTTATGGTTGGTAATGTTTAATAAACTGGTTCTTTTGTGTTAAATTTGGTATAAGTCATTTCTATAGATCCTAGTAAAGACTACACGACAAGTATTTTATATTAGAATTAATATAGTGGGACTGGGTATAAATAAAACATCAGTTCAAAAATTGTGATTACTTTATTATTTTTACATGTGTATAACGAAATAATTTCAGCGAGGATTATGACAATATAATTATATTCCTAATAAGATACATGGTAAGTTCTGTTTACACTTGGTTATGATAATATTACTGTTTAAATTAAATAAATAAAAAACCTACTAAATGTTTGCTCAATACAAAGTAGAAAATATTAGGAAACCCTTTAGGATTAAAACATTAACATTGTTTACAAGTTTTCACCCCAAAAGCTGATTTTGGTCAAGAGTTAATATTTCCCTTATATTAAAAATAACGATTATTGTTCTTCGTTCGGTTAAAACCTTTGAATATAATATATACAAAGTCTTATTAATTAGTTTTAATAATGGATGAAAAACAGGACCTAAACAATACAGACAAAATTTTCATCAAATATTAAAATAAGAGAATTCTACAAGCGTATTTCTTATAATAAACCAAAATTCGTGTATTTAATTTTTTAAGCTCCTCGAGGCGGTTCAAGAAATAATTAGTTCTAATTATATAAGAATTGTGGTGAAAACTAATAACTTTGATAAAATATATTTAATCAATTCCTGTATATACAGAAGGTAATTATTGTAGAAGCTTGATTCGCTGTGAAAGGTATCGATAAATAATAATAAGTGTTTTTATTAATCTAACTATACAGTAATTATTTGGCTTTATTATCACAATGTTAATAATTAACCACTAATTAAATAATATTGGTTAATGTGTCAGAAACAGAAACAACATACCTACATTTTATAAAGTTTAGCGATAATCTGATGATTCAGTTGCGATACCTAAATGTATGGTTTATAAACATGGTACATTTTTCTATCCACAAAATATTAGCTTGGTACGAGAAAAAAGGATCTTCATCAAATAAGAATTAGGGGGTATTTCACTATCCTCTCGATAAGCTGTCTAATAACTATCCATTTAAAATAAATACTCCTAATAGGTAGAAACCTTGGCAAATTCATCCGTTATAATATGTAGGTATAGCCACCATTCATGGGTTCGATTACCGAATAGTAAACTCGGACTTTATAAATAAATATCGTAAATCGAAAATAAATGTCATCCTAAGAATAGTGCTATTGACAGCTTAAAGAAAGGATGGTGAAATCCCCCTTATTTATTTATAAAAGTAAGTATTTAAATGTGCTTAATATTACAAAACATATTGAATTTGGCAACATATTTTTCATCTATATTTCTAGTAAAAATATACCTATATAGTTTATAACTATATATGCACTAATAAAAGAAACCATGCAATTCTGGAAAGAAATTAGACTAATAATAATATGTAAATGTATCAATCTTAAGCTTAGAATGTAATAAAATATATATTGTTTAAATACACATACAAATACATATTTTATAAAAAACATACTTTGTATATTCACAAACCTTATCATAAACATATTGAAAAGTCTTTATTATTTTATATACACATGTTTTTTAAATTTCATATTTACAATTTATTAAAATTAACGCTAGATATCACTTCTAAATCTAACGAAACCAACGAGTCATTAACATCTAGGAACCTATTGTTCAATGTCATTATTTTAGCTTAGCTTATCAGCAGAAAAATATATTATTCTCTTTAATTATTGTGTTGAATGTTTAGTGATCAAAATTTACATTTATGATAATACAGCATTCCAAAATAGTCTATCAACAAAGGACACTATGAATACTTTTGAATGTGTTTATTAAGTAAAGACACAAACCAATTTGAAGCAAACCCTACAAAGCGTCGACAAAATGCTGAATGAGCCAAGGAGTCACGGCATCTCCATTGGTGTTGTAATCCCCACTCCTGAGATGCTTGGATCTTTTGGAGCTCGATCTGCACTTTACCTTTCTACACAACTTCAGCATGTTTCCTAAACGAATGGCGTAGAAGCACCTTCCTCTCTTCATATTAACTCTCTGCAGGTCAGACTTATTGCAGCGCAGCAATGATTCGTGGGTATCCATGGTCACCGAACTGTTTAAATTAACAGTGTTTATGACATACTTATCTTCGTTATTGAAAGTCTCCATGTTTCTTTGATAATTTGAATCATTTTTCCTGGCATTTGTTATATTCATGAATCCATTGAGTATGTTGAATGAGCTGGCATTGGAAACGCCGTGTTTCTGTTGATTCGAATTGAATGTTGAATGTGCAATGTCTACTTGACCCACCGAATCCTTGTTATTTACTGGTTTTTGAAATGCATTCAAGTGTTTGTGTGTATTGGAGTGAGTATGACGATTGATGGTGTACTCATTGATGTTTCTCGGGACAGAAGATTGATCGAGGATTGAGTGATCCAAGCAGGTTCTTCCACGCTGAAAATAAAAATAAATAATTATAATTTAATGTTATCTCTTATACAAAGTGACATGCTTTAAATTTTATATAAAGTGTCATGTTTTAAATTTTACAAAAAAATTATATATTTGAATGAACCATAAATTATAAATTTTCAGTAGTTTTGGCTAAATAAGCCTATTTCATTATTGCCATTTTCTACCGATAAAATGTTAACTAATAATAATAATTTTAAAGTGGTAGTGTTTCTAATTTGCAAAAGAAACAGCATCCAAAGCCATTCCTATCTCTCGGCCTGTAGAGTCGATAATATCTTCAATGGCATTATTTCATCTAAACGGCCCAACTTCTCTTTGTATTTACCGATAGCTCAAATTTACAAACTCTCCTAATGTGATTTTGTATAAGTAATAATAATTCTCAAGATAGAATATTTAATTTAGTTCACACCAATATTCAATTGAGTCTCTCCAATACATAATCAAAAATTATTTCACCCATTCTCTTGTTCTATCTGGCTCTCATTTCTTAAATCAAAACTTAAATCCAGTCATTTTCTTTTCCTGATGATCACTTTGCATGCTTTATTCCAGACCTAATAGCCTCCATCCATAGCTCTGGTAAAACAGTATTTCTAGTTGGATTCCTTTGCAAAACAATGAGTATCCAACCCTATTGTTAGCCTCATAAACTATATTCCACTTTCTAGCATTTTTCCATTCCAAAGATAGATGTTTGGGCATTATTGACACATTAGTACCTTTTACACACAGAGTTCGGAGCGGGACGTGCCCTATGTCACTTCAGGCCGCCGCGCAGAAAAGTCTCAAAGTAAACTGCGCTGTAAACCATTATCTTACTTTTGGTCTTTACTTTTCTGCGCGACGGCCTGAAGTGGCGCGGGGCAAGTCCCGCTCCGAAATCTGTGTGTAAAGGGTGCTATTGGTAGTCAATCCGAGGGAGCCTGATACGCCTCGATACGAAGGATTACCCCATAAAAACTGTGGTTTCCACAATTCCCCCATTTTTCCATAAAAAGAAATTTTCCAACTTATTCGAAAGAGAATTCAACACTTCTCCATTCCCTCTTACATTTTTAAAATTCATGTGCTTGACATCCCATATTGTGCTTTCGGTAGTCTAGAAGTGGGAACTTTAATGCACATATTTTTTGGTGGACCCTCTCTAAACAAATATTTTTTCTTCTATCACGTCTTATCTAAAACTGCGTTCCCTCCGTTCAACATCTCATCTCTTCTAAGTATGTTGTCGACTTCGTATTCCATGTACAATAAATAGTGAAATTATGAAATTTGCCCATTTAAATAATATCAATACACAAATTCGTCTTCCTAATCCCTTTCATAATTTTAAATCCTTTCATAATTTGAAAAGATGGCCTGGAACACCTTTGAAGGGTGAAAACTTGGAGGAAATATATACATATTATTTATACCTCCATGAGTGAAAGCCAGAAATTTAAATTTCTAAAGTTTTCTGTTAACAACAGTTTAAAATAAAAATAAAATTTTCAACAGTTTTAGTTAAATAAGCATTTTTTTTTTCATAATGCCATCTGTTGACAAAAAAGTTAACTAATTTGTAATGAATAGTGAGTAATTTGCTTCACAGATGGCGGTACAAGACAATTTCAGATGGTTATTTTCTGAGAGCTGAATATTGTTTCTTTCTGGGGTTCCTGGGTCTGTTTTGGACTTGCAGTATTCATCACCAATATCAATCAACAACCATCAACCAACAAAAGACAATCGCCAGTTAACTTGAAACATGACAATCAGATTCAACAAACCAAGTGAATAAGATTCTCCCAGGCTTAAATCTAAAAATAAATAATTCAAACTCAAATGTCTTTATATAGGGACTAACCGAATTCGTACTGTCTTCTTCTGAGAGTGGTTGTGGCAAATAGAAGTTTGCGCGGTTGCTGAGTTCTTGTCTGAGTTTCCACTGGTGAAGGTAAACATCCCGAGCGTAGTGGACGGCTCCTCCCCAACGCTTGCCCACGTGCCACCTTGAATGATATGCGTCAAGAAAATGAATATATTGTTCTATAATAATAATATACACGGAATAAAGGTGTATGTAAATTATCTATTCGGTGGCTAGGACTTATAAGCTGAAGCTAATTTTTGTAATTTTAGGTCACATACTTGAATATTCTGAAGCATTATTGTTTAATAATAAATTTATTATAATTCCATAATATTCATGTGAAAACTTAATCCTTTAGGAGCAATGTGCCACTTAATGCTTCCTGAGTGCAGCGTGCCGTTACACAGGCTTGGTCATAGAAAACCAGTAGGAAACTCGGCTACCGCTTGGGGAACATTGTTCCTGTTACTTGCTAATTCAATATTGAAAATATTAGCAATAATTTATTTTATTTACAATATTTTTGATGATACTGAATAATGAAGTCAGAAAAATAATGAATTATATTTTTCATGGATTGTTGACACTTCTCATGAAACTATATATATACAATAAACGCATAAATAATTAAAATAAAAAGTTTTATAATTGATTTCTGTGATAACAAAAAACTTATACGAAGGTAGATTTTATGTTGACTTTAGATTACCACCAGTCGGCAAGTTATCAACGACCGCGTACATCCAAATACCATTAACAAACCTTTTTGATAAATACTGAAACATTTTAATTATTATATCCAAAACATAAAAGTAGTGCTGAGAAACACCTAAAATATGAATTATGTGTTTAGTATATTTACAGAGATATTGAAATAATTATTACGGACATATTCACCACTCGGACCCCCAAGCTTGTTTTCAAGTCAATAATATATTAATATAGCAATCAAGTACAATAAGCTTGTTCTCAAGCTAAAGCATGTGTTCCCACATAAATGGTTATAATCCCGTTTTTGTTCTAGTAAATAGAATATTTATAATAAACCACGCTTCACATCTCTTTTCAAAGTTGTCCGTAGAAATAGATAAGAAATACAAATTTTGTAGAAACAGTTTTCACCTGCCAAAACGCATATGCGCCGTTAGACTTAGTTAATTTTTTATTAAATATTTTTGTATGAAATAGTAAAAAAAGAGGGCATAAAATTGTTTATTATACATTTGTCTAATAAAATAAGTGTTTTTTTTACATTAAAAAATAAGTGATTTTAGTTCTGTTTTCACATAAAAAACATAATGTGAGTTACTTTTACAATTTTTTATGTTTGCAACCTAAATTTTAATATTTATTTGTAATAATACAATTTGAAAGCGTATTTCATCACCTTTCAAAAACAGTTTTCAGTATTTGGCTACGTTCAGAAATATTTAATTTATTGAGCTTTAATTACAAGACGGAAATAACACAATTTTTTTATAAATCTGACAGTTCTTTTAAGACAAAAAACTTGCACAAAGGAGATAGACCGGAGTGGTTAAATCAGTTGACAACCCGGCAAGGAAGGGATAAAGTCCAATAAACCTATGAATTTGTGATTACCTTGTAACAAGTTGAAGGATTCTGGACCTCTGTCCAAAGGACCTCAGTAGAAGGCAAGCTCCTCGTAGTGAAACAATGTCTCCCTTATCCTGGGTTGATTTCTTTTCACTGACCCCCAGCGCTATTAAGTACATCTTCAGAGCTTCCATTCGATAAGCTGAAAGTATAAGTATATTATATATAAGCTGATATTATGTATAATATGCATTTATACAGCAAACACATTTGTGGGAGAATACACAATAAACACATTGAAGATAGAGTTATCACAAAATTTTAATACATTTAATATATTTTTTTATGTGTATAAGAATATAAGAATCACCGTATAAGAATCCCAACTGTTCCCAACAGTCAGGGACCAGTGGGACTACGGCATACCCAAGTAGTGTTTGTTTTGAGGGTGAAGGAAGTGGGGAAAGGAAAGAGATGGGGTTGAGGAGGGTTGGAAATGCTGAGTGTCTAGGTACCACTTTGATAGATACTAGAGGCGATGAAAGATAAAATGAAAACCAATATATTAAAAACAATGTATACTGTGAATTTACCATTGTTTTCAAGCCAGTGAGCAAATCTAGCATAGTGCTCCCAGTTGTTTGGCTCAAGGGAAATCACTTTCTTCAGCAATGGACCTTTCAGCGGTTCCGACTTCAGGGTTACCAATTCCAAATACGCCAGTACAAATTTTGGATCCAGAGTCACACACCTCTCAAGCATGTGCAGAGATTCTGTTGTCCGGTTATCACTCCTGGAAAAACATTAAAAAATATCATATAAAAATTGAAAGCATGTAAGTAAAATGAACTAAGTTTGGAGAAGAAACAGAATAACGAACTGAGTTTGGAGAAGACACATTAGAAATTACTAGAAAAACAAACTGAGTTTGGAGAAGACATTAGAATTGAGTTTGGAGAACACACATTAGAAATTAACAGTAAAACGTAGGTAGTCAGTTCAATAAATCGTTGAAGAAGAAGATAAAAATAATAATCTAAACGAAAATATGAAAGAGAACAAGACACAGAAAAATTGAAAAAGATAAAGGTCGCAACTGGGACTCGAACGCAGAACCTCTCGTCTAACCGGGACGTGCGCGTTTCCCAATTCCGCCATTGCCACCTTCTGTGAAACCTTCATATTTGTCAATCTCACATTTCAAATTTTAAAATTAACAATATTCAACAATTTTTTTTCCGTATTATAGGCAACTATCCTTTTTATTGGAAAAAATCATTTTAAGAATTGGTTTGTAACCTAGATAGCGTCTCGAGTAAATGGAAAAAAAAATTGTTAAAGATAATATTGTTAATTCTTTCAATAATTATTTGAATCAGAGAATACAATAACAAACTTTTCTCTTTTGTACTTGATGGAACTGTGAATTTATTGCATTTTACAACTTCAATATGATGATGTCACAAAAGTTTCAAGTGGCTGGATCCAGTGGATTTAGAACAGTGTGTTATGATTGTGATAAAATTGTAGTGGTGGTTCTTCCCGGGTGATACTGGGAACGATTCCCTCCAGACGGATAATTCTGTATCTTTTGCGTTAGGTCTAACAAAGATCTTTCGGTGTTAAATCAGTTGTGTGTAACGTACATCACCAGAACTTCAACCTTTTCCCCAACACTTCTGTTATGTTACATGCAACTTATTTAACACCGATTAACCTGTATTAGATGTACAGATTAACCCAAAAGATATTCCCAAAAGTTAAAAAAAACAATTGTCGATGCTTTGTCTTTACCAATTGAATTCTTATATGCCAGTTCAACATAGGTATGGTAAAGCCTGATTTAAGGCCATTTTAACCGTACAAATTCTGTGGTAATAAAGTGAAGTTTTTCACTGTTCCGTCCTTACGTGCCACATTATACATTTACACCGCATTTATAAGTAAGATAATTAACATTTGAAGAAATATAATACAAATATAGTACAAAAATTTATTTAGGATAATTTTCAAATATGTCTTGTTTGACATGGCCTTTTGAAAAAACCATGGAAGTATAAATAACCCAAAAAATTATGAAAACATGGTAAAAACCATGCATCTGGCAACGATGCTCGGAGCTAACTACTCACTAGGGACTAGAAATGTGTGGGTTCAGCCAGAGTGAGTTCTTGAACCCGAGTCCTTTGCGGGAAGCAGATCCCAACTCTCCACTTTTTCAAAATAACTACTCCCAGAGAACTCAGATCCGGGCTTGGCCCAAATCCCACTTCATCTGTGCCCAGCGCTCAGCAGCGTCGTTTTCCGTCTCGCGTTTGTGTGAGTTCTCGGTGAGTGGTGACTTTGCTCTTAAAGCGGGTCGCTTCTGTTTAAGGATTTTACGGTAAGTGCAAGTTGTGTTTCTTTAATCTAAATAAGTTTTTTTTTAACTCATGGTAATATTATGCATGTAGCTACGTTTGTATACTTTCTTACCCGCACCCGGCACCCGCTACAGCTCCCAATACCCAGTTCTTACCAAGAACTTGGAACCTGGAACCACTTCTAGAACTCGAGTTCTTTTCAAGGAATCACTTCTCAGAAGCCTCCGCTAAAACGCAAAACCTACTTATCTCTACTAGGAACCTAGCTTACGTGGGGATATTCCTGCATTAGGTGTCCCTTTAAGCATTTAGGTATAATCAGTTCATTTCTTTCTCGATCCTAGGCAATCTGCGAAACCGCTCATGCACACTTGTATGTAGATTTCATATGGATAACTTTAAATCCCACATCACAAATATTATTGGACCGTTTGATTTAGTTAAAAAAAGTTACATAGTTTCGGGTGTTCGAATTAAGTTCGATGATAATCTCGCGAGATATTGCGTTATTTTTATTGTACTTTGTTTTAAACAAAATAAAATATCGAACACCTATTGATATTTTATTTTATTTTGTATTTAAAAATCTGGTAAGGTAAATGACTTGTTCATGAACACTTTCGATTGAGAAATTTAATATTTATATAATCCAAACACAAAAACATGTACAATGTGACCTTAGAATGGGTCCCAGTAAGGACACATTCTTTTCTAAAACAATGTAAAAAAAATATAAATTTGTAAGTACAAAAAAAAAATACACATAAAACATAAAGCAGAAAGATTCTTCAACAGAATTTCCCTGTAGTTTGATTTGATAAGTTACCTGTATAACTTTCCCA
Source organism: Glyphotaelius pellucidus (assembly GCA_936435175.1). Classification (NCBI taxonomy): domain Eukaryota; kingdom Metazoa; phylum Arthropoda; class Insecta; order Trichoptera; family Limnephilidae; genus Glyphotaelius; species Glyphotaelius pellucidus. The sequence goes on along the minus strand of OW386540.1, from coordinate 21,008,660 downwards.
GATTATAATGCGCGTTTACATGGTCACGGGAGTATCGGATGGCTGCCAAGAAGTGCTTCTCTGCTTTAGTAGTTTCCACTATCAATGTTCCTAGATTATTGTGGGCACTTGCATAGCTCGGCCATAACCTGAAAAGATAAGTATTTAATTAATTAAATTTAATTTTTAAACTGGGCAGGCCTAGAGCCACAGTTCCCGGTGAAATAAAGTCGCAGTATGAGTGCATGTGTGAGTGCAGTGTGTGAGTGCAGTGTGTAAGTGTAATAATCTATATTTATCTATTAATGGCAATATTTTCGATACCAAATTTAATTTTCTTTCACATATTAAGAGGAACGTTTGCGGGGCCCGTTTTGGCCGGTTTCACACAAACCTTAATTTTGGATTTGAGACCAAAATACCCAACCGAACTGAAAAACTATTTTTGCAATCAAAAGGTAAAAAATCAAATTTCAAGTGCGGATGTGAGCAACTTTATTTATTTTTATTTTAAATTATAAGACATAGGATCATTAAAGATTTTAAGTTTCATGATGAGGCAACTTGGGCAATTATTTGTGAGCAAATGAAATATTCATATAAATAATTTTACTAAATAGTAAGTAAGCAAAGTGAACAGTTGTTAGTTATTAGCGATCATAGAGAAATATAATAACTAATTTAAGTTTGTTTATTAATACCTAACAGCCTAGTTCATGACTTAACGATAAATCCCCCCATATAACTAGTTAGGTACCATCGACATGAGATTCGAATGCATGCCTCGGGCAGCACATGATGTATGTTCGTAGGTACATACCTATGTATATATAACCGCATAAACTCAGTACTTAATTTAAGCCCCGTTAGAGTTCGAAATTTACAATTCAGTTACAATCTGTAATACCTCAGGGCTTCGTTATAGTGGGTAACTGCATTATCAGGTTGATTAGAGTCCCTCAGAAAGTTGGCGTAGTTGTAGTGCATCTTGGCGTTGTGGGGCAGGGCGGCCAATCCGGACCTGGAATCAGGAACACCCACACACATCAGGGTTGTAGCAAGTTAAGTGTTTCCTGACAGATACTTTTTTATTTTTACATTAGCTCCGCACTGAAGGAAAATAATTTCTCTAAGGGTCTATGTCGTCTTTGGGGTTGGTCTGTTGTGGGGAGGGTCTTTTATGGAAATATTTTAAACAAATTATACCTATGCATGTTTGCATTGAAGGGTGGGCTTATTGCTCCGCCGATATTGCTTCCAATCAATCCAACCGCTCGTAATCGTAATATTTTTTCATGTCACGGTTCTTGATAAAATAGGTGATAGCATAATGTAGGATAAAACAAGGTGTGAAAGAAAAAAGGATGTCCATTAAACAATGTAAAATCTCTACGAAGGAGCACACGATGTCTACACAATTATAAAAATAGTTAGAAATCTCGAGGTAATTATCGCCAAAACGGACGAATCAGTTCTAAAATCAGAGATTATAGAGACCAAGAACATCACAACTTGATTCCATGATAGAATCCTTCTTTTTGATCCAAAACAAAAGCAATTGAACATGCACAATGTTCCATTATGTTCCATTATTTGAATAGTTTCCAGGTAGTGATTATTGTTAGGAAAAGGTAGGTATCGGATAAATTCGATAGGAACCAAGCATATTCTTATTTCAAGACCAAACATTAATCTTGTAACAATGATGTTCATATCTGGTATGTACCTGAGAAGTGTATCTCTGGACTTCCAGTCCCGGTTGCGCTGCAGCGTGCGCGCGGCGCTGCCCACCAGCAGCACGAGCAGACCCGCGCACACCAGCACGCGCGCGCCACGCCCGCGCCACCACACCGCGCGCGCACCTATGGTCACCACCAGCACGCCTCCCACGCTGCAATACACAACAACAACTAATTAAGAGGAAATTTGGTCGCCAAGAAATTTCATCGATAGGTATTTATTATAAGTATTTTACCAAACTGTTGCTATCATTGTCGCTCTTACTCTCTTGAATACTGATCGAAAGGGACAATTGCACCTCAGACTGATAATACCTAAATAAAATCAACAAAATCGAGGTTTTGTACTTCCCATTTTTTCCCTCAAAACTGGACTAATTTTTAACAATTTTTTTATACTAATCGTATTAGAAGATTGATGGTGTTTAAACTTGACAATTTTAACGATTTTTGGAGGGCCCTAACTCCTATTAGAAATAAATCATAAAAAAGCAAAACTTATCGATACGCTAGGGGTCGATACATATATTAAATAATTTTTTTTTGCAGATCAAAATCCAGAGAGGAAATTGAGTAATACGTTTGTAAGAACAAAACGCAGCCCGGCAGGACTTAAAAACAGTTCCATGACAAAACAGACATCAAAGAAAAGTAAAAAGCAAAAAAAAAAATCCTAACCTAACCCAGGTAGGTCGATGCTAGTGTGATTATGGGAAGGCAAAACGCAATAATACGAGGGGGTGAGAGTTGCTAGAAACTAGACTTAATTGGTTTAGAAATGAATTCGATGGTCTTAAGTCAGAGGCACATTCGAAAGTGTTTCGTATTCCAAAATGATATAGCCCTTAAATGGTACCCCATTAAATGGATCCCGGGTGACGGTACCCATTCCCGCCTTACAAATTGAATTATTACTACATACAAATTAAAATCTAAAAAATAATATGTAGGTCAGTGGCTGAATGAGCATCGCGTTTGGATTCCGTCCGGGCGTCGAGTGTTCGATTCCTCGGCTGGCCAAGTCCTCCATCACAACACATGCAACATTTCCCACTTAGTGTGTTGGTAATAGGAGATTTTCAAACATTGTTGAGTTATTCGTAACCCGGGAGTGATTGTCTTTCTTAAAAAAAAAGTTCTACAAATTAAACTTGATAACAATAAATAAGTATCAATCTGTGACGTAAGGTAAAGGAACTATCATGTTAGGGAAATAAAGGACTTGGCCTGGGAGGAAGTCTGTAAATAAATAAATAAATTGCGCCTTAAGATTATATTTTGTGCTGATCGTAGTATTTCGCTAGAGAGATTATAAACGATCGAGACCAAAAAAATCGGACGTGCGTGGGGTCATCCGATCCGGCAGTCTGATCACACAATCGGAAAGCAAAATCGAATGTGTGCGGCCGGCCAAAAGCCGGCAGTGGCGTCTAGTGATTACTTTAAATATTAATATTATTATTATTAACTTACACCATCTATGGAATCAATTTTCTAATCTATAATATATGTACATATAAATCCCCATTTATTTCACACAAATTTACCCATTCTTTCGAGGTCAACATAATATTGGAGAATTGAAAATACATAATTCAAACGAATGCATAGATAGGTCGCATGCTTATCTAACCTATCGGCTGACGTCTGTCGCACCAACGATCACAAAAAACGTTAGATAATGGCTTTATGACGGCGTTCTATGTAATTATTGTCCCATAATAATAATACTACCACGCGCTGTTGGATCAAGGTCCATCCCCCATTTTGAACGATAAAAATATCTTTCCTGCGTGGGAGGAGCTTTTCTTCTTAAAATACTAATTAGAAATTCAAAGAACCTTACACCTTTTTAACGAAATTAGATAAAAAGAGGGATTTTTTTGGTAAATAATTAAAATATCCAAATAAAAGGTAATGCCTAAAAGAAAAGTCCAAATTAGTATGTATTTATTCACAATAAGAGTCTGCATAAACTACGGATTAAAATGCTAAAACATAATGTAAAACCTTTTCCGCTTAATAAAATCGAATTTATAATTATTCTAACCTTCCCGTAAATATTTTCTTTTCATAAACCTCGCAGATTTAAATACCGAGATACTAAGGTAAATTTTTATAATACCACATTGAGGCTGAATTTATCTCAAAAGGCACTTATTTGCTTCCAAGTATTATGCCGTATAAACCGACAATAATATAAAAGGATTTAAAAATTAATGAAACTCCCACTGAATTCTGAATAACAATCATTCCACGGGTACATAATTTATTCTTATATTATTTCTTAGTGGGTGCTTGCTTAGGACAAGGCATGATCATGAATTTATTTATGAGATGATTTGAATTAATCTCGGAGATTAAATAAAATTTCTGGGTATAGTATCATGCCAAACGCCACGAACGTATCATGCTGGAGGATCATTTCGCGGGATTGACGGCAGATAGTAAATATTAGATAGTGGATAGGTATGAAGCATTCTCCCGAATCTGCTAAACGCTAAACCTTTCCCAGGAATCTGGTTTTTAAGGTTGGTTAAATGGGGTATATGTATAGATCTCAGATTAACCGACTGGTTTGGATTTGTCGAATCAATAAAGTTTTATGAAGTACTTGTTTTCCAAACAATAGAAACGTTTTTTTTTGTTGTTTTAAATTGGTTAATATAATTAATTAATTCGTTATGAACGATGGAGAAGAAAATCGAAGAGAAAAAGGAACAAGAAAGGGTTGGGATTTAGATCGGCTTAAACAAATTTGTTTTAACTTCTTTCCATTTGGAAATTCCAGATCTGTAAAACCAGATTTAGCCCACAACATAATTTTCATCACATATGAAGGTATGAAATATAAATTTATTCGTAATAGTTTCGAACACAGAAAAAGATCACCCCCTCAGGATCAGAATTTTCAAATTCTGTGGCGGGGGGGGGGGGGGGGGGGGGGGGGTGGGTTCATACGTAGTTAACCCGATATACGGGCCGCTTAGCCAAATTTTTAAAGGTATCGATACTTGCCAAAAAGTACTCATTGAGTAAGTATCGAATACAAAGTATCGAGTACAAAAGTATCGGTATCGAAAGAAAAGTACTCGATACTACAAAGTATCGATACTGTTTTCGTGTCCCTACACACCGTTGCAGTGCAGTGCAGTTACGATTTGCAGTGTGTTAACTTTGCTCTGTGAGCGCGTGTGTGTAAAGCTGCGCCCAAACGCGTCATGGCTTTCACGTTACATTAAAAATTTCAATGGATCGTTTTAGCGTTGGCTTTATTGATGAAACTCAAAAATAAAATTCGTAAAAGAAAATATTGGGCAAAAAAGGCAATATTTATCGCAAAAATTGGCAATTTAGCCACATTGCTGGTGGAATTGTACGCTGTTGCTTTCAGGAATTTACGTAAAATAAATAAGGCGTTTACTTTTTCCCTTTCTCATACACCTTGAATGGTGTGGTTAAGTTTTGATACATTATCATTATTACTCCAGATAATTTAACATTATTTTTAATGTCATTCACAAACATAAGTAACCGACCACGATCGCGTGGCAATTTAGAAATCCCAAAATTTAAAACGAGTGATTCTCCATTATGCTTATCAAGGTATAATTTTTTAATGTCCTTCCACATCAAATAAAATCTGAAAAAAATTATAAAGTTTTTATATCCCAAATCAAACCAACACATTAAAAGTTTTAATTTCATAGAACGAATTTTTACATATCTTATGATTACATGTACCTATAGGCCAATATATTAGTAGAAATTGATGAAGTGTAAATTATAATATGTCCTTATAGTATGTAATTAATTTATTTAATTTCATCACGAAGTAATAACAAAAAAATATTTTTTTCAAGAACATATGCTCTAAAAATATTACATCAGCTTTCGAACTGAAACAAAAGTACATTGCGTTTGTATGCAGTCAATTGTTACTACTTTATTATATGTAGGTACCTACTTTTACAATATTGTCAGCCCTACCGTTTCAAATATCAATGTTTGTAAACCAACTCTGTGTACCTACCACCTAAATATTAATCAAATTATATAATATTATTTTTATTTCTGCTACTGTTTTATCTATATTGTATATCTAATTTTAGTAACTGTTGTTTTATTCAAGTTCATTTTGTAGATTTGTTGTTTATTTATTTTATAATTTAATATCTTCTAATATATAATTTCTGTATCTATTTTACAATGGTACAACCCCAAAATTCAAACACGAGAAGGTTTTCGCTATTGGGTTGGGTAGTTTCATTAACAAGAAATTAACGTATTGTAATTATTTTTAAGAACCATATGTTTTCCATTAAATCTGTTATATGTAGGTGTGTTTTTAAATAATAATAATGAAAAAAGAAGAATAACATTACAAGTGGCCACAATACAAAGGCATAAAAACACACAGATAAATATAACACAAACAACAGACTCATAGTCATACATACACTCAAGGCACACGACGTACTCGAACACACTCGTAGGCAAATTTATACATAAGATTATATGCATCAAATCAAAGGATACTAATTATTAATATAACTAAGGTTACATTGAACTATTGAAATGGTCTCATGACTCTGGTTTAATCGCAAATGTAAAAAAAACTAAATTGATTCATATTAGATCACCCAATGCCAAGGCAAATATTATTACACCTGAAATAAAAACACACACTTCAGATTGCTTACACGTCGTATCTCTGCTTTGTGTACATGTGAAAATATTGAACTAGTTAAAAAATATGTTTATTTGAACTAGTTAAAGAATATGTTTATTGACTGCTTTTTCAAATGATTTACAAATAAATAAAGTCTGTGAATGACTCAGATCTGTTGTTAGCAGATTATATAAATTAAAATTTTATGTTCCAATATGCACAATTCGAATAATTTATTTATCATTAGCTGAATCTATTGTAAGGTATGGAATTACAGCTTGGGGACTCTCACGTAAAACAAATATAAATCGTGTTCAAACAGTTCAAAACTCATCATATTTATGTTAAACTATTAGCTCATAAAAGTTTATATGAACAAAGGCATAATGTGCCGTACTTTTACCAGAACCTCAAAATTCTCTCAGTAAGAGTAATTCTGTGGTATAAAAATATTTTTCAGCATATGAATAGCCTTATATACATAAATAAACTGAACCACACTTACAATACTTGTTTTACGTTAAATGAAGGATTTACCTAAGCATTTAAACAAATATGGTCAAAGAACGCTGGACTATACGATACCTAATTGCTTAAATATGTTACCTGCCAAAATTAAAAAATGTTAATACAAATATCATGTTGAAGAATTGGCTCGCCGAAATGAATAATTTGTATGAGACTAACACAAAAATTCTAACTGCATAATAAAGTAAAATATTATTTTGTTATTTCCTATACTTTACCAAAAACGTGTACTGCACTTTATGTAAAAGCCCTATGGGCGTTTAAATAAATAAATAAAATGAGTTTATTCATATCTTCAAAGTAAAAGTACCCATCGACAAACTACTTAAAAGTAGTTTATTGGGACTTTTCTTTTTTCTGTACAATATTTTCTGTACAATATTTTTGCTGTCATATTGTATTACTTTTTAATTATTATAAATAAATTTAAAAAAAATGTACAGGTGCTTAGAAGTATAAAATAATTTAAATATTTTTTTGAGTTCAGTGGTGCAATTTTATTAATCATTTGCCAATTTATTTCCTAATCTTGTCGTATGCAAATTTATTTTCTAATCTTGTCGTATACAAATTTATATAATCTTGTCACATGTAATTTAACCCATTTTATTTCACATTTTGACAAATCTTGTGTTGTGGGTGTGATCTACTTTTTCTGAATTTTCGGAATCAGACAAAAGGTTTTGGCATACAATTTTAAACCATAATATCCCTCGAACAGGTAATCATATAATAATTTTACATCTCTTCGTTGTGCATAAATACTTTGGTTTAGTCATACCAATACCAAAAGCTTAGTCATCGAGTTTTAAAATTTTTGAATGTAACCTATATTATTATCTTGCATGAGTTTCCCCAAGATTATTCCGTTTCTGATAGTAGATTCTGCTAGTGACAAATAGATTATTTTTAACCTATAGGTACTTAAACCGGCATGAAATATTTAATTTTGTAAATTCGCCCCGCAATGGCTCGTAGACATTTCCAGATATTACTTATGTGAGTATCCCATTTTATGTGCGTGTCTACAGTTATCCCCAAATATATATACACGTTTGTTCCAGTTCAATGATTCCACATTTACAAGGCTGTGTAAAATTGTGTTAACACTCAATTGGATGCGACTGTGATTGCGAGGCGTGATGGTGTAGGTAAAGATTTAATTTTTTTGATTTTTTTATAAGGCCCGCATCATTTCCTTAAAGATATTTAAAGATTTCCGTCCTGCTTGAGTTTTAATGAATTAATTGTGAAACAACACTAAAATAAAATTTACTAGCCCATGCCGGGATTTGAATCCGTGACCTCCGGATTCTTAGTCGAGAGCCTTACCCTCCAACTACGGAGGCAGTATAAATGTACCTACCTAGACATTTTGGTAGGTGTATCTATACATTTTGGTAGAAAAAGGTAGGTATAATGGTTTTATTAAATAATGCAGGCCATTTTATTGCGAATACCTAATTTATTTTTGGAATAAATTAATAAAAGCAAAAGTTCATTAAATTCATTCGCAATCTCTTGAGAAAAATATTTAAAATAGCATATTTACAGATAAGTTTTTAAAATTTCATGGCCAAAAGTATCGTATTTCGATTTTGTTTTTGGGGTGTTATGCCGTGTTGCGCTACCTCCTTCTTTAGCCAACGTTTCGGACAGCGTTACAGTGTCCATCATCAGGGCAGATGTGTTATTGATGATAGACACTGACACTGATGTGTAACGCTGTCCGAAACGTTGGCTAAAGAAGGAGGTAGCGCAACACGGCATAACACCCCAAAAACAAATAACGAAAAAAAAGCATATTTACAGGTCGCTGAAATTGGGCGTTTGTTTCGAGCCTAGCGTACATACACGCGGACTTGCAAACTTGGAAAAATAATAATTCGAACAGTGGTTTTGCCTACATCCGATCCGATCTGCATGCTGTCCTGCTGTTCTGCAAATCGGATGGTGAGTAGGGCGTTGCACGATCGTAAATTTTCCGATTTCACAACGAACAAAGTCCGAATCCGAATCCATGTCTGAATCTGTTCAAGAATTCATTCCCATATACATATACATACATATAGACATATTTATGTTAGTCTATTTTATTTTGTCGGTACGCTTTTTGAACTCAAAGTTAAGTAATATAAAAATGAACATGAGCTTGGCTGAAAAGACTCGCAAAACATTCGAAAGAAGTAAAGAAGGTGAACGGGAGTTATATCCCATTCCTTTATTCCCGTTTAATATTGCAAGTTGCAAGGGGTACGGATCCGGGAATTGCTACTTGCTCCTTGAAAAGATTCGCTCGGAGCCAACGGATACATATTGTGGCTCAAAACACAAATCTTTTCATCCGTCCATCTATAAGAAAAGACTTGAAGTTTTCGGGTAAATGCTACCATTTCTTGACTTCTTATGAAGCACAAAAGAAACAATATAAATTATGTATCATACGAGAAGACGAACATTGAAAGAACTAAAATAATCGTAAATGTTTCTATACCTCAAAAACGCTTGGTATGGGCAATATGGGCATGAACGTAGTATAAGCTCGGGAAAACTCAAATAAATTGTAACATACAAACAAATTCAATAAAAGAATTATAATTATATAATGTTGAGTTTAAGGAATCTATTCATCTGTATAAAGACGAGTGACATTCTCGTTGAAACGTTTGAAAAGAAATATAGGATTTCAACACCAGAAACCAGAATTATGCAAGTGTTTTTAGAAATAATAATCAAATGCATGTTCGTTACATAAGGCGGTATGTATTTAGTTTCAAACGTTTCAAAGAGAATGTCACTCGTCTTTACACAGATACCTATATGAAGCGATTTATTAAAGTCAACATTATAAAATAATAATAATTTTATTTATTTTATTTTTTTATTTTACACACTTTACAATTACAAGACAAAAAAGTTCCAGTAAACTACTTTTTAGCAGATTGTCTAACACGTTTTTTACATTAAATCTTATATAGTGAGTTAATAGTTATATTTTTACAATTATATAAAATAAAAATAATTTTTTTTTTACAGAAATACAGAGAAAAGAAAAATTATGAAACATAAATAACAATTTTAAAGTCTTTAGAATAATATGTCACTGTAAGCTAATACAAATTAATTCTTTCAGTAAGCCAAGTCTTCAGTAAATTCACCAATTGTTTGTTTTGGGCACAGTTTTTAATTTCAGCAGGTAACATATGTAAACAACTGGGAATCATGTAATTTATCCTTTTTTGTACATATTTATTTGTGTTCTTATGTACAATTAGTCCTTCATTAAAGTTAAAACGAGTATTATGGTTGTGTTCTAGCCTGTTTATATATAAAATATTATGTATGTGCTGAAATATAATTTTGTACCACAGAATTGCTCTCACTGAAAGAATTTTGAGACTGATAAAAGTATGGAATATTATGCCTTTCTGTGTATAAATTTTTTTCAGCTAATAATTTAAACAATGAATTTTGCACTGATTGAACATGGTCGATATTTGTTTTACAGGAAAATCCCCAAGCTGTTATTCCATACCTTACAACAGATTCAGCTAGAGATATTTAAATTATTCAAAGTGGAAGATAGGAACAAAAAAATTTAATTCATACAATTTATTTACAATTAATCTTAGTCGTGCACAAACTTTGTTTAATTGTTTATCCCACATGAAAAAACAACCAATAATTAGTCTTTATTTCAGGTGTAATATATACCTTAACATTAGGGGATCTTATGTGTAACAATTTAGTTTTTTTGGCCATTTTATGATTAATCGTAATATGATATAATCGAGTCATGATTTTAATTTTTTTATTGAACTCGTTTGCGTGTTACAAATAAATAAAGGTTTTTTCGAATTGGGAGGTGGGAATGGGTACCGCCGCCCCGGGAACCTTTATTGGATAACCAACACCTCTGCCATAGGTCACCCCAAGTGGTTCGCTACGTTTGGTGATTTAGCAGGGGTGCCCGGGTTCAAGGGGTGAGGTTTGTCTAGGTCTTGAAGGTGGATGACCAGGATACACTAAACCCCAGATTCCTACCCACCCCTTATACTCTTTTCCTTCCCAGAACTCTCCTCTCCTTCCTTTCCTAAAAAAAACCCTCTACACAGCATCCCCAAAGATGACATGGCCCTGAGGGAAATTATATTCCTCAGGGCCTCCTGTGTGGAGCTCATGTAAAAGGGCTAATGTAAACGGTTTTAAAGTTCAAAATCTAATACCTACGAACCCCTTTTTGGTTTTGGTTTTATTGTACAATAAGTAATTTTAAATTATTTAGAAAATTGTCTTAAAAAATTTGAAGATTTGGGTCTTAGCAAAATAAAATAAAACAAGATGATTTTTCGTGAATAAGTCTAAACTGGTGTTGAACGGTAATTTAAATCTTTTCGCCATCCACATAAGGAGTGTTATTGTTCTCTACTTTTATACGACGTGGTGCATCACCCTTGGGCAGTTTTGTTAAAACATATTATATCCTTTTTGTAATTATTAGCTTTAGGAACTATCTGCGTTTAAAAGTAAAAAAAATATATATTAAAACTGTTGAATTAGGGGCTCAACATGGAAGATCACACTGAGAATCACGGCAATGTGAAAACAATTGGTATTAATGTGACAAAAAATATAATTTATTTCATAGTTTTTTTTTATTTATTTGAATTACTGTGAATACAAAAAGTGGTCCAATGTTTTTTTTTATAGTAATTGCACTGAAACCAACATGAGCTTTATAAAAGAGGATCACATTTTTATGAAGGGATTAATTCAATTAAATTTTCAGAAAGCGCGATTATCATATTAATGCAAATCAAATATGATAAGTGAGTCAACGAATTTAAATAATATCTTAAGAATTATTCTGTCGCCAAATGATATAAACTAATTTGATTGAATATTGATCAGCATTTTGTTTTGTTTTCAGATCTCTTAGACAATAAAGAAAATTCGAGTGCCTAATAAAACTTAAGGGTATTCCATTAAAAAAATCAAAATATCATTGTCTTAGCATTAAAAAAAGGCAAGGAAGGTAGGTAACTGTTTATTTTTAAATAACTTAAAATGTTTGAATATATAATACCAAGAAGAGTGATATCTCTATCGATTTGAAAGAAAACACATTATGTATGCCCACAAACCATAACTCGATATGTATGTCCACGCCATAACTCACAAACTGATATCTATGTTCACAATCCACAACCCACAACCCACAATCCGATATTGATGCCCACGTTACAATCCATAAACCGATATCTTTGCCCACGCCACACCCACAATCGGATATATATGCCAGCAACCCACAACCCGATATAATATGCTCACATTACAACCCACAGCTAGCTATCTATGCTACAACCCAAAATCCGATACCTGTCGTGTCACAACCCACAATCGTATATACCTATATCCACAATCCACAACCTAATATCTATACCCACAAGCCACATCCCGATATCTAGGCTCACGCCACAACCCACAATCCGATATCTGTGCCCACAACCAACAATCCCTTTTCTTTGTCCACGCCACATCCCGTAATCGGTTATTTACGCCCGCAACCACAAACCCGATATCTACGCCCACAACCTACAACCAGATATATCTATCTTTACCCATACCACAATCTACAACCCGATATCTATGCCCATGTCACGATCCACAGCCCGATATTTTGATGGCCAATGGCTGGATTGGAATCGCGTCTGAGTTCCATCCAGGCATCGTGAGGTCACTTCCTCGGCTGACCAAGACCCCCATTACGACGTTAAGATTAACATTTTTCTGTTTACTGTGGAGTAGCGGGAGATTTTAAAATTATTTTCAGGTTATTCGTAACCCGGATCTTTCTTTTTAAGAAAAAAAAAATCTATGCCCACAACCTACAACACACTGCTAATCTAATATCTGTGTACAATAGAGGGTGTAACAGCATATATACCCAAAGAATTTTAAACAGCGATTCCTGAGCATATTTGGAGGCCATTTTGTTGTCCAATGATTTTTTTTCCATTAAAAACTCGCTACTGGGTAGATGAGTACAGCCTAGCAGGATAAGTAATAGGCCCTCCGTCTCGTTCTAGCAGCACGGTACCATACGAGGCAGAGCGCGTGTCATGTGATCCTCCGCGACGTGCAGGAGTGCGATCAGCGGCGACGTATGATATAATGATGGCGGTTTTGTTTGTTAATTCATAAAATATATCATCGGACAGCAAAATGAAATCTAACTTGTTTTCTCCAAATATGCCCAAGAACACTGGTTAAAATCCTTTGGGTACGTGCTGTTACAACTTGCAGGCACATTTGTTTATTATACGACTTATACGACTATAGGGCTTTTACATTGGGTACGTATAATGGTTATAATTTTTTTTTAAAAGAGTTAAGAATATACAATGGTTTCATATGGTTTACAAATTTAATAAATTAAAAAAAAAAAAAAAAAAAAAAAAATATATATATAGTAAACTATATGTAGTAAATACTATACATAGTAGTACTATACTGTAAATACTATACTGTAGTATATTAACTGGACTCGTGAGCTCGCAACATTCGAGCTCCGAATTTATAAATTAAAAAACAAGCATAAGTCGCGGATCAATCTTCAATCCTCAAGTGTATATTTTAATGTGTGGGGGAGGATGATGACTATCTATAGATATGAGTGGATCGTTTGAGAGTTCAACAGATATTTTAGGATAGCTAATGAATGATTGTTTTTATATAAAATTGGTGTAAGTAAGAAAGTTTACCGTGTCTAAAATTTTACGTGCATCACTTTAATTTGTGACGAGGACTCTGACATTTGCTTTCCATGTTAGCTTTGGTAAATTATATTCCCCAAGAATAACAATTTTAGATTGATGATATTTTGATGAATCGTTTCGATGTCTTCACAGTGGTTTCTGTATGGTTTGGGGGTCAGAAAGTGGTGGTAGAGAGGTCGTTCCTTATCTACATAGGTTCGTATCTACATAGGCATCTGATTTTGAAAACAAGATTCCACTTTTCGAATTATATTAAAGTCTAAACTTCAGCGAACTTATATCGTGTTTTTGTACGCTTGCAAGCAAGTCAAAAAGTAATAACTTCGTATATACGAGTATAAAGATAATAAAAAATTCTCGTGATACGAGGGATTTTAAAAGAACAATTTCCTTATCGACGCAGGTTCGTTACTATATAGGCATCTGATTTTGAAAACAAGATTCTAATTTTCAAATTAAATTAAAGTCTTAACTTCAGCGAACGAAGGTGTATCGTGTTTTTGTACGCTTGCAAGCAAGTTAAAAAGTAATAACTTCGTATGTACGAGTATAAAGATAATAAAAAATTCTCGTGATACGAGGGATCTTAAAAGAACAATTTAGTGTGAACCAACCCTAAAGCATGTTGAAAATTACACAATGTATAATATACATGTTCCTTAAAATATTCTCATAAAACAATCAACAACACCAAACACCGCAATAAGCCGTACATTCATAACATAACGGCCAAACAAAAATTTATTAAACGGAACATACCCATGTAATGCAATGAGCCACTTGCACGAAGTTTTTTTCGCTACATGAAGGATTTTAAAGGCATTCAACATATTTTAAAACTATTATGATGAATTTTCAGGGCCGCAACAATTTAAAAAAATATTTATTTATTTATTTATAAATAAACCCCCTTTTTCGTGGCTTTTACATATATAGCATAGAAAAAACATTTTATTGTACATAACTGAACTGCCTCAATAACAATATTTTAAATTTATTCAAAGATAAATTGAAGATGTCCACTGACTTGGTATAATTGTTTCCCTCCATTAGTATTCTGGGCAAAGAGGAATACATATGATAGTTAGTCCCAGAATTTCTGCACTGAAATAAATCCTGACTTCTAGTATTACGAAGTGGAATTCGGAAGCTTATCAATTCAAGTAATACCGGACTATCAACTAAATCATTTAGAATTTTATATAAAAATACCAAGTCAGTGAAAATTCTTCTGTCTGACAATTTAAGCATATTCATATCGTTTAAAAGTGTGTTGTAGTTACATGTTATTACATGTGAAAGAGATTTTTATTGACCTTAAGATGAAGCTACACGTGAAATCCTATTTAGATACTATTTAGATTCATCTTTACGACGAATCGGTTTACAGTATGAACGTCAAAAAATATGCTACGGACAAATTGAAGCTTTTACTAGCTTTTCTATATATTGGAATTACAATACAATTATTTACATAACAAAAAATATAAGTGTAAACCACTAAAAAAATGTTTTTTCATGACTTAAATATGAAGTAATATAGGAAACAATTTTAAAAATACCCCTTTATGGCTAAGACTATTTATGAGGTTTTGTACGTTCTAACTTTTTTCATTCTTATAAAATTATGCACAAAATAAATAAAAACCACTTTTTCGCTTACTTGCCTCGTGCAAATACGACGCGCAATTTGAAATTTTGTAGGTATGAGAATCGAAATATTTCTAGCGTTTATATTCCTCTTAACATATAGGTTCATTTTTTTAAGAGTATAAGCATTCTGCATTCTGTTTTTGGTGTCAAGAAACATACCACCGTCAGATTTAAAATGGCAACCATAAAATTAACCGATTTAGTTATTCGTGAAAAAAGGACCATTTAGATACACTACGAGCAAGAACAATAAGTAGGTAAGTGTCTATTTTTTCCGAAGCATTTCCTAATTTTCAGTAGAAAAGTCTATTATAACTAATCTGTGTGTGTACTTTTAAAAAGATTATTAAATTATTTGTAATATTTAATTAAATGAAGACATTATGAGCGAAACTCAATCGAAAATCTGGAAACAGAAAAATCAGAAAAAGATATTGGCACCTCTGTGCAAGAGGTGTCAAAGATATTGACACCTCTGTGCACAGAGGTGTCAATATCTTTTTCTGATTTTTCTGTTTCCAGATTTTCGATTGAGTTTCGCTCATAATGTCTTCATTTAATTAAATATTACAGTTTGAGGTTTTACTCATAAAGTTAAAATAATAAATAATAATAAATTATTTGTGTTGGCACAGGATTGACAACAATTTTTTTTTCATCTGTGTCCTTTCTAAATAAATTGTATATTGTTTATGTATTTTATTTTCATCTTTGCATTTTTTAAATTAATAGCAAAATATATAACATGTAGGTACATTTACTTTTTCCCCTCTTTTCATCTTTGTCCTTTTTGAATTAATAGCATAAAGTATTTTTTAAAATCAAATATCAACACATGGTCTGGTCAGCCTACATGTTTAATTACCGTAATTTAGTAATTACCGATTATTTGTAAGAAACATTAAGTTAACAATATTGTTCTCTCAATATTTTATGTTGTATTATTTTTATTAAGTTATCGAATTATTAATCTCAACACAGGCTTGTTCTAGTAAGGTCAAAAAGTCAAATTAAAAAAAAAAATTACATTAGCTGCACACAGGAGGTCCCGAGGAAAATAATTCCCCTCATCTTTGGGGATTCTGTGTGGAGGGTCTTTTTAGGGAAACAAAGGAGAGAAAGTTCTGGGAAGGGAAAAGGTATGAAGGGGGGTAGGAATCTGGGATCAATTGAATTCATCCTTTCCACTGCGGTCCTAATCTTGCTGAGAGTCCTGTTAGAGATGTCAAAAAATCTCCCTCAAACAGCTTCTCCAGATCCCACCTGCCACGCAGTCGACGCATCCGCCGCCAAGATCCGGACAAAACCTTACCCCATGAACCCGGGCACCCCTGCTAAGTCACCAAACATAGCGAACCACTTGGGATGATCTATGGCAGAGGTGTTGGTTATCCAATAAATGGTTCCCGGGGCGGCGGGTACCCATCCCCGCCTCCCAAAATGTAAATAATAATACCATGTAATGAAACAATAAACCAATAAACAAAATCTACGAAGCTAATACTCACGCAAAGTGAGATTATGGGGTTATACAAATTTTTCTTACTGTTCGTAAAACTTTATTTTTTTAAATAATCATTACACTTTTTTTATTTATTTTGTAACAGGAAATTACTAATACAAAGGCTTGCACGAGGCTCATTTTTAGACAAACAAGGCAAGTAATATTTTTATGGATGGGAATGACAAGTCACGATCTAATAATTATTTACTGTTAAATCCTACCTTGGAATATAAAGCACGCGCTCAGCTACGACGAAACCAACGGTTACGAAGAGGTTCGCTGCAGGGAGGAAGGGCAGGATCAGCAGGAGCATTCCCAGGACTACGGGTACGTGACGTTGTTGCTGAAAACAAAAAATGAAACTTTGTAAATCACGAATTAATAAAAGGTGCTAAATAAATAATAAATCTCTTTAAAATTTGATAAAAACACACCTCGATAAACGACAATATATTTAACCTTCGACACGCCAAAATTAACAAAAGGGGTCAGGGGGTACCCTATACATTTTATCATTGCGAGACTATTTTTACAGGTATTGTCGGACTGTATTTTATTTATTTATTAATTTTTCAACGCTCTGTTGGGCTTTTGGCTTTGGATGGACTTGGACTAATGGGGTTATACATCATTAATGTATAATCAAGAGAC
Source organism: Glyphotaelius pellucidus (assembly GCA_936435175.1). NCBI lineage: Eukaryota > Metazoa > Arthropoda > Insecta > Trichoptera > Limnephilidae > Glyphotaelius > Glyphotaelius pellucidus. The sequence goes on along the minus strand of OW386540.1, from coordinate 20,991,155 downwards.
ACAGTTTAAAAAAAAGATGAACTTGAAGAAATAAACATCACATGAAAGGTAGGTAAAAAGAAAAAAATAAGTAAAAATAATGTATTACAAGAAAAGAGAAATTTTTTAAATAGCAGATGGAGTATAAATTAAAATAATAATATTATACTATATTATATTGTAGGTTATTAATACAAAATTACAGGTGAATAATCCGTGACAAAGATATTATATATATATATATATATATATATTTTACTATAATACTATAGTAATACTATAATACTATATGTTATACAGAAAAAGAAAAGAGGTAAAAGTTTTCACATTGTAGATAAATATAAAGAATACACGAAAATATGCAATAGCTCCTACGCGAATATCAAAATATGCTTTATAAAATATCTTTAAGGTTTACATTTCTTGAATAAACGTAGACTTATATTAAGAAAGTCGATATTTGAGGTGAATTTGTTTCCGAGGTATAGTGCGGTAATTATGACCCGTTCGAATTGGTAGAGTATTTTAGTCGAGTGGAGAGTATAGTAGTAACTAAAAGCGTCCGAATACCACAATTTTAGTAGAGTGGATTAGCCAGCTCTTTAGTCGCTTCAATCCATTTCGTTCTAATTTTTCGGCGAGTAGCGCTCCCCTCCACGCGTCCCTGCGCACTAACATGCGCAAACCCGCCGTTTTAGCAGAGTTCATTTGTAGACGCGCGGAAATGTTGTGGCATTGGAGCGATGATGCAACACTAAAATTAAATATTAATCATTAATTAATTAATTATTAATCTCCTTTCGTATCTATAATTTATTTATTTTCATTTTACTAATTTATTCTTTCGCTTCTTCTAAAATTTCACCTCTTCTAAGCATAACAAAATGCTTATTTGGCGTATTTACTTTGCTTTGTAGCAGCCCGTCAAGCGCCGTCATTTTGCAACGGGCGGCGGGAACAAATGTACTCTACTTGAAAGAAATGCGAACGATTTTCGGCGAGTCAAGTGGCGAGTTACTCGCCACTCGACTAAACTACTGGCTTAGTCAGAACAAGCCTTTAGTTCCGGAATTATTATTGCATAATAATATATTTTGCCTTGTAGCTCGATAAGATACCTTGGGATGCAGGAGTTTACAAAAGTCTGATGCAGTGTTAATAATTTTAAACAAAAAAGTTAAGTTAAAAAAACAAAGTTTCTATTTAAGTTGGGATACACGTAATTCCAGAGATTTTGGTTACCGTTATTAACAAAGGGAAAGTTAATAAATATTCGGGGTGATATTTTTTCCCATATCACCAAATGCTCCTAAAAAAATAAGAGCGTAATGAATGTCCAATTTGATTTGGAATTTGATATACTTACATGATTCCATTATTAATATTATGTACTCAGCGAATTTATCTTTGTGTTGCTTTTCACTTCAATACTTAATGGACACTCATTCTTCCTGCATATGTTAGTTATAACCCCTTTTCATGAAAAAAGGGTTATAACTAACGAAATCTCTTGATGGCTGAAACCAGTTTTATGGTTAATACAGATTATTTATTTATTTAATTCAAATGAATTCCGATTCCCAATAATTATTAAAAAGGTGACTACAATAAGTCGATTATTAAGATATACTAAGCCATACCGAAATGTTATAACTTGTTACGTTACAAAATAGACCGCCAATATAGATGCGCGCGCACCACCCCTTCCCGCGAGCAACAAACCGGAGCGGCCGCTAGACGCGCCGCTCACCGCAAGCTCCTCAGTCTTCAGCAAGCGAGCTCCGCGGGCCCACGTACCCCGCGAATATGGGCGACACCAGTTCAGTTTCGCCGTGTGCGCTTCCGGTCCCCGATGGACGGTGCGTAGTCTGAGAGAACAAGTGCGTGAAGCCGCTGTTGGCCCATAAACAAACGTGAGTCAATTACCATGTTATCCTTTGTGTGCAATTAAATGTATTAACCCTAGCCACGCGTGATAGAGAAGAGAGACGGACATTCAAACTAACTTTCAGCTAGGATCGTTCCTTATGTATTATTGTGTCTCCTAGAATTGAATAAACTGTTTATGTGATAACCTACCGTGTTTTGCTTGACGAGGGAGGCCCTGGGACAATGGAGAAACGTGAAGTTCCGAACCACAAGCACTAGCCTTGAGGTTACGAGGAATCCTGCTTGTACCGAATCTTGAGCTAGTTATTATTTGGGGCAGATACAGCAGCTAATTGTATTAAATATGTGGGAGCTTTCTCCAACCCTGCCGTTAGCATCAGCACGCACGCTGGACGCCAACACTGGCGCTAAACGTGGGGCCATTTAAATTTTTTCTGTTCCACCACGGCCTCGTTCCCAAGCAACAATTGTAAACTCTGAAATGTTATTATGATGTATTGTTTATTCCCAATTGTCTAGCACTTCCAACAGGAATCTCGGCGCGAACATAATTTCGAATCACAATTTAAATTATTACGGACGCGATTTTATCATTTGTGACTCGTCACTCGACAAAATATTACCGGTATTCCAACGCAAGGTGCCCAACCTAGGAAGTTGTCGCTGCGAATAATACAGTGATTACAAAGTGTCGGCCGATTAAAATTGCTATTTTCAATACAAGTGAATAGTGGAAATAAACACAAATTAAAGAAGAATTTATTCAACAATTAAAATCATGTACATGATAAACAAATCATCCGCTTGGTCTCGAAAGTGCTAAATATTTTTAATAATATACTAGTTTGCAGCTCGCTGGTACGTTCTTAAACGGACACTTGCTGACACCTAGGGAACAAGTGGATTTAAATTCTTTCTGTCATTTGACAATTAAGTATTTTTGACTCTGTCGTCTGATGAAACCGGATCATGCCATGCCATGCCAAAATCACATTCGAATAATGCAAAAAATACTAAATTCGCGTTGACGTGGATTCCTTGACATCTGACACTATAATACCTTGTCAATTGACAATGAAGGTAATATCTTGTCGAAAAGACGAAGGGAATTCGCGGGTAAATACCAAAAATTGGTGCTGTTTAAAGCCAGGCTATAGGAAGCCGCGTAATGAAACCATGCCCCCAAGATATTGTTGAATTCTCAAACAAATTACTTCCACGAAAACTTGTGAAAATTTTTTTCGATTTTTTTTAATTTTCGAAATATTTTTTTTTTCCAAAAACGCTTGGAGTTTTTCTTAAAAACGCATTGCCAGAGGAAAATCGCTGCGCAAATTTTCTCCAGTTTTCGGACTCTGAAAATTTTTCCGATTTTTTCCTTTTTTCGATTTTTTTTAATTTTCGAAATATTTTTTTTCCAAAAAACGCTTGGAGTTTTTCTTAAAAACGCATTGCCAGAGGAAAATCGCTGCGCAAATTTTCTCCAGTTTTCGGACTCTGAAAATTTTTCCGATTTTTTCCTTTTTTCGATTTTTTTAATTTTCGAAATATTTTTTTTCCAAACGCTTGGAGTTTTTCTTAAAAACGCATTGCCAGAGGAAAATCGCTGCGCAAATTTTCTCCAGTTTTCGGACTCTGAAAATTTTTCCGATTTTTTCCTTTTTTCGATTTTTTTTTAATTTTCGAAATATTTTTTTTCCAAAAACGCTTGGAGTTTTTCTTAAAAACGCATTGCCAGAGGAAAATCGCTGCGCAAATTTTCTCCAGTTTTCGGACTCTGAAAATTTTTCCGATTTTTTTCCTTTTTTCGATTTTTTTTTAATTTTCGAAATATTTTTTTTCCAAAAACGCTTGGAGTTTTTCTTAAAAACGCATTGCCAGAGGAAAATCGCTGCGCAAATTTTCTCCAGTTTTCGGACTCTGAAAATTTTTCCGATTTTTTCCTTTTTTCGATTTTTTTTAATTTTCGAAATATTTTTTTTCCAAAAAACGCTTGGAGTTTTTCTTAAAAACGCATTGCCAGAGGAAAATCGCTGCGCAAATTTTCTCCAGTTTTCGGACTCTGAAAATTTTTCCGATTTTTCCTTTTTTCGATTTTTTTTAAATTTTCGAAAATTTTTTTTTTCCAAAACGCTTGGATTTTTCCTAAAAAGCACGCGGCCAGAGGCAAACCTCTGCCCAAATTTTCAAATAACCCAAACACTTACAAATGCGCGTTTTTTCGCAGAAGCATTTTTAAAAAAAAATATATATACGTCCCCAGTGGTCAATCCCTGGCAAAAATTTCTTTCCAATTACGGATAAAGAGTCGAGTTCTCGTTTTTCTCCCAACGTAAGGTCACCCTGACACGACCCTATACACTATGGAAGTCCCTCAAGTCACGCTGGGTATAATCCCCCACATTTCTACGTCAAAAAAGGAAGAACTACTACAGGCCCTGAGAAGTAGAAAGATTTCTCCCAGGAATAAATCCAAAAAATGCCTTATTCAATATGCTTCTTTCTACAACAAAAAGTACATCAGGAAGTTGCAGTTCCAACAGGAAGACACCTCAGAAATCATCTCTACCTCCCTCACAGTCTCCGAAGCAAAACCCTTGGTGGTACAAGCCCAGGAACAGACGAAAATATACGATTTGACAACCTGGAAGACGAAATACAACGGACTCACGGATGTGGAGGATTTCATCAACAGAATAGAAGAAACAGCCCAAGTCAGAGGAATCCCCGAAAGTATTCTGCACAGGAACTTCATAGACCTCATCGCTCCTGAAATGCTTACCTGGCACAGGATACATAAGAGGAAAACAAACTCATGGAGGGAACTCAAGATGGCACTTTTATCCAGTTTCGGAGAAAAAAAGGCCCAACATAGAGTCAGGCTATCCCTACTCGCTATCAAGCAGCACTCCGGAGAGCCTGTTGCTAGATTTACACAGAGGGCAGAGGCCATCAATATTAAGCTCACCCAACCTGTCCCTGAAGCGGAACTTCTCCCGGTTTTAATCGACGGTCTTCTCCCCAGATACGAAAACATCATTACTTCTCAGAAAATTGCCACGCTGGAGCAACTGAAAGATGTCTGCCAGCTACTAGAGGCATACCAGGATCGGAAGAAAGACGAAAGATTCCCCAAAGAAAACTTTCGCCCAAGCACTTCGTCCGGCATAAAACCGGAGCACAACGAGAAGAAATCCTGCTCCTTTTGCCACAAGATTGGTCACTCCCAAGCCGCCTGCTTTAAACAAGCAAAACTTTTATCCTCCAAAGACACCCACTCTAACAAAAGGCGATCCGTCGATCGTTCTCCAAGAAGAGATGAAGGGAGGAAGTTTGGCAAAAGACCACGCCAAGACAATACCGAAACGTCCATCCCGGATCTCAGATTCATCAAACCCCCTATGGATTTCTCCAGACCCCCTCCCAATTGGACAGCCAGGAAGACAAAAAACTAGACCCCAACCCCCCGGGCCATCCCTCCCATAGGCCAAAGGAATGGTCGGAGTGGTTGGAACACGTCAAATTTTTTAAACAGGCCTTACCCCTCTCTACAGTTTGCTGCAAACAGGCAATAGACGGTAGACCCTTCGCGCATTTTTCCATAAACAACGTGGTTTTTTCAGGTCTCCTAGACAGCGGCGCCTCTGTCAGCTGCCTGGGCGACAACGCCCACACCTTATTCACAAACTGTGGTTTTAAAATGGGAAAACATTCTTCACATGTTACCACGGCAGACAACACTTCACAACTCGTCATCGGTTCTCTAACCCTGCCGATCAATTGTGACCAAAAAACAGTTTGGATCAAGTTTCTAGTTGTACCTACAATCACACAGAAATTCATCTTGGGAGTGGATTTTTGGATGGCTTTCAAAATTGCCCCGCAACTGTTTAACAACCCCTCCGTCACTCCCCAAGTAAACGAAATCCGTACGGTAATACCCTACGAAAACTTGAACCCTTTACAAACAATACAATTAAATCAAATGATCAACAAGTATGAATCCATCTCCTTCGAAAGGTGCGGTTTAGGCTTAACCAACCTAGTACAACACCATATAAAAACAACAGGCCCCCCAATCAAACAAAGGTATTACAACCTAGCTCCACAAAAATTGAAAACGCTGGAAAAAGAATTGGACGATATGCTAAGACTGGGAGTGGTGGTACCCAGCCGCAGTGCATGGACCAACCCCACCTTATTAGTTTCAAAGAAAGACGGCTCAGCCCGTTTCTGCCTCGACAGCAGACGCCTCAACGCATGTACAATATCAGACGCCTACCCGCTCCCCTTGGTCAACTCCATCCTGGACAGACTTCGAAACGCTAAATACATCTCATCCATAGACTTAAGCAAAGCATTCTGGCAGATACCTTTGGATCCCAGCTCCTGCGAAAAGACTGCCTTCGTGGTGCCTGGCAGGGGTATGTTCCATTTCAAAAGACTACCCTTCGGTCTAAAAAACAGCCCAGCAGAACTACAAAGACTCATGGATAAATTGTTTGGCCCAGAGTTTGATAACAATTTATTTTGCTACCTGGATGACCTGATCATCATTAGCGATACCTTTGAAAAACATATACTTATTCTAGAAAAGGTTTTTCAACAACTCAAACAGGCCGGTTTGACTATCAACCTGAAGAAATCGGAATTCTGCAGGCACCGCCTACGATACTTGGGTTTCATAGTAGACGAAGAAGGCCTAAGAACAGACCCCACAAAAGTAGCGGCTATGACAAATTTTCCCCGACCTACAAATGCAAAAGAGGTAAAAGCCTTCCTCGGACTCACCGGTTACTACAGAAGATTCATAAAAAACTTCTCAACTCTCGCGGCGCCGCTCAACAAAATCACGGGAATCCGTAAAGGTACCAGTAACTTTTCCTGGTCTGCGGAGACTGAGTCAGCATTCAACTCCCTGAAAGAGGCTCTTCAATCAGCCCCAGTACTGAATTGCCCCGACTTCAATCTTCCCTTTACGATCCATTCGGACGCATCAAACGTCGGAATCGGAGGAGTCCTCACTCAAAATTTTACGGACGGCGAACACCCCGTGGCATACTTCTCTCGTACCCTAAATAAACACGAAAAAAACTACGGGATTACCGAGAGAGAATTGTTAGCAGTCATGGAATCCATTCAACATTTCCGCGGATACATTGAGGGCAGTAAGTTTACCGTCGTCACAGACCATAGCAGCCTAAAATGGCTGATCTCGCTAGACAACCCCTCTGGGAGATTGGCTCGCTGGTCGTCCCGCCTATCTCAATATACTTTCGATGTCATCCACCGTAAAGGCGCCGATAATATCGTCCCGGATGCCCTTTCTAGGATCGAGATAGCAACATTAAATGCCGAATTGCCCAATTCTAGTCTCCCCACAAAAGACGTATGGTATCAAAAAATCTTTAGAGGATGCAGTGACAACCCACAAAAGTTCCCGAATTTTATGATTAAGGACGGACAACTATATCGCAACTGCAAGCCTCCACTGTCAATCTTAGAGGACTATGCCTGGAAAAAGGTAGTCCCTCTCGAAAATAGAGAACAAGTTATTATTGATAACCACAGTGCCGTAGACTCCATACACCCTGGAACTTTCAAAACATTCAAAAAAATATCTTTAAGATATTATTGGCCGGGTCTATTCAAACAAGTACGTTTATACATCTCCAAGTGCGACATCTGTAAGGCATACAAGCACAGTACGGCACCACCGTCTGGTCTAATGGGCAACCCCAAGCGTGCCGATAGACCACTTCAATCCTTTTCTATGGACCTCATTGGACCCTTCCCTAGAAGCTACGCCGGTTACATGCATATACTCAGCGTAGTGGACATCTTTTCCAAATACTGCTGGTTGTTTCCTCTGAAAAGGGCAACTGCAGCAGCAATAACCAATCTATTGGAAAAACATATTTTCATACCCTACGGTACCCCTCGTACTATAATATGCGACAATGGTAAACAATTTATAGCTCTGGAATTTAAAGAGTTTTTGTCTAAATATGGTATAAAGGATGTATTCTATAACACCCTTTACACCCCACAGAACAACACCGTTGAACGATACAACCAAACCATAAACACGGCCCTGGCAATTTTGGTTGGCAAAGACCAACGCACATGGTGCAAAAAATTAGACAAAATACAAGCAGCCATGAACAACACGGTGAACCTCGCTACAGGCTATACACCATTTTTTCTCAAACACGGCATGGAACAAGTAGTTCACGGTTCACTACACCCTGACAATTGCCTTCCACCCGTCCCTTCCTCCACAGCAGACCCCGCAGCAAATTACGCCCACCGCTTGGAGGAACTCTCCGCTATCTATAGTGAAGTAACAGACGCTCTACTATTGGCCCACCAAAAGAGCGCCGACAGGTATAACCTTCGTAGGAGGCACGTCACATTCAAGGAAGAAGACATCGTCTGGAGGAGAAACAACACTCTGTCACAAGGTGCGCTGTACTTCTCTGCCAAATTGGCACCCCGTTTTGTAAAGACGAAAGTCCTAAAGAAAATCTCAGACCTGGTTTACCGATTGTCCGACATCTCTGGTAAACACATAGGTAACTACCACATAAAGGACATTGTAAAAAGTGGGAACATGGAAACAAACTCCATTGCCACGCCCATATAACCCCAACGGTTATTCCTTGACTCCTAGCAACCATTCGTCTACACCGTGACATGGATCACTATGGAAGTCAACCCTTTTGTTTCGTCACTAATGAGCGGCCTCTCGTAAACGATTGTCACTCATTGGGACACTCAAACGAAACCCTTTCTAGCTCTGGCACAGTGTTGTCAACTGTAGCCAAAGTCATGGAAGAAATTATAATTCTCCCTTGTGGTTTCGTTTCATTTTATTTTATTTTTGTTTGTATAAATATCTCGTCATCATCAGTCATTCGCCTCTAATTGCGGCCCCAGGTGTCAAACCTTGGAAACATCGTTTTTTCTAAGCATGCACACCTCTACCTGAAATTGATCACTTCGGAGAAAGGAATTCCCTGTGGCTTACTGCAAGTAGTCAGAGACTACGTGCCCAAGGTTTTGTGCATCGTCACAACTGGCAGCATCATATTTTCACATCATCATGTCATACCTCGTCACCCCTTTCTAAATATTAGAAAATCTTTTTGTACATTAAATATCGGGTCCTCGCCAAAGTGCATCTAACCCTTATGTCATATGTAATTAAATTAGGTAAGCAAACCTGTGTAAACCCACGGCGGTATCAGATGTTTGCTACCCGTTCTAAGTTTTTTTTTTCTGTTTTTTAAGAAAATAGAATGGCGCTCAATAAATAACCCTAATTGCTCTAGCTCTCCCCAGAACTGAATGTGGAGTCTGGAAAGTATCGTTATAAAAGGGACAACTTTTAACGTGCCTCTTCATTAACGATAAATTTTTTTTACAACATTTCAGCAACATTGAGTCACCCTGGGTCTCAACTGCTCAAACTGAAATTTTGGGGTTGCCTTGTTGTGACTTATCACGTGCAAAGTACGAGGTCACAACAAGAAGCCAGGTCTCCAAGTGAACACCCTGCGAACAACCCATCCCATTATTATAATTTTCATAACACCAAGGTGTGTCCATCGCAGTCTGTTTAAGTAAGTAAAACCTAGAAGGTCTTAAACACTCAAATCGGACCAATGTAAATAATTTGCCTTGTCAAACAACGATAAGCGCATGTCTTGTATTGTTGCTACCATCGTACGTGTAAGTACAACAAAAGTTGTACCATCACGATACGATACTCTGTGCGTAACCAAAAGGGTTGTACCACAAAGGATCTCTTTTGCGGTAAGCTTAGATGAAATTCACATTCCATCAGCACGCCAGAATTTTTCGTCCCTTAATTGTTGAAGTATAAAATCTTGGCCAGATCTTCAAATATGTTTTTGCCTTTGTGCAAGTCTTTAACGTACGCTAATATGGATTTATTATGCTACGGTATTGTTGTACTAAGTACATCAGTATGTCTCGCCGTCTGTATTGAATAGGTACCTTTATATGAACGTTAACCTTTGTTGCCATCATAGGTGGGAACCTTATAAAATCTGCCGTCATAGATGGGAATCTCAGAATATCTACTAAATGCGATACGGGGAGCCCGTTATAATTACTCTGTGGGTTTTTGTCAGAAATGTCATAAATACCTAGTCTTTTGCACCTCCCTTCAATACTGGGCAACCCAGTTGTAATTCGTTCATTGTTATCCGTGAAGACGTTATAAAACTTACTTGCAAATCTTTTGATTTTGCAATCTTGTACGCTATACGTGAAGACGTTACAATACTCACCATGAATCGTGCGAACGAAATAATATCAAACCTTTATGTGTGAACTACTCAATGTAGTCCACACCCCTTTTTTTGTAATCATTAATATGCCCGTGGACTTCCTGTCACAAGAACCCAGGAACTATCTACTATCTCAAAAGGACTAATCATACGCTTCACTCATGATTATGGGGCATCGTGTCGTGGGAGTTAAGTTGATGGACACAAACACACCTAACTCGTTGTCTGGGAGACGAACAAAGAAAATCCCCAGGTTTGTGAGATTTGAGCAAGGGTCTGTCATTTCTCGCAAACAAGTAGGAGAATAAAACGACCCCTAATCTTCTGCCCAATACACGTAGAGGATTAGACTTTTATGTCAGTGTATTCTTTTGTCCAACACTACCAAATATTATTGTAATGTGCCAGGATGACTGCTGTAGACCTTGTTTCACCTCCACCCAGAGGTCGAATTTCGGAAATAGCCGAGTCCCCAGCAGTTTTCTTCGTTCAAATGTTCCCAATTATCACCCTCCCCCTTCCTCGAAATTATCCGTGAATGGGGATATATGCGTTACGCACTTGGCGTTTCGTTTGTCAAATGGGACAATCTTCATACGCGGATCCTTTCAACTTCCTACTCCTTTCCCACTTTGTTATAACTAATCTTGTACGCAATGTTTTGTTTTTCGAAAGTAGAAAAAATGCTACCGTATAGACGTGAGCATAGGTCATGGAAGACCAACTTCTTTCGAATGGGAATTTTGTTATACGTACAATCCCTCAACCACGTATTCTTGGAAATGTATTTGGTAAAGAAAAAAAACCAAAAGGGGTTACACAGAACCTGTCCTTGAATACGTACCTTTGTAACATGTATTAGGAATTAGCCACATTTAGTTAGCTCTCTCTCCGTCTCTCTCTCTACACGCCAAACAAATCCAACTTTTTCTCAACATGCACACTTGTTTCTCTCCAAACTTTTTTCATCATTGGTCTACTAGGCAGGTAAACTTCAAGAATTTTGTTCTAATAATAATTTTTGCCGGATTTTAAAAAAAAACCAGCAGCTCTGCACCCTATCTACATCTGCGCCTCTTCATGCTGCCCTCGCTACCGTCACGGAGGTCCCTTGCCTTCAATCCCTGCGTACCAAAAGCACCCGACCGCATCTAACATAACCTAGTGTGAGTCGTGCGTGTAGTTGCGAATCGTATCACCACAAAGAACCGACACTCAAAACAAACCCGAGCACGCCAGCTCTAGGTTGGTTCCTGTTCCTGTTGCCCTTGTGCAAATGCTCTGCTGCCATTATGCAGATATTCCTGCTGCATAATACAAATGTTCCTGTTGCCCTTGTGCAAATGCTCTGCTGCCATTATGCAGATATTCCTGCTGCATAATACAAATGTTCCTGTTGCCCTTGTGCAAATGCTCTGCTGCCATTATGCAGATATTCCTGCTGCATAATACAAATGTTCCTGTTGCCCTTGTGCAAATGCTCTGCTGCCATTATGCAAATATTCCTGCTGCATAATACAAATGTTCCTGTTGCCCTTGTGCAAATGCTCTGCTGCCATTATGCAAATATTCCTGCTGCATAATACAAATGTTCCTGTTGCCCTTGTGCAAATGTTCCTGCTGCATAATGCAAATGCCCTACTGCCATTGTGCGGATGCTCCTGTGCCCTTGCGCAAATAACAATACCAACGATTGTTCACAAAACAATCCCACTACATACAAAAAACCAGTGTACCAACCACCAATTGCGATTCCACTCTCCAGTACTTCAATGGTTTCGTACTGGCTCACCCACAGGATCCGGAAGCAGTTACCCTTTCGACCTCCGTGACAGGTAGAACTCTCCACACCACCTAGAAGCCTCATCATGTGTTCTCTTCCTCGTATTTTCTTAAAGGCCCTAGTGTCCCTTGAGTGTAATCTCAAATGGGCCAGGTTACTGTGACAAAGTAACCTTGTAACTTCAGTGAAACGTTCAACCACCCCAGACATCCTACGCAAACCACGTTCGCAAACATTAGCTCACAGACCAATGATACAATTTTAGAGTTTTTTTTTCTATCACTGCATAACCCTTGTACCTTTCTTCAACAGATCCTTGTTCTTTGCAACTGTATTTATGTATGCCACTGCCTTTATATACATTTATTGACAATTCCTTGTTACACCATGTATCATCTCTTTTGTGTTCTGTTCATAACTATTCTCCAGCTAGGAATCTCTCTCTCTCTCTCTCTCCTCGTTTCTCTTAAATGTTTTGGCACAAGTGCTGAAAAGGTAAGAGGATTTATTAGTCCTACAGCTCCATTACCACGTCGCTTTTATTGCGGCGAGGGGGGAAGTGTTACGTTACAAAATAGACCGCCAATATAGATGCGCGCGCACCACCCCTTCCCGCGAGCAACAAACCGGAGCGGCCGCTAGACGCGCCGCTCACCGCAAGCTCCTCAGTCTTCAGCAAGCGAGCTCCGCGGGCCCACGTACCCCGCGAATATGGGCGACACCAGTTCAGTTTCGCCGTGTGCGCTTCCGGTCCCCGATGGACGGTGCGTAGTCTGAGAGAACAAGTGCGTGAAGCCGCTGTTGGCCCATAAACAAACGTGAGTCAATTACCATGTTATCCTTTGTGTGCAATTAAATGTATTAACCCTAGCCACGCGTGATAGAGAAGAGAGACGGACATTCAAACTAACTTTCAGCTAGGATCGTTCCTTATGTATTATTGTGTCTCCTAGAATTGAATAAACTGTTTATGTGATAACCTACCGTGTTTTGCTTGACGAGGGAGGCCCTGGGACAATGGAGAAACGTGAAGTTCCGAACCACAAGCACTAGCCTTGAGGTTACGAGGAATCCTGCTTGTACCGAATCTTGAGCTAGTTATTATTTGGGGCAGATACAGCAGCTAATTGTATTAAATATGTGGGAGCTTTCTCCAACCCTGCCGTTAGCATCAGCACGCACGCTGGACGCCAACAAACTTTTGAGGAGCAAATAATAACGTCTGTTACACTTGACTGTTGTTGTTGTTGAATCAAATCACACCAAAGGTAACATGACAATGTCACAAATTTGAAGAATTAACCGAAATCATTATTTTAAAACATACAAAACAGAGTATCAAAACTTAAAAAAAATGAAACGAAAATATAAGTACATACAAAGTTAAATTTATTTATTGTTAATTGATTTTCGATTTTGTAACAGATTCTTTGAGTCTATATTAAAGGAGAAATCCTAATTTAATAGATTCAACGGAGGTGTAATAATTATCTTATTATAGTTATCTATTAATAAAAGCAGATACACGCTTGGGTGTCAGACGCACCAATAGGATTATTTATTAAGTTCACGAGACGTTGATAAATTTTCAATGCATAATATTTAAATAAGATTTATACGGCAGATGTTATTCTGACGATATTATTTTTTGTTCTCTCCTTTGTCTGACTACAATGTACTATTTGTGTGGAAAGGCGTGTGCCGCTGGTAATTTATAGTTCTAAAATGAAGAAAATGTATTATCGAATATAACAGAGTAATAACGGAGCCTTCCGTCAAAAGAGATGCTTCAAGTCAAATAATGTTGTTTATATCCTGTTTACATTCAATTTCAAAAGATTATTATCGGAAAAATTAACATTTTCAATTTATTCTTTGAAAGTCGAACCAAAAAGTTAGGCGTCGAAGCTGATATTATATCGTAAAAAGGTGTGCTGGAATTGAAAATAAAAAGGTTTTTGAAGCTCGATTTCATTGAAACAATACCAAATATGCTATTTATTTTTTTATTAACAACAGAATCTTTGATATTTAGATTATTATAAAAACAATCTCCGATTAAGAATGCGAAAACTTTTCGCACTATTTGAGAGATTAATGAAATAATAAATAATTAATTAAAAAATGGTGCTTATAAAGCATAATTTTTTATAATAATAGCACAGAGTGCTTCCTAGGAATATCATTTTTTCATGAATAATTAATTTTTATGTACATTTATTATTGAAACCAAAATGATCATCACTAATATGAAAAAAAAGTCACGAGAAAAAGACATTTATTCGTCGAAGACAATATTGGCGACACTCAAATGAAAATTTAAACGGAAAAATTAGAGAAAGAAATGGTCGCATCTAGGTAATTATACCCAGGATTTGAGCCTTACCGGGACTCTGCTGTGACCACGAGCTAATTCAACTCAACGCCCTTCGGTCATATTTAACTGCATCATACTTCGAGTAAGATCTACCAATATTATCTTCATGCAGAAAACTCATTAAATTATTCCGAAAATAAAAATAAATTCCCGCGACCGTCTTTTATAGCCACTGAGCTATTTTGACATCATTCAGACCGGCTGTTTGTTGACAAACTGATTAATTGAAAAAAAAATACAATAAAATGAAGAAACATTAAAAATAACCAAAATAACTGGGATTTTTTCAGCTATTTTCAAATTAGAAAAGAATCCGCTCTCACAGAGTAAAAATTTTAGATTAGTAAATGTAGGTTATTTTAATGACAGCAGAGATATCCAACCACGTAAAATGTCATGCAAAGGTCTCACTAATAAGGTACCCAGTTTGTCACATCCGAAAATACGTCTATAACGTTAATAAGGTGATTGTAGTACTCGTAAGTAAGTTATCCCGACACATACTTTCGTATTACGAAATGTCAAACTACCGTCAAAACCTTAAAATCTTATGTAATTGCAGACTAGAATTCATAAAAAATTACAATATTCATTACGTTCCATCTTTATTAGAGATTTAGATATTTAAAATGCTCCTATACACGAAAGTAACGAATGAACTTAATGGAAAATTAAAAATTATTCATTATCTGCTCATTTTTAGATGGCGGTAGTTTAATTATCTTAGGAAAAAAAATTTGCACGCCATTCTGTAAAATATAAAAATGGATTGTTAATTTGAATATGAATAAAAAGTATAGTTCATATAAAAACCAATTTCATACAATTTTGAATCGGTGTTTCAATCTAATATTCATTTCTTGGAAGAATTGAGTTTTTATACGGACAAAACTATTTATTTATGATCATATTGTGTATTTACGGGCGCAAATAAACAATTGATCTTAATATTTTACAGCATAACCTCACAAAGGGTTTTTCCTTAAATATTTAAATTACCGCGATCTACGAACGAAAAGTTTGTTAATTTTTTTAAGTTTACAGGAATACCCTGTATTGAATACCCTGGAATCTGAATGACTACTACCTATTGCTGACCTAGATGAAGACATTCATGACTGAGCAAAAACGGGCAATCTGTTGGGAAATCAGTTTTTGCGGACTGAGAAGGTCTTGACTCTTCCAATTTTACGTGTCTTTTTCACTCAGGAAGAATGAACACCTTCTGGACTCAGATTCGCTCCCTCCTTCCCGTACAAAGACCCTCTTCACAGCAATCCCAAATATGCCTCCGTCTTCTTGACTAAGACTTCAAGACTTGTAGGTCCTACGTATCGGATCGTATGTATGAGCACAACCGCCGACCGAATTATTACTAAAGCACATAAGGAAAGGATGATAATAAGGATTTCGGTCAACCATTTGAGCTCATAAAGCTCATAAAATTGGTTGATGGAACATTAGCATAAAAGTAACAACTAGGTTACCTCCATATCCGTCAGACTCCTGTATATAAGAAGTAGGGCCGCCCCAAAAGCCACGCAGGTCACAAGGTTCCGGGAATCACTGACGGTGGTCACCAGGGGCACGGAGCCCATCTGCCAGTCGTGGGACAGCGTCACCGGGCACAGCATCAGCCACCAGTTGAAGGCGGCCAGGTAACAGAAGGTCATCAATCTGTAACAAAAGAAGATGATGAGTACTATGATCGCATTTACAAAAAGCCATTTTCCAGAGCAATTTAAAATCTCCTTTATAAAACCTACTCATAAATCTGATGAAATGCTTAAATTATAAAGTTAATCACCAATGCCGCTTTTTTCAAACTGACGAAAAATATCAGAATAATGCATCAAAAATGGAGTCACGTAACACTCATTCTATCACAAAACCAATCTGGTTATTATTAAGACATAAGTACTGAAGATGCAATATACGAATTGACCAAAAATATATACATCTACCGATAAAAATAAGAAATGTCTAGCTGAGACTTAGGTTTAAGAAAAGTTTTCGACACCATAAATCATAATTTACTCATTAAAAAATAACTCAACCAAGTTTCAAAAAAGACACCCTAAAGATGGAACACAAAAAATGGGAATGATTATAATTCAGAATCACATAAACAAAATGGAGTTCAGCAAGGAACAGTACTAAGCCCGATTTTATTTTTAATATATATTTACGCCTTGACGGCTTTTACATGTAACGTTGGTAAGTTGTACAGGAGCAACATAACATTTATATAGTACAAAAAATAAAAGGTACACAACTTTACATATTAAAGTAGTTACAGAGCAGCGTTTAGTGAATTTGTTACGTTAAAAATTTGACATTTTAGGATTGTTGCATAATATCTGCGTACATCTATGTTTTTTAAAGGAAGCGATGTTTTTATAAAAAAATATATCAACAGAGCAAGTTTCATTCCCCACACGATGTAATCTTAGTTTCACAAAAAAAATTATATTTATTTATTTACGCCTTGATGGCTTTAACATGTAACATTGGTAAGTTATACAGGAGCAACATAACAAGTATATAGTATAAAAAATAAATAAATATAAGGTACAAAATGATTATAAATGATTTACGTAATTTTGTGATCCTTGGAAAAGTTGTGTCTTACGCCGACGACACGGCAATAATTGTAAACGGAAATTATAGGATCGAAACATTTTCTAAGGCAACAGAATGTATTGCACTTGTTTCCACACGGCTACAATGTTTTAAACTCGTTTTAAATTACAGCAAAACTTTTTATAAAAAAAACATTAAAAATAATCCTCATGATAACCTTAAAATTTGAATCCATGAAACAAGTTGCAATTAAGAAACATATTCACTGTCCAATGAACTCGCTAAAGTTGAAAATATTAAATATTTAGGTGTATTTATTGACATAAATCTAAATTGGAAATCGCAAATTAATAATACCATATCAAGATATCTTATATACTCCTACATATTTTAGAAACTTAAGGAAGTACTCAATATTAACCGTTTAAAAATGATCTATTTTCCCTGGGTGTCTAGCACAGTGAAATCGATAACTTTTCAATACCGGATTTTATACCGGTTTACCGAGCAAAACTAGCAGTCCACAATGGAGTCCTGGTACCTACCCTGATGTATGGCAGTGAGGCATGGAACTGGCAGAGGAAGGATGAAAGTAAACTGAATGCTGTTGAAATGAGATCCCTGAGGCGTATGTGTGGTAAAACCATGTATGATCGTGTGAGAAATGTGGTGATCCGCAAAGAATGTCAGGCTGATGTAAGCATAATGAGTAAGATTAAGAAAGGGACCCTCAGATGGTTTGGGCATGTAGAGCGAATGAACGAAGAAAGTAGTGTAAGAAGAATATATGACGCAAATGTGAATGGCAGAAGAAGTCGGGAACGCCCGAGGAAGACATGGCACGATCAAGTGAATCAGATACTTGAGTCGGGCCATGTCAAAAGCCAGAATAATAAAAGAGTATGTATGAGACGATGTATGAATGTGAGTGAAGCAAAGAGTGTGTGCCAGGACCGAGTTGTTTGGCGGTCCGTCCTCTCTGCCTACCCCTGCGGGGAAACGGCGTGATGGTTAGTTAGTTAGTTAGTTAGTTACCGAGCATGGCCGCACTGCTGATGTCCAGATGGATATTGAGAGGGAATAAAAAAAGGTTAAAATTTAGACGGCAAGCTTTGTTGCTGTTAGTTTAAATCTGCTTATTTTAAATATTTTCTCTCTTTTAAAAATGCTTTGAAATGTTTTAAAAATGATTACATTGAATTGAATTGAATTAGATTGTGAAACCTAAGTTAGCCTTGTGATTATCAATGATTCCGGCACGCGGGGACTTTAAAAATAAATCCAATATTTTTTTGAAATACATCTCGACAATTTTGGTCAACGGTGTTTGTGAATTGACCAAAATTTTGCCAAAAATGGTACAGTGATTAAAAATATTTAAATATCAAGTAAGAATAAGATGAAAGATGATTGGAGTTAAATTGAAAATAAAAATTAATCAATCAGAAACGAATTGCTTGCCATCAATTAGAATGGGATTTGTTAGAATTGCAATGCAATAAATTAATCATACTTGCACACTAGAGTCAAAGCTATGTTTAAAGCCTAGATTACAAATTTGATCAATCTCCGAGAAATGTGCCGTTGAAGGAGATTACACTAATTTTGTTCGATCATTAATTTATAGAGTGAACCTAAGTCGGTCATACCTATGTGGTATTTTTTTAACGAAATGATGTGTAGGACCCATCACTCGGTTTATGGAATATATTATTTTTACTGTATAAGTTACTCAACATGTGGGACGAAGATAATCTGGAGGGGGGGGACATCACACTCCTCGTAGGGATGCTGGAGACGTTCAAGGGCGTCTTAAAGGGCGGCGAAGGAAATTAAAAAAATAATTTGAAACAAATTTATTGTTTTTTTTCTACTTTCTACTTTTCTACTACTGCCAAAAGACACCTACACTATTTAAAAAGTTTTATTTTTTTTCACTGTAATCATAATCAGCTTTTGTAATACTGTGGATGTTTCAATTTTCTTTATTTTCAAATAATCTGGACCAAACGCACACCTTAAACTGGTCGATTTGATGACCTTCAGCCTTCACAGTATTATTTTTATGTAATGTTTAAAAAAAACTTTGAAAGGGGAGCGATTTTCCGAGTAAGTTTGGGAAACTCTCCTTTGCACTACAAAATGTGTAGCATATGTCTTTTAGAATAATGCTAATTGTACCGTTACATTTAGCATATTGTGCGATGTTCGTTATCGATCTATCAATGAGCGAAAAAAATCGGATCTGTTAAATGAAGCGCCCTTTCTACGGTTGATTTGAATATAGACGGCCTGTATTTCTGAAATGGAATCACGATACGAAATTTCCATGAAAAATTATTCCGATCTCCTGAAATTCAATTATATTCAAATTCAATTGCACGCTTAACACAATCGATATGGAAATTTATAGCTAATTTTATAATTTCCAAACCAGGTGAAATGAAGTAAGATTATTCAATGAATTATCAAAAATGTTATCTCAGCATCTCTATAGAATTTACGATCCAAGATAAAATTGTGAATTGAATATAAATAGGAAACCAATTATTTTTACTTTTCAGTGAGGTTAGTGAAATAAGTTGTAAGGAAAATTGAAATTAGGAAAACGCTCAACAATAAAGAGGTGGGGGAGAGGAAGGAGGAGACGAACAGGGGTTGATTGTAACTGGATATCAAAATCTGCTTAAAAACATATCTTAAATCATTTGAAGCAGACATTAAATTTAGAATCAGAGATAAAAAAGAATTTTAACTTATTTATTCACCAACACTTTCCCTGGTTTCGAACCCAAATACTCGTGATCGTGACCCAAAATTAAGGCTCTTAACTCCTCTGTCACGGATCTCTTTAAGGAATCCAACAATATTATTATTTAAAACACTAATTTCGATTGCGCATCTGAAAAAAAATCTTAATTGCCATTTTCAAAATTGGTACTGTTTATCCGTGATAAAATTATAATATACATACATATTGGGGATATAATTTCTAAGTTTATTACATAGATGTTATTAAAAACACAGTGAAAAATGTGTACTACGTTATTAAAAAGTTAGGCTTTCAATAATAGGATTTTTTTTTGTTTTAAATAATTGACACACATTATTTATCATAAACAACTCAGCATGGACACGTTTTGATGCGAATATAAACTATTAATAAAAAAAAAACTTAGATTTAAATGAAACATTCAAAAAAGGCTATTGTTTTGTGTGGGAGTGCGTGGTCTTAAGTCAAAACATCATCATTGCAAAAACATCAAATAAAACAATATCGTTGCTTCAGAGATTTTTCTCAGAATATTAGCCATACAATTTCAAATAGCCTTTAAATAGAAAAATAATGCATCACCGTTTTTTTTGATTTGGCGAAGCAATTTTTTTAATTCTTATACAATATGAAGGAGAACACAGGGTTTATCGAAACCGCCGCACAGTTAGTAGTTTTGAGTATCTAGTGTAACTTTATTATTTGAGTTTGTTTTTGGGACAATAAAAATTATCATTTTATGAAAAAATTATAAAAAATATATATTGCGCGGTTCAAGCTGGAAGAGTCGTCTTTAATACTTACAGCAATCTATTTATATTATACATATTTAAATTTAGGTTCCGTTTGTTTGCGTTCAATAAGTAATCTATAGATTAACTCAAAATTGCATTTTAGCAGAACATTGCATTTTAGTAGAAGAGTGTTTCTATATATAATGTTAAGCTCTGGCGTTATGAAATTTGCATATATCGATCTGTATATCAAAAATCGCCTTTGTGCTGAAAAAATTAAAAGTTGTTAAAGTAAACCATGAATACATCACAAAACTAAAATTAATTTGACACATTAATATCCATTAAACAAAGAAATCGTAAAATTTTACCGGATACATTCAGATACACTTTTAAAAGTCTCGATGAATTGTAAACTAAAAGAAAAAATACGTGTTGAAAAATCGTTACTTCAAAATTTTTTATCACACTAAAACACAAGTTAAATAATTATGATAATCACCTGATTTTCTAGATATCACAAAGATTTAAAAAAAACACAGTAGCTATTGTTGAATTATCACGATGACGTGCGTACGTCGACCCGCGGAGAGATCCAAACTCGAACGACAAAATTACTCGTTCGCGTTTCAAGATACTGAGTATTTGCGATGGTGCCATACGTAGCTAAAATGTTTTTTGTTTGTTTTGAAATTCTAAAAGACATTTGGGTACCCAATTAAAATAAAATAAAATCCTGAAAAAAACCTTGGGTTATATAATAAAGTTACGCTAGATACTTCAAATTATTAACTGTTCGCCGGGATCCTTCATTTTGGGAAGACGAGAATGAACGCTTTTATTATTACTGTGACGATTCACGGTTAGGGTACCGTGACGGCAAAAAGGCAATAAACATACTTACCTTATCGCTATAATGCTGCAGCTCTTTTAGACGATGAGATACACGATGTAGGTCTGTTTCCTCCAAAGGAAAAATGTGACCATTTTCTTGCATTTTTCTCTGCCGTGACGATAATTTTGAAAGTATGGAATATGTTTACAAGGATAATATTGAAGTGTGAGTGAATACCAAAAATTCAAAAACGTCAAATATCAATATCAATTATGTTTTTGCTTTTGTTTATAAACATATACTATTGCACCTCTTTCTTACACACTAAATGTAATGAATGTGGATCGAAGTTTAAATAGGAACAAAAGAATAATGTTTGGGTTTCTTTGTTTGGACACGAATCAAAGCTATAAAAGAAAAAGGTCTTGTATGAAAGGCCTCTTCACCCGTTGACCATCACGCGATAACGTTACTTAAAATATAGTCTAATATTATACAAGTTATATCTTTTATTTAACGTCCCGAATATAGTAAAGGCACGACATCTTACTAAATAACGACAGTCGAAAATGAGACAAACAGTGAACGTATGTCCGCACTCCCCAAAGGAAAATACAATCATTATCATACATCAACCTCACACGTATAAAGAAAATGAAACGCAAGGAAAAATTAGTTCTTTGGAAGAAACAGTCACACGTATTTTGCGTGTCTCACCATTATTTAATGTGCAAGAAGAGCTGCAGCATTATTGCGTATAAGGATCGTATGTTTAATGCCTTTTTGCCGTCACGGTACCGTAACCGTGAATCGTTGGTAATTATAAAAGCGCTCAATAGAATCTGTGTTTCGTGATTATAATATAAAAAAAAAAAAATAAAAAAATGATCGCCATCCATTTTCCTTATGCTGAAGTTTTCAGTCCGAGTCTGCGTCCAGGAATGAGATAAGTTTCGCAAATCGGGCCCGCGGTATGCTTAATGGCGCTCAAGTTCAATAAATGTACGTAATGTAACGTATGTTCTGTACGAGAGAAATGTCAGTTTGTGATTCGAATAAACGTGAAAAATTTAACGCGAATGGTCAATCTCAAGTATCCCGACGGATTTTCTACGTTCCACAGAACATCTGACGTTTCTCCGGCTGTGTTTCTGGAAACTGGGTTATTTGGAAAATGCAAATTACTGTAGAGTCATGTCGTAGTCCGCCGTTAGTCGCACTCTTGAGAAAGCTTGCATCTGCATTAACCCGCGCCAATTCTAGGACTTTCCGTGTTTCACAATCACTAACTGAGCGGTGGCAAAAGCTGGGAACAGTTTAGTGCTAATATTATGAGAAATGCAGATAGTTCCAACATGCACAGGGATGAGAACTATGTTTAGAACAAAGCTAATCATTATTTGGTACGATTACAGCAAAACAGCTTTTTCAAATCATCCTGAAGATTTCCAAATCAACTTGTAGATTTATTGCTTATCTTTTCTGGTACTTATTTATTATATGTCATGTTCAGTACACAACTAAGTACGTATTACTTGAATTAATGATAGTAAATAAAAAAAAGTAAAGGCTATCTATTAGAACTCAGCCCAAAAGTGATACTAACTGCTATTACGTTTGTCAACGTTGATGCTTACCTGATAAGAGAAATCTACATAAGTTTACAAAAAACGTATTTGGAGTAACATAAAATTAAAAAAGCGTTTTTTGAAGCTTGTCTGACAGAGATTTTTGCAGATCTACTTCGCTTGGTTCCACTGACCATGATCAAACGTCACGTACAGAACAAAAATAAGCATTAATTGAATTGTCAACAGTGAATAGGAATGAGATCTTTTCCAAGTCGGCGTGACATACGAGTAGATATATTCAGGTGTACTAAGTTTATCATCTCCGAAGCTTACCTGACGTATATACTGTGATGGAAGGCAGCTGGGTTGTCCTGCTGGGAAAACTTGGGCAGGGATCCTTGCAGAAGGGCCAGCCTGACGGCTAGGAGTAGGGCCAGAGATAGGATTACTTTAGCCGCCCTCCTGGAAAACTGGGCGGCCCCGTCATTCCACCGAACTTCTACCACGGTTCTGAAATTTGAAAACACGTTAGCATTAAGAAAATAAAATAAATTCACAGCATCAGGGTTAGGTTAGGCTGGTCCTGCCCAGGAAAGTCTTCTTCTCGTATCGTGGAAAAGTTGGGTTATTATTGATCTACTAAATATTTCAGAGCACATCCCAAAATTAACGCCTTGAAAATTGACATCGTAGATAAATACACCCTTGTCAATATAAGTCATTGAAAATTGATTCATTCTTAGAAGCGAGTTGTCTGAACGTAAATATTTCCGTAAATAAAATGTAACGATTTTACTACGGAAGAATTTCTAATTTTTGTGAGTGAAATAAAATGAAATATCACGGATTTAAAAATCGTCCAAAATGAAGACGAACAAATCAAATTATTGAGTTGCGCAAAAAAGTTCTAATGGAAATCAAATGATCAAGTTATATCTTATCAGATTTGTCAGCGGTTGGTTTAAATCTTTATTCTGAAAGTCTCAGTTTAAATTACGACGAATAATTCTAATGTTAAAATTTAGGTATAAAGATACCAACTTAAGGGCGTATATTTATATCGTACTTAAGCTGGTATATAGTGTCTTCTATTGGAGGTTGAATGAGATTGCGGTTCTTTTACTGAGTTAGTCGCTAAATGTGTCGTTTTACAACTTCGTTATTCTCGTAGGTTCCTTAAGGAAAGGTCATCAAGTACGATGCGAAGGTTCAAAGCGTTCAGCGCATTTTAATAAAATGTAGGTAGGTACACCATAATAATAAAATCCGTTCGCTTTGTGTAACTTGAAGCCAATACACGTAGTCACGTAGAAGAAGAATGACTTTACAATATCTGGTGGCACCGTATATTCCTCGGCTGCTTTGTTGAACATCCCTTGCAGTTTGTTCAAATGGCCATTAGGCAGACTAGCACATAAACTATTGCAGTAGTTCAGTCTGCAGACTACATAAGTATTTACCAGAAACTTGGTGAACTCTGGGAGGCACCTCTTGGTTATTTTAAATTGTTTCAGATAAAAAAACTAAATTTCACGAAGATGAAAACTCAATAATGTTTGAAAACTCAAAAGTCGAAACGATGTTTTTGCGAATATATCAGAGAAACATTCTTTCAAATTATTGAAAAATTTTGAACACTTGAAACGGCAGAGCCACTATATCATCAAGTAAATATTGGACAAACAATGTTATTTTGAATCGTTCTTTCCATCTACGAAACAAACTAATTGGAAAATTGTTAAAAATATTTATTTTCTACGAACAATTAAAACTGTTCGCTTCCATTGTGATTATATACATAAGCTGATTTGGTGAAGTCCATGAAATGAACCAAGTTTTGGGTAGGTACTTAACATTGAATAATCAATATTGTGAGATTTGGCTAGGAAACTTCCCACAACAAAGATAATTCATCATCTCGACTTGATATTTAAGATTGAATCCTTTAATTTACAAAAGGATTTATTCAGCTGAAATGGACGCAAGTTAAATGAACAGCTGCTAAGTTAAATTGATAAACGCCAATTCCACGTTCAGTCCAATAAGTTTAATTAGCGTAAAAATACTCAAAGGCAACTGAAACATCTTCGGCATAATAATATTATGTTCAGACGGAGTATAAACTTCTTACCAAAATAACCCAATTAAAATAAGAAAAATACTCAAAAAACAAAGTTTGGAAGTTGGAGAATTTAGTTCAAAGCTTTGGGTCCCAAATTTTACGAATATATGTGTAAATGTTTCAAGTGCTATCATTGGCTCTCACCAACAAAATTGTGATAAAAATAGCCAGTAGTCAAATAACTATGAACAAAGTAGAGTATCTAATTGCGAATAAGTGGATTAAAACATCTTCGCACTAAAGTGGTACAATACTTGGCACGTATCATTGGATGGCGTCCTTACCGGAAACGGACCGACGCGTCGCGACGACCTAAGAACTGACAGCTTCAGACGAGTAGAAGTCACCAAGGATCGGCAAAACCGGAGGTACTTGAAGAAGGATAGGATATAATGTCAGACGTGGGAAGACTTGTGAATCTGATGACCTGTTATTTAAAAGAATAGAATAAAAATAGGTTTACGTTACCTTTTGACGCATGGCCAACATCTGTAGAAGTCAAAGGCTAGGTTGAGGACGAACACCGTGATCCCAGTCTCCTTCGCTAACATGCTCAGTCCACCGAGCAGGACGCTGAGTCCCACATAGTGAGTACCACCCTCTGGCCTGTAACAAAGGAAGTAACAATTGATATAATGATATGCTTGATCGATGGAAGTAAGGGAAGTTATCTAAACAAACTCTGTACTAACCAATGCGGCCACATAACTTTTTGATGTCAACATATTTGATACGAAATGCCTTTTCTGATCCTTTATCAGAATATCTTCCTAAAATTGGAAAATTATAGGTTTTTATAGGTAAAAGATGTCTTAAAATTAAGGCCGCACTCTTGAAACGCACGGCGCTGAAAAAGAAGAAGATGGAGAGATATGTAATTACGAGTGTTGGACAGAGCGCGCTAATCTTGAGTCGTAGAATAGCAGCGAAAATTGCGAAAAAGCTTAATAAAACACGACTCGTTTAAAATAGAGCAAAAAAAAACTTCAAATGTTTAAGGGAGATATGTAAGAAATCGGTCGAAATACGAATAGCAGACCCTAAGGCGGCTTCACCAGCGGCCGAGAATTCAAATTTCATCGTTTTTAGAACCAGATTTCGTTCCACTGCAAGCCGCATATCCCGCGCAACTGACGATGTCTACAGTATGGTTTAGACGAAACTGATATTGAATTCTCGATTCCAGTTTTTTCCGAAGTGCATAAACTTAAAGAGATTCAAGTGAAATGCTTAAATATAGTAGGTACAAAATAGGTAAAAAAAACAATTTTTTTATTTTTTTTAAATATTTTTTTTGTTAATCTTTTTAATTAAAATTTAACGGTGTAATGTTCTGTTTGATTGCAAGAAATATCTCATTTCGACATTTTTATTTGTTTGCATAAAAGGCAAAATCAGTAATTTGGGAGGCGGGTATGGGTACCGCCGCCCCGGGAAACGTTTATTGGATTATCAACACTTCTGCCATAAATACCCCAAGCGGTTCGCAATTTTTGGTGACCTAGCAGGGGAGCCCGGGCTCATGGAGTGAGGATTGTCAGGATATCTACCACCAACTTCGTGGCAGGCCGGATAGGAATTAACTGTTATTTTTACAATCGCTTTACATAGGAGGCCACAAAAAAATCCCTCAGTCGTTTAAGAAAAGGAAGGAGAGGAAGTGCTGGGAAGGAAAGGGTGGGTAGGAATCTGAGGATAATGTGTCCAGGAGTGACTGACGTATGAATTTATTTATTTGACGCCATACAGAGGCTTTTACGATACATAAGATTATAAGTAACAGTGGCATAAAGGAGGGTATCAGTAGTATTACAGTAGTAGACAAAATAAGAATGAATGAGACAAAAATTATGTGTAAGAGATATTGATATTTTTTTTTAAACACTAACACTTGGTTTTTTACAAAAATATAATTGAGAAGAAACATAAAAATAAATGTGTATTCGTGTAATAGTTATAAAAACAGAAAATAATCTATAGTAACATAATGAAAATATGTAAAGAAAGGTAACGCGATAGCAAGTATTATCGTTCGAATAATAGCATTGTTTTTTGCAAATCTTTTGAGTTCTAGGTATTGGCTTGTAAATAAAGTAATTTAGAATTGAAATTATTGCTACATTCAAAATTATATTTGTTTGAATGGTTCTGAAAGCTAGCTCTCTCAATTCAGGGCTGTCAGATAATAATTTTGGAATAAAAATAATAATTTTGAATAAGATAATTCATCCCCCCTACTGCGGTACAAGGCGATGGGTAGAGAGTCCGTCAAAAGTTCAAAAGGACTTCCTCAACCGTCTCCCCCGTGCGCAAAACAAATCACCAAAGTTTCATGGCAATCGGGTAGTTAAGTAGCAAAATCAGTAAATTTCAAGACAATGGTATAGGAAATAATTTCCTAACGGCAGAGCTCACCGTTACATGTAGAAACCTTCGCGGGCGTGCGCACAACAAAAATCACTAAAGATTCATTGCAATAGAACGAATGATATAGGAAAAAAATCATAACGCCAGAGTCACCATTGTACACAGAAACCTAAGCGGGCGTACGCACTACCAATCACTAAAGTTTCATCGCAATCAGATAAATGATAATGGAAATAATTTCATATTGCCAGTGCTAACCATTGTACATAGAAACCTTCGCGGGCGTGCGCACTACAAATCATCAAAGTTTCAATGCAATCGGAAATAATTTCATAACCACATAGCTCATTATATATGTATATAGAAACCTATGCGCCCTAAAAACCATAAAAGTTTCATCATAATCGGATGAATGGTATACGGAAAAAATTATAACGCCAGAGCTCACCAATGTACATAAAAACACTATGCATCATCAAAGTTTTCAAACTGATAATTGAATAATAACATTATTGAATCATATTTAAATTAAATTTAATGACAAAATAATATTTTTCTTTCTTGAAACTTCGCAAATTCACTTTGTGGCGTCATTATTAATTTAATGAAAACAAATAACTTCGTGTACACCACTATTTACATAAACTAACTTATTTTTAACTATTTAAATAGTGGTGTACACAAAGTTATTTGTTTATATTAAAATAATATTTTTCGTTTAAAAATTAACAAATCTGTGCCTCGCCCAACTGGATAACTTTTTACAATGAAAAGTTTAAACTTTTTCAAAATATAAAACATAGTTTTATCAGAAAAAATAACAGTCTATCGAAATCAATTTAGGTTTTTTGTAAAAAAAGTTTCGATACGTCTAGAATTTGATTTAAAAATGACATAATACAAGTTGAGTCTAACCAAGTCCTCTTAAACATAAACTGATTAAATCTTCTTTTTTAAAGGAACCGTAATTATAAGCGTGAAAAAAAATATCTTCTGGTATTAAAACGAAATCATCGACGCTTGTCACTTTCTCGGCTAAATCAACATCATCAATTACCTTTTACTAAAAATCGATCAATTCGGGACATATTTGTTTTTAATTATACGATATTATTGTTTTTTAATTGAGTTATTGGCTGCTAAAAAACAACTTCCAGATACTTTTGTTGTATTTTTAATAAGGCTTGAGGTGTGAGTAGAGGGAGGCGAGGCTAGTCGTTACAAAAATGAAAAATATTTTTTATTGGACTATCCTTTATTCATAGCAAAAAAACGATTTATTATAAATTGTGCAAACTTTTATCAACATAACATTTTTTGAATTAAAAATGTAGGTCACAAAAAATAATAAAATGTTTTTGTGAAAGACTTTAAATTTTTATTTCTTGTTTTATTGAGTTTCTGACCATTTTCAAATGTATCTAGAACTAGAAAAATTAAATATATTAGGTTATGAGGGTTAAAAGTGAATGTGCTCCTCCCTGAGAAACAAAGCATCTATGTAAGGCACATTGTTATATGTAACAACTTGTCCTCTAATCATTGTAACAACTTGCCCCTTTGACGAATTTCACATTAAGTGAATGTGCTCCTCCCTGAGAAACAAAGCATCTATGTAAGGCACATTGTTATATGTAACAACTTGTCCTCTAATCATTGTAACAACTTGCCCCTTTGACGAATTTCACATTAAAAGCGAAACACGAAATTTACAACGGTTAAAATAAATGTTCAAAAACTATGTAGAAGGGTGTAAAATATCAAAAATATAATATAAATTAACTTACCTATTATGGTGGAGTGACAATATGACTTCAATTCTTTCAACGAAAGTTACATTGCACACGCGAAATTCAATTTTATTTATTGGACTTTTTTGGAACATCCGTTTTCGTTGACGTTTTGTGGGACACTATGGTCGGCTAGTTCACGCATATCTAACATAGCATGCACGCAAACATTTGCTCCGGTGTGTGATTTATCGACGATGTAACAACGTGCTCCCGTAACAACGTGCCCCGCCTCCCCCTACATTGTTTAGTATGATGGAAATGATTTACATTTAGTTCCCGAATTTCTTAAATCCACCGATTTTTTGTAACTTTTTTTTCCTTAAATCTCAAAACGTTAAAAAATAGTTAAAAAACCGCTGCAGATAATTAAATTGTTTATGATAATATTCATCGAAGAAATAATGTATGTGTGCACAAGGCACTTGATAAGAAATATGCGACGAAGACTTATTCAAGCGAACAAGGTAATTTTAGCTTAAATATCTATGTATCTCTGGGTTGAAAACTCCGAACGTGAGAGATAATGAAATATTTGCCGTTAGTGTTTCCATTAAAAAGCAACAATCTGAAATACATGACACTCTGTACAAACAAAATCCCACTGCGCATCGGTTTACCGATTTGATAAGGCCCTAATAACTCATCAAAATATTCCAATATTTACCTTGTTACCCTCGAAAAGGTATGATACTCCCAATAGAGTTTAAAAACAGAAGGTAGATTTTTTACTACTCAGGTGTTTCTAAAGCACCAGAAACAATACAATATTTTGCGAATATTTCGACCAACTGCCCATCGTAGATTGTTTTATCTCGTTAAATGAAGGATCGTTTACAATGGCCGATGATAGAGTCGATACCACAGCCCGACGCCCCTACCTCTTAAATCCATCCGCAAATTTACTTCAGCTCATAAGCCCGCGATAATAGCGCTAGTTCTCCCCCTAATATGGTAATTTCCCCGAACAAAATGTAAAAATCCCCATTTGACACCAGCAAAATATATGCAGAAGAAGGACGATGATGAAAAACTGTACACACTACAGCGTGGCCGCAGCCCCCTGATTTATAAGGCCACTTTGAGATGTAAATCTGGCTTCACTCTAGGCAGGGTTATCCAACAAGGCGGATTTTTATACGACTCGCGGTCCGGAAGCGGAAAATTATATGGATGAAGTTTATTCGGTTAACAAAATGTTGACTGTCACCGTGGTACTGATTTTTCCGCTTTTTATTATCTTGTCGCGACGGACTAGTGTAAAGGTTTTATACAAACAGGTGAGTTGTGATCGAACCTAAAGGTCTCGTCAAACAGAACGCGTAATTTACGCGGCGTAAAATACGCCCGGACTGACGCCGCGTACTAACGCCGCGTTGTGTTGTACTGAACTTGTCTGAACCGGTCAAACAGAGCGAGCGCGTACCAGTACGCTACGCTCTAGCGCGGCGTTAGGACGTCGCGTTGTATTTTTTTACAAGTTTTATTTTACGCCGGGCGCTCTGCTGTACGCCGAAGCCGTTCAAACAGAAAGTACGCGGCGTTAAGGCGTAATTTACGCCGCGTAAATTACGCCGTCTGTTTGACGAGGCCTTAACAAAATACAACGAACTTCCTTGCCCATCATTTATCTTAAGCCTTTTCTCGAATATAATAACATGCTACATAATAACTGAACACTTGAAGGCGAAGATCAGATTTAAAAAAAAATATCGTAAACATCGCGTGTTCGAATTATACATAGCACGGAACTGTAGAAATTGAACCCAAGTATTTTTTAGACATTTTTATATTTTGTTTGTCAAAGATGCAGTTACCTAGTTTTGATCTTACCAATATTTATATGTATACCACGTAGGATTGTTTTTGGTCTATAGTGCTTTTGTCTATACTGGTCTATTTCAAAGATTTGATTTTACGAACCGTGTGGGGTTTATTCCCCAATATTTCTCCCCAGAATTTATTTAAACTTGTGAGTGATGTGTCTTTTCAAACAGGTGAATTTTCGACAAGTGTTGTCCCCATACCGATGATTGTTGGTAAACTTCCACCTGTCTTATTGATTGAGTTGCTCCTGAATGTAGAATTTAATTTTGCGGAAGAAGTAAAGGCAAGAATATTTCACACTCTTTATTTATTTATTTATTTATGTCTATTCTTGAATACACAATTTTACAATAGATTACAGAGGTTTACATAAGAGTACAAAAAAAACGTTTAATTTCAGTAGCAGTAAGCAAAAAGATTTTTTTTTTTTTTTTAAGTATTATGTTGTGTGTAAGGTAGGTTTGAGAAGGTAAAACTGTGTGTGGGTAATATTGTGTTTCGTGAACACCTCACTAGGAGAACCTGTGCTGAGGTGTTGACGTGCTTATGATTAAGTGTGACAAGTATTAATGTGTGTTGTAGAAAATTAGTTATTTAATTATTATAATTTATTTTTTTATACATTTTATAATCGCATACACTGATTATTTAGAATGAAAAAATATGTATAAAATACAAATCCATATATACAAATTTATGCACATGTTTATATTTGTAGACATACATACGTATAAAGTTGCACACACCTACACATATTTATTAATGCAAGTGTGTGTGTAGTAGGAAAATTCATGAAAGACGTGTTTAATTGTTTTCTTTTACTGTTTGTAGTTTGGTTATGTTTGGTTGGGATTTATGATTTTTTGAATAAGGTGAATATCTTGATTTTTTATCCAGGTAGTAATATTTTTTTTGTGAATGTTTTTAGATGCATTTGAAGTTAGTAATTGTTTCAGAGTAATGGACATACAATTAAAAAGTTTGGTTGCGTAATATAGAAAGTGTTTTTGTCCGTGTGTGGTGTATGTTTTCGGAATGTTCAGTGTTTTATTTGTTGAGGACCTGGTTTTTATTATGGTTTTTGTTTGAATTGGAATATGAAGTTTGTTATGGAGGAGGTGTAGGAGAGCAGATTTGGCGTAGAGTTGTCTTATTGACATGACGTCTAATGTTTTGTAGATTTTGCTAGAATCTGTGTAGAAGGGTACTTGCAGGATGAGTTTTATTATTGCCTTTTGAATTTTTTGAATTGGGTCAATTGTTATGTTTGTTGCACTTCCCCAGGCTAGTATTCCATATGTGGCAATGGATTGACAGAGTGCAAAATATATGGATCTGAGTATTGTTAGTGGGAAAATGTTTTTAATTGTCTTAATTAGGTGCAAGACTCGTTTGAGTTTATTAGTGATAAAAGTAATGTGGTCAGTCCAGCGTAAGTGTGAATCAATAATAACTCCTAGGTATTTTGTTTGTTTTACCCTTTCTATGTGTTCGCATTGGCAATTGGGTGAAGTTTGTTTACAGTCATGCAAAAACAAATCTAAGTTTGAGGGAGGTTGACCTCTTTGTGTAATACTATGTGTGATGTATTTTGTTTTGATTGTGTTAACGATAAGAGTATTACTGTTTAGCCATTTTTTGACAATTGATAAACTTTTTTCAGCTGCTAAAAATACATCTTTCCATGTGTCTGCTTGACATAGAAGGACTGTATCGTCAGCAAAGGTCACTATTTTACCTTCAATTTCAATGTCACACAATTCGTTTATGTATATGAGGAATAATAATGGGCCAAGTACACTCCCCTGTGGGACTCCGTACGTAATTAAAAGTGGTTCACTTGTCTTGTTTTCAATTTTAACTTGTTGTGTTCTGTCAGACATGAAGCTTTTAATTAATTCCAATTCTACTCCATTTATGCCTATGTTTTTTAGCTTCTTGAAAAGTTTTTCGTGCGAAATTGTGTCGAAGGCTTTACACAAGTCTAAGTAAATTGATAGAACTTTTTTTTGTTATCTAGATTATGTGTAATAAACTCGGTTACAGTGGCAATTGCGTTTTCTGTGTTCCTATTTTTTCTAAAGCCATGTTGGTTTGTTGAGAGTATTTGCATGTTTTCCAAATAATGTTGCAGCTGTTCTTTTAATGCTTTTTCAAGAATTTTTGACAAAGTGTTTAATAATGTAATGGGTCTAAAGTTATTTACATTATTTTTAGGCCCTGTTTTATAGATTGGAATAACCAGTCCTTTTTTTAGGATGCTCGGAAAAATTCCTTCTTTCAGACTAAGATTTAATACATATGTTAGTGGAATAAGTAGTTGTTGGCTTAGTGCTAATATTGTTTTTGAGTTTATTCCATCAGGTCCCGAAGTTGTGTTATTCTTTAGGGAATGAATAATTTTTTTGGTGTCTTCCAGAGTTACTTTACGAAATTTGAAATTACTGTCATTATTTTTATTAATGCACTGAGACTGAATGTTTTGAGGTTCTTGATTATCGTTTCTAGTCGAATTTTTTTCAATTTTTTCCGCTAGGTTAGCTCCGATGTTTGTGTAATGTCTATTTATGTAATTAAGAATAAGTGTAGGATTATTGTGGAAGTCGACTTCTTCGTCGTTGATAAGTAACTTTTTGATTTCACTATCTTTGTTTTTTTGTGTATTTGTGCTTTCTCTCAGAATTGACCAAACGCTTTTCGGGTCAAAGTTTGCAGATATCAGTTTATTTTTGTAATATAATTCTTTGGCTTTACGTATAATTAGGGAACAAGTGTTTCTGTACCTTTTATAGAAAGAGTTCAAAAAAATATCATTTGGGTTGCGTTTTACTTGTTTGTGCAGTTTGTCCCGTTTTTTTATGCAATTTAGTATGCTTTGGCCAGGCCTTTTTATTCCAGGCTTCTTCTGTCGTGTTAATTTTTTTTAGGAGTTCCCACGATTGTGTTTCTAGGCAATGTTTTAGGTTATCGTAGTCAATTTCCAATTTAGTAAAATTATTTTGAATTGTTGGGTTCAAAACCTGTGAAGACAGTCCTATCATTGTTGTGTAGTGATCTGTGATTGTGGATTCGAATACAACGCTACAAAATTTTCTTTTGGATTTGATCATTATGTGATCTAAACATGATTCTGATTCTCTGGTAACTCTGGTTGGAGTGTTGATGGCGCTTATTAAGCCATGTTCAAGGAGCATTAGTTGGTATTCGATGTTTTGGGAGTGGCCTTGTGGAAGTTTGTTTATGTTAAGATCTCCAGCTATGATGATGTTTTTGAAGTGGGAATTTTTTTTTATGTGAGCATCGAGAGCTATTATAAAGGGCGCAATGTTGTGTGTGGATGGTGATCTGTAAATAGCGAGTATGCACGTATCTGGGTCAGCGATTATTTGTAGACAGTTTGCATTATCTAAGGTGATTTCTGAGACAGAGGCGTTTAGGCTATCTTTTATGTAAACAACAACTCCATCATTTTGATGTTGGTTTTTTGTTGTGAGATGTGTGGAATAGTTTTTTTTGTGTTTTACAGTAAAAGCATTTGAGATCCAGCATTCCGTTAGGATAATAATTTTGAAGTCTATTTCAAAGGTGGACAAGAGTATGTCAAGTTCGTCATAATTTTTGTTGAGGGATCTTATATTTTGGTTGAGTAGAGTTAGGGTGCCCGGGGTGCTAAAGATATTATCGCATAGTTTTGTATCATTTGTTGAATAATGTAAGTGAGTGCTAGTTGAGTTGATTGTGTTTAGTAATTCAGCCATATTAGATTAAACGCAATACATAAAATTTACTTAAGGGGGGTGAATCGTCTACGTTTGTTTTCCCATTTTTTTCAGATCATTTACATGTTTTATTTGGATTATTTTTTCCCCAGTAGCTTTGCGGACAAGCAGTTTGCTCGATTTAAACCACACAAATTGGTAGAGGGTTTCTTTCGCCGTTTGCTTTGTTTTCCAAAGAAGTTCCTTGAAATACGGTGAGAGCACTTCACTTAGAAAAATTGGAGAATTTGAGTCTAGGGATTTGGCCGCATTTTTAAGAGAGAGCAGAGATTCCCGAGTTTTTTGATTGTAGAACGCAATGTGGAGTTTGTCCGGGGTATTCCTTCTTCGATCTTGTGTCCTGGTCACCATACGTATGTCTTCTTGTTGCAGGGGTAGTCCCAGTGAGCTGGCTACCCGAAGAACTGCTTCCGTGGCTTGTTCACCCGGCCGCAACTCCACACCCGCCATTTCCACACTGTCGGAGAGCTTCTCCTGCTCTAATTCGGCAAGTCGGCTTTCAAGGGAAGATATTCGAGTGTTTTTTTTTTCATTCTCCTCTCTCAAGAATTTGGTTTCTTTGAGGGCCTCCTGTATTTCTTTGAAGCGTGTGAGCAGGTCTTCGTACTGATTGCAAATAAAATCATTGCTTTTCTTAAATTCGCTTATTTCTTCCTCAAACATTTTTTTCATTTCATTTATTTTGTTGTCAAAATGTTTTGTGAGACGATCATATAATACATCGGCGTCTGAACCAAATGTTGAGGCCGACGGTGCAGGTGAACTCGGCCGGCTTTTGCATTTTGGGCATTTCCAAAATTGTTTGTTTTTAGTCGCCATTTTTTTGAAGTTGGTATCCGAGATATTTAGGCAGTTAATGTGAAATGCAATTTTGCAGATGGCGCACGTAAGTGCATGATCATTTTTGGAGATACTACTCAAGCAAGCTTCGCAGTTCATAGTAGATCGATTTAATTATTGTCTTTGTGTCTGAAATATGGTATCCCGGTCACTTGATTATTATTAAAAAATAAAAAATCTTTGGCGGCAGTGGGGATCGTTCCGGCGTCCTTCGGATAGCGGCGCGAGTATAATACGGTCTAGTTCAGCGAGCGTTCTTACCACTAGACTGCGGACTGGATACGGCTACCCGTCAAATAACAGTAATATCAATTGCCTCACAGATCATGTAAATAAATTACTTGGTGTGTGATGATGATTTTTTTTGGCAACAACACTGTCTGGCACAACACAATTTATTAAATCGTTTGAAATGAGTATAAATCCTATTGTTTACAGTGCAATACGGTAGAAAATTCACTTTACTGATTTACACGAACACGTTTACCGATGAATTACTTGGATATTAAGTACTGTAAGGTATAAATTTGAGCGATTACAGTGGAGCGATATTTTGGCGTGCGGTCTGATTGAGAGGTACTTAGAATATGTGATACAGTTTTTACAGTTATTACTCTAGTGATACAGTTTTTAAAGATACTTTAGTTTTTTGGTTGTCTACTCCTTCTTCAGAGGGGTGGGGGTAGGCGGCCACTTCACCGGAGATCATCTATTATCTCTACCGGCCAGGGCGGCTAGGGCGGCTAGGGCGGTCGGATGGGCGGGTACTCTCCGCGCCATTATACCAGGCCGTGCTCGGGCCTTCCCGCCCGACACGACCCTTCCTGCTTTATCATGCCCTGGTCAGATCATTGTGATACAGCACCTACTGCCCCTTATCTCGGGATAAAACCTTGCAACTTACAAGTTAGGTCAGATTTCCTTCCGACTACTCTTATCGTTTTCGAGGACTTCATACTTTAGTTTTAACCTAATTAATTAAACGCTGTTATTATGTTTATGACCCGAGAGGGCTACATTTTGCTGCACACTTTATGAACATAACTTGACCGCTCAGTGGCTGTGTGGGCATCGCGCGTCTAGTTCCACTCAGGCGTCGTGAGTTCAATTCATGGGCTGGCTAAATCCTCCATCACGACACACGCATCATTATCCGCTTATTGTGATGGTAGTAGGAAAATTTCAAATGTTATCAGAATATTCGTCACCCGGTTGTAACCAATAATAATTCACCCGTCTTTAAAAAAAAGAAGAAAGAACTATAAGCAGAAAGTCCGTGTTTTGAAGAAACAAATCCTTAAACGGTGAGCTCTGGCGCTATGAAGTAAACGCACTTAAATACCTGGAATATCGAGCTAGTTGCAGCTATTTTCCGATTAAAACGGCATTTACATAGTGAATACGAAACTTATAAAATTCATTCAACCATTGAAAAATTAGATAAAGTGTTTTTTTTAATTGAAGCTACACAAGTAAAACAAATAATTAGATTAAAATAAAATATACAGAAATTTCGGATGAATCCAGAGCGTGAAAAGATATTTCCGATAACACCAAAATCGTACTTCCAAAATGCGTGAGTGTGCAAATTCGTCCTGTATTATTTAACGGTTCCAGAGAAAAGAATTTCATTTCCAAAGGAATAACAATCATGTTAAATGAATATTAATGTTCTGCGATGTTTTGCTCTTTCAAACAGAAGAATATTCTTATCACCTCTCCCGCGTCTCATAATCCGCAGTGTTCAGTTCGTTGACTGATGGAATCCACCTCGGCGTAATTCGTTATAGACTAAAGCAGGAAACTCAGTTAATTCCAACAGATGATCGCGAATTTGGCAAGAAAAATTGCGCTCATTACTTTTCAGCTTGTTCTTTTACCGTTTCTACTCAGAAATTGTCCGATTGTTCACACAAGCGTGAAATACCCTGCGCTAACTTAGCTACATACATGCTCGTATCATTATTTTTTATACCATACCAAGGAATAAATCTTGCGTGAAGACTATGGAAAAGAAGATTTATTTAAGTAAATGTAACAAACGTAAAAGAAATCCCAACACCTAAGAAAAGTTTGCAGCTTTTTAAGCCGGAAAATAACAATTCCACGCATGTTTCGTTATGTTGTTATTTTATTTCACACGTAAATTTGTAGAACGGATTCATGCGTGGAAAATTATTCATCGTGAATATGTATTGGTGTGTAAGTTTTACAAAAAATATTTGTTTATGTTTGTACCTGCTTCCTTTCGTGTCGTCATGGTAAAACAATATTTCTTTAACAATCATACATATGATTTTTCTTGTTAAAAAGTAATTTTTAAACTTTTGAAAATAAGGGGATAAAGTTTGTTAGCACTCTAATTTTGTAGGTGGGTACCAGGTAAAGATTGTTGTTGTTTATTTAAAAAAAAGAAATCAGTTACTCAAATGAGTTCATTTGGGTATCGGAATTGAACGGAAGTATTTAATTTTTAGAACATTTTCAAGAGTGTCGTCACTTTTCTAGTGAATGCGATTATTTAGCGCGAACAACAAACTTAAAATAATAATATATCTTTTTTGAATAAATTATGAAGGCAAGAATAGAAGAACGCTCTATTTTGCACAATATCTAAAATGAGACACCCCTGAAATTATCGATTTATTGGCATTGGCATTCTTGCTTGTAACGTCATTATTTATTTATTATGTTAATTGTTCTACAAATTATTCAACGCAGATGGAAGAAAAAATGTTAAAGTGAAAATTAAAGTTAAAGTGAAAAGTTTCTCATATCAAAAACTATCAACTGAAAGTTTGTAGTGGAAAAATAAATACCGCGATACTTGAAATACTCATTCGTCGTCGGTTCACAAAAGCAATTTCACAGCAAGTATCAATTTTCAAGTGCTGCGTACACACCCCTAGAAGTCACAAACCTTTTATTTGTTGACCGGTTAACTGAAACTTATAGAAGTCCAGGAGTAGGCAACAACGTGCAATGGTCTAGGTACAGACTACAGCAGCATCTTATGGCGTCTAGGTAGGAAGTACAGCGTCGCGACGTCTCGTAAAGACGTTTCATTGTAGTGGACGCTGATTGGAAAATGTTACATTTGCGGTGAGTACTGTGCACTTCCGCGTTAAGACTTTCTTTATTTAGTTTCGGTGTACGGCTAGCCGATACAACACAATTGAAATAATGATCGAGAAATATTGCAACATTTGTAAGTACTAGAATATTGCAGTACAATATAGATTTATTTTTATTATTCATTCGTTTATTTTTATTTTTTTTTTTTAAATAAGCAATTCACCCTAAAAAGAGTGCTTTGTGACAAGTGGCATTGGAATTTTAAATTTAGCTTTTTTTGAAAGACAGTTCGCTTCAAATTAACCAGAACAAAGCTAATAATACATAATAATATGTTTAATATTTATGACAGTGCGGTTGAGATTACGAAAACGACGGAGAGCTTGCACATTATACTCCATACTAATAATCACGTCAAACCATTGCTTCGATGAAAGCCAACCTTCGACAGGAGAGGGAAATTAAATAATGTTCTTATCAGATACGTGACAAAACATTTTTTCGATTGAACAAACAAAATTAGGTTTTTTAGGCTTTTCTTTTTCTAAAAATATAAAATTCAGCAAATTCCGCTTAATTGGGACACGTTGGGACCCAAAAAGCGCTTATCCCAACCGCGAACGGCACAAAACGCTGTTAATTTTTATTTTTTACTTATTTATTTATTGGAATACATCACATAATTATTACATTATACAGGTAATAATGATGATTCTAATTATTGGTGAGCACACAATTCTTTGTGTAACGATAAGTTACAATTATAATAAATTAAATTACAAGAACATAAAATGAGAAGCATCAAAATCAAATACTAGTAAATACATACATACGCATTTACACATATATATTATGGCTAAGTTGCCATGTACTTCAGTAATGACCGACGATTTCAGGCTGAAAAATTTGTAAACTGTGTTCAAAATACGAATAAATATATGGTGAAAGGTTCTCGGTTGTATGTTTATTAGTTCGCCGAAAAAATTCCCAAAAAGCCAAAAAAATAAAGTGCCTTTACACGATGACCCCCTTAACTAAAAATCGTTGATTGAGACGCGTATTGCACCGACTTCAGTTGGGAATCTGTCCCAATCAAACGGAATGGTGTCCCAGATAACCGACGCAAATTAATATCAGTTTCTTTATTTGGTTTTGTTCCTTGGATTTTGTCCCAAATAACAGGCAGTCCCGATAAACCGATGTACCAATTAAGGGAGGTGTCTGGTCTAGTCGAGTGATTTTACCAATGCGTTTTCTTCAAAGATAAAATTTATTTTCGTTTTTAATATAATACTTGTAAAGGTACATGAAAACACAATTGAAACCTTGATTTGAATATCTACGTATATATAGATATAGCGGCCGCAAGCGGAGGGTCCAACCAAATCGACTGGAATCCTGGAGTGCTTCAAATCAATAGAATGCGCAGTAGCCTCAGTTTGCAAATAAAGTTGTTGATTGCAAAAATGGCGGACAATGATATAACATGAAAATTGACGAAAAAACGGTATTAACTTTGCAATAACTTCTCCTTTAATAATAATTTTTCATAATTCGAGGTTCATCCGCATATAAATTGAATTTCATTTAATTTAAACTTTGAATGAAGTGAATGGGATGAAAATTCGATGAGCTACGATTCAGCCAACTTGAAAAACATGGTTTTGAGAATAACGCGTTTAAAGTTTTCGCTTGTAACCGGGGCGGTCCGTTTTTCTGTCCAACTGTTACTTTGGGAATGTATTATCCATAAATACAGGAAGATTTTTAGAAAAAAAAACGATTTTTTGGATGGGCTGGACCAGAATTCCCCTTTAAGAGCAGTCGACTGTTTTGCGTAAGATTTGCATGCAATTCTAGAACTTTTGGAGCTAAGCCAAGCGTATATCAACTCAGTGGCCATGCAAAATATTCTTATGGAAGTTCAGAAAACGCTATTAAAGAGGGAATTAATATTTGATTTTATGCGTTCAATAAATAATAGTTTACGAGGGTTTTAGTGACTGTTGTCGTAAAATTTGTAGTCGCAAGCCATATTTTTATTTATTTCTTTATACTTAAAAACGGAATCCGGTGTACAATTTCATGTAGCTCGTAGCCAGAACACCCAACGCCTTTTTAAATCGCATCAAGTTAGATTACCAATATTAAACTGCTGAAAATAAATTTCCTCCTGCTTTATTTGTATAACCGCCACCCCTAATTGGTAATATGTTGTGAGGCTTTTGGAAGTGGAGAGGGGAAGTCTGTGGTAAAAGAAAGTTCAGGAAGTATCCAGCTATTCAGATCTGATAACTTAACACGCTTAAAACTATTTGGAGCAATTTTTCAATTCTGAACGTTTTACTCTAATAGGAACGATCTTATAGGAATGAGTTAATCAATCGACAGGAACTAGGTTTATTCGCAATCATTCCATAATCCAGAAATAGGATGAATCGCAATTATTCCATGTATTATTATTCGCTAACGACGGGTTTTGAACCTGCAATTATTGGTTAACGAGCCATGGTGAGCTTTCTGCTGTGTTAGGATTCCTTATTTGTCACATTTGAAATTTTTTTTTTATTTTTATATGTATATGTATAACCACCGAAATAGAACTAAGCGTAAACTGTATAAAGAAGCAACAAAATTAAATAATAATAATGGTTTAATATTTTCTTATAAGATACACGTTGAATTAATATAAACTTTAATGTAATGAACAGTTTTCGCACTGAAAGGAACAAAGCGGGGCATCTTTAGCGCTTTTAAAAAGGCCTGTTTTTAAGATTGCGGATAATGGATTTCCATTGCAGATAAAATTTCCATGAAAATACTAATCCCCCTATACTTATTCATGTATTCAAATCGATTGGGCGTAAGGAATGTTTAAAAAGGCTGATGAACATCTGCGAGTTTATTGAAAGTAACAAAAGCTCAATTTTATGTAGCGCAAGGCTTGATTAATAATTTAAGGTATGTTTTTGTTGTTGCTCTCTTGCTGGTTTGGGCTTGCTTACGGCTGTGAGAAGTTTCTTAACTAGCGAAAATAAATGTCCTAGTTGGCTGCTAATGAAATTTGCTTTGTCCTCATTTAAATTAGGAAAGCAAATTTCGTTAGTTGAAAACCATTACATAATTAATGAAATGTGTCTGCCTGGAGACAATTATTTATTCAAAATGGAAGACCTCACGAGCATTAGATATGCTCTCATCAAAGTTACAAAGTCTATCGTTAATAATTAATGCTTGAATATTGTGGGATAATCTTCTCGTTGAGCTGTAATGCTTCAAGTTCGGAGGTTCATCAATCGCTATGATCTTACGCATTAAAATGCTGCTGCATGTAAATGTAGTATCGGCTACATTCTTTGCTACGTACTTCTTCGTACTTCTTTCGTACTCGCATAAAAACTTTTATCAACGAGCTTATAACTTTTGAGTATTTAATATGACTTTTATCGATAGGATACATCACGTTCCCTGTGGGATGCTATTTTGTGTTTTGAATGTTTGAATTTCAAAACACGACATTATTTAGTTTACGGTCAAACAAATACGTGGTTTTTAACGTGAAAACATCTTATAAATCGATGAACTTCGCACTCACGAAAAAGCATGGTTCATTGTCACGATCCGCCTGAGCCGAGCGTGCAAGCGAGAGCGCGGAACAAGCGTTCGGCCTAAGCGTTCGGCTTGTGACGCATCTATCTCTATTCCACTCCATCGTAATTATACGACGTTATCACGTGAAATTATCGTCCATTAACCGACTTTACAGACAACCAAATTTTTTCTTCTACTACCGTACAGTAGATGGTCTCCGTGATAGAGGGGTAAGGCTCTCGACCAGCAATCCGAAGGTCGCGAGCTCAAATTCCGGTGTGCGCAAATAAATTTTATTTGATTAATTTGTGTTATTTCAGAATTAATTAATTAAAAATAATATTAGTATATTTGCGCGTGTCCCAGAGTAGAAGATACTCTGAGGATCGCCCTGGTGTAAGACCACCATTCAGTATTGAAACGTTGCTTGAAAAGGCTTTATCCGTGTTTATTGACCAGATCTGTATAGCCAGGAACTTTCCCACTTTCCTCTTCCCTATCTCCTTCCCATCCCCACTATCTTCAGCCTCACAATATACGCGTGAGTACGTACCTCACAATACGCGGTATTCTCATAAAAAAATAATCATAATAAAATATCTCAAAAATTTTCTAAAATACCAATTGAAAGGATTCTAGAAAACCCCTAAAGACAAGTAAAGGCATGCCATTGGTATTTGAAGTTATCTACCTAGCAGATGTCCTTAAAAATCGTTGAAACTACCAATTTTATGTTCGACCCACAATTTGTGAAGGCTGAATTTCCTCTTGTTTACCGCAGAGTCCCAACTCTCTGGGGCCAGTGGGTCCATGACATTCCCAATCGGGGAATGCTGTGAGGCCGAAGGTGGTGCGCAGGGGAAGAGAAAGATGGGAAAACTGGTTACTTAGATGGTGTCAACAAACATGGCTAAAGCCGTTTCAAACAACGTTTAGGTTTTGAATGGTGGTCTTTTACCAGGGCGATACTGGACGTATCTACCACTATAAAAATATATATATTTATTATTTTATATTCATAAGTTGCGAAATAGAAAAAAAAAAATTACAAATGCACGCCGGGATGTGAACAAGCGACCTCCAGTCAAAATAGCCAAAGTTCAAAATCACTCGAACAACGAGGCTGTCTTCTAACATTATTTATACTTCCACTGTTCATGGTGTTCCATTGGTCAGTCATACATTATTTTAAGTCATGCTTTTTCTAGTGGCGAACCGAATTGAATAGAGCAAGCAATATTAATTAAATAAACAATACAAAATTGTTGATTTTAAGCCGTTTATGAAAAAAATTATAACGCATAATCACACAATACAAAAAAAGTTTGTGCCTATCAACTACGCTAGCAGCAATAAAGCATGCCTTTTAAAGGTCGCTTCAGTAGTGCCAAATATGTCGATATCCGAATTGATTCTGTTCAACAGCAAGACTGCTCTCCTCACCGGCATGACCATCGGCAAGTTAGTCCTGCCAGCTGGGAGATAAAACAGTTTACCCATGCTGCCGGTGACGGAGATAACGACCGGGAACACAGAAATGAATGCTCTCCACGATAGTCGAGTTTTCAAACCATTGACGAACCAGTTTGTAGAAATGTGTAGCAATGTGTACACCCCTTTTGACCCCTAAACA
Organism: Glyphotaelius pellucidus; assembly: GCA_936435175.1. Lineage (NCBI taxonomy): Eukaryota > Metazoa > Arthropoda > Insecta > Trichoptera > Limnephilidae > Glyphotaelius > Glyphotaelius pellucidus. Next base: position 20,947,288 of record OW386540.1, on the reverse strand, counting down.
ATTCATTCCGAGCATACCTAAAAAAACGTCGGTAAGATGGAGACACGGGGCGTACCTCAAATGATGATAGCTATGCATAAAGTTTTGAATGGCTCTTGTTAAGATGAAGCCATGCGAAATAATGCAAAATCTTACAAAATCGTATGTTTTTGGTTTGAAAATTTGATCGCTTAGAAATATTATAGTTGCTTCAATTAAAAATGCCAGAAGAACACATCTTGGCCTCGAAAATAATCGAGTAATTTTTTGATAAGTCGTTTTTGTGCAAAAATCTCCTACTATTGAATCCATTTTCGGATAAAGATTCATTATATTATACTGTGCTAAATTAAGTACTTTACAAAATAATCGGAAAACATTTTAATATTTGTGCCTGAATTTCACAAAATAAAACAAAACAATGCAATTTCGCGCTGGTATTTTCGGCATGAATCAAAATGGGGGGCGTTCAACGAACTTGGATTTAAGAATAAAACCTTACGCCATCCGCAAAAGGTCTTTTGTGTTAGTTACCGCCCCAACACCGGGGTGTGTGGATGTCTCTGCGCTCCACGTCGCTTGGTTCCGTGCAATGAATTTTAAATTTCCTTGTTATTATAATAAGCAATGCGTAAAAAAGGAGTTAGGCCTTTACGAAATCAACCTATGAAAAACAACTCTCAAATACCTTCTCCAACCATTCCAAAAACTTCTTCTCAAGTATTTTTAAGTCCCTCCCAAAAAGAGGCGTGGATTACGATGTAGAATTTCTCCAGGACTGGTGGATCACCTTAAAAGATAATTCTTTGTGTGTCAGTTTGTCAGCTGTTCACGATGTGTTCAAAATCTGCAAAGCACTTATCGCCGTTAAAATGCTGAAAATTCAAAATACAGGCTTTGACACACCCCTATAAACTGTGAACAATCTATAAACAGGAAATACCTTTCCACGTACAAAAATGATTCCCTTTAACACATTGACACAATAACTTGGCAAAAAGTGAACAAAATACGACAGGTTCAGTCGAATGTATTTTCAATAGAACCCGGAAGAGATGATAATATGGAAGCGTTTGTTGTAATTTCGGTCAGCCGAGTCCGCGCTGTGAGCGTGTCGGGGAATGCCTTCACTGTAACAAAGGGGAGATTTCTTTGTAGGAGAAAAGCGTTTTGGTCCTATTCCAGCTGGCAGAAACATTCATAAATCAATGCAGTCGTGACATCCACGAACTGTTTCTAACAATAACCACAAGTAACATTATTTCATTCATACGTTTCCGATCGGGTAAATTGTTAATAGTGGCAGAGTTTTAATGAAACTTTTTTTGATTTATCGTTTTTTGATCAGTTTTTCTTTTTGAAGTGAAAACTCCTTTAGCACCGTTGTGATTTGAAACTCGATGAAACGAAAAATAGTGACACTAAAAAGGGACCAACACTTACATCTCTAGGATTTAGCATTCGAGAGTGTATAATCGGTCTCCTCTTTGTGCGGTGCTTCGTAGACTTTCCAATCTACTTAAGTTTACAAAAGGTTTCACTTCTACCGCGTGTGAACTGCAGACCCAGATTTTTTTTCATAGTATCACATGAAACAATGTTATAACTTTTTTTTTAGATTAACTCCGCACAGAAGGCCCTGAGGAAAATTATTTCCCTCAGGGCCTATGTCATCTTTGTGGGTGCAGTGTGGAGGGTCTTTTCAAGACCCATGTTGTAGGAGGCCGGCAAATCGTGTCCACAGCCGAGCTGTAGACACGACCGGTTTTTATGTGACAAATGTCAACCATGTACACACGTTGGGCGCGTGTTTGGCGTGTTTTCCAACTATGCAGCGGTGCTGAGGGAATCAATGACGCTAGTTCCTCAGAGCATCTTCCATTGAAATACCGGTAAAACAAGGACAGCATTCCCACTCAATGCCTTTGCTCTAAGGATTGCAATCCGTTTGTTAAGACAAGAGAATCTATCATACGGACACAGAGTTTTCAGGTATTTTGCTCCAGACCAGAGTTGGCTGCCACATTCAAGCGTGGGGCGCACTTAAAATTTGTAAAGGGTTAGCAGTTGTGTCCTATGAAAGTATCTGCGGGCCCTGTACAGTACGCTTAGTTTCTGAGAGGCTAACTTAACTCTGGCTTCGATGGAGCCCCCATACCTGAGCTGGTCACTTACGATATCACCAAGCATATCAATGAGGGGCCTGTATAACTAATAAGTACCCCTTTTATGTTGCGATGATAGTTTTGGCGATGAGTGCAAAGAAAGAAGAGGTTGGTTGAAAAGTGACTGCCTATTTATTTCTGGTAACTAAATATAGTTAATGTCAATTCTAGCACTGCTTAGATTCTGAATAGTGAAAATAGGGTGATTTTTTAACCTTGGAAGATATTGTTTAACATTTTTTTTTGGCCTTAAATGGATCAAGGGTTTAAAACTTCGATAGCTGACAATGAAGATGGTATTGTAAGATGATTTTTTTTGCTTTGAGTCAGAAATTCCAAATTCATGACACCCGAAACAATTTAAGAGTTTTCGCGGCTTCAGACAAATTGTTTTTCAGGATGTAAAATAAAACTCAATAGTTTTATAGAAAAGGTCAAATACTCTTTGTACTTACCTATGATTAATTTTATTTAACTTAAGATGGCCTCGGTGGTCGAGTGGTAACGCTCTCGGAAAGCAATCCGAAAGTCGAGGGTTCAAATCCCGGCACGCGCAAATACATTTTATTAATTTGTGTTATTTAACAATTAATCAATTAAAATAATATATTGTATATTTGCGGCCCGTTCCAGAGTGGAAGATGCTCTCAGTATCGTTCTGATGTTAGACGATAATTCAATCGAAATGGCTTAACGGCTTTGACGGCCGGCCTAGTCCAGCGGTAAGGCTCTTGACTCGCATTCTGAAGGCCGCGGGATTGAATCCCGGCGTGGAAAACAAATTTTATTTGATTAATTCGTGTTGTTTCACAATTTATTCATTTAAAATAATAAATAGAATATTTGCGGCACATTCCAGAGTGGAAGATACTCTCAGTATCGCTCTGGTGTAAGACCACCGTTCAGAATTGAAAAGTTGCTTGAAATGGCTTTAGCCGTGTTAGGTGACCAGATCTGAATAGCCAGATACTTCCCACCTTCCTCTTCCCCATCTCCTTCCTCTCCCCACTACCTTCAGTCTCACAACATACCCCATAGTCTTACTGGCTCCAGGTGGGAGCAGTTGGGACTTTTGTGTGGTATTCATATAAAAAAGTGGTTTTTGATGACCAGATCTGAATAGCCAGGTACTTCACCACCTTTCTCTTTCCATCTCATTCCACTTCTTACTAGTTTCAGCCTCATAAGCTTAATTGGGATCTGGCTCCAGAAGTTTGCAATATTTTCGTGAAAATATGACGCAAATATTGAATTGTATATATATGTAGAATAAATGACACAATAGATAAGGTGCGAGAATTTCCCAAAGAGATTTAAAGCTTTGTTCCTTGAACAATGTATGCATTAGGAACGCCTTGCGGAGCAATAAAGAATATATTCATCCTTCTGTTCGAAATTCTACTCAAAAGCCATTTCCTCGACACAGTTTCCATTAAAATGATTAACCGCTAATCTGGGATATTTATCTCAGTTAATGTGGACAGTTGGAACAAATGCCGCAATAGCGTTCATGAAATATTATTCGAATTGAAAACAAAAACTTTGTATTCAACCACTAATTTATTTTAATTTTATAAACAAAAAGACTGGAACTTTTCAGCACTTACTTATTCAAAATCGAGAACAATATTCTTAATGGCTAATTAAATTTACAGTACCATTTGGCTCACCAGGATGAAATTAAAACAAAAAAAACATTTGATGACCACAATATTATATTATACTAGCTTTTCCCCGCGGCTTCGCTCGCATGGTATTACGGGAAATTACTGTAGCGGTTGAACTAATCAATTATCCCCCCTCCTCCCCACCCCCCCCCCCCTCCCGCATTCCATACAATCATTCCCTTACATTCAGTTTTCAAAAAAGTAGCTTGCCACCTAAATTTCACAAAGAAAAAAAGAATTATCCATTTTGTTCATTCGTTCGGAATTTATGCGCTTACAAACATTTCAGATGTTTATTTTTAATTAAATATTTGGAAGTTTGTTAATATAATACAAAATTACACTGTTTATTATTCAGTCTTTATAATCGTTACGAATTATATTTTTAATGTAGGAACTCTTATCTGACATTTATTCCAGCTTGTCCAATAAAAACAAAACATATAACATTTAAAATAAAGCTATAAATATCATGCACTATATAGCACCTTTATCGATATATTATTGTAGCTATGTTTCGATAAACACGTACCAAATATGTATAACAAAGATTGCTACACACATGCACAAATAATGACAATCTTATCTTATTTCTCTTTATAATTAAAATAACTATCTCACATTAATTTACGTGACCATATATTCTATTTTACCTGCTTTGTGTTATATCTAGTGTTATCTATGTTTTGTTTCTTATATCTTATGTTATCTTTATTTTTTTTCTTACAGTTATATTATGTTTATATTATATTTTGTTAATCCTATACTTTACCAAAAACGTGTACTGCACTTTATGTAAAAGCCCTATGGGCGTTTAAATAAATAAATAATTAAAAAAAAATATTCTAATATTTGAATTTTCTGGGGCAGTAGCTGACCAGGGGGCTGAGTACCTACCAGCTTAGAGCCCACAAATATATCAACATCGTTTCCATGGGAATGATTTTTTTCTGACATTTGCAATTAACTCGCTTTTGTTAGCGACAGAAAACGTATAACAAATATAATATATTTATATTTATAATTTCATAACGCCAGAGCTTACCATCATATACAACATATAGTCTGCGCATATAATTTAGCTTTCTATTGGTGAATGAATTTTTAAAGTCTTTTTATTGGTTAATGCCTGAAAAGGTCATAAACAAAATCGAGCAGTTTCGCATTTATAATATTAGTATGGATATGGATTTTATCATTCATTTTATTTTAAAATTTATTTTATATTGTGTGTATTAAATTAGAGATTTGACATTTTTTGGGATATCCTTAACATAAACACTTTTGAAGAAGTCGGCAAAGAAATTAACTATATCATTAGTATCACTACTGCTTTTCCCTTCGAAATACGTGTAAGTAGGTAGGCTAAGTTTATTTTTTCTTAGTGAGTTTATGTGTGTAAATTTTTTTTTGAAGAAATGGACTTTTCCGTGTTACGTTGGTATGTATGTTTGATATAATTTGTTCGTGAGTATTTTGCACCCAGTTCTATATTTATGAAATATTTTGTAGTCTGAGATAGAGTTGCTCTCTTTAAAATTTTTGTGCCAGATTTTTTTTGTTTTTTATTAAGTGTTTTAATTCATTAACCATTTGGGGAACTTAGATGGTTTGAATTGAAATGAGGTACGTATTTTTCGATAGCCGTGTTGATAATGGAGTAAAAAGATTCAAGATTATGGTAAACAATATTGTTTTTGTCTAAGGACGACCAATCTGCACTTTCTAAGTATTTTGTTATCAGCGGATAATTTGCTTTGGCAAAATTGTATGAATAGTTAGGAAAAGCGTTAGAATAAGTGCTAAGGAAGTTGTTCATAATGGTGATTTTTAAGGGAGGATGGTGGGAGTCTAGGAGGTCTGTATATATATTTCTAATTGTTTTTTAATTAATTTAATTTAATGTATTTATTATATTTTAGTTTAATTATTTATTTTTGTATGATATTAGAGGCACTGCTAAAAACCAGCGTTCCAGGAGAAATCCAGAATGCATAGCTGAGTCGTGACCTTTTTGTCAATAGACTCAATGATAAATAAACAAAATGTATACAATTATTAAAACCTATATATGAAAAAATGTTATTATTATTAGTATATATGCATATGCGTTCAATTGATTAGTCGGTTATCTCCAAATACAAATTTTTGAGACAACGATGAAGCTCGCCGTAAGACCTGAGCCACACACAGCTATAAAAGATGTGGCTTGGCGTATTTCGGCATTTTGCTCGCCGTACATTCTCAATTGGAGTATACGGCGTGTGATATGCTGAAATACTCCAAGCCACATATTTTACAACTGTGTATGGCACCGCTATTATTCATGCATGTCAGCGTTTTACACATTCAATATGCTATAAAATAACACAGGGAGATGTAACGGTTCGGTACAATATGAAATTTAAAAATATCCTACTAGTGACCCAAAAAACATGAACATTTTGTTTCACCAAAAATTTTTCTGCATTATTTTATTTTAATTTTATTTTATTTGGGAGACCAAGAGTTTACATTAATACCAGAGCATAATAGTAATTGAGTCACAATAATTTTACCATTTACAGGTTTCCACATAGGTATTATATACGTGATTTGACAGATAATAAAAATTATATTACAAGAAATAATTATTATAAGTTATTTAGATGGGAATAGGAAGGGGGTGGGGATCGGTTAAGTTGAGGTATAGTAATAAAAATATGCAAAGCAAAAAATAAATTTGCAACTCAAATTTCGATTTTTCGGAAATGTCTCACTAATCAACTGGACGAACGGTATAAATATTTATAATCTAAAATATATAATCTTAAGGAAAAGTGAGAAAGAGATTACATTATATAAAATAATGGGAAAGCACAAATTGAAAGAGACAGATCGAAGGAGAAAGGGATTAAGTACCTAATGAGAAATTTTTGGATTTAGGTACCAGGAAATAATATATTACTATATAAAACAAATTAAATTGATTATTAAGAATGCTTCAATCAATGTTGAATACTGTAGACATTTGAGCAAAGTGAAACCAGTTGGTTATAAAATTAAAAGGATTTAATGGTTAAAAACAATGTTTTATTTCATTTCACATAATATGTCAAACCATTATGTTTTCTACGAAAATGAAATATTATTTGTCGCATTATTGCTGAACTTGAATTCAGATTAGATTCAAAGTTTGACCATCAAAGCGCAGCTGTATTTCTACTGGTCTATTTATCATCAGATGCCCGCCTTCATCCATTGTGATGTCTTTGTGTTAATTACGTAATCAATTGGCTGTCTACTTAATTAATGGCCGTCTCCGCAAACCCAATATTACTGACCAATTAGTTATTTTGTTGCTGACTATTTGCATGATTGCTTAAATACTACTAAGCTACTTAAAATTACTTAGAATATATTTCGTAATAGGTCATTAAAAATAAATTTTTGTTCATAAATTATTTTTAACTAGCTGGTTCCCGGCGTGCGTGCTATTTCATTTAGTAAAGAAATTGTTTCTCCCTGCGTGTCCTTTCCCAATCGTCCCGTTCCCCTTCCGGGAGAAAGGTCGCGGGATCGATTCCCGGCGTGGGTAAATAAATTTTATTCCATTAATTTGTGTTCACGTTCAAGAGTGGAAGATACTCCCAGTATCGCCCTGGTGTGAGACCATCATTCAGAACTGAAACGTTACTTGAAATGGCTTTAGATGTGTTTGACCAGTTGTAAATAGCCAGGTACACCACCACTCTTCCTCTTTCCCATCTCCTTCCCCTCCCAACTACCTTAAGCCTTATCCCCAATTGGGGATGCCTTAGTCTCACTGGCTCCAGACGGGAGCAGCTGGGACTCTTGTGAGGTTAAGAAAAAAGAAGAAAAATTAAAAAAATATATATTTGTACCTATCTACCCGCCTGATTTTTTGTAAAATAAAATATCTTTCAAATCACACTAAAACCAACCCGCATCAAAAAATATCCTCTTATAATTCGGATTAAAAGCGTTCGTGCAATTATAAACACATATTAATATATTATAATAAAAACAAATATAAAACTTTTTTCCACTTTAAGTTTAATGACCGTGACCGGTTTCAGCTCGCTAGAGCCATCTTCAGACTGGTACAAAATATTCTTAATCTACGGTTTATATACATAACATTTGAGGGAGGGGAAGCGGGGTGGTCTTAAGGGTTTTAATCAATTATACTAATTACATTTGTTACTAAGTAGTTTGAGACTGTTGAATTTCTAAATATTTTGGTTATTCCAGTGGGCTAATTACCTTGGGTTTGTAGCTCACTTCAATATTGTTTAGGAAAAACCTTACAAGTGGTATGAATTATTAAAGACCTAATTTTATTGTCAAATCGTTATTACATTTATGATGCATGGGATTTTTTTTAATAGCATTTTGAAGGGATACATGTTTACATTGGAGTAGGAATGGTCATTTTACTAGCTAAATACATATTTTAATTTCGAAATTATTATGAAAATTACAATGGATACAAAAGTGGAGACTTAGCAAATGACTCTAATTGTTTATTCATTACAAATTTATGGTCTAAAAAATAGACCATAAATTTGTAATGAATAAACAATTAGAGTCATTTGCTAAGTCTCCACTTTTGTATCCATTGTAATTTTCATAATAATTTCGAAATTAAAATATGTATTTAGCTAGTAAAATGACCATTCCTACTCCAATGTAAACATGTATCCCTTCAAAATGCTATTAAAAAAAAATCCCATGCATCATAAATGTAATAACGATTTGACAATAAAATTAGGTCTTTAATAATTCATACCACTTGTAAGGTTTTTCCTAAACAATATTGAAGTGAGCTACAAACCCAAGGTAATTAGCCCACTGGAATAACCAAAATATTTAGAAATTCAACAGTCTCAAACTACTTAGTAACAAATGTAATTAGTATAATTGATTAAAACCCTTAAGACCACCCCGCTTCCCCTCCCTCAAATGTTATGTATATAAACCGTAGATTAAGAATATTTTGTACCAGTCTGAAGATGGCTCTAGCGAGCTGAAACCGGTCACGGTCATTAAACTTAAAGTGGAAAAAAGTTTTATATTTGTTTTTATTATAATACAGTGTAAACTCCATGTAACGTCACTCGATTTAACGACAAACTCCCTAAAGCGTCGAAATCACTCGGCTTTGGTTGGTTTAGCTTAGCTTCCATACAATGATACACTCTATTTAGCATTGCACCCACTCTCAATAACGACAAGAATTAAGTAATAAAAAGTTATTTTTTAGTTGCCAAAATTAGTAAAATCGGCCCAGATGTGTACGTTCTTTTGTCGCTTTATTATCCTACCCCGTAATAAAATGTCGGTAATGCCCGTAATAAACTGACCGTCATAAACTGTCAGCATCATACATACCGAACTTTCTAATAAATCCGTTCTTTTGTTTAAAAATTGGGATTCCCTGCACCTGTTGATTGTTGTTTTCTAAGAAATCCCTTCTTTTGTTTACAAATTGGGATTGTTTGCACGTGTAGACTGTCGTTATTAGGTTTCATGGATTATCTATTCGTTATCATATTGTTAGTTGCCCACAAACTTTCAAACTGTATAAACATGGCAAGTAAGAGAAAATCACTGTGTATTGACGAAAAAGTTTTACTGATACGCGCAATAGAGGCGGGAGAGAAGATAAGTGATGTTGGCAGACGCTTTGGATTTAGTCGCTCTACCGTGTCCACAATATGGAAAAATAAAGAAAAAATTCTACAAGCAGAGGAGGATGGAAAATCTTCCAAAAAATTAAAGAAACCTAAATACGAAGATTTGGATCAAGCTGTGCTATCATGGTTTCACCGACAGCGCCAGAATAATATGCCTATCTCGGGCCCGATCGTGAAAGCTAAGGCGGAGAAGTTTGCCGAAGAACTTGGTTTACTTTCTTTCAAAGCATCAGAGGGATGGCTCGGAAAATTCAAGCAACGTCACCATATCAACTATGGCAAAATTAGTGGAGAAGCACGAAGTGTTGATACGAATGTTACTCACGACTGGATTAATAGAGTGTGGTCAAAATTGACAGAAAAATACGCCTCAAGTGACATTTTTAATGCTGATGAAGCAGGAATTTTCTATAAGTTGACCCCAGATAAAACTCTGAAATTTAAAGGGGAAAAGTGTGTTGGAGGAAAGCTCTCCAAGGAGCGTATTACAGTACTTGTGGCTGCTAATATGGATGGCACAGAAAAAAAAAGCTGATGGTAATAGGCAAATCGAAAAATCCGCGGTGTTTTAAGAACATTAAAAAATTGCCAGTGACGTATAAAGCTAATAAATCAGCTTGGATGACCAGTCAACTTTTTGAAGAAGAAGTCCGAAAGTGGGATGCAGAATTAAAGGGACGAAAAATTTTACTTCTTGTTGACAATTGTCCTGCCCACCCTCTTATATCAAACCTTCAAAACATAGAGTTGGCATTTCTTCCTCCAAATACGACTAGTGTGTTGCAGCCAATGGATCAAAGCGTGATTAAAAGCCTCAAGGGTCACTACAGAAAGAAATTATTGATGGAAATAGTCGAATCTGAGGGTAAAACTTCTATTAATGTGCTGCATGCTGTAAATTTTTTATCTAAAGCCTGGGAAGAAGTGACACCCACAACTATACAGCACTCTTTTCGACATGCTGGACTTTTTACAAATTCTATGAGTGATGAGGTGGAAACGGAACCGGAGTTTGATAGCGATGACGACCTTTTATTAACTGAGTGGATTCAACAGTCCAACATGGCAGGAAAATTTACAGAAAATCTTCAAACCTACATCGAAGTAGACGACTGTCTGCTTACAACGGCTTCACTCACAGACAAAGAAATTTTAGATTCGGTGAGAAAAACTGAGGATCAAGAACAAGGAGATGAAGAAGATGAGACGGATGAGCCTGAGCCTCCGCCGAGCATTAAAGAAGCTCTGGAAGCAGCAAAATTATTGGAAAACTACTTTCTTTATCACCAAGATGCCTCAATATCGCACGATATGAATAAAATAAGTAAAAAAATACAACAAAATTACTGGTGCAGCAAAAGACGTCAGACGAAAATAACAGACTATACGCAATAGCGTTCAAATAAATATTGTTTTTTATGTATATAATTACTAAAACTAGTCTGAAATAAACTTTTCTTTTTCTAATACAGATTTTTCTTCTCTCCATTTAATGACATCTCTCTATAACGTCAAAATACACGATGTCCCTTCAGTGCCGTTATATAGAGTTTACACTGTATATTATAATGGAATTCCACCATGAATTATCAGTTTCAAAAATAGAAATAATAAACACATGTATTTGAAAAACATATGTAGATTCTGTTGCGTTAGTGATCTTTCATATTATTAATTTGAATTAAAAACGACGGTTATTAAAAACTATTATTGAAAATAACAATATTACTGACCAAAGTACACTATAGTTTTTTTAAAATTTTTATTTAATTTAAAAAATACGTTGAACTAGAATTATACGCTACCCTGCTTCGTACGAATTTCGTAATACTTTTTCGAATAGTATTAATTAATAAAATATATATTCTGAATTTCGGATAATTTCAGAAGGTAAATGCAATCCCATACATCTAAAGGTAGGGCGTTCATACTTATGGCGCATTATCAACTTTTTTACAGTAAAATGCATATTCCACAGATGCAGTGCTCATGACGGAAATGATAACATCATGAGTTGAACATAATTACGTTGGCCTAAATATTTTAGACAGAAATGTTGATTTTCCGCTTTATAATTAAGAAGTAGAGTTTCCAGTATCTAAAAGTAAGTATGCGAATTATCTAACCTTTTTAATAGGGAAATGAGAATGTATTTTAGATTTTTTCGTACATTTAGCTGACTACCCTGAACCGCAAAATCAGTTAAATGTGTGTAATCAATCTATTTTAACAACAAAGCACGGGAATTTGTGCTTTCGCTGCAATAGCACAAAGGCATTAAAGCAGTAAAAGTTTTTCCCGGATTAGAGTGGTATCAATAATGATTACTGGCGCTAGTTATTGCAGTCGATAAAGTTCATTATTGGGTGTCAGAGTTGGCCGAGCAGAACAATCGAACCGTTATCGTTCCGCCAATCTTCCGCCAGCAGGTTATGCGAGTTTAAACTGAAGCGAAATCGGAAATGAAAGTGCCAAAGTTTTATAACTTTCATCGAATGGGTTGCCTTCAGGATTACGAGTTATAAAAAATGTTTCAGTATTATTATTTGCAGTGGCGTTCAGATATAAAAGTTCAGGCCCTAATCATTCAGAATTCCAAAAAACCTTACAACGAAAGCGAATGCAATTTAGGAATAGGTCAATAGGGACTTTTTTTTTGGATAGAGCGGTTCCAATTGCATTGCTTATGGAGCTCATATCCAGTGATAAATGTTTCATAAAACCCGATGGGCGATGCTCCGCAGGCGATAGTTTTACTGATCCTATAAAAATGGAATGGCTGTTATTATTATTATTAAGTCAATGTATCACAATTTAGGGCTGTTTATGCTTATTAGTGATAGGATAATAAACATGATATATTTTAAACTAATTCACATTTACAACCAGGTGAACATTGCACCACGTTCTATTATATTATTTTAGATATCCAATGCCTAACCGAATACGCGTTCATCAACGAAATGAATTGATTGTCGTTTGCCTTGTTGATGTCACACTCTCGAACACCCAATTACTTAATAGAGAGGTTAGGTCGAAATAAATTATAAATTACGAATTTTGGCATTTTAGGTGGGCACCACTGATAAAATCGATTAATTTGTTTTCACCGTCAATGTTCTCGAACATCATTGAGAAGTATCAGTGTCCATTTCTCCGACAAGGCACAACGCAACTGGCCAAAATTTGTCCTATTCTCAGTGTCCCTTTAAAAGGACTTGTTGTAGGCAAATTGTTTACGCAATATTTAAGAGCGTTAGAATATAGTTACGGAAATAGTTCAGAGTATAAAAATAGGAAACAATCTTCACACTAAAACCGGAGTATGCTGGGCACGTAACACGGGTAGGTAACGGATGACCGCTGGAATTCCAATATCATCGGATGGGCAAGAGCCGCCAAGAATCGGCAAAACTGGAGACATTTGAGGGAGGCCCATGTCCAAAGACGGGCGCGAGAAAGCTAATG